>JAWWLV010000045.1:38300674-38344024 GCA_035041135.1 Platyrinchus mystaceus | reverse complement strand
AGTTGCATAAAATTAGCCTGAATGAACTATAAGGAATTTTATTTGACTTATTTTTTTCTGTTAATAGTATTTCTATATGAAAGAAAGAATACTTGAAAATAAAACATTACATCTAATTAACATTTCCTGAAGTATGACATTAATTATGCATGTAGGGTAAGTACTGGTACTTACTGAGTTCTTTGGTTTTCACTGATTACATTTGTTTAGCCTAGGAATAAGTTTGTTCTGGTTTTTGTTACACAAATTACCAGGGAGAGATTACGTTACCATGGTATGAATCTTCTTGATTTATAACAATATCAATTACACGTGTTATATAGTCTTTGTCATATCCTTGATATCGTCTCACGATTTTTGGTTTTCTGAGAGGTTGTCTTCTGTCCTGAACAGGCACATAACTAAATAACATATATTTCTATGTAATGTTATTGTAATATTCAGAAAAATTGACATAATACATTCTCTTCTGTTTTAACAGGAAGTACCCTCTTCCTATTTTACAAATAGGTAAAAAATGCCATTTCACTTCTAATAACTGCTCCACATAACAATTTTTTTAATTTACTCTTCAAGTGATTACGGAAATTTTGGAGATGGGTGACCTAATTTCTCTTAAGAAACTAAAATGTAACAAGGAGCAACACCTGCAAGTCAGAACTAAATCCACTCCTGTTTTTATCCAGTGCACATTTTATGCTACACATGCCATGATATGGATCAGACCTGGCAAACATACAGATCATTAGTATATGCTTTACAAAGGAAGGCTTCAATTCTGTGTTGCACTGTGACTGCCTGTTTGTCATCAGCTAAACAGATCTGGAAAACTTACCTGGCACGCAGTAAATCTTTTGGTATCTCTATTTTTAATTGATATTAGAAAGGTGTAATTTCTGTATCCATATGATCACTAACTATGGCAATACTCCTCAGGGATCTTATAGACCAGAGTCTGATTAACGTTTAGCAGTTCTAAATTGCAAAGAAACAAAAGGGGTTCACGAAGGATTTGAATTTATTCTGAGGAAATCTTTGTTAGTTGCCTTTATGACTGGGGGTTGAAGCATGCTTATGTACTATTTTGTCAGGATATGACAAAGTTCCAGAAAATGTCCTACAAAGAATCCACATTTCCCTAATAAAATGATGGATTAGGATTAGATGGTCTTAATAATGATCTGTTCCACGAGCTTTGGAGTTTTTCTTCAAAACTGGATTGCAGAAGTGGTTACTACTTCTGAGAGGCCTTCCAAAACTAGGTAAGAAAGCATCTGGCACTGAAAGCATGTAAAAGACATGTTTTTACAACTTTTTTTCTCTCTTAACAGTGGTCTGTAGAATACCCACAGTACCTGGAATATGGGAATTCATTTTTAGTTCAGAAATAATTAAGAGTATAATTTTGAGTATCCTCACTTGAACATTCAATCTTTTTGACTCAGCTTCTAATATTTAGCCATTTCTAAGCATTGTTCAATTATCAAAAGTAAGGTTTTCTAGAGAACAAGGAGAAGGCATAGGTGAAAAATTCTTTTAAGGATTCCTTAATAGAAGCTGACATATACAAATGATAGTACAACAAAATGCAATCACCAATCACATTTTTTTTGTGGATGCATTCATGTGTGATTAATAAATTATTAGTATGCAGTCTAGCGAACTAACAGTTATAGAAATGAACAATTTAGTATTTTATTAAAATCTTGGCTTACAGTCATTTGTGGAACTATCAGTATGTTTACAATTCCTCGTGTCTGTTACAAATACGTAATAACCACCAATTATTTTTAGCACACTAAAGATTCCTTACTGCTTATAGGTGAATTCTAAGTAAAAAGCTTTGATTTTCAGTACTGTAATCTGAACTACTGAAGTTTCCTACCTGGGGTCTTGAGCGCGCTTGTTCCTGCTTTGTTCCTGGACTGAGTTGCTCCTACTTGTGCAGTCATACCTCTTCTCCAAGATCCGGTTTGTGATATAGAGACAGATACTTTCTGCCCCCCCTTCTCTGACTCTTCAGACAGCCCTGAGGGAAGGCCTTTCCACTTGCCACTGCTGTCTACACTGCTGTCAAAGTCTTCCTCTGGTTTCTTCAGTTCTTCAGTGCTGCCCCAAGTTTCGCTGTCCGTAACTGAGCGCTTCTCTGAGTCCGTCTTCAGCTACAAGAGATTTGCATGAGAAATGGTCAGTCCAGGCATCTTCATTATTTGCTGATTTCTTAAATCACAGGAGGGGAGGAGAATAAGCATATTGATTTATATGCAGCAAGGGCCACAGAAACTTTCCTTCTAAAACATTAGTATCCTCATTCCAAAAGTCTAAAAACACGCCCATTTAGGGAAGACATTTCTCTTTTTTTTTCTTTTTTTATTTTCAAAAGATTTCATCCTTATTCTTCGGATAAATCTTAATGAAGTGAAACATAATTTACTCTAATCATCAGTGGTGCTACCCTATTGTTCCTCAACTCTGTCAGAATTTCAGAACTGAATCACTGTGCTGAGAGGTTTTACTGAAAGCTTGAGTGAGGGAATTTCTAAATACACAACTAAAATCACCTCAGTCTGGTTTCCTGCCTTTCCCTACCCAAACCTTCCACTGACTGAATTAGGAATATTTCTCTAATAGCACAGAGTATGCTGTGCCACCAGTGAGCAAGGATAACATCTTCAGCTACAGCTGATGGCTATTCTACACAGAAATTCTATCTCCACGAAATTAATCATTTCCAACAAGAAACTCACTCTAGCTATATCAGCCAGCAGAGCAGCAAGAGGCTTACGTGAGTGCTACCCATCAGCGGTGTGAAGGCAAGCATATGGGCTCACGCTTGTTGTGAAACTCAGACCTGTGTGGATGATGCACCAGTGAGGACTTAACGCTCCTGTGACATCTGGTTTCCCTGAGGCATGTTGATAAGGAAGGGAGTGCTGCAAGGAGCAGCCCAACAAAATAGACAATGTAGAAGCTGTGAAAGTGGTTTATATAGAAACGATGGAGACTGACCCTACCCTCTGTGTTTGACAAGACTGACATTCTTTGTGCTGACAGGCTGTTCAGTGTGACTCTTCCTCCTGTGTTTTCCTGCAGACTCCTGACCTCAGCCTCAAGCCTTATTTGCACATTACCGCCTCACCAGTCCTGCTTGTCTCTGCCTCTCTTTAACAGCAAAAACATGGTGCTCAGCTCTCAGGTATCACCAACCTAAGAGGAGCTGCAAAGTGGATCACATTCAGGGACAGACTATTTATAATTCTGTGCTGTCACAACTCCTTCACCACAGAGACCCCTCTGTGGCTGTTTCCTAGGCACTGTTGTCATAAGTAGGATTAATACTGATTAGATGACTGACAGATTAATCAGATCCTGTTTACATATTTGTCATTTGAGGTGTGCAAAATGCAAAAGCTCTCTGCATTTCCATAATTTCATATGTGCTTTGGAGAAGCTAGCACAGATTTTGGGTAAGGATTAATGGGAAAAAAAAACCCAAGCAAACATCTACAAAAAATATTGCAGGGTCTTCAGAAGAGTTTTCATTACAGTTATTGTTACAATATGTGTAACATGTAACAACATGCTCCCAGAACTTTTCTGACAAGTAAACACATAATTATACATCTTTAAAGCAAACTCAATAATTTCCAAAAGATAGCAAATACAATATTTTCTAAAAGCTTCTCTTCACTATTATGGTGACTAATCCTCTTTTAATAAGAAAACAGCAACAAAAAATGCAATTTCTGCCTCAGGCTATAGCCAGCTCTCACTGTTCCAATCACTTAAAAAGACTGAGAAAGGGACCTCTGTGTTGCATGAGTATGTCTTACACCTGGAAAACAGATGGCAAAATGCACATTCTGTTCATCTCAGCTTCTGATTGAGACTGCCAACTAGCATGGAGTACAGTGAGTTCTGGTTAATCTGCCTGGTAAAGGCATACCTGATAAAAGTCTGTTCCTAGTCTTTATAACATAAAGCAACTCTGGAATAAGAGTAAAATTTGAACGTGTGTGGCATCTCTGTCTATCACTGAACAACCTGCAAACAGAACAGAGGCTTAGAGAGCAGCTAGAACATGAGATCACTCCAAAAAACCTACAAAGAGTTAAATAGTCAGTCTGAGATTTCCCAATCCTGATGATGATGCATTGGAACAAGTAAGCCAGAACTAGCCAGCCATCAGTGTTGATGTGAAAGGGAATGATCTCCAGTTAGTAACCATGGAAGACCCTGATGGGGTGGGAAAGGCCTGAAGAATGCTGGCATTTCTGTGAATATCTTTGCAAGACTACAACATTGGTCTGATACTTGTCCTGCTGGAGATTAAAGTAATTTTCATTTCAAAAGTAACTATATTTCCTTACTGTCTGGGGGGAATGACAAATATGTATTTTTCTCCTGCTCACAAAGTCTGCTACAATGTATGTCTACAAAACAGATCTCTGAATTGCAGACACTGGCTGCCTGCAGAAGACTAAATGGAATCAGAAGTGTCAGGCTTGTGTCCTGAATATTTGACATCAAATCACCGGAGGCAACCACTCTTCTCTACAGCCTTGAAGTTCCCTGCTTGTAAAGATGACATGGCAAAGAATACTTTTGTGCTGGGACAAACTTTTCTGGTTTTATTTCTTTTTTGGGGGGAACCAAGTCCTGCTAGCATTCCGCATTGTCTTTTTCGTTACTTGCAATTTTGAGGGGAGCTGCAAAAAAGTACTGAGATACCTGGCACAAGATCTTTACATATACACAAACATACACACATGCACACACACATGTATTACGTATACAGTTTGTGGCTGGGTACTACTCAGAACTCTATTTTGATACTATGCTTTGTCATCTTGCATTGACACTTTCATTCCTGGACCTAGTCAGGGAGAAGAGAAGCTCTACCTTCTGTGGGCTGCTCTGGAAGGATAGGACAGCCTATATATTTCTTCCCTGGTATGTTTCAGCTCATAAAAGACAAAAACATATTTTAAATTGTGTTATCTGTTGAAAGAGATACTCCAAATGAATTGAAGTGAGTAGAAATCCACCCATCACAGATGCAGTCATACTGTGGGTTTTTTGTGTTAGGGTACAGCAGGAGCTGGGCAATTCCTGAGACTGGGATCAATGGAGGCTCCCCAGGGCAGGCGGAACAGGGTCTTGCCAGCGAGCACCTTCAGCAGCGGTGTGTGTCCTGAGAGCAGGGAATTTGAGATGTCAGCCCACAGCTCAAGGTTGGGTCAGTGGGATCCATGGGTTTCTGGCATGCAAGTGTAATAGAGGACTTTATAAAATATGAATATTTCATTTGTTTCAAAGGTATCAATACTAAACAAAGGCATCAAAGGCATCAATACTAAACTTTTTCCTTTGTTATCTTGCATGCTCGTGGGGTGTTGCAAAAAATGGCATGAAAAGCTACTTACCTGGGCATGAGTGTTCTTCCTTGAAGAGGCTGTTATATTGGAATAAGAGCTGACAGATGAGGTCGTATTCAAATCATCTGTGCTGAGGTTGTCAAGAGTGTCACTGAGGCCACTGCTAACTGAGCTGCTGTCATCCCAGCTGCAGAGAAAGGAGCACATCTACTTAACATACGATGTGTCAAAAGGCAGAAAGCATCTCAAAATCAACATATTCTTCAAGAGATTTACCAGAAAGTTTTCAGTAATGCTTCCTAATGTACAATGGATATTATTTTTCAGACTTTTAAATTAGTGATTTTCTCATAGTCAAGTGGCTGCTTGTTCAATTAATGAAAGATGCAGGTGTCTTTAAAAAATTAACAGCAGGTGTAAGTGCAAGTCACTAAAACAGGTTGTTTCATGCTTCATTGCAATCACATTCCATACACTGCAGGAAAATCTATTAAGCCTACCTGGTAATGCTAGCCAAAGTATTATTAATAGGAAGGAAAACACCTGATGAATTTTCAGGCTACAAAAAAATAAAAGGAGTATCTTTTCTGCAGAGCAATTGTCAGAAGGAAGCCAGTATTTCCAAAAGTTTTATTTTCTTGTCTTCAGTCTTTGTCTAGTGGGTGCAATGTCATCAAAATAGTCACCCATGAGAATACAGTCACTGGAGTTGATAGAGAACACATTATACATTTCTCAAGAAACACAGACTGTCAACTCTGCTTCTTTGGGAGATTGAGGCAGAAGATGCAAATGAGAGAAAGGCTACTCTTACAGAAATGTCATTACCAACTTTCATAAAAGCCTTGCTTTTGTATGGAAGGGAGGTTGATCTGTGTTAGTCAGACTTTTCTTTAAAGAATTGCCTCTCTATAGCATTACATTTTGACTTTTACCTTATTGCCACATACAGCATTATACTCCCAGTTTTGCTACATCTCCACCTGTTAAACTTTTTTTGGATTATTGTCAGGCCAAAAGTTTGAAAAAAAATCACCTTATGACTTGCAGTGGGACTCATCTCCTATAGTTTTACTGTATAAAAGGTATCTCATTTAAGCTATCTAGATGTCCTCTCTAACTAGTATAAAAAGCAGGCTCTTTTGGGAGGTAATTCATCCTGACTTTAAATGTCTCAGGTTTGTGAGATAAACTGTCTACTGAAGGTGCCTCTTTATGTCTTTTCCTCTCCTAGAGAGGGTTGATAAAGCCTCTTCTAGACATATAACTTCTAGAAAGACAATGCTAGGTGTTTATACATTCTGTCAAAGTGCAAAACAGAATAGAATGCATAGTATCCTTGCTTTGCTGTAGCCTACATCATGAGGTGTTTTTTTGGAAAAAAAAAAAAAAACAACAATCCCACAGTCAAATTAAAGCTTGGTACTATTATTACTAGTCATTCAGAGCAAACAAGGAAAATATCTTGAATCCTTATTTTACATTTGGAGTTTTGGGAGATAGCAGCAGTGACAGTGAACTGCATGGCACAGAATGTGTGCTGGTGCACCAGAAGGTTCAGTGCACTAGTCCTGTATCATAGCAACTGCAGCAAGCATTACCTTCCTTTAGCAAAAGATATAAAATCACATTAGTAAGCCAGCTCAGTGACAAGATAAACATATTTCAGAGGGCAAGAGTTTATTATAGTGCCGCACTTTCCACCACTGAGTACAACGACTAGAAATAAACATGTCTTCTGCTACAACATTTACAGATAATAAACACACAAGTGATTTAATAATGAAATTGTAATATCATACACTACAGGCTGTCCACATTCATCTAAGAACCACCTCTGAAGGACTAGTCTTTTATGCTTTCTGTGTTTTTCAGTCTAATGTGATACATAACTTCATTGATGCTAGAAAGTCACTATTCAAATGTTGTGTACTACATGAGAATATACCTTTAGAATAGTGTTAAGACTGAGAATATTAAAGACGGATAAAAACATATCAATATTAAATGTGATTATGTTTTAGAAAAGATAATATTCTCTCATTAAAAGATACATTTTAAAAAAGAAAAAAAAATCATAAGCCAGATCCAAAATGAGGTACTTTCAGAAACCTTTTAATGTATGACATTCATGTCAACTAATATTTGACCACCAGTTTTCTGAGTCTACCTGAGATCCTGGGGACCAAGATCAACGTTTCATCCTGTTTCTCCATATATCTTTGTTATTCTATTCTATTTTAATTTTTGGTACTTAATCTTGTGCTTCTGTTTCTCTGTAAGAAGATTCACATTTTCTAAATTCTGAAATAGGTCAGCTGATTCATAAAATATAACTATTCTCTACAACTGAAGTTTTCAGGCAAAAATTACTATGATCATGTTTCCTTTCTATCATGACTTCTCTGGTGTTTCACATTCATCACACCTCACTCATCAGTGGATTATTACTGGGTTCTGGGAATACTCATGGCTGTCTTGTAAGATATACAGAAGATTATTTTGACACCTCCATTTCTGACCTTTCAGAGTCATCACTATATTTATCTGGGGTTTTTTTCTCTTATGATAGATTCTCAAGAAGTTTTCTAAATTTGGGGGCTTTCATACACCAAAATTTTTGCTAATATTCAGTATGCCTGTAAAAAACAGAAATATCCAAACCCTCTTTCCTTCTGGCATTTTTCTAAGGACTGTTACAGAAACTGATTCCAACTGGAATCAATGCTTTGTAGCAGCCTTTTGAAAAGACATAGTAAAAATTGAAAACTCCAACAGAACAGACCATATCAGCCACCCTTTTGGCAATGAAGATTGTTGTTTGTACTTATTTTAGTGCATTGTCCAGAGTTGTTTTAACTTGCTTATGGAGCTAAATTTTTTATCTTTCAGTATTCACTGTTTCTACATTTACAAACCTCTTTCCCAAGTCTAGACAGCATCAGACAAGTAAATATACATTTTTTTGGATAATGAAGATGTCTTACAATGTGGAAAAATTATTGATGGTTCATATTAATTTATTCTTTAAACTGGCAAATACATGACAAAAATATCTGTTAAAATTAAATGTGCATCATTTTGAGATTGAAAACCCATTCTGGGGAGCCTGCAGCAAACTATAATTTTAGTTCTTGTTCCTCCTACCTCTCAGCAAAACCATATTAATTGTCAAACTGTACCTAAGGGACTTAATATAGGCTTTTAATATACTGGCTAAGATTCATCTTTCATTTTCATTTTATCTTTCATTTACTTTTTTTCACACAGAGTCTAGGGCAGGTTTGGTCAGTACTTCTGCCTATTAATGCCTGACACCACTTTGCTTTTAAAAAACACATTTTAGCTACTTATAGCTTTAGCAAAATCTGCTTTTCTTTTTGTTTGGTGTCAGCCTCGTGGTTGATTTCTTTAAAAGAAAATGTCAGCAAAAGCTGTTCAGCTTTCTGGGAGACTGAGGCAAAGAGAAACGTGCCTTATTTTGACAAGTTCTGGCAACCTTTTCCCTGAGAAACTTCTGAATCCCAAGAGGATCTGGAGAAGAACCTTGATATTTAGCAAGCCATAATCTGCACATTAAGGATATGCATTTTGCTATTTCTAAGAGAAATCATTTTAAATCTAGATAATTCATAATTCTCTTCAAAATCACTGCTTGCTATGCCTAACTGAGATTTTTTTTCAGCAGCTTGGCTCATTATGCTGTGTCTGGGTTCAAATCAGCAAACAGAGAACAAACAAACAGTCCAGTAGCCACTACTCTCACTGTGAATATATGTAACACCACAAGTTTTGCTAACACAACCATATAGTATTTTTCTTTAGAAATGCTTCATTAATTTAGTACTTGTAAGAGGTCTGCTTTAGGGATGAATCTGAATTTTGCATTAAAGTAAGATGCCTTCTGTAATTTTTCAAAGAAGTTGAAAGTTCTGTAACAAAAGGAACTATACGAAGCACGACTGAAGCCCCTGGTGTACAAAACTTCCTGAAACCTGTAAGATATTAGGTGACTGCTTTAACATTTTTTAATAAGTTGGACACCAATAAAGAGCTTCTAGTTTCCTTCAGAGCTTAGCATTTGACTTGCAAAGATATAATGCATGGAAATGTGTGCTTTGAACCTAAAGTCAGCTGCAGTGATATCTTAAAATTTAGGTTACCATCAATTCAAATTGCATGTCAAAAACCAGTAGGTCTTTTTTGGCCTTAATATTCCTGTACCTCAGCTTTACATCTCTAAAATAGACACAATACATGCATAAATGAGTTTGAAAAAAACACTCTGTGTCTAGTCAGACAATACACTATAAAGCGTCTTAAATGCAAAAGATTTCAAATGGCAGATGATAAATGAGTGTCTATTATTATGATAAATAACAAAGAATACACAAAATGCCCGATTAACTGCTTTAAAACTGAGTACTCTCAATCTACCCATTATAAAAAATAAGAAATCTAGAGATTGGAGGTGTTGTTTAGCAGCCATGATTGTCCAAAAATATATGTGCACAAGAAATCTGACTTAAGGTTACAAAGGCCACCCTTTTGTTACTTCTGAGTGCTTTTGCAACCTTATGAAGTTCTGTTCACACAACATAAGTAACACTCAGCTTTATCTTTGTAATTCTGATCCTTCCATCACTTCAGTCATACACCGGACTGAATCTGAGCAGGGAAGCTGTACACCAATAGAGATGCCCCTCTACCTTGGGAGCTAGAACAAGCATGCCCAACCATGTGATACGTATCAAAGAGGGGCTTTTCTCCCATCCCCTGGTTAGATTGATGGTCACTGTGCTACAGCCTTCATCCAGAAACCCACCTCATGCTCTCTGACTTTGCCCAGTAATAATACTTCTGCTGGAGAAGACTTCCACATTGTCCATAATTGGGAAGGTGGCTATGATTATTGTACACATCCCAGAACTCCACAAATTGCTCCAAATGCTACAAGCAAAATTTTGACTCCTTGATCATATCAAATACTCCATCAAGTTTAGAAATGCAGAACTTGCTACCTACACAATTGGTTACTTTCTTCTGTCACTCTTTGTCTCACTTTCATTAGTGTGTGCTTGTACTGAATAGATCTCCTCATAATAATCCTCTCATTGACCTGCCTACAACATAGTTGTTCTGGAAATAGCAAGGTGTCTGAAGTCAAAATACACAGTACTTAACATCAGTATGTAGAGCTGAACAAAGATTATAAACACATTCCAACAAGTATTCCCTCAAACAGAAAGATAAGTTGCATTCAGTTGTGCTCATGAAACTTTTTTGCTTTCTGCAAGTATCTGGTTTTTTTCTGAGTTCACATGCTGTCTATGAACCAAATAAGGAATATTTTATACTAAATAAGACATTATTTCACACAGGCAGGTAAGCAATAGAATTCTGCGGCAAAGTTGCAGTTTGACTGTAGCCTACATAATAAGGACCTGCAGAAAATATGCAACACATTTGCCTAGATTTTTTCATGATAACTGAAAATACAAAATGCACTGCTTTAGAAAAGTGATGAATTCTGAAGGTACATGACAAGAGGAAGTGGTATTGACAATACATATTAGCCCTATGGATACCTAAAATATTCTCCTTCCAAAGGACTTGTTTCAGAAAATTAAAGCAGTCTAATTGCAGACATGACAGAGCACTCAACCACAATCATTGCTCCTTTCACCCTTCCTGTTTCTATTTCCATCATTTTCCTAAAAACCCTTAAACTTGCCAGCTCACTGAAGTCCACCATACTTATAAGCTGAGCCAATTCTTGAAATTTGTTTCAGCATTGGCATACTTCATTAATTTTTGAGCACACCTCCAGACGAAGTGGCCTAACTATGTAAATGAAAAAGCTTTTCACTAGCAGATCATCAGACATATGAAGGCAGCAAGACTCCAATCAATGTGCTATCAAGGATTCTGAAAAACTATGTTTCTTTCAATGCATCTAGCCTCTGGCATAATTTGAAGAGTTGATGGCATTTTTTCTTTTGTTCATTACCCATTTTTGTAAGCAGAAGCAGGATCTACAGCTTTCAAAATAGAAAACAAACCCAAAAGCTTTCCTCTGAAAGTATTCATTTAATAAGAATAACTGTTCTGTCTAGGAAGGTTTGTAACTGAATGAAAGTAGCACTTTATTTGTCACATGCTTTGTATTGCACATGAAGGGCTTTAGACCACAGTAGTGGACACACATCCCTGTGTGTCTTGCTTAGGAATGATAAATCCTTATTCACATTCTTCCTAAATCCAGTGGAACAGTGGGATTCACACATCTCCAGGGACTTGTATGGATTTGAGATTCAAGGAGTCTAAACACATTTAGCAAAACAACCTTTATGGACACTTTATAGCAAGTTTGAGCTTTCAAATTTTGAAAACCCTTTTAAACACCTCTAAATCATTCATTGCCATGGCAGATACATGCAAGACAGTGCCAAAGTGTGTTTCTGATGCTGGGTGGAGTGGTTTTAGAGGACAAATGAGAGACAACATGAAAAAAGAATAACATTCAGGGCTAAACAGCAACTTGCCTTCTGAATGTGTGTTTGAGGATCTACAAATCTATACTAAGAGCAGATCAATGGTGAGCTGTGAGGTGTTATCCCTTTCTCTGGCTGCTGTTTGTTTTATGTTGATGAATTCCCAGATGATAGAGGTCTCCCTGTCTCTCTCTTAGAGCCTCTGGATGTTGCTAAACAATTTTTCATAGAAACAGTAGATGTACGAGAAACACCAGCAATTTCTTTGATTAGTGTAACCTTCTTCCATGTTTTCCAAATCAGATGCAAGTACATTAGTCTACTGCAGTGGCTAGGACTGGGACATCCTCAGTTACACTGGATACTTATTTAAATTACCCCAGTAGTGCACTAAAAACACAAAATTCCTAAATTTAGCCACCTCTGAGGTGAATGGTTACCTGGGGTTTAACACAATTTTTGTCAGTGATGTGCAAGGCATTTACATTAAATGGGAGTGAGGAAATCAAATGCTGGCATTTAATCACCTAGGTAGTTAACAGTCAAAGGCAGGTACATCCAAAGGTAAGCAGGAAAGACTGGAGAGATAACAGCAAAGTAAAGGACTTAAACTATACACACAGAGTAGAAAGCTTGAACTTAGTACACCTTTCCTTACTGTATTCATACAAGTTAAACCCTGAAAATGGAAGATAGAACTCCTGGACCATCAGTCAGTGCTTAAGCTAGTTCTACACATGTAAAATCCATAAAACAGGGAACACACTGCAAAATCAGCCTCCTCAACACACTCCATGGAGGTGGACATTGCTTCTTTACAGCACACCAGTAAAGTGAATATTAACATGCATCCCAAGCTGCTCATGAACTCTTCTCTCTGACACCCATATTTCAGGTCATGTCTCAGGAGAGTAAGGCAGGATTCAGCCTAATATAAAGACTTTATAGTTACTCCTCTAATTGACTTTTGAGAACTGAAATGATCTCTTAGCTTATTAAGATGAAAAGATGAGAAAATAATTGGACAGTTTTACTTAAAGCAACTCCTCAATAACGTGCCAATATATCAGCTGGCAAAGTTTCTCCTTCAAAGTTCAATTCCACATAAATTAATCCCTTTTAAATCTTCTACTGTGATCTCAGCTGCTCATTATTCATGAAACAGCTACACTGACCCTTCACAGGCAGATTCGAGGTGGCACAGAGTTCATAAAATCAATACTTTGCTTCATTCCACAGACTGTGAGAGCCAAAGCCCAGGTCCTGAATCAAACCAGAAACTTGGAGGAGCTATAAATTTCATTATAGCTACTCTATGCTCATAGCTAAATGAAAACATAGCCAGTTCAACTCATACTTTACCATTTTTTACTCAGCAAGAGTAATGCATTACCTGTCAAACCCAAACAAGGAAACCTCTGAAGCATTAATCCTGAATTTGAAGTCACAGACAGAAAATCATGATAGAAAATCATGTACATTTCAAAATGGATGCATTCAGCAAATTCTAAGGAAAATTGTCTACAATTAAAAAGAATAGAAATGCATTCATGCATCTGCTTTCATGCAGTATCACTTTGGAAGGATTTTTTATTTCATGCTGGAAATTTTTTTATAAGATGATCCAATTAAAAAATTATACTCTACTACAGAAATTACTGCTAGCCCAAGAGCACAATTAGAGCAAAATGCATTTTTGCAAGGTCAGTGAATTTCCATATTCTTACAAGCTTTAAGAAATAATTTAGTTCTAGTGCCTGCAGGGATAAAAAAATGAATTGATAGAAGATAATTATACATACCTTGTAAAACTGCATACCCACACCTCATGTTCTGAAAAAGAACCCCTTCTGGTTTGCACTTATTTCTGAACACAACACTTAATCTGACATAACAGAATGTATCAACAATCAGAAGAAATTTTGAAAAATGGAATTTATGCAAGTGTTACTTGAATAAAACTATAAATATCCCAAAAGGAAGATATTTTATTTCTGTAAAGTACAGGGGTTTTTTTACATGCAGCAGACACACAGCATCTATATTTAATTATATTTTAAATGGTCGATGGGCTAAAGCAAGATGTAAGGAAGTAATTCCATCAAGAGCTGTTGACAATATCATAACAAGCCAATAGAAAATCTTCCTGCTGCTTTTTGTTAAGTTTACACACTGGATCCAAGAGATGTTTAATTTTTTCAAATGCAGACTCAGACAAGTTAAGTAACGACTTGTTACCTCATCACTTTAAGAAGTAAAAATTTCATTCTTCATTTTGTATATGGCCAATTCAAATCCCCAAAAGTGAAAAAAGAAATGAGATCCCATAAGCATAAAGAAATATGTAATGATATCCACATTTGTATTTAAAGGAAAGTAATACGGAAACCAGCACCATAAACACTCTGAGATAAGCAGAATTTGCCATTCACCTTTGAAAACTGTCTGTCAAGAGCTTCAGCTGGAAGGGAAGTATTGAAATATCAAATCTCTTTACTCAACCTTGTCTCTACAGTATATTAAGAAACCAAATAGATCCTCCTGATAAGTGTTCAGAGGAGAACTATTCCCAGTAATTATTTGCCTGATGTCAAAATCCTGATTTACTGGTAACCTCCTCTGTTGTGTACTTTCTCTCATGCTTAAGAGTATTTGTTGCCAGAACTACCTGTCCGGTTTTTGCTTATGTGCAGAAGCAGGGATTTTTTTTTCCTACTTGTAACTGATAAAACTCTATCTGAAAAAAACAGTGCACATGACTATGTTAGCAGAATGATAAGTAAGTAAGTCTCTCTTCATTCTGCTCATGATACTCATCCTATAAACCTCCATGAAATAGCAAGATTTAAATTCAGCAGTTTTACATAGCTTTGCTGTTGTGGTAAAGCAAGGTTTGGAGTTGGTTTTGTCTCGTGAGCAATATTTGTTGCCCCATATTGCTGTTTGCTTAAGATGGAAAGATGTGGCAGGCAGAGACTAAAACAAAATTATTATATTTAATTTGTAATAGACTTTTTTTTAATCATCCTTTACAATTGTAGGCTGAAAGTAACAACAAAGGATGAGACACCTCCTATCCTTGTCTTCCTGTGCAGCACTCCATGATACCATGATACTTACCACAACATGGCATAACATGGTCCCAAGGCTGGCAGCCTTGCACTGCCTTCCAAGGAGCAAGAAGAGCATTCCAGGTGTGGGATGCTTCCTTGAACTCATGAACTCTGTCAGAAACACAGTGCCTCTGGAAGTGTATGATAGGTTTAATCTGGGAAGTGATTGGAAGCAATGAGCTTCCTCCCGCAAACGCTTATACCAAGTATTTTTTCCATGACGTACTGGTTTTTTGAGTTTAGCAATAAGTTGTGACTGTGGGAAAAGGTGCTAGTTCAACGCCTAAATGGCTTCTTAATAAAAATCTTCCCCCTTGAAACTCTGTGAAAGCTTGATCCACACAAATATTTTCAGATAACAAGGTAAGCCTTTTACCCGAAGCCAGATAGGATTACTTGCTTGTAGTCACCAACATGACAACAACCTGTCTGGCAAAGGGCAAGTTAAGCAAAACACAAAGCTGTTTCTTCTCTTGTTTTGTTTACCAGGATTGTCTCTCATACATCTTGCTTCCTTCCCAGATTTTGCTGAGTAAAGACCCAGGTCTTTCCTGCTTTAGCAGAAAGTAGGAAGGGGCTTTGTCCTGCCTGTACACGACCTGATTTTTAGCATCATTTAGTAAGGACTAAAGGCTTCAATACTCATCCTCTCTGTGCATCTGGCCTTCAGGGTCTTGCTCATCACCACTGCCTGTGTAAAACTGATGGCTGATTTTAATAAAACTTTGCAGAAAACATAAAGCTCAAAAAATCATATTTCATAACTCTCAAGCAAATGCACAGCCATATAAAGACGGGTAAAGCAGAAGTATCTCTGAGAGGAAATGTGCAATATGAATTAAATATATCAGACATTCAAGACTCTGTAAATAAAATCAGACTGCTTAAAAAAAAGCAAAAAAAAAGTTTGATGCAGTTTACGTATATCTTTATTCTCTTTTTAATAAATAGGTTCATGGAACATTTTTATTTAAGCTTGAGATTTGGAGATTTTATGATTTTTAATTCCTTTAATGCCTTTTCACCCATGAAGGTCAGGTTGCTGAGTTTAGAAAACATGGATTTCAGAACCAAAGTTATTTGCAGAGACTATCCAAGCATTTATTTGATTTTCATAATTTTTATAATTCCTTAAATGTTCAACATTTTCTTGCTCTACATTACAGAGCTAACTTGCTGTTTAGATTATTGGCATTGTAAATTCTGTTTGAAGGGTCTGTTTGAAGGGTTTAATGTTATCTTTAATCCTAACCTGTGCCAGGCTTTTGCAGCAAATCTAAATGCTATTCATTAGCACCTTATGTTACATTTCTGCTTTTCATATGGTCATTAACAGCAATCATTGATAGTAATGGCAATTTAATTATGCTCAGAGATCCCAACTGTCACTGATGCCATATTTGTTATTCCATATGCCAGTGGAACCTAATCTTTGTTGGTCCCAAAATCTCTTAAAAAGTCACTGTGCCATGTGTTTATCATCTTGCCAGTGATGGTAGGAGCTCACTTACGGAACTAATTACTTGAACTTTTAGAAGCCTGGAGAAGAGAGGTGTTGTAGGAGTAAGTTGTAGGCAAGATAAATTGCTCAGGTTTCTGGACTGTGACAGGGCAAATTATGATGGAGCTATGCGGATATAAAGCTAGATGGAAATTTTCAAGTAAAATATATTTGACAATATACTAATTTTTTAATAGAAAGTGAAATATCTTGCAATATCAAAAATAATGATTTGCTCAAAAATTGGAATGACTTAGGAACTAAATTTTAAATTTCAGTCAATCTATACTTACATTGCCATATTACAATCAGAAATAACTTCCTTGCACTGAGAAAACAGGTGTAATAGGGCACTACACATGTTCTTTTTTGTATCTTAATTTTCAGATGTTTCAATTTAATTTATTTGATATTTCAAATCATTGCGGAAAACTCCACTTGATACTGAACAAAACTACCTTTTTCTAAATTGAAGCATCTTCAATGAAATATTATACCATTTACTAGTCATATAAAAATGTATATATAATAAAATAATACATAAAATAACATAAAATGGAAACAAAATTTTAAAAGATTTCTTTTTTTCTTAAATACAACAAATTCAAATTTCTCTTGTGACAAACTAAAAAAAAAAAAAATTCACTCATGATTTAATGCAAAACCACAGCCAAAATATGAGAAATTCCTATCAAGTCTGTAAAGATACACAACAAAAAACAATAAATAATTTTTATGCATCCTAAACCTTTTGGTATTCTTCCTAGTCAAGTGACAGATGTTTCCTGGAGGCATTGGTACCCTCTGTTTTATAAACAGTTTTCTTCAAAACAAGAAAATGTAAAGCCTTTAGAAAGTTATAGTCCGTCTGCTGGGTAACAGAATAGTTCCCTTGGCTGTTTTTAGCTCAAATTTCAGAGAAACAGTACATTAAAAGCACCCCTATCAGCTGAAAATGTGGCAGCATTAATGTATCTCACTATGAGTTCTCTCTTTCCAGTGGATGGAAGTACTGAAACTACTACTATTGCCAGATTCACTGAAAGAGAAAAATGGTGCTCATGGATCCAAGACACTCATTACACAGGTTGTCAGTCTGGTGTGGATGGCAGCTTTTAAAAAAGGACCCATTTCAGCCTGTAAGCATCTTCAGGAGGAGAAAAACAATGCCTGGTCTCCCTGCAGGAAAATAAATAACTCCCTGAGTGGATTTACTCCCCTAACATATCAGAATCTATCAAAAGTTTAAGGAATTTAGTTCTGGCCATTTGCCATGGATTCTAGGTGACTGGGAAGCACACTGAGGTCAACACCAAGAATTTTTCGCCAGGATCAAAGAAGTGGTGAATGACAGTGACAAAAGTCCTCTGGTTGGTCCTCCCAAGCCCACCATGCAAATGTGCTTGAGGAATGGCAGCAGCAGACAGAAAGTAGGGGAGAAGGAGACTTTGGCACTCGAGGTGCCTTGTCCATCTGCTAAGGCATAGGTGCCAGTCCCACTGCATCCTTGTGGAGACAGAGTTACCTGCCAGGCACCAGGAGCAGGATCTTTCCAGGCAGTTCACTTTGCTGCATAGAACACCTCATCTTAAAGCCAGTTTAAACATCTCTCCAAAATGATGATTACATTGGGTTTGCAAGGAAGACACATTTTAAGTTAAACTTATCCTTGAAACTGTGTGAATTTTCAATTAACTTTAGTAATATAAAAAGTAAGCTTGGTATTTATTGATACTCATTTTTACCACTCAGAAAACCCCAACCCCAGATGAGCTATACAAATGGGAAAGTGAATCTAAAATTATCAAGAAAAAAAAAATGCATCCACACTTCTTTCAATTCAGTTTTTCTACATAAAAAGAGAAAAAACCCATCATAATGGATAGGCATTAAGTCTGTAGTTCAGCTAGAAGGAGAACAGAAGGGGCTAGAATCCTCCTTATCTCTTGCTAGGAGAACTGAGAACTAAAATTCTCATCTGCAATGTTGCAGAAAGCATTAGGCTGCAAGAAGGGTAATAAAAAAACGGACAGCAAAGGATTGTGGAAATATGATGGATCGCAGCACAGAGGGACACCAAGCACAAATCCTGCGTGAAAAAAAGGGCAGATGTCACCTACAAAGGTCAGAGCTCTAGGTATTAGCAGAGAGAAGAGAGTTTGGAGAACTGTCTCTACCCTAGACACATATAGCCAGAAAAAGGGCACTACAGACAGCAGCATAGTGCCTGCAGCAAAAATCCTCACCTGCAATTCTAGCAAAGTATGTTGTCTTTACATTATTGAAGTATTTTGTGTACTCACTTTTTACCTTAAATTGCCCTGTTCTCTCTCACTTAGCCGAAAATTCAGATAATCTCTGCTCTCTGATAGACTGCATAAAATTATCAGAAGTAGCAGAAATTAAAGGGCAGAGGGTCTTGCAATAGTAAGAACAGGTCATGGTAGGCTGGAAATTCGAGTGCAATCAATGCTTATAATAGGTACAGCTCTCTTCTTTATAAAAAGTCTTCATTTCCATATCTAATGTCCCCAAAATTTCAATTTTCAGGAAAGGTACAGAATTACTGACATAAATACAAATCACAAGATGTTCTAAAATGGTTTTGAAGAACTAAAATTGGATTAAAGGAATAGTACCTTATAATGAGTAACAATCAAGATTATTGTGCTAAAACATAACAGATAGGACCAACTATGAGAGAAGCAACCTTTTATGTCAGTATTAAGTTGCAAAGAAATTAATGAAGACTACAATTTTCCTTTGGAGCAGCACGGAAGAAACTTCTGCAAAAAAACACTACTCCCTTTTCTTGACTATACTGCTTCAGTCATTGCAAAGGCAAAGGAGCAGCAGTATCATAGAGGGAATTCTTCATTTGCCTTGCTGCCTTTTATGGCTTTTTCCAAAGGAGGAGAACACCAGAGAGAACAATCAGAGGACCTCTGACCTTGCTTCACTTTTTGCTAACTCACTGTGATAATAAGGATGCTTGCTCTCTTATCCTTCATTCAAATCTCTGATTTTCAGCTAACACCTCTAACATTGCCTTGCATCTAACAGAAATTCGTGTGAACTTCATGTTGTATTCAAGTAACACCATTCTAATGTTCTGATTGTGAGATACTTAAATAGAGATTATTGTTAGAAATGTGATAGTTACATGAGTTAAAGCTTCACTATTAATAACCACATTAAAACTGGTTATTATAAAGAATATATACACACAGTTTGAAAGAAAAGTGGCCATAGGGTACTCTACGTTCAGCAGTGAAGAACTGCATGTGGTCTTCCTCTCCCTTGGTATTATTTCTCTTTCCCTGCTGAGATACTTGATACATGTACTGCATTAAGCACACACTAGTTTTTTGCTCGTATTAATTCTCCAGAAATCTAGGCATTGAGCCAAAACGTCATTGTTATTAATGCTGGTGAGGAGTTAAAACAGGAGTCCCAAACTAAGGTTCAAGTTGGAAGCCAGCTACAGTCGTCTGCAAACCGACTTGTCCATGACTTGACCAGCTCTGGGAGGGTGCTCCCACATAGAGAAAAGAGAATTTGTTTGTTACAGATAATTACAGAAACCATCACAGGATTCCTTCTTATAACAAACAGGAAGACTCCAAAGGATTTTCATTCACTTATTCAAGCTTTTTCTTTGAAAAATTGTAACTTTAACTTCTCCCTCCTCTTATTAAAATATGTCTATGAGTCAGGAATGGTCGGCCTGTAGCACAGCAAAGTCCAGGAGTCTCCCAAGACTGACAAGGTACTCAGCCTCCACTTTTTTTGCTGTAACATTGCTATTAAAAGCATTTAGCTGAGTTGAACATGACAAGCTGCCGGTTCAGGCCTCTGGTCATACTCAAATCTGTCAAATGTGATGGCTTACACTTGGCATGCTGGAGTGTGCAACCTTGGAAAATAAACAAGCCATTAAGGGCTCTCTTGTAGATTGTGCAGCATGTGAGTCCATCTCATTATATCTTTCTTCCTTTCCACTATCAAAATAGTCTGTCAGTAGAAGTCAATAAAAAAATAAAATTAAAAAAAAAAAAACAATTGACACCTACTGATATTTGATTCTCTGTTTACTATTCTTTTGTCTTATCAAGTAGTTCAGTTTAGGCTTTTCTAACAATTTTTTGACTTTTCGTTTGCTTGGTTTTTATGGTGTACAAACTTCTACCAGAGTTTGCCTGAAGGAAATATTCACTATTTTATTTACAGTTTGATTATGGAAAGTAATTTCTTTTAAAATCACTTACTTGGGACACTCACAAAAGTAGAAGACTCTTGGAAAAAAATGAAACAAAATGAGCTATAAACCAGCTTGACAACTTTTAAATTGAAAAGTGACATTGAAAATAATTAAATATATTTCATAAAGCAGCACACAATTAAATACTTGGTCCTCGCTAGCCTTTTAAAGGGAATTAGAAATTCATTAGGATAATGAAAAAGATACTTTTTTTTTATATTAGAGTTAAAAAAAAAAAGCAATCCTTTACGTTCTAAGGTATAAATGATCCCTAAACATCCCTACCCTAGAAATAGCATTTTCCTAGGACTTTCCCTTAGAGAAAAGATATTTCTTTTGTTATTAAACCATAACTTAGAGGATTTTCAGCACTTACATCTGAGTGACTTAAAATACAAATTTCTTGATGTTATGTAACATCAATTTTTCTTTTTGACATGTAGGATTTGGGTAGAGATCAAAATTCTCACCAGTAGATGTCTGAACTGTGACACTTAAGCAGTTAAGGACACCATCAAATGGCCTGATTTTCCCAGCTATTGCACACCCTTCAATGTACTGAGAGACAGTCTGCCTAAAATTACAGCAAATAATGAATCTAAGCAGGGAAAGCATGAAGGTCCATTGCTTCTTTGTTTCTATCTATTACTCCCAGATATGAGACAGATTAATTTCCCATGTTAAATTATCTGAATTAATTTCTTAGCCTCTTTTTATTTTTAAATTTTGAAGGGGGAGGAGTTGGTTTACTCCTGAGTACTAGGCCTTCATCTATTATACACTGCTGCTTTTTATTTTTCTGAAATCAATGAACTTTACAAATACTGAGGAAGATTTAATGAGAAATTGCTAAAATGCCCTGTTTAATGCTGCTTGAAAAGATCCTTCCATTTCAGTGTTAATAAATTCTAAGTCAGGTTCTGAATGTATGGTATGTCAAGCTTGACAGCTTTTCCCAAAGAAAGGTTGTGCTTGATGATTATTTTAGGGGAGCAAAATCTGATGAATATTCATGTTCCGAACCTAAATTCACTGCCTCATAGATCTTCAAACTAGCCATTTGGTTTCCTCTGCATTTTGTCATGTGTACTAAGTACCTCTTGCAGAGAGACTGGGTGACAAACAAGTAGAAACACTAAATTACCTTTTCAAGACTACATCTTCTCTCTGCAATTTCATTAAAATCAGTGGAAATTTGTGACGTGTCTTTTAACAGGTTACCCTCCACACTGAAGTCTAGTTTTTGGTACTGGGAAGGAACATCTATTGTGATCTGCAATTGCTCTCCTAACAATAAGAAAATTACTTTTACATTTCAGTGTATGGCATTACAGCTGGAGTATACAGAGCCAGTAAAAACCCCAAAATCTGAACCCTCTGAATGACTGAAGAGCATAGCATGGAGCTGGTGAAAGACTTCTCTTTGAAATGGTGTGACACTTCAGGGTGAACTGCTGAGCCATCGTTTTTCTAGCAAGTGGTATTTCACAGCCAATATTACCTTGTGCAACTGAGAAATTGCCTCCTAAGGCCACTATAGGCTACACTGTTCTATGAATCTGTAGAGAACCTACACTCCAATTACTAATAATGCGAAGTAATGAGATCTTCACTTACTCCCATTTAAATGGGACATAAAAGTTATTAGGAATGAACATGACTTCTCAGTGAGATATAGATGAGAGCAGAACATTGTATGCAACTTTAAAAACAAATTAAAAACCTAAAGGAGCTTTCGATAGCTTAAAAACCTGAGTCAGTAGAAAAAGGTCTTTTTATTTTCCCTTGCTCATCCAACAGTTCCATGCTTGCTCTGGATGTTCTATTTGGAAACATCACAAACAAATAATATTGGGAGCAGGGAGAAGAAAGGAGAAGAGCTGACAGTCCCATCGACGTGACGGCTGCCTGTCAGGGATGATTAGAAGCCAGGGCCAGTATTGGTAGGCAAAGATAAGCAGGAGACAATAACCAAATCCTACTTATACCTGCCAGTGCCTCGTTTACCCAAGCCCAAAGCTCTTTTTGTAGGCTAGTCGTGACCTCAACTCCCCCAGTGACAATCCCCCCTTGTATACTGCAGCAGTGACCTTTTCCTACGGGGCTCAGCAGCACTAATCCACCCTGTCAGCCATCACAGGAACCACTTCTATCTTTAACCTTCATACAAAATCGTGGCATCGTGGCATCGTGGTAAGCAGAATTAGAAGCTGCTGCCAGAATCAAATCATTAAGGCCAAATGAGTTCATCGACATTGTTGTCACTACAATGAATAACCTAATCTCAACTGCTGTAAAAAATATTGATTAAAAGAAAAGATTTTAAAGGCATGGCTGCAGTTATTTTCAAGAAAGTGCCTGCAGAGAAATGGAACCTGAAAACAGCATTCTGAAAAAATATCTGTTTTCTTCTTATTTGAATTATTTAACCTAACTTCATTGTCACTTTTTTTTCCCAATCAGTTTACTGTGACTTGCTTTAATTTAATTTGTTATTCAGATATTTGATGGATGAAAAGAATTTTGAAATGGCTAAATTTCATTTTGGTTTACCATTTTGTCTAGCAAAAATGCTTATTACAACCTGCTCTGGGGGTTAGCATTCAATTCATCTACAGTAAGAACACACTTGTATAATACCACAAAGTGAGTCAGGAGATTCCTCTCCTTGATTAGATAGGGAGCTCTTTCTGAGTCCTCACATAGAAGGTCTGGGAAGCCTCTGTTATTTTATAGCAGAAATCATTATCAGTGAGAGGGGGTACTGAAAGCTTTATGAAATAGCTTTTTCCAAAAATCTATAGCAAAGGCAAGGGAGTAGCACTATAGAAAAGCAGGAATATGCCTTGCATGTTCTGTTTCATCACATCTTGGCTGTTTGCAAATATAGCATGTTCTTCTTTACGTGAGAATTACATAAACAATATATGTTTGAATATATTGCATAAAGCATCAGGATTACTAAACAATGAATTCTTGATGCCCTGTGTGTTGTATTCCTATGTTGTGGTTCTGCATTTAACTTCTCAAATTAACTGATACTGTCTTTCAGCCTTCAAAAATTCATTGAGCATCATTTTACACTGTTTCCCTGCTTTTCCTTTCAAAATATCAGGATGTTTTTGACCAGATAGATCAGATTATACAGTTAGCAGGGAACATTTCTCTCTACTGTTGTTACTAAGTGCTAATTGTACCTTCAAAATCAACTGCTCCCTTACAGAAAATCAGTGTAATACTTTATCAAAATGGACACAAACATTACTGTTTGATAAAAATGACTTTTCTAATACACTATTAGTATGATTACAAAAACTATTACTTTTCTTATTCCATTGTGAGCTTTCTATTATTGTTTTTATTGATCTCAGACTACAGTCTTTTTTCCTTTGACTCCTGGCTCTGATATTATTTTGCTTTGGTTTTTTTGCCTTTTGTGTTCTATCTTCTTTTCTGATATTTGTAGATATTTCTTTAAATTTCCTGCCTTCTACTATTTAATGCTATTTTTTTATTTTAGTGTTTTATTTTACTACATTTGAGAAAATCTATATAAAACCCCAACTCAGTGAGAAGAGGCAATTTAACAAGATGCTCTGGGCAGACCATAACATTGTTACTACAGGAAATAGAATATTCAAGTGAGAACAGACAGCCAAATATTATTATTTAGCAACAGTGCAGAATTACACTAGATAAAAAAAAAAATGGGGCTTTTCAATCTCTAATTTCTCAGCCCCACTATCTCAATATAAAATACCCTCAATTAATTTTTTCATGAACAGTCACACTATATCTACTTTAAGCATGCTATTTCAAGAAAGAGTTCTGGTGAGAAAAAGCAACCCTCAATACTCTGACAGAAGAGTATGGCTGAATCATTAAGGGGGGATGATTAAGATCTTTAGGGGATTTCTTTGACTGAATTTGAATGATGGCTGTAAAGTTACTTTAGCAGGGGTTGTTTTGGGTGATTTTTACTAATAGTTACCATAAAATGAAAAAATACTCAAATATTTTGGTTGAACATGTTGCCTGCACACTGCAGCAATGTGCAACTAACAGTGTACACCCCAGAAAGTTTATAATTTCCATAGCACTTAGGACACAACTGGATGAAAAAACCAGCCAGGGTAAGCATAGAAGCATCAGTAGTGATCAGATGCAAAACTGAGTAAAACTGAGCAAAGAGGATGACAAAAAAGCCAGACAGAAGCTGTTAGCCTAGTCAATAACATGAGAAGTAAAGAGCAGATTTATCACAGTTAATAAGAAGAATACATTCTCCCAATGCAGAAATAAAGTATGGGTAATGCATCGATGATTTTGAGGAAAAAAATGGGTATTGGGCTTTTGGAAACTTAATTCTGGAGGATTAAAAGGCTGGATAGCCAGTCTACAAAACCGGCAGACTTAGTACTTCAATTTTGAAGACAAAAGTAGCCTTTTTTCTTCTGTTTCCCTAATTTCAAAGTAAGGAAAATACTCAGCACTGGGATGTTTGGAGTATTAGTAAATGTTTGTAAATGAAGACAAAAATATAAAATATTAAATACTGGATACTTCCTAAGACTGATGATGACAGTGTGATAATAGAGTATTTCCTTCCTTTGTAACAAAAGGAAAATATCAGTATATGTTTATTAACCATTTCTACTTCAGACATATATGGTAAGAGATAATGTAAATTAGGTCTAATATACAGCATCTTGCTGTAAAGTGAAAATCAGTAAATAATTACCAGCTCTGGATGACACTGTCAGGGCAAATTTTTAATTATCTAGTTCATAAGACTGTAAGAAGCAAAATAGCTTCAGGAGCATAATGTATCTTTGCAAAATTCTTTGATGAATAATTTTACTCTATCATAAATAGCAGGAGAACGTTTTTACTGCCTTTTCTTCTCCTTTGCTCAAAGAGTCGTTATTTATCTGTTACCCTTCTGAGACAACTCTTATGCTTTAACCTTCAAAAGCTAAAAACTTACCATGCTGTGTCATTGTCAACCACTTAAGGTCACACCCTGTTAGCTTTAAAATCCCACCAGTTTGCTAGGTGTATTCAAAGTCTACCAGCTTTAGGCAAAGAGCCTACACGGATGGTGACAGCATGAAAAGGCAGCACAGCTTGTGAGCAGTACTTCTTCCTCCACCATGAACATGCTCACACACTCTACACATACAGATGCTGACTTATTCTTGTGTACACGAGTACGTGCTCGCTCCACATGGACAAACACCTGCAGGAAGGACACTTGTAGGCATAGAACACTGAGCTTCCCTGTGAATTGGTTTGGAAAGATAAGTTTTGCCTACCCTGGCATTTTGCAACAGTCTCACGGCAATATGGTAATATAGGTATAAAGTGCAAATTGGTGACTTACTGTGATAGGCTTTCTGCAGAACAGAAAAGCAACATTTTGAGTTTTATAATTTGCATTAGGTAAAACAAGGAAGATTAGGTTTTGTAGAGGCAAAGAGAACCTATGTTGTAGTAATTTTTCTGCCTTCTCCTCTGATTCTTTTATTAGATCTTCTAATTATTAAAGCCCCCAAACACCTGCACATAATACAGAGTCCAGCTGAAACCCAGAGTATATTCACCCTTTTCCAAAAATACCGCAAAACACATGTTATTTTGTCTGAGAAAGCAAAGCAGACTGTATTTAAATTATACAAGTGGCAATATGCATCCGAGATGGCTGATTGCTGCCAGGAAGGCCCAAGATTTAGTTGGAACTTATCAATGTTTGATATTAAAAGTTAAATAACTTTTAGGCTTAGAACTTGAATAACAAAGTCTATGACACAACAAACGTTTGCTGAGAAGGTATGAGATGTCTGGCTAGGGGCATTAATAGCAGTTAATGTACCAGGATCCCAGTCAGCGAGATAAGACAAGCTGCTTTAATAAATCACTGCCAAATGGCAGCCAATCACCCTGGATCTCACCCCAGCATCCTGAAGCTCTCTCTTCTCCCATAAATATCATCTTGAGTTAAAGCCAGAAAAGTCAAAAAAAAGCAGGACTATGCTTGGCTGTGCATACACACAAGAATAACAACCCCAAGCCCAAACCAAAACAAATTTTAAAAATCCTCTGTCAGGTAGAAAGCTTCAGAAAGACATAGCAGCCATATAGCACATCTCTTCTAACCCATTAATTATTCCAGTTAGACTCCCAAGGTTCAGAGGTGAGTCACTAACACAAAGATGGAAAATGCCCACAAATGGCTTCACTATATAGGGGGGCGAAAAACCCAAATCAAAACCTCCTTATTACAAAGAAATAGTTTTTCCACTTCCTACATTAATAGATGTAACTAATATTTGAGTTGGAGAGCAGACTAGCAAGTGAGAGATGAAATAAAAACATAGACAGCAGAAACATTTGAAATGTGTTGTAATTAATTAAATCCCTGCCAACTTGGGAAACTTTGTCCTCCTCTCACGCTCCAGATTTCTTGACTGTCGAGTTTGTTACCACGCACTTTGCAAAGCTGAAATAATGTCTTTGAATGTTCCACATCAGCAGCATGTTAAAGGCTTCTTTCTAAATTGAATACTGACAACAGTCTTTTGCTGTTTTTTCTCATTCCTGACTACTGTTCCTCTCTCCCAAAGTCCAGCTAGTGCTTCATTACCCAATTGCACCAGAATGAACTCAAGTTTGCTGAGATAGTAGAAGAGGTTGAAAGATAAGCTGGAAAAAGGCAGAGCTATTGAAAATTGGTACATTGGACAAACATATGAGACCACAAGACCAGACCTAAAAAGGAATGGCAATAATTTTCATAAATATAAATGGACAGCAAAAGTAGGTTCTCATGTTTACTGAAATGACAGAGAGGGATAGACAAAACAGTGAAATTGCAAAATGGAACCAGGAATGAAGTACAATTTCACCATCAAAAATGCTGTGGCGATAAATTTAAAAGAGGAGATCACTGCGGGAAAGGCTTATAGTTAATTGCTCAGTAACTAATAGAATCAAATACCTATCAACAAGAATCAGAGTTTATTTTGAATTATAGTCTATCCTAGAAAGGTGCAACTACAGGAAAGAACTTAGCATATTTTTCTTTGGTCAAAAAACCAAGCAAACCAAAGCAGCAGATGTTAAATATAAGAATGAAACTAGTTAGAAATGGGGGGGGGAATCCCAAAGAACACACTACTGGAGTACAGGAAAACTGGCCCAACTTAAAAGATGCCCCAGGAGGTGTAACGGAATTCAGAACAGCTTCAGAAGAAAACTGCAAGGAGAAAGAAATAACCAATGTGAGTTAAAAGTTCAAAAATTAAAAAAGTCCCTTCTTGTAAAAGAAAAATGGAGAGGAAACCAATTAATAATATGGCTTCAGCCAAGTCTTGCAAGCAAGAGATAACGCCTGAGACGAAGCATCATGAGGTAATGCTATCCAAACAGGAATACAGAAGGCTTTTATAAAAATATCAGAGGAAAAAACTAGCACTAGGTTGAGAAACCCATTAGGGAAAGGGGTTTGATTTTAAATTAGCAGTGACTCAGAAATAACTGAGGTAGCAGCTTATTTTAAAAAATCCATCTTCGATGAGAAAAAAAAACCAAACAAACCAAAAACAAACCTCTGGCAAAAGTTTGGATTTTAACAAACAAACAAACAAACAAACAAAACCAAACTAAACCAAAAAAACCCACACATTTCTAAGATTTCTCTTAAAATTTACAGATAGAATAGCAAATGGAACAGCTTCATAGAGAAACATCAACATAATACTAGCTTTCAGGAAAGGCGTGAATGATCCTGTAAGTTCTTATCCAAAAAAATTACTTTTGTGTCTGCCAGAAATAAGTCATTTAACAACACAAAAATGAAAATATACTGGGAAACCAAAAAAGCCTTGCCCTTGTTTAACTACTGGAAAATTAAAGGAGCATTAAAGTGAAATGGTGTATAAATTTAAAGACTACAACTTGCAACACAACACGCATTCAATTATTGTTTTTTATTAAAAACAGTTGCTTCAATACATTTTTACAGAGCCTCTAATATTAGCTTAATGAGATTTTACTTTGATTAGAATATGAAGCTGGCTGATTCTTAGGGCTTGCACAAAGTGCTGATGGGACTGACAAACAGAATTTGATGCATATTTAGCTGCCAGTTTGTAATAAAGAACTTTGAAAAAGCAGTACAAAGAAAAACTATAAGTACTTTTTTTGCCACTATAGCATAGTACTCTAAAGTACTATGGTGATAAAGGTCTGTCCTTGCTTGAAACAGCACTGATTTATCTAGACTTAATACAGTTTTCCCCAGTTATATTATTTGTCTGGCTAAAGTTTTACACATACAGCTACTGCAGGTTAAATTCCGTGGTCCATCGCAATTACACCCAGAACATATTGATGCCTCCAGGTCATGCGTAGATTTCCACAGTTGGGGGACAAATGGCAAATAGCAACTGGCAAAAGCTGCAGCATGAAGCTCAGCTCATCACCTCTTCTTAGCTCTTAGGTCCCTCTGAGCTGCTAGCAGCATTACAGGGATACTTAGGGCTCTCTCTGCACCTGGCCAATATTCTCTGCAACAAAGGGCCGACGATGTTTCTCTAAAAGAAGTCAAAGCATCCATGCTGAAGCCAGACACAAAATAAACACTTGTTTTTTTAATTTTTTTTTTCCCAGTCAACAGCCTATAATATAATTTCAGAAAAGATGGGGAAGAAGAGTAAGATCCATGTCTAACTGAGTTTCCTTACAGAGATAAGGCTTTCTATAACATGTATATTAATCCACAAATTTCTCTTGAGGAAATTCTCCAGGGTGAAATGAAAAGAAAAAGCAATTTGCTAAATCTATGGCTTAATCATCCAGCTCTTGAATCTAACTATTAAGAGAGACCTGACAACACGGTTGGCATAATTTCTATGGCACACTTTTGCAAGAAATATTTTGGAGAAACATTTAAAGGTAAAATAGAAGACAATTTACTGCGGAAGATTCAGGTGTTTAAAGTTCACTCAGGTGTATTTCTGTTTGTCTAAAAGATGAATACTAAACATGTAAATGTTTAGTTTAATACTAAACACTGCCCTCTTAAAATCTGGTTTTATTTACAGCTATGTGACTTCCATAGTGCAAATCATCCTGAAATTATTAGACTAATTACAGTTCCCATTTTTTAAATAAAAATATTCTTATGTATTTTTCCTAAATTCTCCTATTTTTCCTTAATTAGGCTCAGGTTTTCAAATACAAAAGCTATAAAACAAGGTGTGAGATTCTTAAGTTATATATATATATATATAGCCTATAGCAAGGCTATAACTATGAACCTGGATATGTACTGCTATCTTCTTCAAAAAGAAGCTAAAAATATTTAACAATTAGTGAAATGAAGTCAGTATTTGGGTTTCACTGCTACTTTTATGAAGAAAGGAAAATAGCGAAGGGTTTTTTCAAAGTGAGGCATTTTAAAGAAGATGCTTGCAGCTTTTAAGGCAGGAAATATCACATTGCTCAGTTCTCCCTTGTAGCAGAGTCATGGCTAGTGAAAGAGATGTAGCTCTTGTCAAGGTTATCTCGGTAACCATTAGTCAAACCCACCACAGACCAGTAAAATTGCATGTGGTATTGCTGACCAGCTACCTTCAGTATTTATTGCCTCTGTGCTGACTTGTACAAGATAGCTGCAGTAAGTCTAAGAATCTGACAAAATACCACCAAAGCAGCAATCCAAAATTAATAAACCATCAAAAATTTTCTGTTATGTAGGCTGTTCTTACTGCCTACACTGGAAATCAGCAGAAATTGATTAAGAGTGCTTGGGACTCATCACTACTTAACAATTCAGTGGCTTGCTGGAATGACACACATACATACAAGCCTGGGCATCTTAAAATTTCCCACATTTCCAATCCAATAGATACATTCCAAAAGAAAATATGCTGCTAATTTTATGGAAAATAGCTGTTTAAGGAATGCTTTTGAAAATCTCATTAGGTTATTAAGTTCCACAATTTATCTAGAAGGCTCTGAATTATCTTTTTCAACATACATTATTTTTTATACACAGAAAATTATTTTTCCTACATGATTTTCCATTGAGTTTATCCACTTTATTCTAATCCATTTCTCCAAAGTATTGCTGGAATCATTAATTTAAGTGATTAGAAAGAGAGAAAGACGTACAAAACAGAGGATTGTAAATTTCTTTCTGTACTGAACAAAGGGAAAATACTTGTAAAATAGAGGAAATTCAGTTATTTATTATGCATCAGAAGATTTACTTCATATGTGGCACCGAGTCAACTCTTTTCATGGAGGGGAATGATTTTAACTCAAAGAAGAAAAATAATAATTCTTCAACCTTAAAAAACCATGCTGATTTCTCTTTCAATAACTGTGATATACAGAGGATGGTTTTCCTAAAATGGAGTCCATCCAAAATCCCTTGAATGGTAACTCCTCCTTCCGCTAAGGAACTGTCCCTGGGTGACAGGGGGACAATGCAGCACTCTATTAGAATTTCATTTGTTTCAAAGTTAAAAGAAAAAACATAAGCTTTTTTCTTTTTTCTTTCTTTGAAACAGTTATGTTTCATCTTAATATAACCCAAAACCTAGATATTTAGAGATGTTCCTGTACAGTCATTAGAAATAGATAAGAGCTTCCAGATGGTGATTCAGGAGTCATGAAGATTATACACCTTCATTGATCACTAGCTTCTTATAAAGCATTACATGACCTCCAGTCACCCCAGACACATATATTAATATTTTTTTTTACTTTAGTATTTGAATCTGGCAATAAATATCTTATAAAAAGGTCTACGCTTGATTTTTAAAAATTAAGCCTTTTATTCCTCATATCTTGTTCCTAAAGTACACGATCTTGCTACTAAAATTGTCTGTGCATTTCTAGTTTGAATTAGAAAAAATTCAGACTTTAAGTCCTGGCTATCAGTATGAATTTGTTCATCGATGAACTGTCAGAAAATACACAATACATAGCTTACTGTTTTCTGACTCTATAGTTTCTTTTCCAAAAACCGGTTCAAGTCCTACCCATTTGAAAGACTTTAATTTCATTTTTAAGTCACTACACTGACTGTCTGATCAAAAATTGTAGTATATTTAAACATAACAGACACTAGCTTATATAACATTTATTTCTAGATAAAACACCTTGAGGAATGAGAAACACTTGTTCTGTCATTTATTGTGCTTCCCAGGGCAATGCAATTATTTCCAACACTACACATGTAATTAAATTGCAGTAAAGCAATTTTTGCATTCTTGAATTTACATACACAGCAGTTCTTAGGGTTAGTCGCCATTTTACATTCTATTCTGCACTATGAAACAGACAGAGCATAATGCATTCAAAAGGAATAAAAGAGAAAGTTTAGCACATTGGAAATTAAAGCTGATGAACAGAGGTAACAGATTAAAAGTTTATTTAGTAAGGTAAATTTAGTTAGGGAAGTAAATTTTTTAGATGTAATTCAAATAATGTATTTTAGATTATTCAGTCCTCTAAGCAGGTTTGCATTATAAGTATACTGTGTCCTTTTGTAAAAAAAACTTCTACAAAATGCATTGAGGGTTCCACTCCTTAAGTTTACACATCTGATCCTGCTTAAATTGCCATGACAATCTTTTGTTTACAAAGGAAATCTTTGAAGACTTAATATTTTAACAATTAAATACAGATGAGATTAGTGCTGTAACTTAAAAAAAAACCAAACTCCAAGCACTTTGCTGCACCAACATTTTCCTTTGTGGAGCTGACGTTGTCACAAGGGGCTCAGGAGGAGCAGGAGGCCTCCACAACAGCACTTGGAGAATGGATTGATGAGGGAGAATTGTCTTTTCCTCTCTTCATCAAAAGAAACTTCAGAGGTGATATAGTTAAGATTTATAAGTAAAATGTTGATACAAGCAAATGGAGGGATTATATTTTTTTTCTCAAAAGGAAAGGTTAACACATTTTGTGCTCTGCAAGCATCCTGCAGTGCTGGGTATTCTCTGCACTGGCTGGCAGTTTTTCTGCCACACTATTCCCAGCTTTCCCTTCATGCTCTCTCCCTTTGAACACTGTCTGTAGCCAACTTGCAGCGTTCAAAGTCTATTTCTTTTTCAAGGAAAATAAAAGGCTCACATGTTTTTTAACCTGCACAGCTTTAGATAGATCCTTCTTTAAACTTTATCTCATCAGAGGTAACTCATGACCAGCTTTTAGCTCGATTCTGGCTGTCTTTTTCAAACCACTAATGATAAAGTTACCTTGCAATTCAATTGCCAGACCAAAATGTATTGAACATCACTGCTTTCCTGCAGCTCCAGTACAGACAATAGTACCATTTTGCTCTGAGAACCTCACATTGCAAGGGAAAGGGTCAAAACCTTTCAGTTTTGCTATTGGGACTGTAAGCAGCCCCAGAGCTTGAGCAGCGAATGTGCACTTGCACCCTTAAGATACTAAGTTTAATTTAATTTTTTTCTTCCTTTCACCTACTTACCTTTCAGTTGTCAACTAGGAAGAAGAGTGAGTGTACAAAACAACAGCAAGTAGCTGTCGGAACCCCTTTCTCATTACCTTCAAGTGCACCATGATGGAGCTCTCTCCATTTTTTTCCTGTTTCTCATCATTTTAGAGATGAAGTTGCAAAATCCATATTTTCTTTAAACTTATACCTAATAAATCCAGCGCAAAGATTTTTAAAGTGTTACAAATTAATTGCTTTCCACGAAAGTGTTAAATGGAATGTTCTTATAATTCATATGTTTAGTTTGACAAGCATTCAACTACCTCAATCAGGAAAGTACCTATTATAAAACCAGTTCTTTAAAAAATTACAAGTAAGAAAAAAGAGTGTTTTACTTCACAAAGACATAGGCATCTCTGAGGCAATTTAGAACAAAAGACAGCTAAGCAATCACAAGCTACTTTATCTCCAGTACTAAATAATCCAAATCACTATTTTTATATTCAGTTTCAAGAAGCTTCTGTCTAAAATACCCTGTGCTCATTAATGTTAGAATTGTAATATCAATTGCGCCTATTTTATTACAAATTTCGATATGACTTTTTTTTAAATAGCCGTGCAGGAGAATAAAATGACAACATTTTTTTCCTCCAGTCGCCAAAAAAATCAAGATACTTTAAAGAAATTAATTTGTTTCTTGACTTCAGGATTCAAACATGTATCACATGGGAGATTCAAGTTCTTTATTTTTATATTTGAAGCTGGGGTATTTCGGCTAATGATTTAAATCTCACTACCAATGTTTTGTTCTAACACAAAGAGACAGTACAGTAGTCTTCGCTGATAGCAATGAAGTACAGTGGTGGACCAGAATGCTGAAACTGTAAACTAAGCCTTGGGAAGTTTTTATTAAATATATTGGTACTCTCTTCTGAAGTAGATTGCAATCAAAATAAACCATCTACGTTTTTTTCTGAAGGGAAATATTAACAATCTGTTAACAAAAGATAAAGTCTTGACTCACTTTAAATAATTTTAAAGTATCTAACCAAATTTTTAAATAAGCAGAAGTAAAGAATGCCAGCAGACTGCACATCATTAGTGCCTAGCTCTACAACACCCACTTTTGAGAAGCAGATTTTTCAGAATGTTACATATATCACGTATAAACAGCCAGCCTTTTGCTCAATGACCATAAAGCAAACTATGTTCAGCTCATTTAGAATAGCATGAAAATGTAATTGGCTTGTATTCCTTAAAAAAGTTTAAAAATTTAATTACTTTTTAATCTTAATTGAAACTTCTTGATGTTGTCCCTCTTTCTGCCATTTAACAAAATCTGAAAAAGCGAAAACTTAATTTGTCATTAATTTTACATAATCACTTGCAGGTCAATCTTGTTTTCAAGTAAACATTTGCCATGTACTATTCTTGCCTTTTCTGAGTGTAATTTCCTGATGTAAGCTGGGTGCAAAAAAATGTGTCTGCAGACATGATGTTGTAGGCTCATGACAGTTTAACATACTAATGACAGCATGCTAACAATGCAGTTTGTTTATGCCACTGCTATTAAATAAAGTATCTGAACCCAGAAACGCAGAGCTGGTAAATGTTTCCATCCTTTTGCTTCTGGTTCTATAGACAACTACGGTAGATATTTAAAGTAACAAAGGAAGGGGGAACTTCACAAAATTAAATCAAAGTCCAGTTGCTTTCATTATTCTATATTTTCCAAATCCCACTTTTGAAAGCATTACCAGAAAAAAATCATACTAATTCAAATAACATTCTTTCTAAATTAATAATGCTGTACAAAATCATATCACTGAAGATTCTATTTCTCATTATGCTTTTGAAAATAAAGAATTCAGCCTCAAAGGATTCTGAATACTTAACAACATAATGAGCCAAAAAAACCCAGGAATGCTCCTTTTGACACATTTATTTTGCACGTCATGCATGGATACACACATATTTATGCTTTAGGTACTTAAATTTAGCATCCATACTTTGCAGGAGCAATAAAAACTGAGATACACATTGAAATAGATACTTCTAACTAGTAACTTTCTTGATAGCCTAGCAGATGCAAGGATGAGGAAAGATTTACACTAGAGACTATGAAAATGCAGGATCATTTGAGAATAATAAAAAATTAAATGGTGAGAAATGTTAACAGCAACAGCTGTGAAAAGAAATTACAGAAGATTGAAAGTAGAGACAAGAACAATAATAGTAAAAACACTTTAAAATTTAAATTGCTTCAGGAGAGAGATTCTATAATTACAGTTTCTATAGATATTTGAATAATAACTGCAAAAACACTGAGGTATAGATATTTACAATTACTTCAGTACCCCAAGAACTCAGTAATACTGTAGTATCACAGCCAAGAAAATGATAGCAGATCATACGACTGTATGAACTATGCTGACTTTAAGGTCTACCATGATGTTTTTAGGTTGCGCACAGAATAGCAGTCACAGGCATACTTAGTGGTGAAGACTGGTGCAAAGGTATAGAAAGCCTCCCTATGCATCAAAGTAGATTTGCAGCAAAACTTATTTTTGCCCAAGAAAGTCTTAGACAGCAAGAAATAGGTATATTTACTTTTTGGTTTATTATTTATTATTTCATATCCAAGGGATGAATATTTATTTAAATGAGTATTTATTGTCCTAGACACCGGTACCCAGTTTTGGATAGACCTGAAATGTTGGCAGAGGAAAGGGTAGAGGGGCTGAATATGTGCCCACAGTGAATACTTCAATACTGTGGCATATATATTTCCTTTATCCATAGTAAATTCCGGTTTGCTACCAGAAGCAGCAAACTGAACAGGTAATAGCTGCAACATGGCAGAACCATGGTCACATCAGTACCAAACTTCAGAGATACATGGCAGAAAGCACAGTATCAGTACAGTAGTGAAATACACATTACACAGGATATGGATAGAAAGGCAAAACATAAAGTACGCCCATCCACTGAGCAACATTGCAATGGGTTAAATTCCAAATTACATCATCAATTGCAATGCACTGCCGAAACTGTAAAGTATAAGAACAAGCATTGTATTCTATTAGGAATAATAGGGTGCTGTTCATGATGTCTCAGCCTTTTCTGATATGACCAACCTTACAAAACAGGGCTCCTAGTTCAATGCCTGTGTGAGCTCTGGAAAAGTTACTTTCCTAAAAGTACAGTATTCCAACTCAAGGCTCATCTACTCAGACAAACACAAGAAGACATACAGTCATTCATGCAGGAAGTTAGTTAAAAAACCACAGGCAAAATCTAGAATTATTTTATTAATAATGCAGTATGGTGACTATGGTTTGGCTGAGAACAAACAGGCCAGCCTGAGCTAGTCTGAGACAACTTCCAAATCTTCTGCATACGTGACAGATGCTGGAAGCATTTGAAAGACTCCTCATGCACAAAAACTCTATTATGGGGGCTCAGATTCAATGCAACAGCAAAGTAGATGAAGTGGGTTGTGATAAAAGCACACTAAGCAGCATAAAACTTCGTATTTTATCTGAGGAAAAGGTGAAAAAGAAAGAATATTACATACAAGGGATGTGAGGAGGGAAAGTCGTTGTACAATCTATGTTGACTGTTGACTGATGAAAGTGAAGAAAACTATGGCTTATGACACAGTGCGCTAAATTTGGCAGGTAAAGATTGTGGAAGGACAATGGTTGAACTCCACTAAGTTCCCTTCTAACAGGGCTTATTTTAAACTACCCTGACAGTTTTTATGGAAATCACAGGGCAGTTTGGAAACACTGCAACTCACTTTGCAATAAACCTTATTCTTTCAAAGAACATAATTCATTTTGTGTGCTTATGTCTAATCTTTTTTGGGTCATTTTACTTTGAAAAGGATTTCGAACTCCAAGTTCATCAAATACTCCCCCTAAGAGTCCTAGGAGGCAAATGGTAGAGTACAGAGGAAGAAGGCAGGACAATAAATGAAAAGTAAAATCATACCACTGAGAGCTCTCTCAGCCACACCCTATGTTATACCCATTGCAGAGAATCCGTCTCCCTCACTAATTAATTTCTTACGGTAACTGAAGCAAGGTTAATTGCAATGAATAGGCATTTACAAACCAAAATAAAAGAGTCAAAATTAGAAAAAAAATCAAAAGAAGAATGAAACAACTGTTGACATCTGATACTGCTGGCGTCCCTTCAGCCTTTCATTGAACAACTACAATTCTTTCCCCAGAACAAGCAAGCTTGCTGTATTCCTTTCTACAGTTTGCTTTACAGAGCAGTATGCAAGCAACACTTATGCCTTGGCTCATGTTGCCTTCATGAATTTAAGTTTTTATGAAGTTGTTCAAAGATCAATTTAATATTATTATTTGGATGAGGTCTTTCAGGCTAAGTTTCCACGTGGAGATCCTTCAATCTTTTACTTTTTGGCACGATGTGGAGATGCAGGCGCTATCGGAAACCAATTTAGAGTGTCGTCAAACTGGTGACCTGCTTGTCTTTTTACATCACCCATGAAATGAGAATCAGTCTGAAAGTATAAATTTAGCAGAAATGGCATTACTCTTAGAGATATCAGCCCACCTTTCTGAAGAATATTGTGCTGCCAGCTCACAAAGATAAAAAGTTTTAAAATATAAGCAGAAGCTGCAATTTAGGTTGTCGGAGAAAACCCAAGTTGAATTCTCATGAATAACATGGGATTGCTGTCAGCAAGTGTTTCTGGCTATAGTAATGGACAAAATACTGAGATTTCTCTCCTGCTTGCTAAAGTAAATCAGATATTTGCAACATGTAATTTATTTTCTGCCTGAAAAGAGATGCTAGCAGAGTCTTTTGCAACAGAAAGGGCAAGGCAAATCATGTCAATTACAAAAAAAAAGGTTTACACTAATGATACCACAGAATAATGCATATGTCCTTCACATATCTACAATGATGATACAGAGGAGAATAATCCTCTTTCACAGAAGTTCATCATACCAGTGGCAAGGCATAACCTGAAGCCACAATACAATCCCTATTATATTTTGTTCAGAGTAGAAAAAAAAGTTGCAAAATGCTATGTGGGAATAGATGAAATCTCAAGTACCCACACTGTTGTGAAGGACCAAAACCCACCCTGCCAAACAAAGAAAGAGTCTCAGCAATTTCTATTGCTTTTTCCACCTGATTTCACATCATAAATGTGGCAAAAATTTGCCCTACTACAGATTTTTGTGACCCATTTTGGTCAGCATGTGTTTTGTTATCATCAGAACTCCTAAAATATCTACACTTTCCACTTCTAAGAAACTTTTGCTTTTTCAAGGAATAATATATAGTAATATATAGAAAAAAATCTATATCAACAAAGAATGATTGGGTTTATAAAAATAAAGCATTGAAAGGTCAGGGAATGCCAGAATTGTCTGAATAGCCATAATTTAAGTACCTCATGCCTGAGCATTATGATAAACTTTTTAATTACATATTAGCATAGTATGTTTCATGAAACCTCATTTAGAGGGTCTAGAAGAGCACAGGAATCCAGGTTTCTTTCTTTGTATAAGGGAAAACAGTCATTACTGTGAAGAAGTAGGCCCTTAATTCAGACTTGTAGACTTTAAGCTTAAAAATTACTTTGGGGCAGGCATGCTCATGCAGTTTGCTAATGTCAAGAACAATTTGCAAATGCCTAATGAAGATGGACTATCTTGAGATTTTATTTGTTGAGATCAAACAAATTTTTCCCACATACACACGAATTTCATTTTTTAAAGTCCTTCATCTTGCATGAATTTGGTCAGCTTTTCACTCAAGACCCAGAATAATATCATGACAAACAACTGTTCTGCAACCTGACAAACAATAGACTCAGAAATAGCAGAGTGGTTTTTAGAACTACTTTTTTAGCCAGTCTGACAAAGTTGTATAGACAAACCAAAAGATATTTAGGTACTGGGAAATGCTGGACAGTCTTATTAATTGAAAACTGATGATAGCTTTTCTGCAAAATATGTATGTACCCACACCCTATACAGGAGAAATTAACTCGTATATTAACACAAATAAGCATTAAGTGTTTGAGTGGCATCTAGAACTTGAGGAATACTAAGTAAAATAGCCCTTAATTTGGACCTCTTTTTTCAGGGAAAATATGCATGGTTTGAAACCTGAGTATGAATATTGCATGGTGGAAAGAGCCCTAATAACTTCACTCTAAGGTGAAAAAAAATAGTGAGAGACATAAAAAAACCGTGGGCACTATCGACATTCCTTGTCTTTAATTACATGACTGCCAGCCTCTAAATTTTCCACCCTCTCTCCCACTTTGAGCTTAAGGTTCTTGTTCTCACATACAGAGTACAACTAAAGTCCCTCCTGCCCACATCTTATTTCTCATTTTCTCCTTCTGTTACCGCCTGAGCTCTATCCAAATTATTTTCTTAAACGCCTACTGTACACTTTCTCTGGTCTTTGCATCACGTCAATGTTTGCATTCCAAAGAACTTAGCCATGTTCATTTGAATTTCTATCTAAAATAGGCTTTTTCTGCAAGGTCAACAAATGCTATGATGTCAGTTAAAGCAACCTTCTTTTTTAAGTAACCAGTTCTCTAGATTAAAATTATGTCCTTTATCCTGATGCTTTGCATGCACTCTTTGACTAATGCAAAGTATTCCTGACTTGTGTCACAGGCATATTTTCATCAGAAAATGTGAAAAGTAAAAATTATATCATAGCTAGATAATTATCCTAGAACATCTTCAACTAATTTACTGGGTTTATAAAACCAGAGCCACTTCATGAACCTTTTCTCCCTGCATGACTAAACAATTTTTTTTTCACTAAAAGAAACTTGATTTTAAAAAGATGAGACTCAACCCTTAAAACTGAAGACTGCCAAAATTCACAGCTGCTCCTTATCTCTATGATGGTCTGACCAAAACCTCAGAGATGACAGCTCTAAGTTCTGCAAAAGCTGGGTTATGATTTTTTATTTCTCAGACATGGATAAAAGCCACTAATATCAATCTACTTGAAGCTCAAGGAAAAGAAAAAGAAAACACTTGTCTAATCTGCAGACATACTAGTGGGAATGTGTTGTTATGCTCGCATATATATATGTGTGTGTATAAGGGCAGGATGGAATTGTTTCTTTTTCCATACTGCATAGACAGTGGAATAGAATGCCAGTTCTTGCTTCCCAGTGCTTGTGGGTACTGTCACCTTCTGATACCTGTAAAGGGCAAAACAGGTGGACAAGACCATACTTCTGGCTCCAGCCGACTCCAAATGCATATTTTGACTCACGTCACCTGGCACACACAAGCTTTCTGCTGTTTTGTGACCATGTGCATTCTCCCTATGCTCATCAATTGATAAAGCAACCTGTAAAAATCATGTCCCATTTCAGAAATTCAAGATTACAAATCAGGTCCTGGATTCTTAATACTTTCTCTTACATCTTTATCAAAAAATATTTCACTCCTTCCCATGAGAGGAGTTTGCTTTTTTTCCCCAATCATTGTGGTATTTGCTGTACTGTGTGCTCAGAAAACTAGCAGCCTCAGAAGCTTCCTTTCTCTTCCTATTCCTTATGAACAAAATGGTGATATTTCAGCAGATATGAAGGATGCAAAATATTTATAAAGCTCAGATAGCTTTTTGCTTAGCAAAGCATTGTTACCTGTCTGCATCCACAGTCACATCATGAACCCCTCTCTGAATGACGTCTCGAGAGGCAGCTAGGTCTGGTATTCGGTTCAGACTTCTCGTATATAAGTTGAGTCCTCCATCCGTCATGTACCTGAAAAAAATGTGTGGTCAGTCAGTGGGAAATGCAGCCATCTGGCAACTATGTTTCACTGTAAAGTTAATGGACTGTGAAATTCAAATGTTTAAAGTACGGGTTGTCCTATTAGATGGTATTCCCACTTTGTGTGCCCAGAACAAGGAGATTGGACATCTGCCTATTTTCTAGGATCATTTGCCTTTTTCTGTGATGGCTTATTGGCCAGCCTGTTTTTCTAAAATATATTTAGACTGAAGGCCTCAATATTTTCAAAAACTTTAAGAACATTTTAAGTACTTCAGTTTTGCCAAAGAATAGCACCAGGTGCAAAAAACATCATTCCAGCTAAAGAAGAGAAAAAGGAAAAAAGGAAAAAATTCAGTAGCATTCATCCAACTGGGAACAGAAATTAGGAACCTAAATCAGTAGTCCCTGCTGGGATGTAATTATTCAGATATGAAAGAGGTATCCACTGAAGGCCTTACAATGATATTTAAGAATATTATTTTATCTGTGTTTCTTTTCCTTGATTCCCACCACTTCACATTATAATGAATGCCTAATAAATCAAACAGGGAGTATAGTGCTGTTTACTCACTCGAGAACCATTAAAAGTTTGTGAATTCAAAGCACTAGCAATAATTTCTGGAACTCCTACCTACAGTTTAGTTGTCTCTGAGAGATTTTGGCGCTTATAACTGAGCAGCACCACAGGCCTGTCCTACTCTCAAGAACCTGTTGCTTATTTTCCCAAAGGACCTTTCATTAAACTGTCTTCCCTCTTAGGCTCTTGTTCTTTATGCTTCCCTTTTGCATTTTTGATAGCTTTAACGTACCAGCAGAGATAGCGCAAATTTATGTTTGGAAGACCATGCACATGTATGTCACTTAACACAGAAGCATACATATACAGAAAAAAAATTGGTGTACCTCAGTGAACCTATCTCAAAATAAAATAGGGGCTTACTGAAATATGTTTAGTCCCAACGCTAGGTTGATGGCTAAAGTGGAGTTCGCTCATGATTCAAATAAACTTTAACACAAATTCTCCTTGAGCCATGAAATGGTGCCACTCAAACCCATCTTTCAGTCAAAGTGTGTGTCAAAGTACACAAACATTTAACTTTAGTAGCCCCACATAGGCTCCCAGGCACAAGGCAAGGCACACACACTGCTGCTGCTCCAGCTGTTCTGTTGGCCCTCTCCCTGTGGTTCCTTCTGGAAGGAGATTTAATTAAAATCAACTGTCCCAGAGACCTGATGGCCAGTACAGAAACCCCATGAGCACTGCCTCCATCCCCACTGTTAGGGGTGGGTGAACGGAGGCAGGTCTTGAGAGCACAGCTGTGGTAAGTGTAGCCTTATGTGAAGTTCCAGTTTGAGAAGGCATCATATTCTGAGTGGAAATCTGGATGGAGGCAGCAGCAAGTGCATTGAAACACAAAGGGTTCCTTTGATTTTTTTTAACAAAACTCTAAGGCATTTTACACATGGGTAAGATTTGGCCTGCAGTTCAGCAAGGGACTTCTGAAACCTTGGTCTCTGGAGTCCGCAGAAGGTGACTTCACATTTGTTTTCAAAGATAGAGTAACACTCACATACTAGATTCATCCTTTTATTAAATGCAAAATTCAGACTTTTTTGACAGATTATTTAGCTAGGCTTGAATTATCTAGTAGATTCCAAAGCTCTAGAATTACATTTTAAATTTAGCTGTGGTTTGAATGCAACCCAGACAATATGAAATTTTTTTCATGTGTAAGTAAGGGCTGAATGGAGAGACTTAACAAGTGCAGCAGGCCTTCCTCACACTAATTTCTAATTACTGCTGCTTTTCTGTCCCCAAGTGTTTAAAGTAATTAAACTGATAATGGAAGAGGCATAAGGGAGATAAGACTTTACATGCCTCAGTGAATCCTGAAATTTCAGAGCTTATTAAACTGCTTTAACATTTACCACACCTAAAAATGTTAGCTGAGCACGTTGCAACTTACTATCTATTGAGTCATCCTTTTACAGATGCAAAGTCACACAAGATGACTTTATTCATCCTTTAATGTGATAAGCTAATAAATACAAGTTTTTAGGCACTGCAAAGGATTCCCTTTTTCTTTTGATTTCAAATAAAACCATGCATCTATCAAAGGCAGCATTAATATGTACTTCAAGATAAACGGTCCGCAGACATTTAAGTATCACTTTCTCCATATGTCTTTTCTCTTTTCTAGCACACACGAATATGGTATCCTACTTGACAGTCATTAATGCCATGCTGTGGACAACCTTGTCAGCAGTGCTCCATACATGGATCACTGAGACAGTGGACCAGGGAGATATAGGAATAT
>JAWWLV010000045.1:38280540-38294548 GCA_035041135.1 Platyrinchus mystaceus | reverse complement strand
TTACATCCTATCAGATTGAAACTGCTTTTAAAGCCCAGACAATTCCCAGGCAGATTGTTCATGCCTGCCTCTGGACAGTGCACTCAGTTCCTCACTGTCCCTTTGCCCTTTGCTTTCCTCCTTTTGCCAAATGCACTCAAACTGACCTCCAGGTGCACTTATATTTCTGCCACAACACTTATATAGGGGAGATCCAGGATCTGGTACTTGCCCTGCCATGAAAGCGTAGCTTGTTGGTATAAGAAAATTTTCTGTTTACACAGAAAGACAAATTCCAGGGTCTAAGCAGGCAGAATTAAAGGCAGAGCAACACCTACACCTTATATCTATTTGAGGAACTGAATACAATTCATATTTTACAGTGACTTTGCCCTTTTCCTTCCTTGTTTATCCTTGTCAGTTGTCCTTTGCTGTATATTAACACTGCAAATCTTGCAGCAAAAATGACAGCAACTGTCTTTTTTAATATGTATTGCTCAGTAAATAGCATAACAAAGCCTTGAGGTATAATTGCAATACATTAAATATAAGGTACATATATGGAAAGCTGCCAAAATATATTTTCACAATGAAGAACATTTCTCTTTCAGACAAATTATATCACAAAATTGGTGTTATTCTATCCTATAAAGATGAAAAGTTTGAGATCTAATCTTGTTTGATCTCAGTGACACAAAGGGTAATTTCAAAACTTTTCCATCAGTTCTTACTAAAAAAAAGCTACAACTGAACTTTCGTTATATTAAAGTACTACATTGCAGTACATAAAAAAAAATCCTCAAAACTAATTATTAGAATGCTTTAAAAATAATTTTTTTTTTCCTTTCCATCATTCCCTAAAGGCCATATCAACGGACTCCTGCTGTACCATGAATGAACAAGTCAGAAATTATAAACAGTTGAACGTGACAATGGACAAATTTTCTGCACTGAGTCCAATATTATTATATATAAATACTTTTAGGACAGCACTCTGATTCCCCATCCACATCAAGCCTCCTTCTGTACAGAGAACCACATGGATGACGAATATGTGTATTTTTTCTGAAAACTAGCTACACTATGCCTGCTAGGGGAGACACTATGGTGCTTATTGCATCAGGATTGGTTTAAAGGAATTCCAGACTCCTCCAGGCACCTTATTGCTTACTATATGGCCCAATGCCATTACAGAGTCTACCTATATTTTCATGACATAACATATCAGAAATGCTCCCTGTCTTATAACCTCAAGTGGTTCTGGTTTGTACACTAAAGAAAAGCCATTCTATTTCATATATGGGGAGAGTGTGATAAGACTATAACCAGGGTACCCTGAAAATTTCTGCCAAAATTCTGTTCCTCTTACAAGGAAGGCCAATGCAAGTATTTTACTGAAATATAATCTCCTCAAATAACTTGTAGCTTCATCATTTATGTTAAACTTTCCAAAAGATTGTCCACAAACTGTTGCCTATAAGCAGTGAACCATTACAGGTTCCCTCAATAAATTTCTGGAGAACACATTTATTTCTTCCATTGAGTAAAGTACATTCACAGGAAACCAAAATAAACATTTTACAGAAATCATTATATTTAACCTTAATAAGTTAAACTTTTACATTCACATTTCTGAAGCTCAAACATAATTTCATATTTAATAATATTGTTCATAATAATTTTTGTACTTCTGTATATGTAATTACAGCCCAAAGCAAATAGAATAACAATTCCATCAATTGTCTGATTTTCATAAAAGGATTTACAAATAATAAACACCTCTCCATGCAATTGTCCACTCTTAGATAACAACTCCATTCACAGAGGAAAGTACCAGTTTTAATCTGCAAGTGGGAAAACTGAGGTTCACAAGAGAACAGGAATTTGTCAGTGACACAGTTGAAGTGGAGCAGGGGCGAGTGAGATTTCAGTCTCCTTTGCTAGGAAGCCTCTAATCTCTAGGAGAAGCTCCTTTTAACTTACTGGCACAGTCTAATATTATGATTTGTATGAATACAAAGAGAATTCTTGGATCTTTCTCATTTTGAGATGACAGCTTTTTTCACTACTTAGACACCAAAAATTTTATCCTGAATGTTTAAACACAATCAGAGCTAACATGTCCACCAGCAAGAAGCTCCAGGCTAGACACATGCTATATAACCTTTGAAAAGCAAGCAGCCACTTCAACCATTTGACTGGCTGAAGAACAAAGCTTTGGAAATGAACACTTTGAGCACTCTTATAAAGGGCTGAGAGATGAAAAGTAAAGCCAGTAACACAGAAGCCTTTTGAAGCATTTATGTCTGTGGACTGCAAATACTCACTGGCATGCACAGATATAACAAAACTGGTTACTTAAATTAAACTGAAACCCTGGCACTCACAATTCCATATTAGGGGTAAAATTATTGGCAGAAGGGTTAGGGAAGGGGGAAGAAATACTGGAGGGACAGCTTGTAGGAAGTCTGAGACATTTCTTGTCCTATCCAAACCTTGGATTCAAGATATCAGTTTTGAATTAATGAGAACAAATGTCATTAAAATGGAATTACTTAAGAGTAAACTAATAGTACTGAAATATTTCACCTTATTTTTCAAAAAGCTAAGCAAACTATGCTCAGTTATTCACAGGCTGTTGCTGCCCCTGCACCTATCAAAAGCAATTTAGACATTTGTCTTCATTTTATACAGTCTTAAGAGGTCAGGGTAAGCAAACAAAGAAGAAATGGCTAGACCCTATTTTTGCATACTACTGCATATAAGCCCAGTTCTGTCTCGGGAAATCACTGTCAATATGAAAAATCTGCTCCATGCAGATATGTGCTAACACTTGAGTCTCCTCCTGCCCTTCCTGATGTCAAGCCAAAGTTAACTTACCTAAAATATCAGTATAAAGGACCTGTTCTAGGTCACCCAGCATTGTTATTATGACATCTTCATCCAGATGTGCAGTCCCTTCACGCAAGCACCCTTCCTCCTCCTCCTCTGCCCAGGTCCTGGTGGGGAAATGGGATGTGCAGGATGTATTTTCATCATCTGATTTTCTGGTCTCCTCATTGTCAATCTGAAAGCCTTCACCTGTATGTCGGTCTCCTGACCTCCTGGACGTCCTGCTTCCAGCAGGTGGTATCCCCTGATACTCTTGTGATGCATTGAGGCTGGAGTGGCAGAGAGAGTGCACCGACTGTGAGAGTGCCTTGGAAAGGGAGCCTCTGCACCTGGCTTCTGCCTCCCGCTGCTGGTAACTCTGGTTGGACTTGGAGGCGTTTCCAAACCAGTTCTCCCTGTATGAGTATCGCCTCTTCTCCCCTTCACTGATGAGCGTGAGATTGGTTAGAGACTTCTGCTTCTGAAGACGAACACACCCTCTTCTAACCTCCGAGCCTTTAAACACTGACAATTCAGCAGATCGCTGCATCTTTCTATCGGGGGCTTCACATCAGTTAGATTTCATATTTCTGAGAGGGACAGCAGTTCAACTCCCCTGCAAGGTCCTGGAGTTGGTACCTACATCACTGCATGCTGCACATCCCAAGTAGCACATAATTGCACTCCCAATGAAAAGCACAGCTCAAACATGCACTGTACGTGCTATAACTGACTAGACAGGCACAGTCATTTGCTTTAAAATTGCGCTGCTGTCTCTGCTAAGCCACTTCTTCCCGTCACATTAATCTGCAGTACTTACAGTCATTTCACTTAGATTTCTCTCAAGCAGAAGAGAGTTGATCAAATACTCTGCTCCAGCAGAGAAGTAATCCCAAAAGCCAACTGTGTTTTTCCCTCTTCATCCAATCACCAGTCTCATCGGAGTGGTGGGACTGCATCTCTTTCTACAGCTGCTGCCTTCTGAAATCCAAGTAGGCACAAGTACTGTCTTGGGCTTTTCCCCTCCTCTCACCAGCTCATGACTGATCCTAGTGCACAGCTCTTCACTTTAGATGGACTGACACAGAACTGCAAGTACAGCCTCCACGTCAGAGCTCAATAAAGAGCCAAAATTAACCAGTGAAGCAAAGCTCTGCACAAGCCTCCTTACATTTTAGTATTCAACCTGCATTCCCAGATATATGACTCTTCTCTGCTACTGCAATGAATGCTGCTGGCTGCCATGGCAGCAAACATCCTGGTGAATTAAAACGGAGACACAGAAGCCTCTGCCCAGTTTACAATGCCACAGGTTTCAAGACCCAGCTTCACCTGAATGGGATGCTACGGTAACAGACCTAGCTCATGGTCAAATCTTATTTTTCTCCCTGAAAGGTAAGGATGACAAATTATTTCTTCCATATCACTGCTACTCCCTACGCAGGAAGCTAAAATCAGACTTGCAAATGGACCTTCAGTCTTGCAATTTCTGCTCTGAATAAAAAAAATATAATTGAAGATCTTAAAGAAGATAAAAAATGGAACAAAACAGTACCTGTCTGGTAAGATGATTTATAAAAGGAAGTATTTAATTTCTTTCTCCTTAAAAATGTACCATTTTTGCACCTCTGTGAGATTCAGAGGTTAGTATGGAATTAAAAAGCTGTAATAAAATAATTTTTTCACAATCTTCTAAAGAAAACCTATTAATGGAATGGTAATTATTTTATAAAGAAACTCAGTATTGAGTCTGAACTAAATTAAGCAGTTTCAAATGTTATTTTTAAATACATTATCCAGAGAGAAAGAAGACTTACTTTTAAATGTATACATTTTCTACAGAGAAAAAGATATTAGTCCCAGAAATAACAGACAGATGAACAAAGAAATACCTGAATTTAATTCTAATTTTTTTAGATACAAGCTTTTTATCTGGGGAAAATTAATTTCACAAAAGAAAATGTAGAAATCTACAAACATTCAGATACATATGCTGTATGTATACATATAAAATAAACTGCTTTTGTCAGAGTGAACTTGTGCATCTCAAGTCTCTACCTGTAAAACCTTGGCAGACAAATAACCTTTAAAAAAATCTTTAGAAATACAGACTGTTTTCAGATTTCCTGTGTGAATAAACAGATGTTAACAGAAGCCTCAGTGTATTTCTTGCTTTTCACTGGTTCAGTTTACAGTTTGTGAAGATACACAGGGGAAAATTCTTGGAAATTTTAAAGGAAAGGTAAATTTTTTCCTAGATAACTCTCAGAAGCACAGAACTAATACAGAAAAAAAAAATCAGTAGCCTCAAGTATTGATGATTTTCCATATTATAGCACTGACGAATTCCTAGAAAGACATGTTCCACAACAAGAGGAGGTACCACTCCCACCCTTGCCTAGCCCACAAAGTCAGAGACAACAGCAATGGTCTGTCTGCCTGAGTGCAAAACTGTCCCAAATATTAAGCACCTGTCACTTTTTCAGCATGAAAACAAAAGGAAAGATTGCTGTGGTTACTCCCAGGGTCTGCCAGTTGCAGTGACACATGAGCCCTTAAAAGGTTTTAATGAACATGATGGTGCCTGCCCGCAGCAGAGCCCAGCAGGCTGGTGTGGATGCTGACGCTGTCCCAGAGCTTCAGAGTAGGATTATTATTAATATAATAAATAATAAGTCTGCATGCCCACATGCTCCTGCACCAGTATGCACTGATGGTGCTGTGCGGTTGTAATGGCCTAATGAGCATGCCTGAGGAAGCTGTGGTTGTTAGAAAAACCTCACAGGTGTTTACAATAGAGAGTTTGAAAAATGAAGGGCAGTCTCACTCTTTTCCCCCTCATTGTTTTTAAATCCTAAATGTATACTCAAATTTGTATAGTATTCTCAATTGCTATGTTTTGAATTAACAGGAAGAACAATGATTAGGCCCTGTCATGCCAAAATTCTCTTGGTGATTGTCTTGGAATAAAGAGAACGGGGACTTTTCCTGCCATAAAAAACAATTCTGAATCTCTCCCTGATACTCCAGATCCATGAATGGCAACTTCCTCACCCACCCTTTCATGCCCAAACAGCTGCAGGCAGTGGTTTGTCTCCATGGTCAGCTGTAGGCAGGCACAGACCTGCTCTGACTGCACACCAAGCTCATGGTGTGTGCACGGCCATATGTAGCAGTCACTGCTGCAGTGCTGCACCTGACCTCAGTAGGGCCTGCAGACAGGGAGTGCCCCTTGTACCAAGCACTGCTCTGCCGGGGATGCACTGCACGGCATGACTGTTCAGCTCTGAGCATGAATAGACCACATACAAGATTGCCAGAACTGGACATGTATATTCAGTTCTCTTTCCAGCTGGGATCAGAAAAAGTTTATGGCAGGGGATGGAAAATCTTCACCCAATAAGCCACACAAAACCTCATGTATAGTGTTGGCAATAGGTGCCACACCACTCCAGGCTGGAAGGGTCTTAGGAAGCAGTACAGCTGCTGGGAAGCTCAGTGGGTTTCAGTGTCTCCGCTGACCTGTTCCTTCTCCCAAATGAGGAATTCATCACAGCCCATGATACTAGAATGGGAATGACACCTGAACTGTGTGACAGCCACGTGAGAGTAGCTGGCAGCTCCAGCATTCACCTGCCCCATTTATTTTTCTACATATACTAAAAACACAATGAGTAAAATGCTGTTATATGGAGGTATTGAGACTAATCACACAACCTTCATTCAGTCTTCATGTGTACAGCCCTCAATTACAAGGTTATATGAACTTTTCTCCCATTAATCATATTGCCTCAGTTGGTAGACATACCATCGTGGACATCCTCAGATACAGCAGACACTTAGGTGTCTTGGACCAAGTGCTCAGTAGAAAGAACACTGAACTTATCCTTGTGCTTTACCACATCTCTCTGCAAGGTGTCATTTGACAAAACATGAATTTGCAATGTCGAAAATTCTCAGGGTTATTTATTGAAAAATCATTTTCTAAAGCTCAACCTCTATTTTAAAATGATGAAATATAGCAGCAAGAAAATATATCTTTCCAAACTAAGAAGAAAGTATGGGAGACCAAATAGGAGAAAAAATAGCATTATTCCCCAACTACCTTGCAATTCAGTGTGTTCTCCACCCACAGTACAGGAGTATGTTTAGCTCAAGAACAGCATAGGGAACTTACCCAAGCCAACAGAGTCAGTGTTACATGTTACTTTATTTTTACTGTCTCTTTCATGAAAGGAATTATAAAAATTATTTTAAGAACTAATAATCTTTGGGCAAATTTTTCTGTCAGATAAGAGTTTCTTTGAAGTCTCAGTGGATAGCTTAGAAACCTACAAATGAATTATGTAATAGATCTGCAAATGTATAAGATTATGAATCTCTTCAGCTAAGCTTACTTAAAAAACTGTAAACTATTTCTGCATCTATTAGTTAACTATTTGTTTTGGAGAGCACAATGAACAAAAATATACTGAAAATTGAAAAATATGCTAATCCTGCCATTGATATTGGCCTGTAACTCCTACAAGTACCTTTAATTTCTGCTTCATCTCTCAGATTTTTAATAAGTCAATATTTATAAATTTATGAATAATTAATTAATTAAACACTTCTCATTAAGCTCTTTGAAAATGCCAACACTTGTTAAAGCCAAACACTACCATTGGTTTTATCAAATAACACTTTGTAGTTTACTGACATGGATTATTAAATAATTAACATACTGACATCCTTCTCTGATAAACTTGCTGCAGAAACTGATGTCACAGCTACTACAAGAAAAAATACTGGGCAAGAAAGTTTGAACAACTTGTTCCTAGACTTGTTCCTAGCATGAATAACACATTCTCCTTTTATAATCCTATCTATGAAGGTATACTCCAGTTTTGCAGAAATATAGATACTGAGTAGCCTTGTTGAGGCAACTGGTACAAAAAAGTACATGCAAGAAATAGTGTTCTTACATGAATGCAGAATTGTCTTTTATTTAGGACTCCTACATTTCTGCCTCTGATTTCCTGGACAGAGGTCTATACATCTGTGTGCCATATGTGCAACAACCCTTCCATACACAGAACACACCAGAACTACTCCACAGGTGACTCACGCCTACAAATGGGATTCATTCAGCATATGTGTATCATCAGTTCCATGCAGAGAGAGGGTGTGCAGGAAACCTTGAAACAGCTGTGCATGTGCTCTACTGCTGACCTCCACGTACACTGTGGAAATACCTGGGAATACTCTGGCTGAGCTGTGGAATGTTCAGAGGGGGAAAAAAAGGTAGGAAAAGAAGTCTGAAGCACTTCAGATCACATCTGGAACAAATTTTCAGCAGAGAGAGAGGAACAGTGAAGAAACTCAGATTTACAGTAGCTGTACCAAGATGCAGAACTGCCTTTAGGCATAAGTTATGTCAGTATTTACCTAGGCCAGTAGATTAATGTGGAGAAGCTAAAAATAAAGAGGTTGTCCAGGTTTTCAGGGCCACACTTCTGAGTGCAGGGCTACACCGGCCTCCCCACCTCCCTTGCCTTCCAGCACCATTCTCTTCTCATGCCTGTGCAAGTAAAACTAAGTAATCAATTGCAGAGTTACGGGCAGAAAACAAGAGGCTTGAGCTCTGACGTTGCCTTTTACCAGCTCTGAATTGGAAGACAACAACTGCTAGAAAGGTAACCAGCTCCCCTAGAGGAGGAAGACAGCAGGGGAGAGCTGGAAACTACCTATACAGATTCTTGCTTTACTCTCTTCTTTCCCGTCATCACTGTGGAGAACTGCCTTGGTGGGCACAGAAACAGAACCATGACTTTTCACCACTAGAACATGGAATCTAGCTTGGGTTTGGTATCCTGAATCACTCAAGAAGAATGGTGCCTGACCAACCACTTGTAAATATTTTTAAGATTATTTTTTCTCCACTGAACTTTTGCCTGTATTATGAAGAAGTCTTGAACCAGACATGTTTAAAGCACTATTTTAAAATCAATTGTCTTATTTTGCTCCAAAGCGGATTAGGAGCTCTGATATGATCAGCTTGACTGGTTATGAGACTAGTAAACTTCAGCCAAGATACAATAAAAAACAGGGTGTGTGTAAATAGAGAGAAAGTAGAGAAACAGTTTCTACAATGATATAGGCTAAGATACCCTAGTCCTAAGCATGTCAGCCTTAGTTGTAAATATTTGGCACTTAAAAAATAATAACGATTAACGAAGCAGAAACATGATACAGGTGGGACAGCACTTTATGAACACACTCCTGCAAGCTGTTTACTATTTTCCACAGATGCTCAGTCTTTTGCATGATTCTTACTGATCCTTACTGTTTACAAATATATTTTGCTAGTGTGTTGGCTACCAAGTTGCAAAAGAAGCTCAAGATAATACAAAGATGATGCTCATCCACAGTTGAAGATTTCAGGAAAAATGTAATATCAAAATGAAAGAATCTGGATTCATCTCTTAATACCCTGAAAAGAAGTGACCAGACCAAGGAAATAAACTTAGCCTACCTCTTTGCTACTACTGGTAAAACCCCTCAATCAGACCAGAATAAAGATGTTCTTAAGTAAAAGAAATGAACTGTCCTCTGTCGTGGCTAATCCATCATGGAATACTCCTCTGAACAACTATCAAATGAGCTTTTATCCATGCAGATTCAATGACAGAATCACCAAGAACTTAGTGATAGTTCACCAATGCAGACAATTATTTATTCAGCAAATGTAGTACTTGATCCTACATTCCTTTTGTTCCTAACACCTAAATATGGATGACACATCTCTGACTCCCTCCATTGCAGCAAACCCCTGACCAGATTTTTCTAGTGGTTCTGCTTTACAGCTTGTTATGCCAATCAGCTGTTAATGTCAAAGTCTAAATAATCAGATTAGAAACAATCTCTAATGTCTAGTTTCCTTTATGCCATTTTCTTCTTTTTGATGTTGTTCCATTCTGTTCAGAACAGTAAAAGGCCATGACACGTGAGATTCTATTTGATAGTTTCAGCAGGTACAATTGGTTGGGGTTTTTTTAGCAGCTCTCTGGATAATTCCTTGGAGAGTCTTTTTATTTGTGATAAGTGTTTGAATTATACTCTTTATATATGTAAGACCAAGAAGCATGATTTCTAGAGTAATTATTTTTTTTTACTTTAACAGGATGCATCACCTCCAAGGAACATTTCACCATGTTTCAGGGTGACATATTTATCACAGAAGCTCGCTGTACAAATAAAGGATGTCAGTCTCAGGAAACTTCCAAAGGGACTGAAACAAACCAGGACAAAACCTCAGTTTCAGGATGAGTCAGCTAAATGTCAAGACAGTGCCCATAATGCTTGGGCATCTGATTTCCCTTCTGGTGCAGAGATAATTTCAGATTGATTTGTCAAATTAGTGCTTTAAGTGAGTTATATCCTGTATAAGAAGAATCACATGAATCATTATAAATCCATTTAAACTTTAAAAATATGGAGTGAAAGGGCAAAACTACAAATAAAACCACTGGGACAGAATTTCTCCTTTTATTTTTGTAAGAATTATGAGAAGAATAAGGATGCTAATGAAAAACAACAGAAAACCAACAAGAAGTAAACTCTGAGCCTCTCCTTAACCAGCTCTGGCAAAGAGTCCCTTTGGAAGTGCTTGCATGCAGTACAATTGAGTCCCAATGAGAAAATCAGCAGTTAAACACGTTGCTTTTGCATCCACAGGCAGAGTCATGGCTAGATCTGGTGCTGATCTAAATCAGCATGGCTCTGTTGACTTCAAAGGAATTATTCCAATATGATTAAAAAAAATCCCCGCACATTTTTACCCTAGTAAGGACTTTAATCCATGTTTACAAGGAATTCCAGAACAAAACCTTTAGCAGCTTAGCTCCAGCAGCAGCTTACAAGTCAGGTACAAGAGTAAGGACTTGTTCATTTTCTGAATACAGATTCTTCTACAAAAGCAAAAAGGGTCTTATGCAATTTATGTCTCAGTTCTGATGTTATGATTTGATTATATTAAATGCAAGTATTAAATATTCTGAAGTCAACTCCACCGCTCCACTTGGAACATTCAGTCTGATTAAACAAAATAATAATTACTTTAACCCTAGCTTGTGAAATTCCAGTTTCTGCAAAATAATGAAAAGGGTATTTCAACAGAAGGAGCCAATTCAAATAAGAGAACTGTGGATTTCAAGCACTAACTGTGCATGACCCAAATTTTCTGCATATTTAATACCACTCATGACGAGAGGTCAAAAATATTATTTCAACTAAGCCTGGTAAGAAACAGATGTAAATAAAGAAGTTCACAATCTTTTCCTGACTTATTGTTACTCACCAGATATCTCCTCTAGGCACTGTTTGGCAGTCTTACTAAACGACAAATCCATTTTAGTAGGACTGGTGCAGGAGTCAGCAGGTGGTAAAGAGGTACTGTCATTTTCTGAGAGAGTTCTGAAATCAAGCAAGAAGATTGATTATTGTTATCTATCATTCACGTATTAATGGAAACAAATGTTACTTGCAGGTCCGTCTAGAATCATACAGGCAACTGGGAACTCTCTCTCTTCAGGAACAACTCACAGTTAATGCTGGGAAATTTGGAGCCATTTTGCTTCCCCAGTTTTATTCTGCAAGAAGTGTCAATCAGATCTAGGCAGAATCCATTTAAATTTCTTAAGTCACATCCCTACACATATATAAGGGAAATGAAAACTTGTAATTGATGAAATATTAAGTATGAAAGGCCATGTGGGAAAAAGCTTATGCAAGGCTGGAATGGAAATACGGCCCAGATATTTAAATCTATATGCAGCTTATTTTGACAATGCCACTTATATAACTGGGGAAATGGGATAATACAAGTTTTTCCATTAACTTGCTAACAAATAGCTCATATTTTCTTTGAGGGTATATTTCTGTGACTATCCATGATAAATTATAATAGGTACCCTTTGTTGAATACAGTTATTTTCTGCTACATAAAGGTAAATAACAAAAAATACATGAGCACATGGATTATAATACTGAATGCATCACACATTGTCTCTTCTTAAGGAACAGCTGTAGCATCTAGTTTACAATAGAACTGTTGAACTATGATGTCATTAAATAGAAATGTGTACCACATAAGTATAGAGCAAAAGAACACATCTAAAGATATACTAGCCACTTTTTGAAATAAAATGGGAAAAAATCTTCACTTAAAGCTTAAGTTCTTCCAGCTTTCCTGACATGAATAGCACAGTCTTCTGATTTATTAAAAGACTAGTGAAATATTTATATTCTAATTTAAAAATGTGACATTTATAGCTCAATTCCCCAAATTCACCATAAAATGTTTCCAATGATCAATTAAACCAAAACCAGAAATATTTAACTGTGTGATGAATGTGTATTTTATAAATAAAACTCATAAAAACAGTGACTTATCTCTCAAAATAATTTTATGGTAACTTATTTTATGAAATAACTTTCCAGTTAATATTTTTTTTAAGTTACTTACTGAATGTATTTATTCAGTAATTCACAATAGTAACTGAAGGAAGAGATATCTGTACATATAGCAGCATGTACTGACATGGTGGAATCCATTGATTAGAATCATTCAACTCAGAAATAGAAATGTAAATTATGCCTGATCGGATGGACTGTCTTTCTGATCAATTTCTGTTCTCTTGGATGCTGGAAACAGACAATTACTCTATAAAAAACTATTTTTGGCTGTTTTCTGTCACATGCTACTGGAAATGCAAGCTCAGCACATGTTGCAAGGTTAACTATGCCCTGCCAACCTTGAATGTAATTCAACATTTGATGCTCGAGAGGACAATGTCTTAAGTTACAAAAAGCTCACCCTATCCCCCTGCAGTGAACACACCCTGAAATTCCACAGTCCTGCCTGCTTTGCCATAGGGCTTTAAATGATCAAAATGAATGAGGGGCATGTCTACTTTCACTGAAAGCCACTTTGAGAAGCCATGAATCCTCATGAGCACTGAGGTCTGGGCTTCGTGCTGTGACTTAGTGCAGGATCATCAAGCCATCAGCTCAAAAACAAATCTCAAAAAGGGGCACTTATAATAATGATAAAGGTAACTGGTCTGCACTCTTTTTGATAAACCAAAACCACATAACCTCTGGGGCTGGAGGCAGAGTGAGGTTGGAATTTGTTAAGAGGAACACTGGAAAAGAGTAGGTTGGTTTTTGGCTTTGTAGGAAGAGCATCCAACTAGAAGGGTGCACTTCGAGTATTCCTAACGTTCTCCACAAAAATGTATATGTAATTTGCATCAGTCTGTCTCTGGATAGAAACAAAAAGGGATCCTTTTTGCCTGTTCTCCTTCTGGCTCTATGGCATTGCATTCCTGATTGTACAACTATTCAAACATGAGTCACTGCATCAAATTAGAAGGGTGAAGCTATCTTCCAAGACAGAACAGAAAGGATCTGTTCCTGTTTATTTGGACATCTATCATCAGAAAAGGATTAAGTGGTCTGGGCCCCCACTGGTTAACAATACCCAACATTTGTGCTAATTCTTCATCTAGTGAATGAGGCTGGGTAAAACAGAACTTTAATCACAGTATCATAATCATAGAATCATTAGGGTTGGAAAAGACCTGCCAGATCAGCAAGTCTCACGTTTGACCTAAATACAACCATGCCCACTAAACTATATCACAAAGTGCCATGTCCAGTCATTTTTTGAACAGTTGCAGGGATGGTGACTCCACCACTTCCCTGGGGACAGTCTTCCAATGCTTAGCCACTCTTTCAGTGAAGAAATGATCTAGATTGCCCACTGGCAGTGCCTATTGCCTGTAATGCCAATACAGATAAATATATAGCTTATTTTTTACTGTATGGGAACATAGATACTTATGTTAGAAGGACTGGATCTCCCTCCCAGAGTACAAGCAAGTAATGAGTGACTTACAGCAACTAAGATTCACCATGTGTGAATTTACCTAATAAAAATAAAACTTAATACAATTTTTCACTAGTTCCTAACTTTGCGGGGACCCCTGGTGGCCTAGCGGTTAAGATGCTGGTCTCTCAGCGCCAAGGCCACAGGTTCGAATCTCGGTCCCCCGGGTAGATGGAGCTCGTCAGCCCCTAAGGCCATCCATCTAAGAGAAGGTCACTCTAAACAAAC
>JAWWLV010000045.1:38208864-38280440 GCA_035041135.1 Platyrinchus mystaceus | reverse complement strand
CATTGCGCAGGCTTGAAAGGTAAAAAGACCTTTCCCAGATCTTCGTTCGCGAAGACTGGCCACTTACTTTACTTACTAACTTTGCCCAGGATACGTCAAAACTTTTAGAGATACACTAAATAGTAATAAAGCACATTTCCATTCCTCAGTGTTTTATTGGCTCTTTTTCTATTTGAAAAACCCTGACGCAGCTATAACCAGGAAGATGATTTGAAAAACACTGCAAGAAGAGATACTTGCAAAGATTTCCAGTCCAAATTTTAGAATCTGATTGCTGGGATTAATTGCAGCACAAAATCCAGTTTCTGGGACTTAAGATGGCACTAGAACCTAAACCTTAAAAAAAATACTGAATAGAAAAGACTATATAACAATAATAATTTAAAAACATTTAATTTAATTTGTATTTAAGAAACCCCATGGAAATACAACCCAAATGTAAATATTATGCTATTTTCTTCAATTTATAGGCAGCCTGAAATAACAGATCTAATAAGTGTGAAATTCCCCTTTTATCTCCCTTGAAAATTGAAAATTTGAGCGTAATGTAAATAAATGTGATTTGCAATCAAAACAAATAACAAAAAAGCTGCTATACCAGCTTCATTCATCATTCTTATCTTTAATTTGGTAAAAGAAATCAATTATTCCAATGGTCTGAGGCAATAGCAGAAATCCGACAGAGGACTATGGATTTTGCAGCAGTCTAAGTTCTGCTTACTTGAGAAAGCTGGTTATTTACTGTGGAAGAGACAGACTAAAAAGCACTGGCCCGTGGGCAGCTGTGATGGAGATACCCCAAGGAGGAAACAGGGAGCAGGTCTCTCATCAACAGCTCTTTTTCCACCAGGTCTCCACAGAGTTGCCAACTGACAGCACTTCAAAAGCAGCCCTGCCTTTTGGTGCATAATGGCCAAGGCCCTGCTTTACTCTGGAGTTGAGCTTAGCCTGGGGTGAGGCTTAGCCAAGATTAGATGGGCTGAGAATGGTCTAGGGGTGACAGATTTCCAAGCAAAATCAGGTAAGATTTTGAGGCTCTTGGGGAACAAGGAGGTCCAGGTATATATTGGGTACCTAAAATGTCAAGTTCCTTTGTTCTAGACCTGTCATAGGCTGTGATACATTGGACCAAGAATGTAAATGCCAACCATTTTTTTTTTTAAAGGAAAGTGAAATTGTGAGATTTGTCTTCTCCTTTACTTCTGGTTTTAAGTTTCTGTGGGACATATTAATGCTGTGAATGACTCAAGTGATCTCTGCAGGACTGCAGCACAGATTAAGTTCAAAGCAAGCAAACAGCAAATTAAACTATCTTCCCACTAACCTTACACATTGGCCTTAATGAATGATCCCTCTGTCCTCTACCCATTCATAGTCCACTGCCTTAAAAAAATAATTAAATTCTTGCATCTCTCTTGATATAAAGAAAAGGGAAAAGAATTTCAGGTTAGTCAAAGCCAGCCCACTGATATTTCTTCCAGTGCTGTGCATCTGCAGTGCAGGTTAATTTAGGCAATCTTCATGAAAACAGGACAATCTGTTTTCTATTTTTAATCATGGCAATCAAAAAATATATTTAGCCTGAATCCATTGAGTTACATGTTACCTATTTGTAGGAGCATCAAACTCACTTAATGGGACAAATCCTGCTTTCAATCACACCTGCACAAGCTTATTCAGTTTGATTAAAATGAGCCTATACAGGGGTAATTAAGAATAGAATTTGAAACACTACTTAATAAGTGGTCTTTAACACAATCAGTCATTTCCTGCCTCTAACAAAATAGCCAATATTAGATAAACACAGATAACATCAAAGATTTGTTTGCTTTTTAATCGACATTCCAAAAGATGTCAGATGAATATTCTGGCATTTTTCCAACAGCTGTCTGAGATGCAGCTGTCTTGAACGGGTATCCCTGTCAGTGTGACAGACTGGCAGGACCACATCTGGAATATTAGCAGCTTGATCGCCCATGTTCAAGACACGTGAGTTAAACTGGGAACAGATGCAAGGAAGGGTTATTAGGATGCTCATAGGGAAGATGAAACTCTCTGAAAGGAAAAAAAAGGAAGAGTTGATTTGGTTTATTCTTGCAGGGAAGGAGATGGGATTATTCCCTCACATATTTTAAAAGGAGCAATGAAAAAGAGGGAAAACAACTTGTTAAGTTAAAGGACAATACTAACAAAGTAATAAATGAATGCAATCTCATCATGTGGGATGTAAAAAATTTCTAAAAATTATATAAGAGATTTTTTGGAAGAACCTTCCCATTGGAGTAGTGCAGATAAAAACAAAATTTAGTTAGCTTATGAAAGGGTAACTATAGCTACCAGTTACAGAAGCCTGAACAGAATATTCTTTTAGGTCCTTTATCCTGCATTTTACTGATTTTTCAGTCGAAGGAATAAGGCTACATTGTCTATATGGCAATTTAAAAGAATAACTTCAGATCATAAACAGAAAACAGCTGAATTATCAAGCTACTGTTTTAACTCAGCATTAACCAAGTATGTATTTATAATGATTTCTTCAATTATTATCCTTCTTCCCATCTCTTAAGCCAACACCTCTACACTTGAAACTTTTCTTGCACAATTACTTGTAAATCAAGCATGGAAAAGTGGAAGGATTTTTCTAAAGATTGTGCTATTGTTACAATGAAAGCTGGTGAGTGTCAATGTTTAGCACTACCTACAATTGCAAAATTTTGGCGGTGACTGTTGCTTTATTTTCACAGCAGTAATGTAAGTAACAGAAATCAATAAAGCACTGCGGTATGACTTTGAATCCTCACATTTTTAAAGAAAGAGTTGCAGTATGTTTAGCAACACAATCTATTATTAACAAACACAATTAACTGACAGAATGTTTTTTACTGAAAACTTAGTATCAACTCCACAATCAGTGACCAGAAGTAGCTTCTAGTCATTAAAAGTGGACATAAATATGGCTTCATCAAACCCTGCAGATGCTATGTTTGCAGGATCCTTGAAGAGTAGTTTAATTTTTTCCCTAAAACAGTATAAAAACGTCCTGAAGAGGCTGTTGGAATCGAATTTCACCGTGCTTCCAGAGGTGCAAGCAGAGTATATCCTCCTTCCCATCTGTCACTGCTCTGCACTTCCTACGCAACCTTGATGCTACCGCTTAGCAATACAATTGTTTCAATCACCATATAGTAAAGGAGTTGGGAAGAAAGTTTTAGTATCTGTTGTGTTTGTAAATCAAGCATGGAATTTACATGCTTGTGAATTCCTGATATTTGCTTTTTCTGCCTCTATCTAGCGAACACTTTAATCCTCACAGAATCATAAGGAATTTAGGTCAGAAACATGTTCTAGATGCTATCTGGTCCAATAACATGCGTAAAGCAGGTCTGGTTACAGCAAGCTGCTCAGAGCCTTATGGGGTTGTGTCTTGAACAGGCCCAAGGACAGAGATTACAAAACCTCACTAGGCAGCCTGCACCAGCGTTCCACCAGCCTCAAGCACCTCCCCTGCTGTAACTTATATCTGTTACCTCTTATCCTTCCACCCTGAATTTCAGAGAAGAATTCAGCACCATCTTCTCTACACCAACCTACTAGGTAGCTGAAGCTACCAGTTTCTTACTCTTCAAGAACAAAAGGAGGGCCAAACTAGTGTTTGTAGTCCAGCATTGTCCCTCAAAGAGTAACTCTGCAAAGTCCCAATTCAGACAGTGCTGGAACAGGCTCCCCAGGGAAGTGGTCACAGCCTGACACAGTTCAAGTAGCATTTGGACTGTGCTCTCAGGCACATGGTGTGACTCTTGGGGATGGTCCTGTGCAGGGCCAGGAGTTGGACTCAATGGTCCTTGTGGGTTCCTTCCAACTCAGCACATTCTATGATTCTGTGAAGCTTCTTCCAGATGTTGCTATCATTAAACTACAAATTTATCTGAAAAATTGAAATTTAAGCAGTGCACAAGTAGAAGTGCAGCTCAGGATGATGAGTGGTCATCTAATTCTCTGCAGCAGTTTCTATACTTTCAGCATTTCAGGCAATAAGCAATTCCTGAGCACCAAAGCCCCTGGGATTTGGGCACTTCGGATTCTATCTTTCATCCATGAAAAGAGACCTACTAAGCTCCTACAGTGGTTACTGATGTAGTCATAAAATAAGCTCTAGTACATGCATCCAATTACATCTCAGCATTCTCCTACTGAAATATTCCTTTAATGTTTAAGAAAATCCAAAGCAAACGCTAATTTCCAACATATACTTCATGCAGGGTTATGATGATTTGCATCAATAAGGATTTGCCCCATGGAGCGAGGAGATATTGAGTTACTCCTGGGACTACTAGTTGTGTTTCCCATTTTATGGAAATAATGCAAACTTATGCAATTTGGCTAACAAAAAATAAAGCAATGATTACACACAACAGGCTCTTCTCTTGGAAAGAAAGTGTTTGGAATTGCAGGTTATACTCCAGTTTTTGAGCAATGTGTAGGAAAGCTAAGAACTCCAAATACTGAGCAATTAACCTGTTATTCTCTTGCTAAGTTTTTAGGAGACAGACTCAGATTTCTGGTTTTGTTTGCATTATTTTATCCTTTTTTCCTTGTTTTCACTGTAGACTAGTAAGTACTACACTTCTGTGTTACTCTTCTTCATCTGAAATTTAAGCACGACTAGAACGACAGCTAAATTCCATGGCCAATTTAAATACAAGTCTAAGGGACTCTGGCAGATGGCAGAATTTCCATCTTCCTCCAATTTTGTCTATATAGAAAAATGTGTAATTTGTAGAGTCTGGTGTATTTTAAATAGTTACACAGTCTCTTACACCTTCCTTTCAGCTTTCCTTTTTTTTTTTTTTTTCTTCTCAAGCTTTCTGGCAACTAAATTACATCTACTTTAGTCTTATATCAGTTGGATCCTGCAGTCAGCTTCAGAAGAGACACATAAGGGACTGTAAATAATACATTCAAAACCACATTTAAAAATAAATAATCACTTGCTGAGAAAGATGGATGAATTTAAATTATACTTAGATGCAACTCTAACTGTTGCTGCTAATCTTTGAAGAGAAGCAATAATTCCAAGTGAATTTCCATGCCATGTTGTTTAAGAATAAAAATACAATGTGATATCAGACAGGACAAAGCACCAAGACTACAAAGCTGAATAGTTCAATATTTCATTTGAGAACTTGCCAGTGAAACAGTATTTTCCACCTACTGTCAGTTAATAAAAATATACAACTCCTTGAAAACATGAGTATTGATAACTGTTATAGGATTTCATTCTCTATTTAGGCAAAATACATGCCAGTCTCAAACAAACTCTTTGGAATATTTTTTTTTTGCTCACAAATCTACAGTAACATCCTCTTGAATAACAAATGAACATTCCAAAATATATCTGCAGGTATCAGTAACAAACCAGAAAAAGCACTAGCTTACTTATCCTTGTGCTAACAGCCTAAACTGATCACAGCAGTATATTGCATGATTCTGCAGGATTCTGGATAAAAAGCATGGAACTTTTACTAAATTTTATTGAAACTTTTCACAACTGCAGCACAAACCTAAATAGCCTAGATATTCCTTCTAGCTGGAAAAAAACCCTGTTAGTCTGGATGGTAACTATTGTTTATCAACTCATATAAAGCTGTTAACAAACAAAACTGAAAATTCACTGTATAGATTGTGGTGACTCAGAAAATAAGTATGTTTAAGAACAAGAAAATGTAGCTACAATACCCCAGCTCATGTTCACTTCCACCTACCATATATGCACAAAAATAAATATGCTGACTTTGGAAATATGGATATCTTATCCTTGGTTATATTTATATTCTTCTATGAAATCACTGCGTGGTATTACAAAGCCCTTGAGATTTCTAAGAAATGTGGTTACTGACTATCTTTGAGTCAGATTCTACTCTCAGTTACAGAGACACATATTGAAGTAGCCTCATCAAAGTCAGTCTATTACTCTGGGTTTATGGCATGCTGAGATCAGACTTTGGCTCTGAAAATTTTTTTTTCTTGTGAGATTTAACTTCAAATACAGTCTCCTTTGCTGTTCGTTAGAAGCAAACAGATAATTATTAATACCAAATTATACTTGAAGATGCATTTCTATCACCCTTTAAAATTCAAAATACATTTTGCTTCATGATGAAGCTTAAAGGAATGATATCTCCACGACGCAATGAAATTACATCAATATGTAGTAAAATTACCATTAAATAGCACATACATCTGAAGACAAAGCTTAGCTTCTTTTTCTCTCTTCTTATATATGTACCCTATCACATAAGTAGGCTGTCCTATGTACAACACTACAAATTCTGTGTATCACTGATGTTATTCCAGATAAAGACACATGCACATTAAGTACATCCAGTGACAGATCTAATTAAAACTCAAGAGCCTATCCACTGCCTATTAGAATAAATATAACCTATATTGAGCCTTTTCTCCCTCCCATATAATTTTCTGAACTTATCACTCATCCAGATTGGTTTTGAAGCTATATTTAGTTATGTGCAATGATATATATACTCCCTCAGAGCCTACATCACCACTTCTTTAATCTTTAGCCAAGATTATCTAGAGTACTACTCCCTAACAAAAACTGCTAGTATATTTTGCTTAATAATGAATTTGTCATTTTATCAGATGTTAAATTTACCCACAACTGTAGCTAAAGCCTTCCAACAGTTGACATCTGAAATCATTACTCAAACCAGCCTGTCAGTCCTTCTACACTTACTCTGTCTTCTGAGCTGTACAACAGTGAAATCTCCCAGCTTCTCTTCAGTTATTCTATCATAGAGAAAAATAAATTCAAAGTGTGATGCTAGACCATTTAAGTGTTCATTCTTCTCTTCCAGAGCCTTGGACATCCGAAGAGTTACTATTGCCCGTGAAAATTAACTGCCTTCATGTATACACCTAGTTCATGTATAAAACTAAAAGGAAAAGGACCTGCAAACCTTCTCTGTTTACCCAAAGTGTTGAAATATTTTTGAATACATGTAAAAGTTTGTGTATGACTTTTCTTCAAATATTCTACCAGTACTGTTACATATTCTGAAAACATCGGCAGTTTATTTTAGGATTTTTTAAGAGAACAGTGTATTTTAAGCAAATATTATCAAATATCAGCAAATATATGTTGAGATTCTTAGAATGCAAACAAGAATATTCAACACTACAAATGCAGACTCAGCCATGACCTTTCAAAAGCAGTACAGACAATGTACCCTATGATTTGTATTTCTAATGAAAACACTCTGAATTCTAAATGGCAAATATTTGCAGTGGATTGCTTTTGTACAAAGTAGAGACTCACAGTTCTTGGAAGAAATTGTTCATACAGTAGCATCAATTAAAAAATTATATTAGGAAAACATTGTTATGATGCTGTGACAGAAACCGGGAGTTAAGAACCGTAACAGCATGATCCACCACTACTCTATCCATTTTAGTAGCACAAAACCAATTTTCCTCTATGACCTTACCTATAAATGAATGGAGCTACTGTGGCAGTGTTGGGGTGGCTGTATTGCTGTTGCTGAGGAAGCTGGACGACACCATTTCCTGTACCTTGACCACTGCTTGCAGCCATCGAGGCTGACAGAGCTGCAGAGGATCCTGCACTTGGCTCCTTCCCTTCAGAAGAAGCAAGACCAGAGGAAGGAGAAGCCTTCTCGCTAAGATGAGATTTTGCTGTTGACTGGGACTGGTTTCCTTTTGTAGTCCTCAGTTTTTCAACCTCCTTACTTCCTGTGCATGTGGAGGAAGTGCTCTGCTTTGCTGTTGGCACCTTTGATCCAGGTTTCGGGATCCCACTAGAAGATAATATTAAACTTTCCTTCTTGGCTGCTGTTGCCTTGCTTCCCTTTGGGATTAAGCTTGCAATTTTTGAGCTCTTCTTTGTAGATGTTTCAATGACCTGATCCTTCTCTTCCTTGACTGCTTTCTCAGTGCAAACTTTGTTTTTGTCCCTGTTCTTTTCCTCTTTGTCCTTTGGCTGTAGCAAAGACTTTTTATTGCTGAGATTTTTGCTGCCAGCTTTCGGAGGGGTTAACTTCGGTGATACTTTAGGACTGCTACTTGTTGAGCCGCCGCTGTTCACCCCACCACTTAAGACATCGGTTTCACCACACTCTGAAAAGGTATCATCCTCTCTCCCACTGTCACTTGGCCCTGAGCTCAGTGACAATGGAGGTCTCAGAGCAGTCCTAGCATTAACCAGCTTGAATTTTTCCAGCATAGATTTTTGTCCAGACGAAGGTGGCTTCACACCTTCAGAAGGCAGTGGCTTGAGCCTGTCTGAAGTTGGAGTAGGGGAGGTTGCGGGACTAGGCTGCTTCACAGACAGCATGGTAGAGGTCGCGCTGTGTTTGACATTCATGGATTTGCTGCGCCAAGGCTTGCTGGCACTTGGAGAGGGTATGGCAGAGACCTGCTGCTGCCCAGTGCTGGTGGGATGCTGCACATTTCCATTCATGCCTGCAGATGGGTGAGGGCCTTTTGGTGAATCTGCTTTAAAAAAAAAAGAAAAAAACATAGTGGTATAGTTACTCTTCCATCTCCTGCTTGGAGGTGATATACTCCTCTGACATCTAAACCAGACTTACATGAAATCTATAATAAACATAATTTATATGGACATGGAAAATGAAGGTTGCTAATAGAAAATGCTTTTCTTTCCTCCCATCACCATGTTGTTGTTCAATACTTCCATGAGCTCAAGTAAGCCTCAGAAACACCTTCCTTACAACCATTTCCTTATGCAAATCAAGCCATCCAATTTAAGATTTTATCTTTAATATGCCATAAAGAAATTCTTCCAATCACTTGTTGATTATAAAGCACTGAGATGTTGAAGAAAAAAGAATACTAAAATTCTGGTAGAAAAACAAAACCAGACAAAGATGGATTTGATGTTTAATGAAATTAAAATATGTGCTAGAAAGCCAAAGTTTTGGGCAGCAGGAGGAGGACTGAGTAATACTGAAATGAAATGGATAAAATCAATATTCACAAAAGCAAAAAAAACCCATGTGACTATATTTTTTTTTTAGTTTTAAGTATTGTTAACAGTATTGAGTAGCTGACTTCAGGAACTTTTCTGAGTACACTTTCATAGGTGGAAAAAAATTTTATCAGCAATTTCATCAGTTTCAGTACCAGAAAGTTACACTGATATATCACCTTCATGGGTACAGCAACAATAGCTGTTTTGAGTCTGAAGCTCAGGTAGGTACAGAAGGCTTATTTACATGGCTCTGGCACGGCACATTCACTACCTTTACATCATCCAGGAACTTCAGTGAATCTTTAGAATGAATGAGAGCAAGACTCCTGCAGTAATCAAACTCTGCTAATTAACAGCTGTGATTTTCAAAAAAGTCATCTAGCCTTGTTAAGTAAAACTGACTAAGGCATGAAAGGGTTAAGGTCTTCTGTACAAAGTTCAGATTCCCAAGACATATCTGAATATTTAAACACGATTACTCTGGAGCACCAGAGAAATGAAGTGGTAACAGCAATCCCACCTAGTAAAGATTAGACTACCCTTATAGAAGTCTGAAGGTCACTAATACATTCAGGAAAGACAGAATTTGAGCATACTGAAACTAGAGCTGTTTTTTCTTTAACGAAGAGGTGACAAACATAGCAAAATTTACTGCTCTGAATAGCATCGAGAAGAACTAGTTTAAAAATATTTTAAAAATATATGAGCAAAAGTACCATGACAGACGTGTAAGACCTTTTACAAGTTAAACTCTATTAACAACTGGTCCCAGAAGGCCAATCACTTCCACCTTCAATAGATGCCATGTAATTCCATCTGCCCAGGGTCTTTGCCTGATATGCAAACCCCACAGTGCTAAATGGTTGACTGGACCATCCCTCTTACAAGGATAGGCTGGGAGGCTTGAGCCTGTTCAGCCTCTAGAAGAGATGGCTGAAAGGGGGCCTCATCAATGTATACAAGTCTCTGAAGGGAGGGTGCCAAGTCAGGCTCTTCTCAGTGATGCCAAACAATAGGACAATAGGCAAGGGCAGAAACTGATGCACAGGAAGTTCCACTTGAATATGAGAAGAACTTCTTTACTGTGCAGGTGACCACACACTGGAACAGATTGCCCAAAGACGCTGTGGAGTTTCCCTCACGGGAGATATTCAAGAACTGGCTGGACACAATCCTATGCCATGTGCTCTAGGATGACCCTGCTTGAGCAGGGAGGTTGGACCAGATGACCCCCTTCCAACCTTACGCATTCTATGATTCTGTGATTCTGTAAATGAGCTCATTCACAGAAAGCTGAGCTGCTCTATTGAGTCCTATTCTAGGCAAGAAAACATTAACTGGTAAGGGTTGCTTTAGAGTATTTTTTGTAACACATAAGGTTAGAACATATTCATCAGGCCCAAGTTACACCATGGAGCACCTTTGGTGGGCAGCTGCAGAGCTGATCCCTCTCTTGGGACCAAGGCAGGAATTGTGGCTGGCATCCTGCTATTTTCTGTTGAGCTTCACATGCTGGAAAAGAGCCTGGGGCTGACCACAGCTGTTGGAAATTCCTGCAGCCCTCAGGCTTCCTTAATTTATACCAGGAATCAGCCCCAGAGGCTAGCAGCCCTGAACTGGGTGTGCACAAGGACCTTTTTGCACACGTCTTTTACTAAGCTTGCCCTAAATACAGAGGAGGATTGGGGTCTTAAGCTATATCAACAGTTTTGCAGAAGAACAATTCACGATAAGGATATGTAAAGCTAATGCAGAATACATGTAACAATCTGTGAACAGTGGGATGCCACCATATTCCGTTATATTAGTTATGTTACATTTGTATGTAACATGTTAGTTTTTACTATTAGTAAAATAGTAGGCTATTAGTTTTACTCCAAAAAATAATAAAAAAAAAATAAAATCAAAAGCATTCTGATTAAAAAGAAGAACACATGCCTTATTTCCGGTATAATATTAAACTCATTGGGGGGAAAAATGTAAAAAAGAAGAGTATTTACTGTTTCATCAACAGCTTGTTCTGGCATATATACAGCAAAAACCCATAAGTTCCTGGAGCCACTGGTATTTATTGGATCCCTATGTCACAAAACGTAAACAGCAACAAAAAATTACAGAGAACTTTAACTTGCTTTTATTTTTCAATTTAGAGGGTATCCTTAATATTTCTGTAAGGAATGTGTGCTGCATGCTCCCAAGAAATATTGAGAATCTGTTTGTATGTTTAAATAGGTGGAATTAAAAGATCTATTTCACTCCCAGTACAAATGCATTACTTGAAGCTGCAAATAAATTAAATGCTTTCTGCATGTTCTGTTGGGCTTGGCTTTAAGCTGTTCATTACATGAAACCTGTCCCCACCTTGTGGTGATTTTGAGACACAGTGAACCCAACCTATGACAAGGATTTCTTATTTCTATAAACTAAATTTATTAAGAAGACAATCTGCTGTTTCAGGCTTAACCCCTTATAGCCGAATGCATAGTCAGCTTGTGCTGAAAACTGTTTTGCATTCTGCTCAAGAACTCAGAGCTTCAGAGCTCAGCCAACCTCCACTGTAAAAGCACAGCAGCAACAGCCCCGGGTGCTCAGTGCAAAATGAGAAATTTCTTCTAGAACCTAGCAAGGCTGTGACAACTAAACAGACATTTCAAATCCACATTTCATAGGCTGTTTCACAAATAATGGGCATGTAAATAGTTGAACTCGGACTCAATACATAATCTCCTTTGTCTTCTCATCTGTGACCTTTGCTGTGTTCTGTGCTGCTGGAGAAGATGACCTCTGTGACAATAGCTCCGTCACGGCAGCGAAGTTAGGTACGATAATCTAAATATTCTGCATCAGGCAGATGTCCAGACTACCCACTTTTAGTCACTCACAATAAAAAAGGTTAGTAGAAAATGGAAGAGCTGCAAGGGGTTGCTATATGGGTCTTTGGAGGAATGGGAGGTCTATCTCATGAGATTAAAAGAATTCAGCTTGTTCAACTCTCCCTTTCTAGCTGTTGGTGAAAAAGTAGCTAGCCCTTATCAGCACAGGAGGAGAACAAGACTAGGAACAACTGGAAAAACAGTGCCACCAGAAGGAACATACACAATTAGCTACAGATGTACATACGGGCCATGGATTAACAACAACTTGCATCATTAGACAATAAGAGTTCTGCGGCAGAGTTTCTCAGAGTCGGTATAGGTAAAATAATCTAATACTGTTAAAACTGAGTTTGGAGAATACACAAACACCATTTTATATTATTAAATTATATTGAAAGGCTGGCAATTAAACTCCATGACATAAAGACCCTTATCAGTGTTCAGATACGCTGTTTCTAAGACCTAAAGGGTAAAGATTTGTTTTTAAATTGTGACTTGAATTAGAACATTACTGTACTGAAAATGCCCTGGGTATCCACCGTATTAGCTTTCTGAATATTTAATGTAGTCAAATTTTCCTAGTCTTATTTCCACCTCTATGTTATTAAGTTGGAAGCAGATAGATCTAACATATCTGGAAAACAGACATGTTCTTTGAAATTGATCTGTAAGCTGCAAAGTACAGCAAAACGAAGACCTCACTGAAGCTCCACATATAAGTTTCAGCTAATGGCTTTTTTAATGTTTTGGTGCATTCTACGTTTCTGACTTAGAGTTATACACAGTTACCTCTGTCATAGTAATGGACTGTCTGTTACTGAAAACTGGGCTCTGCCCAGTAAAGAGCAAACTTGCATTTGCTCAGGGGCACTAGGTTTCCTACTGTGTTGAACTACTCCCTAGGCAACATTCAAAGAAAATAATATTAATGAGAGACTAAATAAATAAATATTAAATAAAAGCATGTATCACACCTGATTTTGGATCACATTCAGGTTTCCTTTAACTCTGTGATTACATATCCACTCCCCATTGTGACTGAGTTGGAAGCCATGTTAGACAAAAATGAATTTCAAGTACTACATATAACTGGATTAAAAAAACCCCAAACAAACAAACAAAAAAAAACCCCAACAAAACAAACAAAACAAACCACCAACCTTATGCTGTATATATTTTCTGAGGCATCCTTGTAGCACATACTGGTGAGTATACAGAAAAGAAAAATGTAATAACAGTGGTCTGTCCTTGAAGAGCTTTGAAAGTCCCAACCTCTAATGGCTATTTACTTAGCACAAGTCATCTCTTTTTCTGCTTCAGTCTATGCAACACCAATGAAGAATTACAAATTATTTACTAATTATTTACTATATGATCTATACCTCAGAAATCAGAATATATGGACTATGTCTCTATTTAGTGGAAGCTGTTAAAGTTATCTTGCTCCAAGCATCTGCATCAGAAGTAAAATTTGAAATATAAGGTCTATTATGGGTTCTGCACTGTAAGGAAAAAATCAGTTGTCAGTGTACGGTGACACTATTTTTATTGTAAAAGTTTGGGGTTTTTTTCTATTATTACTATTGCGAGGGTTGAAGTTTGTCTCTAAACAAATTCTTCAAAGATCTCAGGTTACAGAACATCCTCAAATACTTAAAAAATATCAAAAGACTACTGGGAATTTCATTGTAATATTCAAAAATTAGACACTATAATAACTAAATTTAAAATATAGCCTGGTTCTGTTGTTTTTCTCTTTAGGCAAAGTAGCAGCATGGTGGACTCAAACACAGGTTCTCCTGTTCTTTTAGGATAATACAAAAAATATCACTTTGCTATCCTTGTACTCACAGCAGTCATTTTCTCTAAAGAACTTCTGCTTTATACCCTAAAACAGACTTGTTTGTATTTGTATTTGGCTTTGATTATCATGTAAAATCAATGTTTTTCTATCCATTTGGCTGTTTTGACAGGAAAAAAAAAAGAGCAGATGGAAACATCTCAAATATAGTACTCCTTAGTTAAGCAGCATTACATCTTCTATATCCTGTAAAATGAATTGAATTATTATAGACAAAAAAGCCACCCTTTATCCTCTTGCAAGTGATAACTTCACTACAAAAATCTCACCAACATTCTCATTCTCTTCTGTAAAGAAATAAGAAAGTAAAGAAATCCATCATGCAAAAAGCCCCGTAAATGTGCAATGCAATGCAAACCTTAGCAATCAAAAGACAGTTTCCAAGTAATGAGCAAAGAATATTAATAGCTACAAGCATGTCTCACCTTGAGTCATTTCACTCTCACATATTTCAGTAGCAAATATGTCAACAATATGAAGGAATTCTAAAATCTAAACTGCTGTACATACCTTCACTCAAGCAGCCACATCTCCTACTTCATAAATTCACTATTGTATTTGTGAACTACACAGTGTCTGCTCAGTTTTCACTCTGATCTCTTTCTAGTTTTAGCCTGGATATCTTGACATAAACAAGTCCTTGGTAAAACAAAACCCATTATAGAACTATCTGAAACATTCAACCCTGATAGTAAAAATAAAGAAATAACTATTGAAAGGATGGTTTTATATCTTCAGATACAGCTAGAGGCAAAGTGTGTTCATCAGAGTTTTGTAAAAAAAATCTGGATAGCTGCCTATTGCTTGGATGAAGAACATTCATTGCATACTTGTTCCTCCCACAGACCCCAAGGATGCAAACGGGTACTATGTATATTGTATCATTTTCAACTGTATTCTAACCCAGAGATATGAATAAAATGCTGTTCATTACACAAAGGGAGAAAGAAGGGGAGGAAGGGGACGGATTAGTTACACAACTCAGAAAGCTGAATTTTTACATTATTCTTTCTGAGATAAAGCCTGAAGAGGCATATTTTCCAGAAAAATAGCTGTTGTTGAAAAATAGTATGTTTTTGTAATGGAAGTTGTAATGGAAGTTGTATGGAAGTTGTAATGGAAATAAAATAAAGTTGTAATGGAAGCTCATATTGAAAGGAGACAATAAAACGTGAACACTGAATCCAAATCCCCACAAAATTTCACTAAATGTAATTTCCAATCCTTTATTCAGTATTATGTACACACTAGGTAAGGTTCTTAAAGAATGTAGCATTCTGATGCAAATACAATATTCTGATTCTTAGCCATTAGAACCCAAGATGCAAAGTCCCCCGTAAATTATGGCAGTCTTCCTTTGAGTATGAGTAGACTTGAATATGGAACAAGATTATAGGCATCTCACATGGATTCATTTTTATTTCAGAAAAATTACCCAATCATATTTCCCTCAAAGAGGGATAAAATATAACACCTTGCAAGTTTTCACTTCTGAACTTGAATCCCAACTGAACCACAAGTCCTAATTCAGGCCCAAATTTCCATAGGTCTTCCTTGTCAAGTCTAAACACTACATTCACTTCTTTGACCCTTGTGGATGGTTTGCTTTTTTCTTTCTTGTATGTTATGTAGAGTAAACTTAGTAACTTTTAATCACATACCTTTTTCATTTCCATTTGCATATTGTGGAGGCTTGTTTTTGTCAATGCTGTTAAAGCTCTGACTTCTCCGATTTAAATTGGAAGCTCCCTGGACTTTGGTACTGCTGCCTGCAGCTGGCACTCTTGAGGGTCCTGGAAGCCTGGAATGGTACAATGGGAAATCAGTTCATTTTATGTAATGCAACATATAGCGGAGACAGTATGCAAATATCAGACCAGAATTTAAAATCAACAACTGAAAACAATGAATCCAGGTAAGCAACAATGAACATGAGGATTCAAATTAGTTAGACTCCACAAATGAAAATAAAAGCTCATCCTTATGCACACAAAAGGGAAAAAGATGCTTTATAGAGTCACAAGACATGTAAGAAGGTGCTTTGCATTTGCCATTAACATTGCTAAAACAGATTCACCCTAAAAAATATTAAAGTGTAATATCATACTTTATTAAAATCTGTCACTTTTGAAGAGCAAATGTTACAGAAATAGATTAGAAAGCACAACAATACATAGTTGGGAAATATTTCATATCACTCTAATAAATCACTCACAGCTGTGTTTAGCAAAAAGCTTTTTTTTTAGTTACCTTCATCAGTTATTTTTCAGAGGCCTATTTACTAAAGTGCTCCCATCTTACTATTATAAATGAGAAATATTGAAAATACATATTTTATTTAGATACTACAGATGCATTTATACCTTTTATATAGAAGTATATACTGTAGACTATACAGTTCATTTCTTAGTATTTGCTGCCACCATCTGAACCTTACCGTGTGGCTATGCTAAGGAAAAAAATGTAGACTCTGTTGTTCCTGGCATGTGTCTTTTTTCTGCCTGAATCTGTTTTCTGATGTAAGATTCCTTAGTACATGTCTACTTCAAACTTTTTGCAGCATCTTTGTGGGCACTCCTTTCCAGTTTTGTTATTTGTTAGACAGATAACATTATTATGCTGTTTGTTAGACAAAATGATTTGCTTGAATCAGCCATAGGCTTTTGCCATAGGAGAAGAGTATCTCTTCGGTTTCTGTCCTATTGGAATGACATGATGATTTTAATCATGGCAATACAAACTATACTAGTTATCGAATTCTGTTAGTTTCACTATTACGAAAGAGCAGCATGAGAAGGGAGGAAAAAAATCATATTACAAAGAAGTACAAAACATTTGATTTCTTCCAAACTTTTTGTTTGCTTGTTTAATACACTGGCATAAAAGAAATGTTCAAATAATTTTATTTTCATTAGCGAACATATGTAAACAGCTCCATGTTCTCTTTCTTTACCAGTTTAAGCTTCAGAGAGCTAATCCATTCATTATTTTTATGGCTCATTCTGGCCACCAGCCTGCCCTGCTAGTCTCTGAGCCGAGCCCAGAACAGACTGTCTCTGCTCTGCAGCTGTATGCATGCTAACCTTTACCGTGACCCATGAATTCAAGTGATCTTCTGTTCCCTGAAGAATGCACTAAAACAAACTTAAAAATCCATTTGCTCCTTCTCATTACCCTAATTTGACAGGCAGTAAGAGCCCTGAGATCATTTGTCAGAGGTAATGAAAAAAGGAATGAAAAGGCATGTGCAACACTGAAAACTCATCTGTTCTGTTAAAATATAAAATAGTTCTGCATATATTCTGCATGCCAGAATTCGAGAACTTGCCACAGTAAGCATATTATACATGAGGTCATTTGCTCTACACACTTTCCAGTTTATCTCATTTGATGACTTTTTAAATTGAATTCAGGTTTTAAATTGTTCTTGCAGAATCATGTTAAGCAGCTAAGGAAATGCAAAGAGTATAACAAATAAGGGACAAGTCACATACCTCTGAACAGGCTTCGGAAACACTGCCACAGATTTAAAGTATTAGACAATAAGACTGTTAACCTTGACATGTTGAATGTGGACAAGACAGGAGCATCAGCAATAAGGAAAATGAAGACCTATAAATGCAGGTGCAAAGCAACTGGACCATGGAATAGCTCATTTCAAGCTATCACCAGCCACTCAAATTGTGTTAGTGTTGTACAGTGCAAAATTCCATCTTTATTGTAGATTATGCAATTTAGAGTTCATTGGTCTCACCAATGAACTGTACAGCAAAGGTATAATTAATGAACACATTAATTATTCCCTCCCCTCCCCAAGAATAAAAAAAAAAGCTAGAAACAAGAGCTCAGACCTCAGCTTCTTTCTTCTGCAATCTGGCTTGTAGATTTTAGTGCTCGTGGAATGACAGATGAAATCTGAAACGCGTCAGCTCCTACACACAGCTCTGTCAAATTCACTACCAAAACAAAGCATCTAATTCGTGAGGACTGTGTGCCGGCTACTCTTGTTGGAGCAGAAGTCTTAGAAGTAATTCTTTTTTTTCTGCTCCATTTTGCTTCTGAGTAAACTTGGCTCCATGAACTTGACCTTTCAGGTGGGTTTGCTATACATGCAAAATATCTAGTGGGAACTGGGATGGACTCCCAAACTTCTTTTCACTCACGACTAAAGTCAGGATTTGAGCCAGAGCGTACAGAGCACTAAAATCACCAACTAATCCTTCATTTCCAATATTTCACATGCAGGATACAAAGATGCAGGGGACATAACAACCAGAAATATTGCTAATATACAGTACAAATCAGCCAAATGGCCAAAAGCCAATTAACACAAGGCTTTTCAGTGGCAAAGCTCATCACTGCAAAGCTTGCACACATAACAAAAATTACACGTTGTAGTGTCTGCTTAAATCCAAAGGATAAAATATCAGTGGGCATATACTTGCTTGGGTACCACTTACAAGCAATAAATTAGAGATATTTAACTGACCTAGAAGCCTTTTTTTGACTGGTTGCAATTCCACTGTGATTAGACTGAGTTGCATATCTGGCTGTGAGACTGTATGAGAAGAAACAGAGAAATTGAATTAAAGAATTTCTTTGAATATATATAGAAAGAACACACTTACCAGAAAACTATGAGTTAATGAATGAAAATTGAACACAGATAGAAAACATAAATTAACTGGCAACAATATGAAATAATGTAAACATGCAGATTTTTATGACAGATGCAATGAACAGATTATGAAATAATGGATATTTTTATATTGTGTCTCATTTGCTAGAAATTATCTTATGAACAGACAAAATGGTCAAACTTCCATAGTGTCTGAATTACTAAAGTCTAGCTAAATTCACACAGAATGCAACTTTGTCCTTTTTTTTTTTTAATCCATGAAAAGCACTAAGCACAAATACACACCTGCTAGTCTCTCCAGCAACCTGATAAGGTTCATAGAGTGGCAGTTAGGAACAGATTTGCCATACCAAATTCAATATGGACTCAGAAAAATTCCCACTAAAGCAAAGTTACCCTTCTGACAGTAGAGCTATATGGAAGAAGCATCCCATCATAATTTTCATTATTGTTACAGCAGCACAGGTCATGTATGTGATGCATTATCCAGGCAATGAATCAGAGGTTGCACTAGGCAAGCCCTAACATGTGCTTAGACTCACTGTGAAATACCATAGGAAAATGCACCTTTGTCCATTAAGGCATCCAAGTAGTATTTCTGCAACAGAAGACATTCTGTGTGCTACAGAGGGTTAAAACCTATATGTTCCTTTTGGCATGCAACAACCTGGCATTACTAGACAGAACATTTATTCCTCTTATCTTTTAGACATTTGCATAGGGGATGTGTCAAATGTATGGCCAAGGTACAGCCTTCTGTCAGGAAATTTCAGTTTCTATAAACATGTGCGTCCTTTGGGATCCACGCAGCCTATGGATGTAGACAGATGCCTAATCCAGGTGCAGTCACAACATAAAATTCCTTGAACTATTAAGAAAGTGATGGATAACTGAGTCAGCAGAAACTCTGATAGTCACAGATTAAATTTGTCTCTCAGAATTCTGCATCTTCCACCAATTCTTCTGAGTAGCAGCAGAAGCCACAGTGCTCTAGTCCCAGCTTTATAGACTAGCAGCACTTATAAGATGCACCTGGTGGTCTGGAGTCTACCACAACAGTGTTAAGCAATTTCTGCTAGTCCACTGAAAGCAGACAGCCTGAGTATAGAGCAGATGGGAGAAGTCGTCAAGTGAGAAAGGTCTTGTCCTGAAGAGGGGCTAGGGGAAGGCACAAACTAAGGGACAATGCGAGACTTGAATGGGCTGTGTGATTATTGTTACTTTAGAAATTAAACCCCAATAAAGGGTTCAGCGTTGCCTCTATTCCTGTCAAGTACAAATGGCACATGTGCACATGAATATGAAAAAAAAGGAGAGTACTTCAGTCTTAAGGGGGCAAAAAGGAATCATTCAATATATAAAAACAGCATTCAATTCTCTGACATATATCTTCACAGTAATTCTGACAAATTGCTTTTTTATAGGAACAAAACTTCTGTGGAAATTAAAATTTATTATAATGATATGACAATAATATCAGAATAATTACAGTTCATGTATTTTTATCTATCTAGTTTTTAGTATATTGAATCATATTTCACTTAGAGCTATCTTTCTTAGTAACGTCTGGACTTATGATGGAAATGTGACAGAGGTTTGCTGAAATGGCTGCATTTGTGCCTGGCCTAATAGCTCATCTTTTGATGAGATCTTCCACTGTTTTTTTTCAACATATCTAACATTAAGAAATCTAGAAATGGATAGCTGGCTATCTGAGTTGAATAAAATAAGAAGTTTGTGAGAAAAATAGTGTGTCAAATAAAACCTTAGTGCATTAAGTTGTAAAAGGTAAAATGATACACAGTACAATCAACACAGACAGTGAGATGGAAAAACAGATTGAACAGGATGCAGTGCCATAGTAGTGTATTGTAGCTTTTCTACCTCAAACAACACATTCCAAAGTAATGGGAAAGATCAAATAACTCAATCTCAGTGTTGATAAGCTAGTCCAAAGACTTTTTAATAGCAATAAATACATGGAATACCTATCTGGAAATGTTTACTAGAATGCTTTCCCTCTGTGTCTGTTGCTTGGAACTCCATTCACTAGCAAATTCATGAAACATCAGCTTATAGACTGCTTTCAAACTTTCCAGACAGGCTTGCAAGGCGCTGATGAAAATCTCAATGTCACTAAAGCATGATTTGTAAAGCGGGATTTCCACTGTGGCTGAATAAATTTATTTTCCAAAGTAATGTGACAAAAGAAAGTGAAAAAGAGAAATTTAACAGCTCATAAACCAGGTGCATGAAGTTCCTAATGATTTGGGTTTTCCTTCTCAATCAGGACTGGATGTGTTGGACCCATTAAAGCTTTGCACAGACACCTGTTTCCCATCTGATGTCCCCACTTTTACAGATGTGAACTGCAACAGAGTTACAGACTAGACTTTAGCCCAGCCACATTTGTATAAACAAATATTTGCCTACTGTCCTCTGTCCTACCACATAACTATCTATGCGTAACATCTCTCAGTCAGGAAAATAAACCTATTTTGCTTAAATCAGTTATCTTTTATGCTTTTATTGCTAATCGTATAATAAAAATGTGCCTGCAATAAAGCAGCAAATGGATCTTAACAGACCAGACAGTACTAGTTTAAATCTACAGCATTTAGGACAAGGAAGGATTTATTTGTCAGAGGGCTGGAAAGGGGAATTTTGAAAGCCTCTGGTTCTCAGCTGTTGGCTACCAAGACCCTTTCCACTGCCATAATACTCCTACCAGCAGCCTTCTGCAGTGTGGTCACAGCTTTGACTCCCTAGAGAAATCACAGCAGTCACCTGCAAAGCACAGCCACAACACGTTGGCAGGAAGGGGACACACAGACTACAGAGGACACTGACCCTGACTGCAGAGCCTGCTGGTCCCAGAGCTTCTGCCTAGCATTGCAGTGCTTGGAGCAATCACAGTACCAGACCTGTGCCAGGACCAGGTATCATGCTTAGCTCTCCTCTTCCTGCTAATGCATAGGGAAGAAGAGCAAATCCTCTTCAAAACAGGTAAGATGGCATATACACATCTGATACCAAATCCTTAGAAGTCATCAGCACTCTACAAACTAGCATCCAGGTAGAAATCATCAATATTTTGTCTTACAAACCAGGGAAACACTAGTCAACACAGAAGATATAATATGATGACAATGGGTACTTCCTGTTGCTGGTCCCTTGGTTAAATGCTGCGAAAAAGTGGAATAAACATCCTGAGACCTCCCAGAAAGGCAGTTCAGCACAGAGGTAGCTGAGGCAGTATCGAGAAGAAGGGATGGTGATGTTCTTGACCCAGAGGTGCTGATGGAGAACACCACACCTGTACTATGCTGAGTGGTTGAAGAAATCAGGACTCTGCACTACGCCACAAGGCTGTGTGGCACAGGCAGTTGCTCTGGCGAGCTATGCACCATGTTCCATCATGATGGACAACTGATGGAGGTCATTCATTTGCAGACAGAATAGGGTTAAAAAAAGGGTCCTAAAAGGTGTAGGCGAAACTAGGAAATCAATATCAGCTACAATACTAAAGGATCTTAAATGCCCTTCCACTGAAACTACAGTGAAATATTCAACAGAAATTGGCAAATAAGAACAAGGATGACAGAGTGCCGTGTCCTGCAGTTGAGTCACAAAACCCCTATACAACACTATAGACTTGGAAAAGAGTGACTGGAAAGAGGCCTGGAGGAAAAGACCTAGTGGTGCTGGTCAGTAGCATCGGAACATGAGCCAGCAGTGTGCCGATGGCCAAGAAGGCCAGTGGCATCCTGGCCTGTATCAGAAAGAATGTGGTCAGAAGGACCAGGGCAGTGATTGTCCCCCTGTACTTGGCTCTGCTGGGGCTGCACCTCGAGTTCTGTTCTCAGTTTTGGGCCCTTCACCACCAGAAAGATATTATGGTGCTGGGGTGTGTCCAGAGAACTGCAGTGAAGCTGATGAAGGGTCTGGAGCACAAATCTGATGAGAAGTGAATGAGGAAGCTGGGGTTGTTTAGCCTGAAGATTCAGGGGGACCTTATTGCTCTCTACAACTACCTGAAAGGAGGTTGTAGCCAGGTAGCGGTTGGTCTCTTCACCCAGGTGACAAGAGATTGGACAAGAGGAAATGGGGTTAGGTTGCCCCAGGGGAGGTTTAGATTGAATACTAGGAAAAATTTCTTCATGGAAAAGGTTGTCAAAGGTCCTTGAAAGTGAGTGTAAAGCACATAAAGCTGAAGGACAGAGCTTCTATAAACCTGAACAGAGCACAAATCAAGCTGAAAATATTTTAACCTCCTTCTTCAAAAAGTAACCCATGCATTTTCACCCCGAATATCATCTACTTTTTATTAAGTCTTCCAAAGGATCAAAAGGATCATGTTACATCAGCATTTTTCTATAATATTAAGAGTCACTTGGTGGTTCTAAAATGCCAGCTATGTGAAGTGTTAAAATTAGAAAAAGACATAGGGGTTTGTAGTATATCATCAAAATCTTTCTTCCTTACTGGCATACTTGAATTTTAATATGCTGTTGATCTTATAAAGTGCATTTATATCACCAGTGTGACTGTACTCCAGAATTGTTCAAGACTTTTGTATTAGAAAAATTCTCTGATAAAGACTAGTCTAAAAAGAATGCATTGTCAATGTAAAAATTTCCCTGAAAGGTCTCAATTAAAAAAAGTTGTTCTTTTCTTTTTAATTTTTTTTTTTTTTCAAATAAGCTCTTTGGCTGGTCATCATCCTGCCTGGCAAAAAGAACAAGAGATAGTATTCTAAGGTATACCTAACCCCTAATCCCAAGTGTGCCTGGAGAGATGCCACAGAAAACAAAAGTTTCCAGGCTCCTCACCATACAAAACAGTTTGGACAGGTAAAAGACCACTGATTCCTCAAATGGACAGGCAAAGAACTCTAAGGAAGAAACCAAAAAACTTGATTTTTCACACAAACAGTGTTTTCCAGACATTTCTTTTCCCTTTTAGTCCTGTCTTGGTGAATTAATATATGGCTATATCTATGCATATGTATATTTATATCTATATCTACTTATAGCTATATTTATTTATTTATAAATGCTATTAATTTATATATAAATGTTATATATGAATGTGTATTTTATACATATATCTATATTTTATAGATGTAAACTATCTGTATATATCTAACACATAAATACACATTTATTTTTTCATGTACAAGAGGAAATATCTGTGGTTCAGGCAGTTCTAGCTCATACCCTGGCATCTGTTCTAAATTAGTTGGACATTTCTCCTTTGCACTCTTTGAACTTCTGACATCTTATACAAGAAGTCTGTCTTCAACTAATTCATACTTAGAGGTACAAGCAAAATCATATTTTCAATGTTTTTCTATTGTTCACAACTCATAAATCAAAATGCAGATAAACCAATTTTGCATCAATATTTCTGTTCTTGAAGAATACAGAGACTTAGAATAAGAATTAATCTTCTGCCACAGTGACCTTAGCTTTCTTATCCTGGTCCCAGTATTTGTACTTACAGGCATTTTGCAGTATTTAATGAAAGACTATACGAGCTACAACATTAAAGAAACAAAATGGATATCAAGCAATAACTCTATATTGTGGTTTAGGACACTGTGCTAGTTAGCTACTGTGCTTAACCTGACCTGTAGCACACCTAAAATGCAATCTTTTAAAACCCACGATTTTTCTCTGAACAATTCGGCCAAGTGGACAACAGCGTGCTGCCAGAACTAGGACTAGGCCCTTAGGGACTACTTGTACCTTTTTATGACCTCATCTCCATATCATATATGATCTTGCACTAGAACAAAATTATATCAGAGGATCTGCACAGAATCATATGCCACCATTCTGTTTTACAATTTGATAGACTGTAATAAAGTTTTCTCATAGAAGGAATGAAAAAGGATGTCCCAGAAACCCTGATGATGGTACTTCTTCAAATCTACTTGAACTGCCTCTTGAACCTTTGCAAAGATTTCCAAAAAATCCACTTTCCTAACACATCCTAAAGTATGGCCGGGATTGTTATAAACCTGCATCAGTCAAACAATTATCACATAGTTAAGTCCTATTAAGGAAATAAATAGAACAAAGATAGAACATTTTGCTTCAGAATAGGTAAATATGAATGATATGGCAAAAGAAAGAGTGAAGACTGCAATAATTCAATATGGCTCCCATGGCACTTTACATGTATTTAAATTTAATTTGCCATATACAGATAATGATAGGCAAGCTCAGATGTTCATAAGACATCAGAATTAAATAGGTGGCAGATCTGGGAAAGGAATAAATGCATGGACATTTGCATCAGATTTCATACAATGATAGGAATTGATGAATCTCAATGGAGAGTAAGTGTAGAGCAACAAAAAATATCTGAAGGAAAAATAATTCCATTATAAAGTTTCTATTCCTTCAAAAGGAAATATATAAAAGGTTGGATTCAAGTGCTACAAGGATGAATAAAATACTTCACATTAATTACTATGTGATCTAGCTTAGCAACAGTGAAAATTATGGCCAAACTGCAACAAAACTGGCATATAAAAAGTAATGAGTGTCAAGGGTGACACATGCCAGACAATGAGAATATCTGAAACTCACAAAATGAGAATTGCCACTAAATGGATTAAAAACGCTCTTTTGAAAACTGTAAGAACAGACAATAAGAAGAGATGACAGTTGTGTTTGGAAACGTAAACAGAACAAGCGGCACAGAAAAAAATATTGCTCTTGAGCAGATGGCACAGGTAATTTATAAACAGTGGAAATCAGTGCAACTACATGTCACAGGTTCCTAAAGAAAATGTTCAGACAAACATCTTTGCAAAGAGAAAGAACTGTCTGAAATAACGCACAAGAGGAGGTATCAAACAGTAAAGGACAAGTTTTAAGGATCCAGCCCACAGAAGTATGTAAGAAGATAAAAAATACAAGCAGTTTGTGAAAGATTGGTAGTAAAATGGTCAAACAGGAGATGAAAAGCTTAAAAAAGAATGCAATGTTATTGAGGGGCTAAAAATGCTTCCTGGTTTACATGTTTTTATTTTCTATTTATGTTTTTTTTATTTCTATTGTAGGCATGCTATAGTGTGCTAGAATATGATATAACTATAGGAAAAACCTATGTGTTTTAGAACCTGAACATCACTTTGAAACACCCTTTTCATCCCTTATTTAAAGCTTAAGAAATGTTATTAGAGATCTTCTTATCTTAGAAAGGATGGGCTACAGGGAAGTAGTATGTCAGAAATACCATCCTACTATTGCATTGTTATGTCTTTTCTGTATGAAGGTTATTAGAAAGGTTAGTCATTTGCCACCATCAAAAAGTAACCCTTTTGTGTATGGTAATTTATAAATCTCTCCGGTGAAACAGAAGTGTGTATTATGAAACCTCAAATAGTGCATTTTTGCATGCTTTTTCAAAATACAGGCATTAAGGTGAAATTTAGGGGGAAAATGCAAATAAAACTGACAGTAATATTAACATGCAGGAGGCTATGAAGGTGTATTTTTACAGAGTTGTGTCAATATATCATAGCCATAGCCTAGAAAATTCCTGAAATTGCAGTAACTCCCAGCATGTTGTGGCAGTAATACCAAATGTGTAAATTAATGTCATAGCTATGTGATGTAAACAACCAGCATGTGCAAGATGACCACCTTTTACTCATGAACTATAGAGTGCTGTTCACAGGAAAAGATCTCTTCTCTGATTTATGCAATTCATCATGATTAATCTATTTTCTCAAGTACATAGTTAACTGATTTAATTGGTACTCAGAGATACTACACTCTTTAGTTACTTGGACTTCAGGACAAATATGATGAAAGAACTTCTTTTCTGAGGTTCCTACCATTGGGAACCTCGAGGACTGAAAATGATGGCATCTTTGGGGAGTAGAATGAAATGGGACCAAAGCTGATTGTCACGGTAAAAAGATAGCTCAGTCAAAGTAAAACTAAACCCCTAAAGACCATTTGAAGGTCAGCTTGCTGCAGGTGCTGGTGCAATCACATTAAGCAATTCTTTCTGCACTGACACATAAAAATACATCAGATTAGACTAATAGCTCTTTGTTTGCTTAGACCCTTACTAGAAAACAGAGAATAGAAAGAAGAAATGTATATTTTCCTAATTTTTCTCCTTTTCAGTCATTAAATAATGATTCTGTAGTGGGAAGAGCAGGATCTACCTATCTGTTTCCCTTCACCAAAACCAAGTGACTAGCAATGGCAAGAGCTAAGGACAGTGAAGAGACTTGTTACATCACCTTCTTATCCATTAAAACATAGAAAGACACACAAATATGTACACCTTTTGGTTTTTAGTCTATGTTAGTGCAATGGACTTGGTGTAGACTGCTGCAATAATATTTTAAACCTCAAGAATACTGAAACAAAGGCCTTTTTCTAAACTGAGAGTGATGTAACCAAGATTGGCAGTATTCTGACACAGATCTATTTCAATTCATAATCATAACCATTACATATGCATTACTGTATTTCACATAGCACAAGCTGTGTGTTCAATATGCTTAATTTTTTTTCTAGAAATTCTGAGCAGCAGGCAACTTGAAACCTAGTTCCTTGCAGTAGTTATATGTGCAATTGCCGGTAGAAATCAGCTACCTAACTTTGTTTATATTCCTAGGAAAAGCAGGGTGCTCTTTCAATAAAACAAATTTAACAAAATCCATCTGGACCTCAAGCTGTGCTCAATCATTCCTGTACGTGATAAAATAGTTTGTCCATCTCAGTGAATTTTTCTGACAGCTTACTGAAACCAGTCACTGCCTAATCCATAAATGAGACAGAACTACTTTCATCCACATGTGTTTTCTCTTAGTATCTGGGTGGTTGAAAGATCATCACTACAGAAAGTTTAGATGCATTGCTGTGATAATGGAATCCACTAGCAAAGCAAAGCATAAAAATATAATGTAAGCATTGTTGTCATCTATCTGTACTGACAGATATAAATAAGGCCACCAGCATCTTGTACTTTTTTAAATAAATCTCAGAGCTGCAATAAAGTCAGAAGGAAAGAATGAAGTGCCAACTTCAGATTTTGAAGCACTCACTTCCCACAATTAGTCATACAAGAACACAGGAAATTTTAGCATAAAAAGAAATCAGAAATCACATTGAAAACTGTTCTCTCCCTTTGGTTACCTTTAATTTACTGCAGATTTTTCCACTAATAGTCTAATGATTTCTGAGTTTTTATACTTAGTGGTACATAACTATAATCTTCCATAAATAAAGAGTACTCTTTGCACGGAAATTTCACTTACCATGAATCAACTTCCTACATTCTTTTTACATTTCATTTGAAATGTTGCTATTGTCCCTAGGATTAGATAGACAAATGATACTCTTTCACATGCAGAATCTTGCTCTCCTTCTGTGTGCACAATTTTCACAATTCTGACATCAGTCACAGACAGATTACATGAGAATAAGAACATAAGAGTATTGCCATACTGACCAGTTTTAGATAACTTTGTTAGGAACCTGCCATAGAAGATCCATTATCCTCCTATGCAAACTTTGAGCTAAGGAGAGAGAGGCTCCTGCAGAAATCAGTTTAATTACATTCCTGATCTGTGTTTTCTCCTAGTTATCCAAGGACATCTAGCCTCCTGAATTCTCCATTTTTGCACAAACCTAATCCTGTCAGTCTCGTGATATTCTGATTATAACCTTCCCCTGGGGCCTCTATTTACCATACTAAAACAACCTGTCTATGAAACCTATCTAGTCCTAATATAATTTGGTGCTTGTTTCAGTTTTTGTTGATAAAGGTCTCCAGCACTGAATGAGGTTGATACTAAAGTAGGTTGTCTTCAGTGGCATGTGAAACAGGCTCAGACTCAATAATGGTCTCAAACATTGATCATTACTAAGGACATCATAACCTGGAAATGAGGACGACAGTAACATCATCTTTATCATCATCATCACCAGGAGTAGTCTTTTAAATTAGGAAGGTGAGACACTAGTCCTGTACATACAAAGACAAAACTTCCTTGGTCTTCAGTAGGTCCTGAATACTACCAACCTCTGTATTCTGACCACCTTCTGTGTGACTTCTCAGAGGTATTTCTCTCTTCCATGTATAATCTGTATTTCTCTCAGAAAAAGTGGAGAGCAATTATTAAACATACTTGTCTAATAAAGAAAATAAAATGGCTTTTACCTCCCATGAAATCAAGTTGAGATTAAGCAATATGCTTATTATACATTTCTGGAAGCAACAAAGAAGATAACTTTTCTGATATTCTAACCTAAAATAGTAGCAATTACAAGTTGCAACTAAGACATAGTTTCCAGGTCTTAAATTACAACATAAAATGTGACTGATTACTGAACATTCAAAAAATGTACAAAGTCTACAAAAAGCATCCACCATTTTCAGTGTATATGTTTTACTTTTGCTTACATGCTTGCACACATACAAACACACGATATCAAGTGTTTTATTATTAAAAATTCACCATGGGGAAAAGCAGGAAATGTTTCCATTCTTTTACTAAATTATAAATAAAATCCAGTAAACAAAGGTATTTACAGGAAGCTGGCTAATCTCTTAATTCCACTGATTAAAGCTGATTAATTTCTGAATAATAAGATGTTTTTTCTTCTTATGCAGTATTAAATATCCCTCAGAAAATAAAAATTTAAATTTTGAAAATGTTGAGAGCAGTCAGACTCTTCTAGGACAACACCATAATTCCCTAGATTTATTATTTCCAATCTGAAAACTGAAAGCAAGAGTTTTTCTGTTTGCTTTCATATATAAAAAAGTTTAAGGCTTGTCACTATAAACTTCTGTATTGCCTGAGAGAGTATGATTTTTCAGTAAAGTCTTTAAAGATAAAGAAAGGTCCCTAGTACTAAGTTTTCTCCTGCATGAAAGGTTTCTATCTTCTGCTACAATTACATCTGGTATTCTTAGCTGCTAGCAAAACAAAGAGCCCCAGAACTTAGAAACAAACAGAAATACAATTTTTTTAATGATGATTTTTTCAATTTTTTGCAATTTTGAAGTAATATAAGGAAATAAACATAAAATAATATATCCCCTACTAAAAAAATTACATGTGAAAACAAGTCTTCCACAACTAGATGTGCATATATAATTGTACATTGATATGAACTCTGTGTGGTGGACTTAGCAACCCTTTTTTTCAGTAATTTCATTCAATTAATTCTTTTTTCCCCAAAAAACAAATAGCTTGAAAAATAATTAAAAAAAAAATCTCCCAAGCACCTCTTTAGTTTTAAGTTGCTATTGAGTAAATAAAAGCTTCTGTTTAGAAAGAAGCCAAAATATAAAATTAAAATAGAAAAGATTACTTTGATGAGATTCGTCTTGCCTCTTGCCTGCCTTTTGCAACTTGAAATGTGGACAGATAGTTTACATGACTCCCCAAACTGATTTCTATGATTTCTTTTGTGTCAGCTGTGGAAAGGTTTGGCATGTAGAAGCCTTAAGGCAGAAAATTACTTACAGTAATTTGGTCTGTGGTCTTTTATTACCTACAAATAGTTTCAGGTTTTTGAGAGAAACAAGAAAAATTTTCCTATTATTATGGCAGAAGCCAGGTAATGAATATAGCTGTATAGGTTACACTCTAATACTAAACTTCACAGAGAAAGCATTTGAAGACATTAATTTTCAGTAGCAGAGAAAATAAAAGCATTTCACTTTTTAAAGCCCAAGGCAAACATAAATGTATCTTAATTTTTGTATCAAATGAGGTAATTAAAATGCTATCACCAACACTTTCCTACAAAACATATTTTTAGAACATTCCTAGTTTGAAGACAAACAATTTTATCGGGCTGAAGCGTTACAAGTTTTTTAATTCAAAGAAATATGTTTATTATAAACATGAAAGTGTAATTTAGGTATGAATGAAGTAAAGAACCAGAATCTCACTGTCTTAAGTCTGATACTTTTAATCCATCCTAGATCACTGACTTATCACATTCTAGACATACAGCTGTTCAGTAAGTCAGCAAAAACACTTTAAACAAGGATATGAAAAATCAAACAAGTACTAAACCCAACAAGATCAAAGTCTTCATTAAGAACTACAGTTTGCATGGCACCAGATGTGAATGGCTTTTTTTAAACTTTCCCAATAAAGTATACATTGTTAGTACTGTTTCCATTTAAATAGATATTTGTGTTTCAAACTGATTCTTTTGTCCTGGCCTGTAAGCAACTACATTCTCAAAATATGTTTTCAGCTGCAGTCTAAAAGAAAAGTAATTCAGCAAGTAAGGATTCTGCTGAGTGCTTGGGTTTCCTAAAACTAAATACAAAACTGACCACTTAAAAGAAACTAGATTAGGACTATTTCTTCTCCCTTAAAAAAACAAACAACCAAAAAAAGAAAAATAAAAACCAAACAAAACCCAAAACAAACAAAAACAAACAATCCCCTCCAAAAAACCCCAAAACAAAACAAAAACACAAAATGCAAATAGAATTAGGTGCTTAAAAAACCAGAATGTGTAGGAATAAAAAGAATTTATTAAAAATGAAAGTAATAATTTTGCCTTTTCCCCATGTATTTTGATAGTTATTTTAAATTGTTCCTTTAGATGTGGAACTGGGTACGTGAAGAAAACATGCAAATAACCAGTATACTAGCCACATGATGTGCTAGCTGTCTCTTATTGTGCAATGGGCAGTAGAATCAATAGTAAGATAAGAGAAAACCCTATGATTAATTAAAATTGGAACTAAATTTAAGTGGGAATGATCTCTGCTCTCACTCTAGCTTTACCTCCAAGAAATGCAAAAATAGCTAAAAAAAAAAACTAAACAAAAAAAAAAAGGAGAAAAGAAAATACCAATCTTTTAAGTCTTAAAGTGGACTTTTTTTTTTCATGAAATTTTGTCATTTTTGAACAAAAAGCTTTCACCCCTGAGAAAACTAACTTTTTAACCTACCTTGACTGCATATCTTGGTGTGTTTTGGACTGGCTGATTTCAGATGAAGTTGAAGGGACTTGCTGTTGTAACTCCACCAAAGACTGGTAGTACTGTTGCTGATGATGTTGCTGCTGTTTGTACCGAGACAAACTGAAAAACAGCCCTAAAATGGCTTTCAAATTTCCATTCCGTATTTCTATTAAAAAAAAAAAAAAAAAAAAAAAAAAGAAAGAGAACAAGAAGTGAAAACACTTTGGTTTTAGACTTCAGTTTTGCCACAGTCTTACAGTAAAAAATCTCTGTACATACTTAGAGCTTACATGTTTATGTCTTATATCTCTTCATTTATCACTAATATCAGGGACATTTTAGGTATCACTGATACTTTACATTCATTATAATTTTTCTTCATTTATGTGCCATTGTTGCAATAGACACATATCTCTATAATGCCGTCATGCTGAGTCATTTACGTGACCCTAAACAAGACTCCATCAACCCTTAAATAACATACATAATTTGAAATTAATAATCCTGCCTCAATTAAGTACAAATACTCTAAGTAAGCAGAAGTTAATTCAGAAAACCTGAATTTTTTCTGGCCCTAGGTGTACATCGCTTCAACCCCATGCCTTTAAATTAGTCTTCTTCAGTCTTGGGCAAACTCTGTGCACATTGGTAATAAACAGTGGGTTCTAGAAAAATCCAAAAGAATGATGTAACAGTCTTTTAGGTAAGCAGATATCCATTCATACAAATGTTCAAGGAACATGAGGGAAGAAAATGAATGGAAAATTGTTTTTAAAAAAGGTGACTGTAATGCTCATGATAACATCTTTGAACTTTCAAATGATGTGAGTTTATAGTTTTCTCTGTTATACTGCTATTTCAAATCTACACCTTTCACATGAGGCTAACACAGCTACCTGAACAAAATTCTCATGTTTCACAGTAAAATTCCTATGTCTTCCATTCCTTTCTTAGCCTTTCCCCAGCCTGAGATGAAGGTTTTAAAAGGATAATGCTATTCTTTGCTCATAAAAGATCTCTGTGTCAAAAAAAAAGCCTCAGGAGACTTTAATGAAATTATCTGCAGCATATAGGTCTGTTCATAACCTCATTATTAATTTTTTTTGGCACTGACCTTCTTGTGAAAGGTTTTTATTAGACCTGTAGACTTGTCACCTAACATGCAACACTGCAATCTTTCTGCATTCCCCACAAGTCTCAATACTGAGCTGTGAGTCCTACAGCTTTCTTAGGTAAATTTTCAAGCCAAATTTATAAACAATTACTGTTATATTCATGTTTTGTAAACCATACTAATTTTCTTTCAATAGGGTTAGGTGGAATGTTAGTACATACACTAACAGGCCAGCAAACATTGGAGACCTAATGGTCACAACCCGTTCTTCAAAAGCAAACACCATCATGGGCACTGAAATATACTTTTCAAAATGCAAATTTTTTTCTAAGCATTCATGCTTTCTCATCTTCCCTGTGAAGATGCTGCAGGATCTTTTAGTCCCAATGAGATCATCAGAGATACACAGAACTTTCTCAGAGCTACTAAACCTTTTAGGCAACCATGACTTTCGCAGTCATGTTTGTTTCAGGAAAGATCATTATCAAGAAATACAGAAAACTTATATTTAAAACTATCCTGAAACTCCCCCAAAAAAAACACATAACTATTCATTTTAAGCTGGTCTGATTCTAGAAGATTTTCAGTAGATGACACCAGTTTATTTATATAATTTTGCATCACTTCATGCTCAGAAAAAGAATTCTTTGTTTGTTAAATCCCACTCATCGTCTTTATCTTAAAATTTTGCTCTTTTGTGTTAAACTACATATTTTACTATTTCTAAAGAAGAAAGTTATGTTTGGAACTTCTTTTTCTTTTTTACTTTTAAATGAGTCAAAGTTAGAAGATTTCTTGCAAACAAAAAAATCTAGAAACTGCTAATGTGTATTAAACACCTGCAAGGAAGAGGAAGGGAGTGTTTTTCTTTGTGGCAACTGGCTTACAATTTATCAATTGAGTTCTCAAGCAGAAATTCTGCAGTCAAGATTTGAAAATTACTTTTATTCTAGTTCTCTTCATTCAAGTGTCCAAATGAGGTTTGTGAAATCTTCAAACCTTCCTAAGGTTATGGTTTATTGTTCAAGATCCTTTCTTGTCCAGTAGTAACATGACACATTTACCAAACTATTACAAGAAACTCAATTTCTTCTCCTCAAAAGAAATTATAATATTTAGGGTCATACATACTAAAAATGGTATATTTAAGTGAATCACACTTTTGAAGTTCTTTAAAGTAATATCACTACAAAAATATTAGTGGATTTACAACATATTCAAGACCAACTTCATAACAGCAAAATTACTTTAAATCTTACTTCATAAATCAGTAATAAAATTTGCTTCTGAATACTAATGAGCATTTTAAATCATAGTCCTTGCATTTAATCTCAGGTAGTGCTTTCAGTAGTATATGACCTTAAAGCTATACAGTTGAAGCTTTAAAATTATTTTCCAAAGCAAAAAAAAGGTGTGAATAAAGGCATGTATTAGAGAATGCATACAGATTTTGATTTACCAAAGTACAAAAAATAAGTGTAATGCACCATGTCATGGTATTAAACAATGAAGAGTGTTCTCATTCAATAAATTCATGCTATTCACACATTTGGTTGGTATTTTATATGCAAGTAAATATAGGCTGCACTAGAAAATTCAGTTTCTAAACAGCTTTGAGGTGAATGACAATATGCAAAGATTCAGTATTCTCTTATATGAAGATATCTACAGTATATACAAAGGTTCCCTTGAATCACTTAAGAAGCTTCCCGTAAGTTGACGGTCAAAGTGAATAGATAGTACATATCACAGCTATGTTACACGTTTAAAGTCCTAGAAAGGTGAAGATGGTGAAAGATAATTCTGATTTAATTTAAAAAGCAAACAGTGGTTAGCATTCCAGATTTTTTTCTCCATGAGTCTTCTAGAAATCAAATGAAATTAACAGCTCTGGAAAAAAATAATTTTTCCTTTCAGCTTTTATTGGGGCTACAAGCAAAATAAAAATACAGGATTGCATCTCATTAGTATGTTACCTTCAGCTATCACAGAGTTCACAGGGATTTTGAAGGTGCATAGCACCTTGCAGAACTGCTTAATTTGTTACAGGACAAAGACTTATTTACATGTTATCAACTTACAAGAAAAATATTTACCTTTGTCTTACATTAGCTAGGCAAATATTACATGATAATTAACACAACTGATATCTGTAATAGTTTTGATTTATTATATTTGTGAATTTAGTTTTACCATATTAGGCAATCACTAGAGGCGACTAATACAGCAGAATAACAGAAGCAGCAAGATCATTCATTCTTAATAGATCATATCAAAGGAATACTATAATTTTCAGACTCGTCCTGACAGCATTACTAGTAATAATAAATTTGCTAAAACAAATAGACTTCCCTGGTTTTACTTTACTGAGCAAGGTTCTCATATCCTTGTTCGTTGTTTTGAATCACATATATGAACAAGTTAAAATGCATGCTTGAGAAACTCTGTGCCTATCTAATATTGTGGAGGCAACATGAAAAGATTAATACTATTGAAAAAGTATCATTTAAAAATGTCTCAAGCTTCATAAACATTGAATTTATTGGTTCAATTTCAAGGGAAAATTAAAAGGAAACTCTCTTGCTTGCTGTCACTAATCTAAATTTGCCTGCTGTTCAAGACAGCTGAAGATTGATATTTAGGTGCAAATAATTTGTGTTAAGAAATTTAGATTTTAGAAAAAAATACTATTATTTGTTCTGATGATTTGTTTCTCTTACCTTCTGCAGAAAGACCTTGAACATTTACGCCTCTGGCTGCCAGAAAGCTAAGGCAGACATCAACATTCTCAATCTGCAATATGAATAGAAATAACAAGCAGCATAAGACTATTTTACAAAATGTAGAAATGTAGGGAGAGGAAAAAAAAAAAAAGAAACTGCCCAGGAATGAATACTTTACATTCATCGCATACTACAGCTCTTTACCAAAGTTTAGCAAGAATGATTACTGCTAATTGGGGAACTGATATAAAGCTTTCATTGTCCACTTTAGTGCTTAAAAACAATTCACAAATGCCCGATCCAGAATGGCATGCTGGCAACTCAGCAACCCACCTAGTTAACATAAAACAGGATTTTATACGCTAAAAGCAAGCAGTGATGAAAGCATGCATAGAGAATTAAACACTGAGTATATGTCTGGAGATGGGAGGAACTGAGTTCACAAATATAAGCAAAAAAACTCCAACAAATGTGTTAGCAAAGGTACTTTCTTGGGATGATGTAGGATTCTGTGAAAATGATGTCACATTAGTGGTTGATTCTCCAAATTTTTCCTTCAAATCTTATGCTAAATAATTTTAATTTATTTAATGTTTATGCTCCTCAGAAGAGTTCTTCTTAGTAAAGGATATGATGCTGACTTCTGTTGGTGATTTAGAAGAAACCTACAGTTACCACAGAGAGCTTTAGATATGAAAATGTATCCTAAATGTAGATCAATAAAAGGATCTGCCTCTAAAATGAGCAATCACAGAATTAATTTGACTGCTTTCATATGTCTATTTCTAACAAATGAGGAAAACAGAATGTTCCAAAAGATTCTTGAGTCATCATTCTCAGCTGATTACCACAGTTCTTCCCCAGTACTTCCTTCAAATGAAGTATTTGCTTCATTTGATCTATAGAGCAAATACTCAGCTATAAATGTAAAAACTTTTAACATCTTTTGTTTAAAATACGTTGATATGAAAACAGAAAAATTATGTATAGGAAGGTGTTCGATGTCAAGTGGCTTCAACAGATTTGATTATCATATACATTTTTAAGGTTGATGGATTTTTTCAAGGCAAATAGGATCAAAAAATAAAACAACATTTTAACAATAAATTTTAAATACATATTTTCATTGGAGAACATTAAAAATAAAGGAGTATTCAACATTAAAAATATAAGCCTGCATTAGCTCAATCCATACAGATAATTTTATTTGAATGTTTGCATATTTCACAATGCCTCATATCAACAGTTTTCAACCATCAAAACAAAGGGGTAAATTCATTCCTTGAATGAAAGCTACTTGATCCTTGGCAGTATCTTTTGTCACCTAGGACTACTGTCATCTTTCTCTTATTACAGCTTTGACATTAATCTCAGAAAATGGTAGTAGCTGAAAGGATATAAATATTGGTTTTACTACTGACCATAGAAATATGTATTATGAGTTCACAGACTGTCTTGATCCACAATTAGTATATATAGATTTATAAATACCTGCAAAATTTTCAGATATGCTTTTCAAGGACAATAAATGCCAAAACATTCATAAACACATCTTTTAAAAAGTCTTTTCAAGTGTTGAATTCAAGGACATGCTAATATTTATAGGGAATGATAAATAATCTCTTTTCTTAATCAAAAAAGTCCAAAATCTGCAGCTAAACTAATGAAAGTTGCTAAAAAATTGGGGTTTACCATAAAGTTTTCATAAACCAGTTTGATAGGTGTTGCCAATTTTCACAGCTGTGAATGTGGAATAACCATCCTAAAATCAATGGGATTCCTCCAGCTCTGTCCCAGCACAGTAATTGCAGAAGCCCAGGCAGTAACTCTGTCACTGTCTTAAATGTTTGTGTAGTTTTACAGCATGAAAAAAACCCACATTAACTAGATAATTTTGTTAAGATATAGAGATGTGACACAGCTAAATCAGTTGCAAGTTGGCTGCAGCTAAAATGGGAAGATCTGCTTCTTCCTCACCTCTTCTTCCTCCCAGGTGTGGGGCCCTGCTTCTGCTGCCTTTGCTGGGCTTCAGTGCTTCTCTGAGCACACCAGGAGCTCCGTGAAGAAAACTCACCCAACAAAAAGGCAAATGTATTTTAGTCACTCCAATTTGCTATGCAATCAGATAAGCACAGGAGTCAGCAGAGGGGAGGGTGTTTCCCAGCGTGAGTAAAGCATGACTTGGGAGAACAAAGGGGAGGTGGGAAGGAGGGACAGGCAGATGGTGCCACTCCTGGTGGCAGCAGCAAGGGAGCTGGCTCAGCCCTGACCTCCAACTACACCCCTGCATCAGTCCTGAAAATAATGCACATGATGAAAATATTTCTACTCAAACTGTAAACAATGTCAACTGCATAAGAAAACAATTTGAAAGGAAATTTTCCTATCCCGAAAAATTTAAAAGAAATGAAGATTTTTTTTGTATATTAGCTGTATAACTCAGCGTGTCTTTGAACTTTCAAATCAACCATAATGCAGTATCAACTACTTCAAAGGTGGGAAATTTTGCTCTATAACATAATACTGGAAGCCAAAGGGAGAAAAAATAAAAGGAGAAAAAGAAAGAAAAATCAGACCAATATAAGTAGCATCCATCTCCAAATAACTGAAAAAATATTTCCTAGCACATATTCTAGTTTACCCAAGACATTTTTCATAACGGGCATGTCCCCTCTGCAGTAGTTCAGGAGCTATAAAAACCCCTGGTTTACTGGAGAACATTTAAGCCCTAATGTGCTGTGAAAACATCTCAATATCTATCTTCAATACTGAATATTTAGTAAATAGTAAGCCTAATACATAAACCTTCACACACATTTAAGGTGAAAAATATCCTATAGAGATGGTGCCTGGTTACTTTACGTGTCTATTTCTACAGCATGTGTCTTTGAAGTCATTTCTTAAACTCTCAGACAAAGCTAATCATTACCACTAATACCAGTGACTCAATATGCTGCAGAACTACAAAGCAAATTCTGTTTTGCTTCACAATTCACCAAGAGAACCATAACAGAAACTGCAGGTCCAAAGTCACCCTTCTGGTGTTGGTGGTATATGAAGCAATAGCAGTGACCAACTTTCAGACAATAGACTGGGGTTGCACTGTTAGCCTTATAATAAAGTCTTGTTTTGACTTGTGAATTGAGCAAGTTTGGTGTGGCAGCTCACAACCACACAATACACTGAAAATGTCAGAAAACAACTCTCGCAGTCAGTTTTCTGATAATAACTGCAGTTACTATGCAACTCTCAGAAATTTTTAGGGGATTCAATGAGAGATGCATGAATACATCCTTGGGTTATTTTCATCTTCTTTCCTCTCCAGTCTAGAAAATGTTAGCCTTAAAGTTGCCCCAATTTGAAAGTTTCAGTGTGTCTCTAAATATTGCTTTAATCACCTACTTCTTGCCTTGGAAAACCACAGTTATTCTTTGAACTCAAACCCAAGCAGCTCCAAACAGTTTTTCTTCAAACTTACCAGCAGATGAGAGTGATTTTGCAATTATAAAAGTTCTAAGAGATTTCAAACAGCTTCTACACCTCAGTACCGTTTCAAGCAAGAGCGGTATGATTTCCTAAAGTCCATGTTTATTTAAGTAGTTAGTGATGAGGTTATTATACACTGGGGAAAACTCCTCCTAGAGCTGGTATTGTATATGTACAATTCTACCTGCTTATATATCAATGGCTGAAGATTTTGTAATGTGACACAACAGACTAATTTTGTATCTTATGTATCACCACAGTTTTGTAGTGAATTTTGCTTGCAAAAAGAACTACTTTATAACTGAGATTATGTTTAACATTATAGTGAATAGTATCATCAGAATTACAAAATTTTCTAGCAGAAGATATAGCTCATTACAGTACAGAACTCAAGATACACAGATTAACACAGAATCTTACATAACAAGACAGAGAAGAGTGACTCAAATTTGCTTGTACATGTAGATGTTGCCAGGATTAGACTGTTTTTGAATCATTCTCCATTCACTGTCAATCCCCACTTTTTTTTTTTTTTCGTTCTAAAGAGTGGAAGAAGGGCAGCATGTCGACAGTAGACCTGCCACATTAAAAACCTTTAAAATATAAATAGGATAAAGAACGAATGATATAATAAATCTTCAATGTCAAATAGATATTTGCCATTTAGCCATTCAATTAAGCAGTTGAAAGTCAATCAACACTGCATGAGATTGCTTTTCAGAGGTAACAAAAACATAATTCTGAAACCTAATCCGTTCCTTATCAAAAGTCAGGAATAATAGGTCCCATTCTGAAATGTAGCTACAGCATTGTCAGTAAAGGTAAACTCAGCTAAGAGGATGATAACTTAGAAATTAAGACTTGTAGGCATCAATCAGGTAGATAACACCATTTGATGCTTTTTAAATTAAGCCTACTGAGTTATGCTTACAATATATTACGCTTCTTTCATAAATCTGATCTTTTTAATACTATTCATACCCACAGCATCATGAAAAAAAGCACCTGAAATACTTAACATCATAAATATTAGTGAGCGCCAAGATATTTTTACACTCACATTTAAGGGGTTATAGTCCAAATGATGATGTACAAACAAGCAGAAATGTCACAACTCTGATACTATTAATACATTAGGTGGCATGCAAAGAAGATATATTGCAAATCTGCTGTCACATATTACATGGTGTAGTTGTAGGTAATCTGCTTTTGACTGAAAGCTATTTGAAATTTTACTGACAGAAATAAATCACTAAGCCAGACTGGGAGACTTGCATGTAGAAAAACAGTAGTACTTCATACCCAGCAGTTAGCAGACTTACAGGAAGAGTTCATTTGTGGGATATACTCACTAGTGACTCAACATATAGAATATGTCTATTTATTACAATTATTTTTGCTGTTGTCAAGATTAGCTTTCATCTCCGTTGTCTGGTAACAACACTTTCTTCACTTCCAAAATAAACTTAATTGTGGAATGCTCAGAAGACAAGTAATGATGACTTACACAGCAGTATGTTTTTCTGTATGTGTAAGACGCTCTGAAAAATATGTTGCATTGACTAAATCTCTTATTAAATTTATGACAATATAGTTTACAAGAACACATAGATGCATCTATACCACATACACAAGCTAGTCACTATTTGCCTGCTTTGAGCTGTTTTCTTCCTGAAGAATGGGACACCTTATAAAAATGACACAATACATATATGCACTTAAATACTCTTGATTATTTTGGCAGTGAAAGTAAAACAGTAATTTCTGTTAGCACTTCGTTCAGCACTATCTTCCATAGCTCTGTGTGTGTGTTTTGACATTCTGATTCTTGACCCAAAGCCTGAGATAAAATTTGGCAAATTTTTTGCTCTGTAGAAATTTTCTAATGTTGCTGATGGCTGATTATGGACATCATGGAAATAATATTCCACAGAAATCCAGAGAATCACATACTCACTCTTCTGTATTCAGTACCTTTTTATATATCTTATAATACAAATATTTAATAGTACTCATTTGAGATTGGTATTATGACACAAGATAGTCTGTGTCACAATAACTGTATTTAAAACACACTTTACCAGCAAGGTTTCCTTCCTAAATTTCTCCACAGTATTAACCTGAGACATGTATTTGACTCTTCCTTTCATATCTATATTTATTACTAATTCAATTTGTGGAGGTCAGTGGATTTAAATGAATGCAGAATTAGAAAATAATTTATTGTTGTTACACAGCTCATTCTCTTTCAAGTTCTGTAGCACTAGGACAATCAAAATCAAGTAAAAATAAAATTCAGGCCTTACAGGTAGCAACCTGGACTCTAAATATTCACAATTCACATTCTGCATAAAATAATAAAATTATAAAATGGAAAAGCAGATACTATTTTTTTTTTTTTATTATTTTCACAGGAATCAGTCATGGAAGGAGACACAAGAGCTTTTCAGTTCTGAATACTCAGTATTAGGTGAAGTGCTGGTGTCAGTTGCAGGATCTAAAAGGATCAGAGGTTCAGGCAGGCAACCGAGATGCCTTCATGAGTGAATAAAAGTATTTTTGGAGCATATGTTGGAGTGGGTAAGAGAACAAATCTGTCCATGTAGATTTAGTTACATAGAATGATCTGGAAGAAACTGGAAAATATTTCCATGTGGAAAGACCTAAACTCTGCTTTTCCCATGTCTAATAGAGAGCAGGATGACAATTGGCCATGTACACTCTTACAGATTCATGTTTCATTCTCACACACACACACTACTTAAAAGGACTATTTTTTGGCCAAATGCATAATCTTTCACAACCTGATATGCCTAAAGCTGTTCTCAGGGATTGAAAAGGACAAGTTTATTTCACTTTCTATTCTTAATTGACTCATTCATTGCAGACATAGTTGACTTGTTGACAACTCACTGGTGATGTGGGAAACACCCAGATTTTCGGCTGGCCTTGTAACTTTGTTATGGGTTTTCTTCCTAGCCAGTTTCACTAGTTTGTACTCATGTTCTGCCACTCCCTAAAACAAAGAGCTAAGTTACTAAATAGAGATATTAAGAGGAAATGCTTGCAGTTCTGTAGTGACATACGTTTTTATCCTCAGTTGTATTTTTCAGATTATTTAACAAAGGTAGGCTTCATAAAACAGACAGGTGGACATTCAGGTCTTTTCACTATGTACAAAACAGGTACAGGTCAAATACTTCCTTCCCCCAAAAATAAACAACTTTGTCCATTTCAGTGATAACTGAATGCACTGCCTGTTATTCTACTTACTACCATGCTTGCTTTATCCCCCTGCCTATCCATTCTTCAAATGCCACACATTCATCACTATTTGTGAGTCCAGGTGATTCTTACATGATCACTTAAACAATATTCAGTAGTAGGAATTCCCTGTGCTTCACTTGAAAACAGATATTCAGCACACCTGAACTTCTGCTCAACTCTTTAGAAAAATCTGCAACTGGTAATACAACTAAAAAATGAAAAATCCCTAACGCTTTCATAATCCCACATGGTGGGATAAAATGTATCTAATCTGTAAAAAGTAAGCAATTATGATTTATTTCATTACACATGGAAAGATTTATTTTAACTATTTGTAAAAGTACCAATCAGTAACCTCAACTGCTATAAAACACACCTTCTATGCCATGTGCTCCATTTCATTTGACATTGTTATTAATGTACCTGTTTTCTGTGAAAATTTTTCATGAAATTTTATTTGAAAAACTGTTGTAGCATTTTCACTACACTGTATTTCTATATGTTATCCACATCGCTGGAATCACTGATTCCTAGGTATTCTAAAAGGGAAGATTCTTCTGCAGAAAACTTTTTTTTTTTAATTTAAGAATGAGGTTAAAACTTTCAAAGGGAACAATGTGAAATAGACTTACATGGGCTCATTTTACAAATATAATTGAACTATAATAAGCAGACTTTTTTAATATTGTTCAGGTTAAACTAGTTTAACACAACTGAAAACAAGACATCTGCTTTCTTGTCTCTTGCATATTTAAAGTTGATTATGCTTGTTAACATATATATGTGTTCATGCTAAAACAATTTCAGATTTTTATTATTGAGCAAGACTATCTGAAAGTTGTATGTTTCCATCAAGATTCCTTGTGAAGAAACTGTACACAGTATTACTATGTAATAAAAAAATATTTTTTACTGCTACTTTGTAAGGATATTGGAAGAGCAGAGAATACACACAAATTCTTCCAAATCTGAAAGTAAATGGGAAGAAATGAAGAAATGTCACCCAGAGTAATGCAAAACTTATAGTGACTCTTCTGAGGAAGCTCTTTAGTTTCAAATTTTCTCTGTGGAAGATGCTGGTATGGCAGGCTGCATGTTGCACAGTTCCCTTCGTCACAGACTACTGAAACAGTGAAATTTGCCATGAACTCTCAGTTCCCCTTGTAGAAATGGGGAAATTTGAAGAACAGGAAAATCAGAAAACAAAAAATGGTCTCAAAAATCACATTATTTATTTTCCAATAATTAATTTCCCCTCAAGGTCCTAACGTGGCAGCTTATTGCAATAACTTTTTGCAACTACACTGGAAGGCAATATCATGTCTCCATGCGTGGTGTAAATTTGAAAACCCACCCAGATAAAACAGGCATTAACAGTCCTCCTGGGAGATCTTTAGTGCATTCTGCTGACTTCCTGTTGCACGTGGCCCAGATCAAGTCACATTCCATGTTTCTATCAAAATTATAATGCATTTTCAGGGGGTTAAGCAGAATACACTGACATGTACACCCATTCAGATTAACTATTTTCTAGCAAATTCCTCATTATTTGCAATCGAATAATTTAAGGAGCATTTAATAAGAATAACTGTCAGTGAACCATGTAAATGCATTCTAAAAAACCATTCCAAACTAAGCATTGACTTTGCAATAAAAGACTGTATATACAAATTAAAAACTGATTTGCTGGAGGTATTTGGGGAGAATTTTACCTTAGAGGATAATAACAACTGGTATGTAGAAAGCCTCCCAGGCAAAAATTTTTAGGAAATGATGCTGGAGTTATTTAATTATTAGCTATTTTTTGAGGGGAGGATGATGGTGTTATTCAAAACTGAAATACCTTCCACTTCCTTTTCCAACAGATATTAGGGAACACGCACATCACATTCTTCCAATATGCAGTCCAAACACAAAATATGACCAGTAAACCCAGAAATGTGAAAACTAATTAACTTCTCAAATACTTGGAGAATTCAACAGACATATGCACTGATAAAAGAATGTATGAGGTCACTGCTGAGGTCAAAGTATGAGCTCGGGTGTGTATTGTTTTTAAGAAAATGCTGCAGTGGGATATGGATCCCTTCTGGCATGAATTACTGTCAGCCCTGTCAAGAACACGAATCTGATGATTGATGCAGTTTTTTCACCTAGCCCCTGACTTGGTGCTTGGAAAGCCTGGGGTGAATATGAGATAATTTTTGTAATAGCAAATACAATTTATTTGGTGGATTTTTTTTTTCCTCTCTTGTTTGTATACCTCAACAAGTTAATGAATAATGGAGTTATTCAAAATAAAAATCATTAATTCTAGTCATATATTTTACATGGTCAAACATATCATTATATAAATCTGCTGTGCTGGTCATTTTCATATAAAACCCAAAAAAAGCTCTATCCACAAACACCCAAAACCCTCACCACATGAGAAGAATGCAAAATTTTACTCCGATCATCTATATAATGGTGCCATCTTGCTTCTCATTGTCCTTTCTTACCCACTCTTCCTTCTGTGTACTGTCTGCATTTGTTCTCCCCATTTCTATACAGCAGTCTCTGCAGCAGACATTTTAAAGCACAAAATACAACACTAGCAACTTCTGAAGTGCTTTTGTGCTGCTATAATAGAAATTGTGAGAAGAAAGTGTTGGAATTTTGATTGGAATATAGTGCTGGATTTGGATTCAGAAAACCATGGATGTATTTCAATATCTTGCAGAAACTTCTTAGAAAGCTAAAATACGACTTCACAGCAGTACAGATGAAAAGACCAGTTACTTCCAGTGTCTGAAAGTAACTCGCTACTTCAGTGCTCTGATCTCTGCAGGCCTGTGGCCACCAACGCTGTGAAAGAACCCTATACACGCATTAAGAACACAAAATTGAAGACAAATACTACTCTGGGAGGACCTTTTTTAAGGCAAGGATAAAAAGAACTCTGTTTAAACATGGTGTTTCTTAAAGCAATGCTCCACTTCAGTGAGCCTGTTTACAGTCTTTTTTTTAATTATGCAACACTTCTGAGTCAGCAAGGTACCAATGTCTAAATATTTATGACTAAATATTGATGGAACTTGGCAACTTCCAAAAAATGGAGGGCAAAGTGAAAATGCACACTTCTTAAAAACAGAGAATTTTCTCTCCATTAGGTCAAAAGAGAGTCTACAACAGAGTGCTCATTTCCTAGATTTAACTAAACCTTTGAAAACATTACAGCTCTCTCCTTCACCACTATTTAGTACATAGCAACTTCATTTAGCTTACTCAAAAAAGCAGCTTTGAGAAATAAGGGCAATTAGAACCAGTGATGGAATGAATCCTTTAATAAATAAGTAAACATGTAAACTATGGGGCATTTCACTTCATCTCTTGAACTTTGCAATTGGAATCCATCCAGACACATTTTGTGCTTTCTGAACCCTCCCTCTTGACTACATCAGAAGTCTTAATGCTATAGCTTGTGAAGGAGAGACACTGACAGTTTGCTCCCATCATTCTGGCCTTTTGATTTTATAAACATTCTGATGACTTTTTTAATTAGATATATTTTCCACATTACCCTAGAATGTAACTGAGCTCATCAAAAGAAAAGTAATAAGAAATATTTGTTATTAGCAACCTCTAAAAGTACAGCCCAGAAAATTTCTGTAGGATGTATCTGGTCCTCTGACTGGAACTTAAAGTCCTTGGGAAGATAAATGCGTGAGATGACATAAGTTACTAGTTTTCCTTTATGTTTAGTTTACATATTACTGACTCAAATTGATCTAGGTCCTAAAGAAAATGACAAACAAAACTGAGGATGAATTGATGTCATAGGTTATTCAAACTATTCAGATTAAACCAGACATCTTTAAAAGCCAAAGAGATAATAAATAGACTCATATTCAAGCTCTCACCTTTGCTAGTGTACATGAACATTGTATTTTAAACCATGTTTAGCATAATATACATAGGAATATTAGGCCATGCTATATGTTTTCACACCATGCTTCTAAACAGCTTTCACATTTGCCTATCTCTTCACCACTTTCTCATAACTGTGGGAGGAATTTTTCACATTTTCACAAGATCTGGTGTCTAGATTCCTAGTCAAGGCAAATAAAAGCACCTGGAACCACAGAGGAAAGGGGATATATGCTTGTAAGCTCAACAGGGTAAGATTTTTTTTTATTGATTTCTCAGCCAAAGAGAAAAGAGAAATGTCAGAAGTGCTCAAGTCTATAAAATGAAGCCTTAACAAGCACTTACTGCTTGTTGTTACTTCACTTGTAGTTGTAGACAATGAAGTGTAAAGTGTAGGAGGAAACAATTTTTTAAACAGTTATCCAAGCGTTTCCAAGTTCCAAAATACACCAGTAATACTTGAAATAAAAAAAAAAAAACAAACCCAAACATTTACTGGGGGTGCATATCGTTAAATACATTAATTTATATGATGCAACAATATAAATCTTTCTAATCTGTTTATGCCAAGAAATCCAAATAGAAGCCTTATATATACAAGAACTGTGAAAACACCCTTGCACATATGTTTGCTCTGCAGTGTTACTGCTGCTCTGTCCATGAACTAAGAGCTTTTAGCAAAAGAAAAACAACAAAAACCTAACTTGTTGTTATTGGGAGGAATTACTTAGAAAATCTGTGAGTGACAGGCAAAACAACTCACAAGGCTGGGATACCAGTTAGCTAGTTATGTGTACAGTTAGAGCACAGCAAACTATAACTATCTAACTTAATGAACTATTATTTATTTCAAATACAAATAGGTCTCAGCTCTCAACTGTGGAAACCAAGGGACAAAGAAAATTCTTGTGGTATTTTTTCTCTAGAGAAGAATGTCATTGGTACACTCCCAATGTAATTCTAAAGAAACTCTGAAGAATCAAGAGGTATGAATAATTCAAACAAGGTTCTAATTAGCTGACAATACAAGCCTACATGAAACACATTCTAATTGTTATAGAATTAAAGACTGCCAAAAGCTACAAGCTAAAATACAAACATTTCTATTTCAGGAAGACTGTTCAGATTCAACTTTCAAGACTTAGCAAGTTTGGTGCTGGGTCATATGCCATCTGAAAGACTTGCTAAGAACTGCATAGGTAAAGAAATGCTTTAAGCTGATATAAAGTATTAAAAAAGCAAAAAATATTTGTGAGCAGTTTGTGAGACTGAATACAATGCAACCAAGTTCTGACAAAAAAAAATGCCTTGGACTGACTCTGAAACTGAACCCTGCCTAGACTAATTTATATCCAGACACTGGGCCAACTTAAAATAAGTTCAACTGGAAATAAGTATAGCTCTGATTTATGTCATATAGTCATCTGTGGATCATATGGTCAGCAGACTATTCAGACTAGGAGTGTTTTAAATAATTCCTGCACATCAGAAAGCTGCCAAATATATTACTATATTTATATTTATACTATTTATTTCTGCTTAAACAAAAATGATTGTACTTTATTCTAACTATTTGTGTATTAAGTTTCAGGTCATAGTGGATTTAAACAGACAAGTTACATAAAAAAGAAATAAAAAAGGAAGTTTGTATTAATATTTTAATTAACCTGATCAAAAGCCTTAACATGAAAAGGGATTAGTTAATGTTGTTGAAATAAGCAGTCTTTGTGATGACTTGCATGTTCTATTGCTAGCTTAAGCCAATTCACCCTTGTGTACCTTAATAGTAATGCCCATTACGATCTGTAATAGAGTTTATACTTATAATTAACATTGGCATTTAAGTCCAGTTCAAGGTTGCCAAAATCTTTACTAACACAGAATTTCAGCTGCCCCATGGTAGATATCTCATGCCATTTTGGAGTGGTCAGATACATGGGTTCTTGACAGCAGGAGAAGGCTGGCAGAGCAGTAATTTCAGTCAGTGAAAAAACCATGACTACTCTACACCTGGTCCCATGGCTATGCACATGATGGTAGGAGACAGAATACTTTGTGAGAAACACAGCATTCTTCATTTTGACATTTCATGGAACATATGGTGACCAAAACAGTAGTGCATAAATGTATACTGAAAGAACAAGGAAAGAGGTACCCTCTAACTCCCTAACATAGTAAGTTTAGATTTTGGGGTAAGAGAAGGGGAATGGGGAAAAAAATTTGCCAAGGTCACTTGTTTTTGCCAAGTCACACCTCACATTGCCATTCTCGGAGAGGAAATGACCTGATGCACCTGATGGACCACTGCTGTGTGCTATTCATGTCTGCCAGCAATAGCACATTGGGGAGAGGCTGGAAGTGGAAGGGATTTGAAGTAGAGTTCAAAGAGGAGTTTATTCTCTGAGTCTAACTACTGGCAAAGAAAAGAGCAAGGTTAGATGGGTTAGTGTTCATAAAAGTCAAGGAACTCCAAAATGGTGAGTATGTAAAAGACCTTGTAAAATCAAGCGGATTTGGCATTCTTTCCATGAAGTCCAGCACTTAGCTGCAGCAGATGTAGGCGGCTTCTGTTCCAGCAAAGATCAAGGGCAGAGTGAAAAAATACATCTGGACAGATCATAGTAGTTTCAGTATGCACCTACTTTCATTCTTTCTCTTCATTTTCTAACATTGTAATTATATTGTATTATGGATGTAATGCAATACCACTGAAAAATTCCAAACTTCTTGTGGCACCAAATTTTTGATACTTTACTTTCTAGCAGAAGAGCAGGGGGAGGTTGTCAAGTCCTTTTAATGAACATCCTAATTTTAAATGGAGTAGGTCAGAATGCTTTTTGTTGCCACATTAGTTTGTAATTAACAGACTAGATTGTTGGGACAGTCTATGCTACTTTATTATCCTCATGTCTTGCAGAGTCTTTGCTATAATGCCAAGCTTTGAAATACCAGGTATGTATAATGGCTAAAAGATGATTCACTGACAAGCACTGCCACCTAGGCATAATGTACCACACAATACTTCCCAAAAGCTTGACTATTTGTTGGATAGTGTTTATTTTAATTTTAAGCACATGTAAGGGCTTAAAATTACAAGTGTGTCTTCCTTCTTCCCTTCTGCAGATGTATTCACAACGTAAACCCTGTTCCATCCTACCATTGCTAGTTACCGTCCCTTTCCTTTTCCATTAGTCACAATGGAAGTCACAATTTGTTGCTTTCTGGCACCCTCTGCTGCTTTACACATTACACCACAGACAGCATTTTATGGACAGTTCCTGTATCTCTATTAAAACATCTTCCCAGTAGTTGCATTTCCCAGACCAACTAAATAAAAGCTGACAATATTTAAAGTTGGTGTGTGCCCTCATTCATTGTTTGCAGATGTTGATGCTTAGTTCTCAAAATCTGTCTAGTAGCTCTTTTCTAAACTTAATCTGGACTCACCCTAAGGAACAGAGCTAGTAGCTTTGGCACATCTGTAAAAGAGTGGCCATCTTATGCTCTAACAGATGTCCAGATAACACAATTCCCAGAATTTGGAAGCTCCCACAAACTTTCATTCAGAAATGAGAGCTAGAGAGAGCATATTAAATGTCTTTCAAAGTGCAAAAATAATTGAGGATTCAATCAAAACTACACAAGGTACTTTACATGGATGCGTGTCTATGTGTGTGCACTACACACCAAAACACAGGCTCACATTGTTTCTCAAGAGTCTTGCATATTGCTGAAGCTGTAGAATTTTCCTTTGTCAGGAGAGGCAGTGGCAGATTATGGAGAGGCAGGAAGAAGGATGAGTGAAAGGCCTGGGGACTTCAGCTCAATGTAAAGACATGTTCTTCTGTGAAAAGTCTGCCTCTGAGGAAACTCAGTGGTTCACAGACACAGAACAATAACCTTTTCTAAATAATGTACAGCACCCAAAATTACAAGTCTAAGCAGAAGTGGGAGTGGTTAAAAATCTTTAAATAGAAGTCCTCAACTATAAGAGAACTGACATTTTGCCACAGTTCCAAACTAATCAGACATTTGAAAAAAATCTAGAAAGCTGACAAAAATCTCAAAATTACCAAAAAGCCTTGTTTGGATATACTGTAAAATAAAACCACTTCAGATACACTGTTTATTTTCTTTTTCAGCTTAAATGTGCATTTTTGCTGTTCAGCTAAACATCATGCACTGTCTTCTCTATTTTTAAATGCATTAAACGTTCCAGACATTCCTAGTATTTATAACATACTCTCCCTATAGAAGATGATAAAAATACACCATCATGAAGCACACATATTTACAGTAATCTTGCTGCTGCTATCTGGGAAAAATCTGTTAGTGTCTATAGAACTTTAGAAAGCACCACAGGTGCTTTCTAAAATGCATGCCATGGTTTATTTTGTATGTATGTATTTTAATTGCATATTTGTGTTAAGACTATTCAGTGCATTGCAATTAATGGAGGTTTCAAGGCCATTTATTCATCACCTCTTTGTCTAAGCATGCGTATCACAAATATATATTTGTTCAATTCCAAAACTTCAGGAATGTTCACATTACATTTTTGAGGGGGAAAAAAACACCAAAAGAACAACTAAAAATTGAAGAGCATAGAAAAGTAATTACAGATAGGGGTTAACGGGGAGACCATCAACTGCATCTCTTCAAACAACAAATACTCAAAACGTATGCCACCCATTAGTCTTCAGGCATACTGCAATATTTCATCTCTGCATATCCTTCCAATACAGTTTAACTCAAGTTTCTGATCAAATGACATTCCTGACAAACACAACTGAGAGAAGAGGAGAAGAGATGGGTGAGATGGGCATGCTTCAGTGGCATGAAGGTAATGCATATTCCAGGTATAGGTTGAAGGGAGGTGGGTTTCAAGGAATTTCAGGGAGGGGGGGAGAGCTCAGTGGAAGAGAAGGGAGAAGAAGGTGTGAAGGAAACTCACTGATTATAAGAATCAAAAAGATTTTTTAGCATTTGGCAATCTTGGTCTATCGAAGCAAAATGTGCATAACCCTAATTCAAGTCCTAACCAAGCAAACTCAACCATAACCTAATGATTCAATAGATTTCATGGTGACTGTATAAGTATTCATCACAGTATACGTACTTTTCATGACATGATTATTTCATTAACATCTAGATGAGTTATTCTCATGTGATTCTACACAGTAATAACATAAGGGATTTGTAAGCATAAATAAAAAGGCTAATAAGAGCATATGATTTATACTTCATAAACAATGTACTTCCAGACTAGTAAAATAGTACTCAGGATGCGTTCCTGTAGCATTTTCTTTTGTGACTTCAGACAATCAAATGTGAGTGACTCAGGGGAATATGTATCTTACTGCCTGATGCCAGTGAGTAACTCTGAGCTGTTCTGTGAAGAGAGTTTGTTATAAATCTTGTGGTCCTTTTAATGTCCTCTAATGTAATGTTTTGGATGTAAAGAAAACTGCTTGTCTCAGTGCACAATAAAGAGGTCTCAAAAAAGTTAAACTAGAATCAAACCATATTAAAAAAGTGATGACTTGGTTGCCTTCTCCTGCCCTTCCTTTCCAAGATGATAACATTCTTTTAGGCAGGATGAATGAAGTGTCCCATTCTTTATTATCTACTAGATTTAACACTTGCAGCAGTTGTCCATCCTTTCCTCAGCTTCCACTTTCTCTTACAACAAAAGTATGATTGGTCTACCACAAAAAGGCAACTGTTACTCTGCTTGTCTCTCCAGCTGCCCCCCCCCCCATCTATATTTTCTCTTTAATTTCTTGAGTTTTCGGAAATGTTAGGGTTTATTCACAAAAGCAGTTGAAAATCCTCCTCTACCTGTTACATGCTAAAATGATTTGTCTCTCATCTTACTCAAACTGGCTGTGTTAATAACATTAATTAACTCTTTTCAGCAAAACTTGAAACAAGAATTCCAACATCTACATCCTTGAGTGTGAACCATCTTCAACATTAAGACCTTTAAACTTATCCTTACAGGAATTCTGTCCTCTTTCATTATTCCCTCCATTTATATAGTCACAATTATTCCCATAATGTATCCTTAGACAGACCCTCATTTTACTTTCTTCTTTTTGGGCACACACATTTCTATTTCTGACAGTCTCATTTTCATTTTTACTCTAGTCTTTATATCAAGCTAATTTCTCACGCAAACAAAAAAAAAACTTCAATTTCTACACTGATGAAAACATCACTTCCTGTAATTCCTTATATTTGCACTTCCTATTTGTATATTTTCACTGTAGATATATCTACATGCATTGCTTTTAGCCAGAGAATTTTTAAATTTCTGTGACACAGAGGATTACAAAAAAACCCCCCATGATCTCGCTGTAAGACATATGCAAGTTTATAAAGTGGGAGTGCTGATATCTAAAACAAAGAGAAGAGATTCCATTCCTGAAGGTCAGCTTCTAAAATTTTGTCCTGCACTCATCCTCTACGATTCAAGAGTTTGAAATATGGGAGAGTTCAATGAGATGGTTGACTTCAACACTCACTGAATGCCAAACAAATTGCAAACTCTGTGATCTTGTATATTGAACACTGTACAGTGGATTGAAAGTGTCTGGATGTGCCTAACATGTTCAAGAAAGTCTTTCCTGTAATAGCTAAGGACAGTCACTGGGGAAGGATGTGGGAATGGGATTAGTTCTCAAAGGGAAGATCAACTCTGAACCTACATAGGAAATGAGAGGATGTGTTTAAGAAAGCATCTCAGAGGGACATGCTCTTGGCTATGACAGTCTTGGGCACCTGGGTCCTGGGAATCCCAGGAAGGTTTAAAGTTGAATGTAGATCACCTACCTAGTGAGGAAATTCAGAAAGCATAACTAGTTAAATGAAAAATTATATGGGTCTACTTGAAAGTACCATCAGAAAATGGGAAATCTGAATATGTATCATGTTGAGGAATGTCATATCCTTCATAGATAAGCATCTGCTTCGATCCTTTCATAATGGAGCTCTATCAGACTTGACTGCTTTTGTCTAGAGCTGCTGCTGTTGCAAGGTAGGAAAGAACAGAATGTGAAAACAAGTATTTGTTACCAGTGTGGCTCTAATGTATATTTTACCCACAGTGCTGAAAAAAAGAACTGCATGAGACTTTACTCTGCCAAACCACAAGAGCTGGATTCAGAAATGCAGAATTAACAGGAAAGTAAATCCTTGTGAGGAGGGACACTAAAAAACCTATAAGCTGTGCATTACCATAACAAAACTTTCCCAGAGAATGGGGAGCATGATACTTCTGCCACCACTTAAAAATCCCAAGGAAGAAATACAACTGATTGCATTTCATTCTGTTGCATTGCAACTGAAATGCAACTGCAACAAATGCAATAAGCTTGGTAACATTCAGGCACACGCTCAGCTACCCTGTCCTCATAAATTTCCCCTCTGGAAAACAATCTGGTTGGAGGCTGCACAAAAATGTGGACAATATGGGCAGTTATCAGGAGTAATTCTGAGCCCTTTCATGTATTTTGTTGTCCAAACTGTGCCTTCATCAATGGGGACAGAAATCCAAGTGTGGACTTTTAATTAAATCAAATCAGGGTCTGCTCCAAAAGGTAACAGGTCTCCAAGATGAGAGGGTCTTTTACTTGACCCAAGGAAGCACCTAAGAGAAAGTTCCCATTGTAGCAGGAACATAACTGCTCACCTCCAGTGTGACCAGGTCCTTCGTAATGCATCTGGCAAAGGGAGACACTTGCAGAGCAGAGGGGAATTTTAAGATGATACTGGAAATTTCAATACTAAGTGTACACAAGAAGGCAAATGATATGGCATTCCATTTGTATTGCTGAGAAGGTGACAGAATAGAAAATAAATCATGCTTACCAGCGGTCTCATGGCTACACATTGTGTTTACAAATGGTAAAGGTGTTTTGATGTTTTAAATTGAAAACTTCTCTGGCAAATAAAAATAAGTTTGTATATTCCTGATGTAGGCATGTCAAAGAGCCAATAATCTCGATTACCTTAATCTAGAATACAGACATAGTGTCACTGGAAGGAAAATCTCATTTCTTTCTCTTTTTCAGATAGAAATAACCTTATCGAAATTAAAATTATATTTTGAACTAGTTGCTAATGCAAGCAAAACCCTTTTTTTTCCCCCAGCCTTTTCCATACAGTCCTTTACCTAACATCTTAGCATATTCTTTAAGTCAGTTCTCCCCCAAACATCCACACACAAACTGTGACTATGTCTTGCAGGTTCTTTCCAAGTAACAAAGGTAAAATATGAACTCTCCTACCTAAAACCACAAGCAACCTCTCTCAGATGCTCAAATTTTAACTACTACCATTGTCTTTTCTAGGTTTACTTGGATCACTTTCCTAGATATCATGCTGTGAACCTGACACAGTTTTTGAAAAGTACTTTTATTTTTTACCCTCTTAAGGCTACTCCATTTTCAAATCCTAGATACCCCTTACCTTCCACAGAGGACAGGAAAATCTATTTTTTACTCTGTTCAACCCATATTGTGAGAAGACAGTCCTTTTGACTACATTTTTAAACAGAAATTTGTATCAACTCAGATTGTTTTCTCAGGCCTTTTCCACTCTCTCATGCAAATACCACCTTTCCCAAAACAGACTTAACTAGACTTCAGGCTATTCACTTTATTTATGAAAATTAAACATGCAAGCATGTTTCATGGAAATGCGACTACTGTTTTCCACTCATTTAAACACACCAAACCTGAACAGATGACAAAATTATAGTCTGTTATTCCCTCATATTTTCACAAAACTCTTATAGCAGCCAGTTGCGAAATCTGTGAAGATCCACGGATAGGCATAGGGTGACAGAGGGGGTCATACAAGTGTCACTTCAGGAAGAAACTGGGCTGCATATTAAAGGTGCTGGGATTAGTTTTCAAAACTCAGATTGAATTCCCAGTTTCCCAAGGGACCATATTTCTACACTTGGCCAAATTTCTGTACGTATATCAATGTGTCACACTTGAGTAGAAGGCTCAGCTGGAGCTGCTCCAAAGCACAGAAAGTATACCTTGAATGCAAACAGCCAATCTCACCAATAACTGCACCAGCAAACCCAGGAGATTCTTATACAGTTCAACACTGTGCGGACAGGAACAGCTCTTATTTGGGCCTGCTTGACAGTGAACATAGGGGTGATATTTTCAGGCTTCCCAGTCCTCAAAATGCTACACACAACCATAACCCACACATTTTCACATGTAATTCATGGGTGTTAGTAGAACCCTCAATGCTTACTTTTTACAGAATTATGCTGTTTTTCACAAACAATTTTTAGACACAGAATGTCAATGCTGATGTTCCCATCCTTGGATATTGGCACTGCTGGACACTGGGGGATGCTGCTCAACAGTGTCTGCTCAGCACATGCCTGTCAGAGGAAGTCTGAAGGGCACATATACTTTTTGGCACATTTATCAGTTTCCACCTATTTATCCTGTCCACAGGCTGACTCTCTGCTAAGAAGGGATCTGCATGCACCTCATCCCCTTGCAACCTTGCCCTTCTCTGGACAGAAATTCATGCATATAGGCAGAGACGGAGCTGCCACGGGCTTCAGTGGGAGTACAGGAACACTACAAAGCACATCTAGCACATTAAGCTATGTCTACCAGTATATACATGGTAACAATATCCTACTTCAGCTTTAGGCTTCACACACGTCTTTTACTATGTCAAAGAAAATTTTCTCTATCACATAAAAAGCTCCCTGGTTAAGTAGAGACTAATTCACTTACTCCACCTTCCTCTTGCTAAAGTACACAACTTTCTTCAGTCTCATAGAATAGAGCAAGATTTCTGGCATTCTTCTGCCTTTTTTCTAAAACTTATGAGATTTGAATATGAAATAATTTATCCCTCAATACATCTTAAGTTCTCAAATTCTGTGTGGAACATCAAACGGGTGAGCAGAATGACAGAGACGAGAATCCTGATATAGCTAACTATGCAGAAACTGGATGCTGCTGGGCTTCACAGGTTTTTGGTTTTTGTGAACTTGGACCTATAGAGCCAATCCAATTTGTCTGCAAGTATATTATATATCCCTGCCAAAATGAGCATGGAGTGAAAGACATTGCAATAGATCTGACCAAAGGAAAAGTAAACTCCAAGCATTTTATACACATTTAAATTAAACATTAAATTATGTTTACAAATTAAGGTAACAGCTGAATTCAGATGCCTTAAAAATCACTTCAAAGATGATGCCATTGACAAGAGGAAAATCAAATGGGGAGTGGAACAGAACTTGGGAATATGAGTAGTGATTAATTATGAATTGATATCAATATCATCCAGAGAGAATATCAAGTATTTCCAGCAGCAGACAATTCATGACAGTGTTCTCTAGCTTTTTTAAGTTAATGAAATGTCTTACACATAACCTCCTGGAAAGGGTATCAAACAGCAGATGAATAGAAAAACATTTCTTCTTAATTTCAAGTTATGAAAGCAAGGATTATGAAAACATTTGCAAGAAGAGCGTAGTGGGATTCTTAGGTTTATCAACTAAAACTATTAAAATGAAAGTGGTGAATAAATGGCTAACAAACATATCACAGGAATATTTTGACTGTTGATATTCTGGCAAATCCTGACAGGACATATTGCTACACAGTGGTGCATCTCAAACATGCAAAATAACTTTGACCACTGTTAATTTTTTTGTGCATATTAGAAACACATAAGAGTCCACTGCTATATGAAGAGAACTGCCACTAACTGAATGGGCTGACAAAACTGACCACTGCTAAGGGAAATTACCTGAAAATCTGGCAAAACTGTGCCATCACCTAGGTTAGGTAACTGCACAGCCCAAAGGCAACAAATGGAGAGCAGACTCAAAAATTTGGGGTTTCTGAGATGCACTGAGGAAACAACGAACATACACCAGTGTTGTTGCTTTGGAGATGCAGATGTTGCTAGAGTGAATATTCTCTCTGCAGCTCATCTCTGTCTCATGGAAATGAAGCTCGATAGACATCAAATTGGTGGGTCCCTAAGCAATCCTAAATGGCCACAAGCCAGTTACATAACCTTGGAAAATCATATCACTTTTCTGTGCTTTTATCTCTTCTTGTTTGTCTTGCCTCTCTGGAATGGCAAATTTTAACATGAATAAAGTAGAGAGTGATTATGTCTTGATTTGTGTGTGTAATACTAGAGTTCCATGCTGGAGTTCCCAGCATTCTCAGTCAGGATCACTAGGTGCTAGTTTAATGTGATTAATTAAAATAATAACTATTACTACAGAAATTGCATATATTCTTTCTATGGGCAGTTTCAAAAAGCCTGAAAGTCAGAGAAAAAGCTTAATTTAAGATGGACATTTTTTGAACAGTAAGAACTGAAAGACCCCATTATTCAGGTCACTGGTACTCAAAAATTCTCCCCTTATCTTCTGAAGCTTTGCAGAAAAAGCTGCAAACACCTTTCCCCTTTAAAAATGCACTGAACAAATGCACTTCTTTTTTCTATTCAATTTCCATTTTTAAGCCCAGTTTCAGCAGTTTGCTATTATGCAAGCTCATCCAAATCATTCTCCAAAATCTGTGCCAGCTAAAAAACCATGTACCTTACTTATGTATTATTTGAATGGGAACAGAAAGACAAACACCACAGCATGGGGGAAACACGACTAGAACTGCAAATGATTCAGTAAATGCATGGTGATGTTATTGAGGCTCAGACTTTGTTCCTGACACTTACACAGTCTTCTCAGATGGTTTTATCTTATTAAATGTAGTTGACTTACCATAAACACAGTAAAAGATTAATAAGACTCCATATGAATCATAGTCGCTAAATGCCTCTTGTCTGAGAGTATTAAAAAGTCTTTAGGCAGCTGCCAGCTATAGCTCAGAGAGACATATGACTAAAGTGCTATTTCTGAAAGTCTTGGAGTCAGTGCATCTAACTGGACTTCACAGTGGACAATCCAAAAGGCTATTTATATTTAAAAACAATTTGGCAAGTCTTGTTCATCAAACCAGTTTTCCAGACACAAAGACTCCACTTAATAATTTGTTCTTGGATTTACTGCCCTTAGAAATTAAGTTAAATGAAATTATTTGGATCATTAGAACAGGTCTGCTAGGGTAGTTCTGGATTAATTAGAAATAATGCAGATTTGCTGCCAGGTTATCTCAAGGTCCAAAGTTAGTGAGCACAGAAATGAAGTGACAAACACTAAGCAAGCATGGAAAAAAAGTATCAGGAACACTATATGAGAATTAGGACTTTATGGTAAACATGGAACAGAATATTCATAGTATAAATAAATCACTATTAAGAAGCATTTTAGGAAAGTGCAGTGGTGCCAACACAAACTAAAAATAATTTTATTCTTACCATTTGAGAGTGGCTCCGGGGACAGCCATTGATATCTTCAACTTTTTCATTTGCTAAACAAAAACAGTGAGAAGAAAAGCAAAAGTAAACTATGAGATAAAACTTTCCTTTCCACCCCTCCAGTCAAAAAAAACCCCAACAAATGTAAAACTTAAAAAATCAAAACAGAAAACAACCCCAGAACAACAGAAAAGACACAGCAATAAAGTGCAGAAGGTTTTGTTGACACAGAGCCCCTTTCTAAGTAAAGCTCAGTCGTACAGTAACAACACTCTTGTTAGCAGCAGTTGCTTCCACATGCCAAATCATGCAAAGGGGGAAGTGTGAAGGAGGTTGCTGCTAATTCTTCAGCCCCTGCAAAATAACTGCTGACATGAAATCTTCCACAATTGTCTTTGCAGAGTTAGGATACAGTTTCAAGGCATCACAGAAAGTATGAGCCACTCCAACTAACAAAATGCACACATGGGAGACATATGGTTTAATGGAGCATTCATTTCTGACAATTCAAAGTGTGTAAGATACAGTTCTAGCCATTTAAAGTATGGTTAAACAGCAACTTCCAAACATGCTCACATAAACATTTTTTAATTAAGACATGGATGAACCTCACAAATATCAGAGACATATGGACCCAGTCAAATTGTATTATTCAGGGTTCATCTTATTGTTAAATATGTTCAATTTGAATTATATATGCCCCCATGCAAGGAGTCAGCTCACAGGGCTTCCCTCAGCCCTGGTCTTACCGATAATCTGGATGATTTCTGCTAGCAGAACTCCATCTGCAATGTCCTGTTGCAAATCCTTGATCAACCGCTTGTGGCCAGATTTTGCTAGGTAGTGGTTAGCCCAGTCAGTGTAAATCTGCAGAGCAGAGGAGGGGGGTCAAGGGGAAGAAGGGAAAGAGAGGAAAGAAGACAATAAAAAGTTTTTAAACAAATGTTGGCTTGCACACCAGAACTATTTTGAATTACATTCCCATTTAAGAAGTCAGCACCAAAGGAAACAATTTTACTGTGCTTTTTTGCCCCCCCCCCCTTTTTTTTTTTTAAATTGCCATGCCCCTCCCCCTGCTATCCTCTGTTTTATTTTAACTTCAAATGATTCAGGCTGTTTTATGAGGGTTCAAACTCGCTGTGACCAAGCAAAATTCCCCTTATGACTGTTAAGGAAACTCCTGTTGTAAATCAATCACATCTATTGCAATTCCACCTCCCACATTTCTACCTCTACGCATGCCCCACCAACAACTTTCATGCTCTGGGACTGTCTAAGAGAAAGTGATACCAGAGACATGTGCCTGTGTTTGGGCAAGGATTCATTAGGTTGACACTGGTGTTCCTGCACCTGGGAATGCCTCTATGACACTTTCTGCAGCAAACACTGTGCCCAACTGCACAGGGACAGGTTGTTTGTCCACTTGCCTACAGTTCAAAGGGCTCTAATGTGCACAGAGGCTGAGAGCACCAGATGCACAGTAGTCTTATCACTAGAATTAGAGTATATATATTCTGGAAATATGCTGTGTCCTTTCTCCTCCTAAAGTGGAAGGGGGAAGGGTGAGTCTGAGGACCACCAAATACTTAGCAACAGGCAGCACAAAAATGGCAGTTATCAACAAAAGGTTGAAAAGGACAATATCATCCAAAACAAGTGAGGAGAGAAGGGGTGAAGAGAGAGTTTGAGGGCAGTTCATAAGGCATGTATGTACACAGAGCATTTGGTAACACTTACAGCATGAACACAAGCAGAACCAGGTTCACTTAGGGTGAGATAAGAGGCACAGATGCTTTCACCTCTACACTGAAGGAACAGTGCACTCCAAGAGGTGCTCACTCCATCCTGGGGTGTCCCAGCACACAGAGGGAGCTCAGATTAGTGGAGATAGCAGGTGGTGTCAGACAGATGAAGGATATCAGTGGCCCTTGGCAGCCAGTCCTGACTCCCTTTTGCAGGGTGTTTGTGACCTCTCTCCTCACTCCAGAAAACAGGACTTGTACAGAACCTTTGACTACCGTGGGATGTTGCCACTGAGAGGAAGCATTTATGTATGACAGTACCGTTGTGTGAGTAAATATAATAACTAAGGGTCTTCTCTGCTGAGAATACAGTTTGAAAATGTTGAAACTGCACCTCTTTCATAAAAAAAAAAAAAAAAAAGGCACTTATTTTATAAACATCCTTTTATTTAACCTCACAGATCCTTGGGAGGAAGGGATCAGAAACCCATTTTGTGAACAGAAAAACAGAGGCTAAAGCCATTAACTACTTGCTTATTTTACCAAGGAAGTCTGCAGTAGAGTCAGGGTGGGAAAACAGATCAATTCCCAGAACCTTACCCAAAGGACAATCATCTGCTTTCCACCCCTCAAAAGTATCACCGCCTAGTCCATGTTCCCCTTTGCTACCTGAGAACATTTGTCAGAGATTTTCTCCCTCTTTCTTAAAAGAGAGAAAATTGTAACTTTTTTGGCCTGATTTCTTCCCCTGTTCCTGCAGATGGATCACTGGCTGATTTGCCACAGCTTTGACAGCTTTAGAACTGTGGAAGTGGATTCAGCTCTCCCATAGCCAAACGATGCTGCTATTAAAAGGGGCCCTAATTTCTCTGATGCACCCAGAAGTCCACTTCAGTCACCTGTGTTTTCACTGATGGATATTCTTTTTTCCATATTACAAGTGAGTGACATAAAAGGCTCCATTAAAATGTTTTATTAAAGCCAATTGTAGGTGCAAAAGTGCTTCTTTGACTGTATAACCATATACAATGAATTCTAATCTGGGGTTTCTAAAGATTGTAAAAACACATATTTATTACAATATGAAATCATGATGATAAAAGATGCATACCACACCCATAGCATCATATATTCCCTACTACTAGTATTTCAACTTCAGTCATTCTATTAAAGTAATGTCTCAGAAATACTCTCTGAGCTATTACTATAAGCAGAACTATTTTCTGTATTCAAATGAAACTGATCCACTGGAACATACAGATTTTAATACCACTAGTATTATTTTAGGTTAGTTTCACATTACAAATAAAAATACCAGGCATTTCCTTTTTCATTTGTCACACCCTCACATAATTGGGTGTTTCAGTCCTAATTCTGACTACAATTTGAACTATCCTCTCACGAAGCAGACAAGGAAATTTCATTGTAGCAGCTGCTTTGCCAGTGTCTAGTACTCAAAGAATGGGCTTCACTGAATCATCCATCCCCTTCATAATTTTCTTTTCTCATTAATTTAAAAGTGATAAGCATAAAGAATGCAAACTGGTTTTTGTAAGCAAAGGTTGATAATCCACATAATATAAAAATTTTTCTGATGGTCAGCATTTTGACAGTCATGCAATGGTAGAAAATAGTACTGGCTGGAGGCAGTGCTAAAAGACTAGTTTTTTCACTTCAAAAGTATTCTAAAAAAATAATCAAACAGGCAAAGAGTTGTTGATGGAGACAATACAGCAAACCAACACCCAGCTGCAAGTGGAGTATCATGTGTTAATTCCTCTCTTTCTCTAGGGAGTAACACTTGCTTCTGTTTCACCCCCCTCCCCCTTCCCCATAGGATGCCCTTCTCATTCATCTCATATTTCTGGGGACCAAGCTGCTCAGGAATTAGTTGTAAAAAATGAAAAGCATGTAGATAGACACATGAAATTATAAAAATGTACACATGCCACTATTATCTGTTTACATTAAATTTTCTGATGCAAATATGAGAAATAGAGAATCCCCCTTCACAGTTTCAATGTAACTATGCACCTCATACAATTTAACTCCTGAGGAAAACATAAAGCTCCAGTGTGCATTGTCATTGACAATACTCACACAGAACAGAAGATAAAAAAATCAGTAACTTCCTGTAGCAGTTTGCTTTTTATGGGTGCTCCCCTTCCACTGGGTGCTGAGCAGCTCTAAGAAGGAGTTGTGCATGCTAACCCTCTTTTCAGAACTACCAGTAGATCATGCCATCTTGCATTAATTGTTCAGCATTTCCCCAAAAACTTCTTATCTTCGATTTTTCTATGATGAGGGTGTTTCAGAGAAGAACACAGTCCTGAGGGTTAATTGTTGAGGCACTTCCTGCCCCCTTTGGCGCTCCAGTAACCCTGCCCTACAGCCACACAGTGGGCTGGGCTGCTGACTTACTCATTTCCTCCCGAAGCTTCCTCTCCTACCACCCTGCTTTACAGGCATGTCTGACACGAGAGTATTCCACTCCAACGCTAAGCTCTGACTGCTGACAATATACAGGACAGCCACTGTTATCTGTGACATGAAGGACGAGTCTCAGCAACATGATAACAGAACAAACCTGATCCTGTGTTTGTGGGATCCAAGCCCCATCCCAGCACCCGATGATTTAACAGCTTGCAACACGAAACAGGATTCAGCTGGGCAATCCGAGCTCGGGCACAGCCTGCTCATGTTAACAACGGTTTCCCCCAGCATTCCTCAACTGCTCGTCATACCAACCTTCAACAGAGTAGAGGAAATAAACTCTGATACCCAAATATAGTTAGGAACTTCACCTCGATACTTCACATGTAGCTACAAGGAGCATAGTAGAGCTGCTTGGCAGGATCTGTAATGAAGCAATACACTTCATAACGCAGTATCTTAATGAAGTGAAAAAGAGAGAGGATCTCACAGATTACCGCCTTTCTCAGAAAATGCTTTAATCATAAGCCATGTAATTATACATCAGGCAGTGCTATAATGCATCCTCTTTAAAACTAAAACAGAAATGTTTCCACCCACAATCAGTGCCAAGTGGGAAATGTCAGATGGGTTTCAGAAGGGCAGGCAGCCTAATGCAATAATAATGCGTAACACTTTGTCACTATCTTCTACTAAATCAGCTCAACATGCTTTCCAGGCATAAATGAGATCACCCCTTCTATTATTTCTGTAGACATGGGGAAACTGAGGCACAAAGGCTACTTTTTGATGTGGCAAGCAGAGATGGGAATACAACCCAGATATTCTGAGTTGAATTTTTTTCTTCTATAAGCTTTTTTATCAGGTAATTTTATAAAAAGGCTTGGTGAGAAAATGCATATTCCAGGAATCATGACCCTTCCAGATATTTTTGTTTGTTTGCATTGGAATATGGACCTCAGCTCTGAAAATGGTCTCCTGTTGCTATCGAGAAGACAGCTTTCCATTCTTAGAGTATGCCTCTGTCACTCCCTTATGCGCCAGTGCTGCTGCTTAGGGAGAACAGCAGTTGCTGCCAAGTGAGTTATACTAAGACCTCATGACAGATTTCCATGCCATTTAGGAGCATAGGTTATACTTGAAAAATATTACAATATTTGTCCACTGTATGAAAAAATGTCCTTCCTAGATATGTGGAATAAAAAGATAATATCCAGTTCTCATCACATGTCCTTTGAAATACTCTGTAGGAGATGATTGTATCCTCATTTATTAGCAAGGAAGAATTCAAATGCTGTCCAAAAGTGCTCACTTTCGTGCTCTCTTCTGTGCACAGTGTCACCCTAATACCTTTGGGGGTGGAGAGGCTTTTTAAGAACTCCATTTCCCAAAACAAGTCTGTAGGCAACAGCAAGGTTCCCACAGATTTTTCTTTACTCTTCAATCTTGTGGCAAACCAGTGTTGGGGAAATGGAAGAAAAAACTATCTATTACAAAAAAAAAACCCACAAATGATGCTGGCAATATACCTGGGTTACAATATTTCACATCAATACCTAATACTACATTTTGGCACAGCAGGAGTCTGTCTTTTATTCTAAGTTTGGATTATATGAATACATTTCACAATTTATTTTTTTTCTTTACAAAAAAAGAAACAAAAGAAAATGGAACTATTAAATAGGCCCAAGACTAGAATTTTAACAGTTAGTCAAAGTGGAAATATGGCACAGTTAACCCATTAAAAGGGCTACATGACTTTCTAGTGTACTGTATTGACTCTGCTTAAAATGTTGCCATTGGAGACAACTGATAGTTGATGGCACTTAGAGCTTTTCACCCGTAGATACCTGTTCAAATTGTGCTTGAAGAAAAAGAGATTGATGAGTTGTTTTTGTTGCTCTCCAGTATGCTACAAAATGTCCTGCAAAGGCTGCATATCTAGTTCCGAGGAGGTTTTCCAGTTTGGCCTACCCTGGACGCTGAATACCCAACAGAGCCTACATAACAGTCCCAGAGTCCCTGACTAAGAGGATTTGCCAGAGGAGAGGGCATGACCACAAACTCTATTTCAAAGTAGCTATTCTTGGCTAATAAATTGTGGGTAGCAAAGCACATGTTGGAGTGTCTCTGAAGCTGTTTGTATTTATAAAGAGCTGGGCAACACATTGACTAGTGTTAGAATAGGGTGAGAAAATCAGATTGCAATGAGATGGCTTTCTCCTTCCTACTGCCTATACATTAAGGAAAACTCAACTGGAAGTCGGGATCTGACCTTTTAAATATTTTCTTATTGAAGGTTATGCTGCTGGGATGCAAAAGAATAATTTATTAGTTTCAGTCCCCCACTTAGCAAGGAAAAAGGCTATCCTGGAAAACAATGGTTCACATTTAGACTGCCATAAGAAGGAGGGATCAAACATTTGATTATATCTTGATTTAATTGATTATAGAAAACACACTGCAATTCTTTTTCTATGAAGTAAAGCTAGGGTCTGGGGGTGGAACTTTCCATAACATTAAGCAAATTACAGGAGAAAGAAAAATATTTACACAATTAAAAATATATAGCCAGAAAATGAAACTGGAAGATGGAAGACAATGCACTTCATTTAACAAAATGAAATAAGTATTAAATGACATTCCACAAACCCTGTTTCTGAATCCCACTGAGCAAATAAGAACAATCATGAGTTAAGGAATAAAAACCACTTAGAGGGATACATGCCAATTAACCAAAATGTCAGAATCCCTGTAGTACAATTCTATTTTGTAAATAGTAGCATGTATCCATCAACACTACTCAGTAATTTACAGATAAAAACACAATTAAACAAAACTCCATTAGTCCCAGCTAAGAAAATTAGTAGAAACAATACTCTTCAACAATCACTGGAAAGCTTTAGATGACTTACTGATCTTTAAGGAGGCTGTTTTATATTTCCAAGTTTCACTTACAGCTTCTGTTCTAACCACTGAAGAAACAGTACTGACTTACTGTGCTCCCTTTCTACTCATTTATTCTCAAATCCCAACTCAGAACTAATTGAATGTATTTGAGGCCAATATTCACCAATGGCATGAGGGCAAGACTTTTGATGCTTCTGTGCCAGATGAAAAGTAACAGTATAAGTTTCTTTGAGTGTATATTTGTGTGTATTTGCATGTAAAGTCAGCTGAGTAATTTGAATATTGCCCAGCTAAAAATCCAACTCTTTATAGAATGAAATAACTTCTTCATTCTTTGTAAAGAATCATACGAATTCGCTTTACAGTTTAATCATATAATTTTATTGGCTTCCTACACCTACTCTTCAGTCCTGTGCAATGGCAATAAAATACCACAAGAAGGAGCCAGATATTCATCCTTCAGCTTCAGGGACCCCAACCAGACAGCTGCTTCTCTGCAGGCTTGTGCTGCAGGGAAGCAATACTTTTCAAAAGAGCAATACCATTGCAGTTATTAACATTGTCCTTGAGCTTCCTGAAATATCAGAAGACAATACTAAGTGCTACCCACACAAAGTGATCCTCCAAAGGAGTCAACCTTGAGACTCTCTGTTATACATACTCCATATATTTGTCCGTACAAATTTGGAACTATTTCTTAGATATACTTTTTCTGTTATCTTTAAAGTACATTTCAGCATCCATTTGGTGAAAGTACAAAAAAATACAGGACCTATTATTCAATGCAGCTTTTACGTAAAACATTGATTAAAAGCAATATTTTAGTTAATTTTATTAGAGTGAGGAAGATCGGGATTCCCTGGTGGGCATAAGCGTTACACCTAGAGACACCACTCAGAAGGTGTCTTAGCATTTTAGTTCAGATAAGGAATGTGATTCTTAATGTGATCCTACCACTTGGGCTCCATCAAAGATCCTTTTCACGTAAAGAGAAACAGAGATGTGCTTCAAGAGCATGAGTGCACTCCACTCACTAACCAGAATTTATCCGTGTAAAAAACTAAGAACTTATCTAAGTAATTCTCCATCCCCAAAATGTGTACCGTAGAGATGCTGACTCCTAAGTACTGAACTGGGTTTCTCTACAGAACAACCCTTCCTGCTAATGCTGGCACAAGTGTGTCCCAGAAGTGAGGGGGGAAGTAGTATGTGATAAAAAGAGCTGATGACTGTTCTCTGTATTTGAGACATACACAGAGCTGCTTCTGCAAGCTGATGTGATGCTATAATAATGACAGATATAAGAGGAGGACATGCTTTGTCCAGATAGTAGTGATGTGTGAAGAAAGTAATTTGATCAAAAGCACAATGCCAGAATTCTCTAATACAATTAAATGAACTGAAATATATGAAAATCCCTTTATCTCCTGTGCACTCACACTTGAACATCATCCAAGCCTGCCCAAAGCTTGAAGCATGGCTCTCTGTGACAGCTCCTGGCTAAACAGAACTCCCACAGAAGAAACAGCTCATTTGGGAAGGACACCTTTGACTATCCAAAAGAAGAAGGATAAAAAGAAAGCCATGTTTCTACTTCTCTGGGCATCCAGGATAGCAGTGGTGACGCTCCATACCAGGGGCCCCACTCCTTTCCCTTGAATGAAACTTCCTATACTCTAAACTTGTACGAATCCTACATCTCATAAATCTCTTGTCACTCCCAGGATAAGTTTCATGATTAGTCCTGGTTCACTTTAATAAAGAAACCCACAGTAAGCAGAGTTAAGTTTTCTGTAAAGGGAAAAATGAACTGAATTTGCACAGGTTTCCTTTGCAGTTCACCAATATCACAGCAACACAGATGAATGGAGAAAAGACCTCTACAATCTCAGACCTGACTACAAAGTATTAAGTAATTTGGAGAACAAAATCATCATTACTTTGTTGATTCATTTTTGTTCACAAGCAAAAAGCCACTCTTGGTATCAAAAAGACCATTCCTGGATTGAGTCAACACCTGCTTTTGGAAATCAGCAGTGGGACTCCTTACATGGAGCTGAGAAGATTCCACTGTGACACTACTCCAGATTTTCCATCAAAGCTTATTTTAAGGATTTATAACTTGGACAGAGAGATTCTTTCCACAGTGCAATTTGGCATTGAAGAACTTGGCCCTGGGATCAAAAATAATCCTCTTTGCCAGCACTTCTTTCTAAGTGTGGTAAGGCAAACTTCTGATATATAAAGATGCAAGAATATTAAGACATACATTTGTTCATTTCTTGTGAGAAAACAGTAGCAAATAAGACTGCAAGACTGAAACTAACTTTAAATATAAAGTCTTCAGGACTTTTTGAGGCTTAGACACTAATTTCAATTGTATGGTTTCCTCTCATGTGGGAGAATAGCTCTGCAAATCAAACTAACCAAAATACACTGTTTCCTTTCTGAGCTACATATTTTATAACAAGACATTTTAACTCCCGTTTAATTTTTCTCTGGGCTTTGATGTTTAAAAGTTGCTTGTCACAAACTCTATGATTTTCATATCAATAAATATCTTGCACATATTCAGCACACCACTGAGGTAATAAAGGTCACACATGAATATTAAGTAAATAAATTAATGATTTCAAGTGTAAGTAATCTGAGCCTCTTCTCACTGTCATTAATCTGTTAAAACAGGTCTTGTTGGTGAATGTGAGAGTACTAATGGTCATTTGTGTGCAACCATTTTGCCTTTTACTACCTGGCTGAAGTTTAGGAAAATTAAATTATGCTTACACAGATGACAACCTGTACATATTCAGATCAAGAAATGTAAAACAGTGTTTCAGAACTTGGAAGACTAAGGACACAGCTCAGTACAATAGGAATATCACTTTAGGACATTTCATTTTTTTTTTTTTCCTTTGCTCACCATTGAAAGCACTGCCCATAATAAGGACCTGCCCATTCTGATTATAATAATTCTTAAATTAATTAATTCTAAATTAATTCTAAATTAATTAATTAATTAATTCTTAATTCTAGACTGGCCACTTTACTTTTTATGTGATTCATGACTCAAATTTTTTTCAGCTATGATTTACCTCTGAAAACAATGAAAACCCTTTCTTTTATGACAAAAAACAGTGCTTTTGTGCTTGAGGTCTGTTCTCTGGGTCCTTACAACTGGCTGTACGCAGTGCACCCACTGCCCTCTTCCTCAAGGGACTGCTCTCCACACCCCCAAGTCTTCACTCACTGTCCTATGTTTCCTTTTAAAATACACATTCTGGTGATACCCTGTCTCTTGGATAACAGACTAGAAATGAAGGATAAGGATTGACTAACTCACTTGAAAGGGTCGCTGCCTTTAAATTTAATTAAATCCATACCTTCTACCTCCCACGCAATCACCCCTTGGGACTAAAGGCTTCTGTAAAGGATTAGGAAGGAGATACTCTCATTGCGGCCACACTACTATACAGAAAATAATTCAAGATTTTGGAAGTTGTGAGCAGGAAGCAGATGAGGAAGAAAGGAACTCACTGAAAACACAAACAAATAACTTTGCTGGCTAGAGATTATAGCATTCATTTTGGACAGAGACAGTTGTTGTCCAGTCTTTTCGTTCCAAGAGCCTTTCTGTGTTTTGTCCCACTAATGTAAGTAAGAAATAGAAATGACCCAGTAAAAGCAGCATTATATCTCCTCTCAAATGAGTCTCTAATCCAGCCACCTACCACCTTGTGTCGTATCCCACGTTAGGCCCAGTTATTTTCTTGGACTGTGGTGCTGCACAGCACTAAGTTCACCACTAGCTCCTCAGGTAGCGCTGAGAAGGCTGGCACTCCAAGACAGCCCACACAGCTGTTTAATCATTCAGAGGCATGTGGAGTATTACTCTGGGGAATTCACTCACAGCTCTCCATTTAGTCTGCTTTTTCAGAAAAACTGTTTTTCCGACCTTTCCCATTAACCTTCTAACTCCCTGATAAAACAGGAATAAAGACAACTTTTTAGCTTTTATTTTATTTTATTTAAACAGGAAATAATTATTGCTGTTGAATAATGAATATTTCATTCTCAAACAGTGGGTTGTTAGATTGGGTTTTATTCCAGCTCTAACTTTTTCTTAGAGTAAGCAGGTGCTTATTTCACCTGCCCTTTAAATAAACCTTGCTGGTATGATTCTTGAGTCTGTGAAGCCAATGCAGCTTCTGAGCATTCTCAGAAGTACAATTTCATGTCTGTACAGATCCTTAATGCAAAAAACTGGAATGGCTATGGATGGAATATAAGTGTTGCCAAAATAGACAGCTGCTGAGTGGGAGTTCTGAGGATGAGAATGATGGATATAGGCACCTAAAATGCAAGTGAGGTAGGTCATAGGAACATAATTTCTTCGGGGGAGGAGGGAAGATCATATTTCAGGAATTATTGTACAAAGGATATCCTTTGTTAAAGGTCTAACCATTTCCTACATTATTTAGTGCATAACATAAATATGGAACAGAAGAGTCCTTAAACCAAGTTTTTTCTTAAATTCTTTACATTTAATGTTGTTGTTGAAGGCCTCTGATAACAGAGGATTGCCTTTTTTTGATAATACTTTCTGAATGTCTCTCTCATTTTGATGCAAATGTAAGGAGAAATGCTTTGGAGGAACTTCCTGAAAACATAAAGAACCTTAATGCATTTTTATTAATTTTTTTAAAAGAATTTATGCATTTGGGAGCTTCAAGTTGTAGTGGAAAGTGAAGCTTGAAATTTTATGAAACTGATGTGCCTCTAGAGTTGTGCAGTTCCACAGAAAGGCTTTTCAAACATTGCACCAGATCCCTGGGCAGCTTCATATTACTTCACTATCAGGAATAAAATTCCATACTTCATCAATGCTTCATTTTATGTTGCTGTCATTATTTTGTTACAGGTTATAATGGTATTGTCATTATCTGCCTAATAATTATTCCTGAGTCACAGCAGTAAAACGCTTTTAATCTTAAGCTCTGATCTATAGTCTGCTGAACCACTTAAGTTTCGTCTGTGTCTTAGTCTGGAAAAGATATTCCATACATTAAAGAAGAATGAAAGTGGGCAAACGGTTTCTCTAGTCTGTGGTTTTATACTAAAACAATCCCAACTCAGCTGGATAGATTGAATGCGTTTCTCCAAAATATTATATACCCCTTTATTGTGTAAATGAATGTACTGCATTCCTGCAACTTCAAATCCACAGAATGTTCTCTTACAAACAGTTATTTACACCACAGTGCAAAATAGGTGACTTTGGTACATGTCAAACAAGCTTGCAGGATTTGGATATCCAAGGAACACTGTAAAATATCTGAAAATACTGCAATAAAATACATACTCTAGCAAACAAATGTTAAAGGGTCTTGTATTGTAAACCATTAAAAATATCACATCCTAAAAATAGTATTTGAAATGCTCACAATAATATTCAGTGGTACAACACAGTCCTGTAAGTAATTATCTTAAGGACAATATATTTCAATTAATTGTGTTAGCATGCTCCAAATTCCAATCACACACCAGTCACAGTAATACAGAGGGCACATGACAATACTGCATAATCAGCCTTGCAGTCATGTTCAACGAAAAAACTGCCCACAGGATAGGGAACACATCTGAATGCACCTGATGTGAAGCAAAGATTATTTAAAAACAATAGCATGCACATATATTTGTATGTTGTCTCCATTCTTTGCAAAACAAATGTTTGCAAATTTCTTGGGCATTTAAGTTTACATGAGAGGTAAATGCATGTCCTTCTGCAGTTACTAGGTAAAGTTAATAAAAATTTAGCAACCCACAGTTTGGATGGATTGATCCTAAAGACCCAAGAAGAAAGCCAAGAATTGAGAAAATTTCTTAAATTCACAAGTAGATAGTATGATTATCATCTAATTCTATTAGCTATACATATTCAATCATTGAATATATACTATGGGGACCCCTCGTGGTCTAGCAGTTAAGATGCTGCGCTCTCAGCGCCAAGGTCACAGGTTTGATTCCCGATCCTGCTTCAGGGACAATCCCCCAGGCAGATGGAGCTCGTCAGCCCCTAAGGCCATCCATCTAAGAGAAGGTCACTCTAAACAAACCGACGTCCTGAGGACCTCACTGCTATTGTCCAAGCCTGTTTGGCCCGGCAGATGAACCTTAGGATTAAAGGGTGGGCTCAGTTCAGCGCAGGCTGTGTCTC
>JAWWLV010000045.1:38126399-38208764 GCA_035041135.1 Platyrinchus mystaceus | reverse complement strand
CCTAAAAAATCCATTGCGCAGGCTTGAAAGGTAAAAAGACCTTTCCCAGATCTTCGTTCGCAAAGACTGGCCACACACACACACATATACTATGTAAGCAGAGTTCATGAAGAATCTAACAACGGAAGGAATAGCAAAACCACATGCAGAGATGCTACAAAAATTAGGGAAGGTGTGATGTTGGAGCAGAACTTGCAGAGTTGTTCAAGTCCTTTACTATGTACACACCCCTCTTGGTGTCCTTCATGGGAACAGGCAGAACAAACACCTCAAACTAATTATGGCTTGGCCAGTTTCTTACATTGTTTGTTCAACTGACCAGACCATCTGACTTTGGCACAAGCAAACCTTTTTTGTGGAAAGCTGGTAGAATCATCTTTTGCAGAGAAACACAAACACTTCTAAACAAACTTCATGTATTTATTCACTCAAAGTCAGGAGACAGAACAAAGACTTAAAGAAACAATTTTCTTTTTTTTTCCCACTGCCTAAGTTTTCAGTGTTCCTTGAAAATATTTGTAAAGTCACTTTAGGCTGTTCTCTGTTCCTGGCTGGAAGGCGCTGGCTCCTGGTCTCTTGTCACTTGGATCCCGGAGTTTTTAGGGAGCCATGACAGACACAACATGGCCTGGTCCACTCCAAACCTGCCCACATGTCCCTTGAAGCAGAAATGGCCTCTTAAACCCTGAAGCAGTCCATGTGGATCCAGGAGATGCAGGGCCTCTGTGTTCACCTCTATTGTGCGAGTCTGTTGGAAGTGCTCTGTCCCTTAAAACAGCAACCTTTCAAAAATATTAAACCTATTTTTTATCTTCTGTACCTACAAGCTCTTAATGATGCTTCTCCTTTCTACCACCATCATCTTTAAGCTTCAAGATGCTATTTAATCTTCCTCTCTATACTCAGCTTTGGGAAGAGTAAACTGCCCTTAGCCTGGAGAGAGCAAAGACAGAAAATATTTCCTTATAATTACTCTTTTTTCATAAAACATCACTTTTGTCATCACTTCTTGTTGAAAAACCTTGTGGCTGTCAAAAACTTTGATGGCCTCAAAACATTTTCCTATAGAACTGTTTTGTTCTCTGTAAAGTAATGTAAACCTACTTACAGTAAGCATTTTTTCAACTATTTTTCACAGATGCCTTAAAAACAGTCCACTGACTCAAATAGGTCTGCTATATGACGTGTTGTAAATCCTAACACAAGGAGGGAGTATTTTATATGATATGAAATATTGAGAACTCAGGAGGAAAACAATTAGGAAAGAAGATATCCTTTCATCAGAGCCTTGTATCATAGCTTTCATAACTGCTTTTTCCCTTAAGAGAGAAGGTTGATATCCTTTAAGTTATCTTTCTGAAGATATTTCTAAATTAAGATATAAGGTATATCTATAAGATACAGCTAGTCATAGAGTTTTTCTAGGACCAAAGGCAAATGCAAGGATTCTCAGGGATTCAAATAAGTTTGGCAGAATGACTGTGAAAATTGTTTTGTTGAGATGACAGACAAAGAAAAATGAGCTGACTAGAAGAAGGAGAGACCAAACTCAAAAAAAACCCCGTCAGGGTCAGAAAAACCACTGCAGAAAAAAACCACAAAAATCACAGAACAGCCTGAACAGTATCAATCTGCAGAATAAATAAACATTTCATGTTACAATTATGGCTGAAATAATCTTGGGATATACGTGAGGAGATTTCCCTAGATTATTTGGGTATTTTTTGGCAATGTACTTCAGTAAATCTGTTTACCAGCAGAACACCCAATGCTATGATATCAAGTACAGGCAAGATAGTCTTTGCTTCCACCAAGAACATACAACTGCAGCATATACTGATGCAAAAAATAAAGAACATTCCTCTCCTCACAAAGGAGTTAAAATACATTCATCTGTTTTCAGTTGGATATTTCATTAAAATTTTTGGGGTTTGGCATCCTCCTACCTGTACCACAAGAAAGCAGAAATAGCTCCACTGAAGACAACATATAAACAAAAGAATTGTTACATTTAGGATAAGAAGCAGGGCCTGGAGCTAAACAAACAAACAAACCAACCAACCACATCCCCCCTTGGCACTGCTGCGTAAATTGAAGTGTTCATCACAGCTTATTGTAAGCTTATGGTACTAATGAGTATCTGAGGCTCCGTCTTGTTTGCAGATACTTAGAAAGCTGGCCTGTTTCTACATTGGATCAATTGCTTCACTAATGTTATTCAAAACTTTGTTCTGCCCTAATCCTTTTTCATGTGGAATTAGGTGGAATGAACTGCTTTCCCGAACACTGTCATCTTTGCCAGGCATCAAAATCAGTTCAAGGCAGGCAGACAAAGCCTTGCACTCCCAGAAGCACAGCAAAACTTGAGAAGCAAGCTCTTGGAACAGGGGATGGCACTGAGGCCACAGGATGAGTCTGAGGAAGCACTGAGGTACAGGATGTGTGGTGACTAATCATGGTGGAGAAAGAATGTCACCTCCCGCCCCCACATCATGCGAGTCACTCATCCCAGAGCTCCATGGCACAGAGGATGCAGGAGAGAACTCACAGTGGGCATTTACACAGGAAGAGACCTATGGAAAAGCAGAACTGCATCCAACAATGGCACATACTCCCAGCTCAGTTCTGTGACCTCTTCTGGTCTGATACCTCAGTGGCTCAGAGCAATCAAGACACCAATTAATTGCAATGGAATATATAAAAAGAATATACACCTTGCATAATTATGCTGTTATATTTCTGATTTTACATATTTACTTATATATGCATATTTCATTTATATATGCATATTCCATATCAGTTTGTTTGGTATGGAAATAAATATGTCTGATCACTGAAAGTCAGTAGTATTTAGGAACAAGATATTTTCTTCCAAAATGCAGGTATCTAGCCTGAGATGAGCATCAAGGCTTCATCAACAGCCTGTACCCAGAGAAACAGGAAACTATGAAGCAGTTTAACCCAGGGAGGAGCCTAATAAAAGAAGAATGAATTCCCCTCTGAAGATGCCCTTCAATAACCAGGAAAGCAACCTAGAGGACTAGTTTAAATTAAATTCCTACTTTTCAGAGGGCAAAACATGGTGAGACTAATCCCACCTGTAGTTCACCACTGTCTTTAAATTCAAATTTTGTGGTTGACTGGAGGCATCTGGCTAAATATTTATAAGTGGAATAGGAGGATCTATAGAAAAAGTGCACAGCAGATACTGTTCCTCACAGTTTTACTTTTAGTGAAATCTATGCTAATATATCTGTTAATTTCTACTGGGACAAGAATGAACGGAGTACATCTTTTCTGTTTTGAGTTGTTCCTGCAGGACAGCAGGAATTTGCAAAGCAGGAGCTCACAGAGATGCAATTATTCCAGGAGGGCCGCACTCCTGGAATGTGGATAAATATCTCACTATCTCCCTGTTTTCTTTTTGGTTTTCTACCTGCACAATCAAAAACTGTCCCAGGCCTGGCACATATATTGCTTCAAACAAGATGGTTGCACATTCAAATAACTGTACACATATTTAGTAGGAACTGAAGGCTAGGAACAAAAATACAGGAAAAAAACATTGAGAACAGGACTTCATAATGTGGCAAGACCTCTGTTTGGGGGTTTATCACACTGAAGAAGAGAAGAATGCAAGTAGATTTCTAATAACTTGATAGAGCATAGAAATGCAGTCAACCACTTCTAGCAAATTCAGTTTATTCCGTCTATGGAAATAAAAACTAGATATGAGAAATAAAGTAACTGCAGTAACTTACTGTAAAGCTACCCATACTTTAAATATAAACATGTCAAGCACTCTTAATACATTTATATGACATACACAGAGCACATACAGATGAACACAATAAATTGCTTTCATTGTCCTCTGGTCCTGAGGCAGCTCTCTATCAGGCCAATATTTTGACATTAATTAATGTAGCCTTAAAAATGCTTCCCCTTGTGCCACCTGCCTAAACTGTCCTGTAGTTCTCACAAATGAAGACACTGAAGCTATCCCCAGTTACAGCAACTCTACCTTACCTACCAGCAGTCACAGTTCCCTGTGGTCCACTAGACTGTCCTCCCCAGGGACCTCACCGAGTGACAACCATCTTATCTGACCTAAACTGTACGTATCATTACTCAGCTGGCTATACAATAATGCAACCTTCAGAGTCCAGCACTGGGGAAAACATTCAGGGAAACGGTAATGCTTTGATGTGGTGTTTTCAATTCCATTTAAACAGCCCACGCATATAAAACTAAAGCTGCTGGTAAGCTTTATTATAATGTAAATCCATGGTGAGGGAAAGGGAGGGGATTTATCAGTGCAATAAGCTGTGATCTATTCAATATCAATGTCAACTTTTTGAATAAATCAATAATTTTACTGAAAGAAATGTTGCCAGCCTCGTTTCCTAGAACGCTTGTTTCCAGGCACATATTTTATTTATACAAGGAAAAATTGCAACGAGCATTTAAAAATTACTACCTTTGGAGACAAACAGGAACTGTAGTGTTCTTGCTGTGTGTTTGTTACATTGTGTACAAGAAAACTGCATACAATTTGTGGTTGCTTCTTGAAAGAGTCACTCAAATGTCTAAATGAGAGTGAAAAATGGAAGGAGTATGATAAAAGCCACTGTTAAGCAGCATCTTAGAGTATTACAGGAGTGGTGCATTTTTCATGACTTGGATTTTTGGCAGAAAGAATCTGGAAAGGTTTATTTGGTAAAATCTGGATTCCAGATATAATTTCAGTTTCAGGCTGTTTCACATGGGGCAAGAACTATATGAGATTGCTCATAGCCAAGGAGGAGCAGGCTGGGTGGACATCCACTTACGCTGACCACTAAAGTGTTTCATATTGCAGGAAAGAATGGCACTACTATCCCAAGACATACCAAAAGCTAACTTTCTGCTGGCTTTTGTTGACGTGCAGCTGTAAGCCTTTTCTGACCTTCAATTTCCTTTTCAAAACAGTGGCATCCTCTGTAAAGCAGCATTCCCACTTGCTGCCACACTCTCATTCTCTTTACTGTCCCCACATTCTCATTCACTATTGCTTCCAGGGCACTTCTGGTCAAGTCATTTTGCACTTCAAAGTCACAGGTGGTTATAAATTTGTATTAACTCTAAAGGGATTCTTTCAAGAGAAGCTTTATGTAAACACAATATGTGACATCCATAACCAGGCCAGACCACAGCGTATTCTAAACAAGTGCCTTAAGCCAACATGTATTTGCCCTTGCAACTTAAACAATCCAGAGTATAATTTGTGATACCCTATTAAAAAACTTATTTTATTTTAGAGATGAAATATTACTTTTTGCATTACATCACAATCAACTATAAAATAAGATAATCAACTTTGTTCCACAAGACTAAACTGATTAATAAAAGTACACAAATGGCATATGAATAAATCTATTCCCAAATCTCCCACAACATACTGCAAGCCAGAACCTCATTAAATATAATGTTAAAATTTAGTAAAGCACCTGATTCTCTGCTTGGAATCTGCTTGCCACTCTAGGAAGAAAATTCGTGTGGCCAAAACTTAACTGGAGTTCAAGCTGGCCAGAAATGTGGAGAACAATAAAAAGATTATTTTCAAATACGTTAATGGCAATAGGCAGCATAGAAATATCATTGGCCTGTTACAGGATGTGGATGGTCACCTCACAAACAGGGACAAAGACAAGGCAAAAGTGTTTAACGCTTTCTTTGATTCTGTCTTTAACGTGGATGATGGACCAAGAGAGTCTCAGTGCCCTGAGCTGAAGGACCATGACTGTGAGAATAATCAGCTCCCAGTTGACCCTCAAATTGTGCAAGATCTGTTGCTCCAGCTGGATCCCTACAAATCTATGAGGTCTGATGGGATTCATCCAAGAATTCTCAAAGAGCTTTCTGATGTCATTGCAAAACCACTCTTGATGATTTCTGAACAGTCTTGAGAATCCGGAGAGGGCCCAGCTGACTGGAAGCTGGTAAATGTTGTCCCAATTTTCAACAAGACCAAGAAGGCAGACCCTGAAAACTAGAGTCCTCTCAGTCTCACTTCAGTGCCTGGTAAAGTTATGGAGAAGATTATTCTGGGAAATATTGAAAAACACCAGAAAGACAATGCAGTCACTGGTCACAGCCAGCACGGCTTCATGAGAGGAAAGTCCTGTTTATCCAACCTGATTTCCTTTCAGGACAAGGTAACCAACCTAGCTGATCAAGGGAAGCCAGTTGATGTCATCTTTTTGGATTTCAGTTAAGCTTTCAATACTGTCTCTCACAGGATCCTTCTGCACAAGATATCCAGCACACAGCTGGATAAACACATCATGTGGTGGGTGAGCAATTGGCTCAGGGGTCAAGCAAAGAGGGTTATAGTGAGTGAAGTAACATCAGACTGGCAACCTGTCACTACTGGAGTTCCACAGGGCTCCATCTTGGGCCCTGTGCTCTTCAACATCAAAAATTACTTGGACGCAGGACTGGAAGGGATACTAAGCAAGTTTGAAGATGTCACAAACAACTAACAGGGAACGATATTTTGCCATTAGGCAGAGCCAGACCCCAGTCTCCTCTAGCTTTTCTGTATTCCTTACTACTGTGACATTATTCTATTTGGTAACATGAAAATCAGCAAATCCCTACTGATGTGTACGACTGTTCTGCTGGACAGTGACCTTCTATGAATGAATTAATCTTAAATTAATCTTTCCCTATGGCAGAAATAATTGTTAATTCTAGACTGAAACTTAGTAGTTAATAAATTGGAATACATAATCCACTACCAATTATACAGAGGACTGAAATGCAGTTCTGTGTTCCTACTTATTGAGTACTCCATACATGGACTTTTACCCTTATTATGCAAATGGAACAATATTAGGAAATGATGAAAATTTCCAACTCCTAAAGGGAAGTGCTGCAGACAGGGAGATGAAAACCAAAACAAACAAAAATTTTAATGGCAACAATGAAATAAATAAGAAAGAAATACTTCTGGAAAGAGTGAAAGAGAGGCATAAACATTGTAAAATGTTTTCCAAGGAAAAATTCTGGCAAAAAAAATGTGAGAAAAACCTAAAAACTAGCTAGCTGGTCTATCAAACAAAAATCCCTTCTCAGCCTTTGAACTTGTTCACAGCTCTGCCTGTTTAACTACCAAACCAGACAGGGCACTGTGCTTGAGAGTCCCAAATACCATGGCATATTCAAATACAGGGGAAAAAAATCATTTTATTTTCACTGGTTATGAGAAAACATGTGCTGCACAGGTAATAAGAGTTGAATATGTCGCTTTTATTTTCTCAGTATAGGATGGAAATCCAAAGAACTGCAGCAAAGACAGCTGAAAATCCTGCTCTAGAAATACTATAAATATATTATACTTTTGACCAGCACTTAACTTAGACTCATGAAACTGTAATATCATCAAAATACCCATCAATTAAGGGGAAAAAACCCTTTTGATAAAATGCATTAACCAAACCAGAAAAAAAAATAAAAATAGCATATGTAGATGGATAAGAAAAGTAACATCTCATTCCACCCACAGAATCAGTTTCAAAGTTCATTAAGAAAACAAATCAGAACAGGGGGAGGAAATCAGGCCACTATGCCAGGAATGTGCTTTTGATGAAAAAAATTAGTCTTGTTTTATACAACGACTGCATTCAAACACCTCTCATAGGAGGCCAGATGTTTGTTGGAGCAAATTAACAACATGCTGTATGTATTTTAGTCTACTCTGCCTCTCATTGTATCAGCCATTAGTCCCAAAAGCCTCCACGTTTCATCAATCAGCTCCTGACTGGAAGAGGTTCCTCACACAGCCAAGACTCACCTTCTTAAGCAGCTGCTGCTGCTACAAAAGCTCCTGAGCCCTTCTCATCACTAATAGCACTTTGGTTTGGCAGCAGAACAACTTTAATTTAAGGGCAGGACCCATGTTCTCTGCCTGGAAACATGTGGAACCATCTGAATGTACTCAGCTCATCCATGCTTTCCCAAGAACAGCCTGCTTCTTTTAGTCACCAAGGTGTATCGTTCATTTTAACTGCGTGGAAGTTGAAGACAAAGGAAAGCATGAGCTCTAACTAGAGGAGCTTGCCAGCTCAACTTAGACAGTGCCCATTAGATGCACTGAGCCAAGGCTGAGAGAATAAGGAGTGGTACCAAGGAGGGAGCCTACTCGGCAAATAGTGTCTGGGGAAAGCTCATAGCATCCTATTTCCAAAGTAAACCTTTGGGAACCCATGCTAAAACCACTGTAAAAAGAAATACATGGCAGAAAACCCATTTGGTGCTGATTACATTTTTTCTTTTCTGCCAACTTATACATCTTACATGGGCTTCAAATTCCTTTCTGAATATACTGTAGTGCAAATCAAATTTTAAAAATGCTGACAAAAATAAAAGCTTAGTATTTTGTCTCCCAAAGAAGAACAAGGGACAGTCCAAAGCATCTCAGCATGTTAAGGAGAAGGAAAATGGTATAATAAAATTAAATCCCCTTCTAACATTTGAAATTTAGACCAAAAAAAGTTAACTCTGTCTTCCAGTAGTCTACTCAATCTCTGCAATTCTGCCAGAAAGCCCTTTCCTTTTGGCACCTGTTGCATTCCCCAAATGGCTCTTAGAGCCAGTGTAGAACCACTAATGAGGAGAAACAACTAGTGGGTTTCAACTGCGTTGCCCCTTAAATACATTTCAAAAACAACAGCAACTATAATGATTTAAACTATAACACTCTTCCATCCCAGAGATTTGAACAAATTCTAGAAGCAGCTAAACAAAGTACTATGTATAGTACTAATTAAAGTTCTACAGCATCAAGAAGTCCTACTACACTCCAAGGTCTTCAATGATGCTATATAAATAAAGAATAAAAAGTATTTCTTGCTTTAGATAGCATAAGATCCACCTACAAGAGAGGACATTGAAGGTTGATATGAAAAGACATATTTAGGAGAACACCAGGCATGTGTAAGTGCAGGTACACTCAAACTATATTTCCCTGGAAACACTCTGGAGGGGTACATATCCTATGGAGTGAATTCTAGCCTCCAGCTGTGGTATTTTCATGCTTGTCTGGTGACCAGTTACTAATCCACATGGCAAAGTGCAACATGATCTAGGAGTACTGTGTCAGATCACTGGAATGGGACCTCGCCAACGGCAGCACCATTTGGGCATGCCAGGGGCACTAATATAGGTCACTAGAGTAGAATAACATTCACTGCGTGTCATCAGCACAGGGAACATCAGGTTTACTTGAGGCATTATATTCAACATGTTTTAACACTCAAGTCATACAGGCTTAATCAAGACTCTATAGCTTACTTGGCCTGATTAGGAGGCTGTTTTTAGTGCTAGTATGATAAATATAAGAAAACTCCAAATGGTTTGCATCTTATTTTCTACACAGTCCAAAAACTCCTCCTCTTGGTCCGTGTTGAGATTGAAGGAGGCTAGTTCATACCTATTTTGTTGGAACATAAATGCATAATATATTTCTAGCTAAGAGACTTCTACTTAAGTTTTTTTTTTCTGTTTCTCACAGGGATAATCACCATGTATTCTTTAGCACATTAATCTTCTCAACTGATGTGCCCAATTTAATTCATGTTTTATCTCACTTCTTTTGGATTAAAATCCAACTGTATTTAAATGCTATTTTGCCATCTTGAGAAAAACTGTCCAGAGTTTTCCTAACCACGCTCATCATCTTTTGAAATTTCACTCTTCAAACCCTCATGTCATGAGTGGCTTGGCACTGAAAGTAGCTTAATCATTATTTGAAAATATTGGCAGATGAAGTCAGAAAGGGAATTGATTAACATCAGTATGTCATCTAATTAAAAACATATCATATTTTACAGGCTGTCACCAAAAAGTAACATACTGGAATTCTGCTGAACACTCCATTGAGCCAATGCCACAAAGGGAAGGGGGAAAAGGCACAAGAACAACTGCGCTCGTTCTTAAACAGTAAGCCTCCTGAAAAAGAAACTTCTGAAGGTGCTGCACTCTGAGAAAATCCTCCTCTTCCAGAGCAGTGGCTGCCTGTCCTAGATCTAAAATACCAGCTGGCACACCATCTGAGAAATCACCATTGAAGCTGTTTATCAACAACATGGAAAAAAAACCAGACCTTTTTTTCTTAAATGAATTATCGAGATGAATTACTTTGTGAAGAAGAGAGCTCCAATTGCCTGGAGATTGGCTGCCTGAAATTAACTGCTTCAGAAAGAGCTAAATTCTTCCACGAATTTGTCTTTTAAAGCACGTCTCTTCCCTCCAACACAGCTGTTCATCCTCGTAGCTCTTCCATACTTCTGAATTAAGCAGAGGCACACTGTGACTGATACTTTTGACTTTCTGCCAACAGACAGAAAACTGTGATAGCAAGAACCTGGATCCTCTTTTCCTCCATCAGGAAGAGGAGCTTTACTGAGGTGAGAAGTGAAGGTGAGGCCCCGGGCAACCAAATGAGAGAAATGTGTATGAAAAGCAGAGGAGTAAGAAAAATGCAAAACAGCAAGAAAAATTAATCACAGTCACTCTTCGGCAAGTGTTAGGCACCAGACAATAGAAAAGGGCATTTAGGGAACAAAGAATAAGGCAAAACCTATGTATTAAATAGCCATAAGGGAACTTTTATTTTTCTGCAACTCCTCCCCTATGCTTACAAGATTCACTCCCACTGGTGTTTCATGCAGAGAGCACTCTGTGAGCTACCCTATTTTTACACTATTCTTAACCACTACTTTCTACATGCAGATCCAAATGAATCCCAATAGAGGCCTCAAGATCCCATTGTAAATGCACAGTTAATAAAAGAAAATGTTTGCAATACTCACACAGTGAATGAGGTTAACTGAAAGGCAAATTATTCATGACTCAGTCACAAAACTAATTATAATAGTCAAAATATTCTGGTGTGTAAAATCAACATCTCCCTTTCCTTAGAGGAAAATAAAACCCCCCTAAAAGACAGCAAGGTAGTCAGGAAAGTGTGCTCTGCTCTCACTATCTGGCATTAGAGGTTGGTCTCTATAGCTGAATGTACTGGTGATTCACAAGTGAAGGCAATTACTATGCAAAGGGGAAGCATTTTATGATGCTTTGAGCTCTATGGATGTGTGGCCAAACTTAATGAAGCACTGGATTATTTAGTGTGTTAGCAGAGAAATAGCTGGGTGAACCAGATCCATATTTAGTTAGGAAATAGTGTCAAGACTGTGCCTGAAGCCACTGAAAAACTATCTGTACAATTTTTTTTTTTTTAAAACTTGCATTGTTTTCCAGGCTTTTCTCTCACAAATTTTAAAAGCAACAAGACCAAGAAGAATGCTACAAAGCCTAGCAAGGACTTCAATCAGATGTTCAGAAAAATCTACTTGTCTTTTTTGTTTGATTGCAGCATGTTCTTATCACCTTAGTGGAGAAAATCCATTGCCTGTGTAAAGAAGGGTCCTGTAATGGACAAGTGAGGAGGAGCAACCCCTAGGAGCAGGGACAAGGGAATTTCCCAGAGTAAAGGTCCTGATTTAGCAAACTGGAAGGTTTCCAATCCTGTGCTGCTTAGGTGAGAGTGGTCAGGCACCAAGGGGAGCCATAGGTAATTCCACCCACGTCTTTTGTGCTTCAGACAGCCTTCTTGCTTCCTTTTCCACTTCTGTTATGGCCCAACTGTAAAGGGCTAAAATCAACATTATAACCTAGTTCTCACCTGTGGCAATTCTTCTGACTTCTCATCCAAGTTTCAAGACCCTACCTGCTTCTTTTCTCACCCATTTCTTTAGACCCAGGTTTGCCACAAACTCTGTTTACCTTCTCAGCGTACCTCCAAACTACAATCCCTTCATTATTTCATTGATGCTGTTTCCCCCAAACAGCACCCAGGCCTGAGGAATATAAATCCTCTTGCTCAGGGCAAAGACTTAGTTTTCTCAGTGCCCACGTCCAATGTCGTAGGGACTTCTAACTGTCAGGAAAAGCAAGCCCAAGGACAGGAGTGTGTTTAGTACAGGTTTTATTACGGGTGGTTTATTATCTAATCTCCAAGTTTAGAAAGCTTGTGTGAACTGAGACTTTTCAATGCTCACATCCTATTCAAATTTCAGAAGAATTTTCACAGGGAAGGAGTGAAAAGCACTTTGCTGACCCTCCAGCATTCTCTTGACAAATTTGAAGATTCTGCTCCAAAACAGAGATGTCATAGCTTCATAGTGAAATGTTATTTTATCCAGCATCATGGTGCCTGTCTCCATTGCATCTTCATTCTCGAAAATAAATGAAATACAATTTGATTGCTATTCTTCTAAAACTTCTGTTTAAAGCCAACACCTGCCTTAAAAGAATTAGCCCATATATTTAAAGTTATCTGATCTATAAACAGCTGAAAGCGAGGCCTTATGATGAACAGAGATGATTCATCATTGTTTCATCTTCTAATATATTTGGGAGATTGGCACTGACTTTCACTGAGCCCTAGATTCTAGGTCCCTAAATCACTTTGAAAATTTGCTGAAGCTTTACTTCAGCTTTACTTCTCTTTGGAGGTTTCAGGGCATACAAGGGGAATGTCAGCTATCTCCTCACTGCAAAGAAAGATGTCACCTCCAGGGCCTGACTTCTAACTGCATTGTATGCATCATCTGCTGTTATAAAAACCTCTGCCAGAAAAAGACATGGAATCAGAATTAAAATCCACAGCATACGAATGGTCCAGTGTACTAATTAGCTGGCTGGAAGGAGGAACAATAATAAATAAGCCCTAGAGTTAGAAGCCAGATGTGGCAGAAGGACCCTGCAGCTGCTGAGCAGGCTCAGGGGAGGCCCCAGCCCAGGCCTCCGAGCTGGAGGTAACTGCACCCCCCCTTTTCTATGGGGTCTATGGCATGGACATTATGGCCCTAAGAAATGGAGTGACACAATCCCAAAGAATAATCCATAGTTCAGCAAGATTTTTTTACTAGTTATGTTTTAAGCATAAAACATGTACAGTGTGTTGTTTTTCATCATCCAAAATACAAGTTATAATTTTGTCTCCATCCCAGTAGACCACAAACCGTATTCTAAAAATAGTATTTCTTCAAGTTTCTCAAACAACTATAGAATAGGCCTATAAATATAGGCCATAAAAATACTTGCCGGAGCAAAGTAGCCTTCACAGAAAGGCTCTTTTCTCACAGGTATTCATTGTGTATCTATTCATACAGAAAACATCTGCATAAAAGTTGTTCTCTGGTCATATGAAAGGCACCACAATTTCTGATTTTTCTCTGAATGTAGATTACCTGCAGCATCAAACACTATCTGGAGTCAAAAAAAAAATCATAGGCAAAAAAAACTGTTGTAAAGGGCTGTGTGGGAACTTCAGATGAACAAAATGGCATGAGGCGTAAAAAGTCACCCTGATGGAACAGGGATGAAGACTGGAAATGAAAGCAGAATGGGGCAAGCATACACTTTGAACTCTTGAAAGCATAGGAGGGCAAAAATGCCAGTTTGTAAAAACCCAATAAATATGTTAGAAGAACTTGCTCATTACTGGAGAAGTCACTGAAGCAATTTGTCAGCTGAATTGAAGCCTGCTAGGATCCTAATGCACTGTTACTGACTCCCTGCCATTAACTGATTGACAAGGGGTTTGTAGATTCTAACAACAGCGGGGAGCAACCTTTTCCAGAGAAAAATGTCCTGTCATTTCACTGGTATTACTTGTTTTACAGTACTCACAGTAACCTTGGAGTAACCCTGCAAAAGCAGTCATGAAACTGTGGCCACAGGAAGGTTTGGGGTTTGTTTTTATTCATATAGAGCCAGCAGCACTCAGGCTCAGAGTATCCAGATCTGTTTTCCTGTTACACTTTTCCTTCATAATAACTGTTTTTCATTTTTTAAAAATACATCAATAAAACCGGAAATTCCATAAAAGCCATCTTCTTTTATATGAAAGTATGGGGGACGGGGAAACACAAAAACATATGGAAGTCAATTAAATGCTTTATTTATTCAGAAAAAAAAAAAAAAGGGGACTGTGTATTTCCTGAATTGAATTTGTTTTCATTGTCCTTCTGTGGCCAACTGGTTTATGGACTTCATATACGATGTCAGTCCTCATTTGTGATTTTTCAAAATATGAGATTGTATTTTGCAGGTTTTACAGCTGAAGCTAACCCCTTAATAATTTTGCTTCATGTTCACAGTGATTTAATTTTAAGGTGATTTAAGAGAAATGAGTCACCAAAATCACTTGTTGTTTTACCATTCTCCTTTCTAAATCATTACACTTTCTGCTGTTCACTAAGATTGTTAGAAGTTCATGTAACAGAAGCTATTAGTCTTTAGGGCTCAAACAATAAAATTTTACATGCAGTCACCTATCACATTGTTAATTGTTATAAGAATAATATGAAATTAACTAATACCTACTGACATTTAGATGTTCATTAGAAAGTTCCTTCACAAATGAAGGTACCTTAGAAAGTAGAATATAGACGGTAATTATGTAATAATGTCTATAAAAAGTATCTGGGAGAAAAAGAAGAATGACAAATATTTATCCTAAGGAAAACACAAAAGGGAAGAAGAGGTAGCCTGGAAATTCTGGCATGCAGTTTTAATTTACCTGTATGGGATGAAACTGGTATTTTGGTGACAGCAGCCATAGACAGTATGTAAAAGCAGGAGAAGGACATACAACATAGGACTATAATTGAGGGAAAATTGGAGGAAATAATTATGTAAGAAATACTGTTTTGGATTAGAAAGACTCATAGTCAGTTTTTTATACAGCATCTGAAGATCTCAGAAGACAGTGCTTTTTATTCTGCACAAAAAGCAAAACAAATTTGTGCTTGATTATTCTCTCTGAACAATACTCTGGCATAGTTTTAAAATACAGAAATAACCCCTAATTAGTAATTTCCAAAGTTGGATTCCTCAGTCATATCACCACATCCAAGTGAACTCAGAGATAAGGCTTGTGCATTGATCTAGTTTTCATATACAATGTAGAAAGAAATGTGAAAGTACAAAATCATCAGCATATTCTGTTTAACACAATATCCCAGGAATATCCCAAGACAAACAAATTAATTACAAACATTCAAAACAGATTAAAAAACTGAAATCAAATGATAAGAAAAACTTAATCTTTAGACATTAAATTCACTTCACAAATATACAAGCACAAATATCTAAACTGGTAACCTCTTCTCTCACTTTGTCTATCTTTGGATCTAATCATGTAAAAACATATTACATAATATATACAATAATATAAAAACATAAACATATAATAATTTTATATAATGAAACAAAATTTTCTTAAGGAAAAGTTGCAGAAGTAGAACACAAATCTGGGAATTTTAGACAAGGAACATGTTTTACTTTATAAAATGGAAGAATTTAAAAATTGGAATGTTTTAAACTCTTCTGAAACATGAGGCAACTAGGGAGTTTTAAGATAAATAGAAATCTAAACCAAACCATTTGCCAACATAAACAGCTTATGTTAAGGCATCACAAAGAGATGGAGTCTTATGAGTGCCATACATTTGCATTATCTGGGTGCACTGATCACATTAAATGAACTCAAGTATCAGCAATAGGACAGACACTTATACTAACTGTGAGTCACACAATTGTTTGAAAAATGCTCCATTGCATGGGAAAATCAGCTGAGCAAGGAGGAGATACTGCTGGAAAAGGAAACACATTTAGAAGAATTTATGGTCATAGTGAAATTTGTCAATTAAGACCTGATTTAGGAGCACTTCTGGGCTCCTTGCTGACATTAAGCTTTCAGCAATATCTATAGTTCCAGTTACAAGTTCCCTTTGTATCACCTCCAAGTGGTTACCAAATCTGCCCCAGTGGAAAATGTCTTGCAGATATTCTTATCTCACTTGCTTTTTTGGGTCCTAGAGACACCATTTTACTATGCATAAATTTTTCAACAGTCATCACACTCTACCTGGGAAAAAATACTACAGCATACTCAGTACTCTAAGCTACCTATACAACCTCATCCTGATTTTTTTTAACAACTTTGACAAACGCCACTATTTAAAACTTCATTTTCAAGATATTCCTGATGTTGTTTTTGTGAAAGAATTTTTGTAAGAAGACTTTTAATAGCAGTTAGGGCACAACTATGATCCCTTTAGGAAGAGAAAAAGTCATCTGTACAGAAACTAAAGTCTTCTTGGGAGCCAAGCCACCTTTGTGCCACTGCAGTGTGCATGAGTTGGGAACTCCAGCTCTAAAGAGGATGTTCTGGCAGGAGACAAGTGCTGCAGCAAGATCAAGAATTTTAAAGAAGGCTAGAACAGTTCATTTAAGCTCATAATATAGTCTCTGATTCCCCAATAAATGAAATTTACTCCCAGCAGACTATTCTTTTAATTTTTTTCAGTCAAGCTGAAAGTTCACTTTAAGTTACTAAATACTGGTATTTTTCAGTTTCTCGTTCTTTGTTTTCTCTTAGAGACATAATTAGATTCAATACTGCCATGATAAATTAATACCAAATTGCTATATTTATGCACATAAAAGCAGAAAATTAAAGGAAGAATTATTAAAGAGATGGATAGCTAAATAACATCTCATAAATTGGTGTCTGATGTATGGATGGAATTCTCTATGTTTCTTTAGCTTATATAACAAATAATGAACATTACATATAGGAAATTAAACTGTGGCTATTAAACAACACAAATGTGCAAGGAAACATCAAGATTTAAGCCACATGATATGGCATAGAATAATGTCTTGTTGTATTAATCTCTGTCACCTACTCCTATAAATATGTTAGCTACAGCTAGTCTTCCCCGAAATTGGATAGCCATCACCCACCTTGCTGAACAAATGTAATTCAATACAACAGAAACCAGCTTGACAAACAAAGGGAAATAATTATTGAAAAGTTGGGCAAGCTGAATCAATCCAGCAGAGTCTGGCAAGCACCAGTGCTGGCCATGGGCAGGAGAAGAGAGCATGTTGTGTTCAGCAGGAATGGAGGCAGCAGGTGAGGAGGAAGCAGGAAAATGTCCTCACCATGTACAAGCACTATTTTTGCTTAGCTTTATCATTAAACACTACTTTGGGACAATATTATCTATTTAATCTTCTTATTATTATTTTCAGAATACCTCAGAAGCAAGGTCAAGGGTCACAACAAGAGCTGGTGAGTAAAATCTTATGTCTTCAAATAATTTTCAGAAAAGCATCAGCAAAGAATGTGTTAGCAAGGAAAACAAGAACAAAGTAAACAGCATAAAACATTGTAAATAGCAAAGAGTCCTGTGAATAAGATTTGAATTGTTGGGTTTATATATATGCTCTATCTTCATTGCCACATATTTAAATACAGGCTTTCGCAATACAGTGACTATTACTTATATATAAGTTTTGAGCCCTCATTTCTTTCCAGCTAAACTGGGTGAAGATATACAACACTTGCTTCACTCAGATTTTACGTATTATTTTTTTAAATGAGAGAAAAATCTAATTAAAACCAGTTAACAATAGCAGTTATTGCAACTTCTGCAGACAGATTAGCACCTGGAAGTGACAAAAAATTTACCTTTCCCGTCCTGATCCTCGCACTGTATCACGTAGTCAACACACTTGAGTAAATGTGAAGCATAGCATGAGTGCATGCAAGCAAGAGGGAACAGCATCTATGTGTATCCAAAATGCACACACCAATTAAATGGGGAAGCCTCAGGGCCATCTCTAACTCTTTTGTTTATATCTTTTCCACCCAATTGTTCTTTCTCTGGCTCATCTGTTGGAAAGGATGGGATGTAACCCAACAGATGACTAACTGTGTACAATCAAACCCATTTTGTTTCTTAACCCCAGCAACTGCCACATGTTATTTCTGAATCTTAAGGACCCTTATCTTTAGCTATCTTGCTGTGGTGACCCAGAGATAAAAAAAAAAAAATAAAAATTTCTCCTCTCTTTCTTTAAGCCAAACAACAATTTGCAGTGAAAGATAAAATCACCTTGCATATATAACTGGTTGCAACAATCTAAATATCTCAGAAACATAATAGTAGAGTTTTGCTCAATGTTTAGTTAAAAGTCACTAATTCCAGACATGCTGAAGTCAATGAGAATTTTTTCAACGATCTCAATGAGCTTTGGGTAAGACATAACTTGTTTAGGTTTCTGACTTCTGTTGCTCCCTGGGTTTCATTTGATACTCAGAAAAAAATACCAAAAGTTAGTTAATAATCATATACCATGTAAACAGTGATGGACCCTAAAACGCAATACTCAGCTGGTTTCCATCTCAAAGCTCAAATTATAATAATGCAAAAGCCAGGTGTATGGCACTGACCCAGACTTACAGTGTCAGATCTAACTTCAGTAAAACAGCCCAGCACATATTTTATAACAAGGTTATAAAATCTGATCTAAAAAATAATAATGGCAATCTTAAAATCTAAAATATATTTTGCAGGGGTTTGAAATTAATATTTTTTTCCATTAGATGGCTTTACAGATGGACCTACCATAAAACCAGCATTCTTGTACCATTATGCCCATTATTATCAGTTCTTGGTAAAGCATACCATTTCCATGTGAAATGAACTATTATTTTTGCACTGTTATAGCTGATGATACAATATTCTGACCATATGTTTATTATAGCACTGATTTCACCCAAGGTTTATAATTTGACAAGCCTTCAGGGTCACAAATCTACCAACCTTTACTTCATCTTCATACATACACTCATGAAAAGGAGTTTCAGGCATCTGAATGCTTTAGGCTCTGACCTCCTGATAGCTTGCAACAGAAATAACAACTGAAAGCACTCACCTGCATTGGATAGCTAAATGCATATATTTTAAAATTTGGTTGAACCTTTAAACACACATAAAAAAGGTAATGCTTTTGTGCCTATTAAATCTTAAAATGCTTTCACTATCATGATTTACATTAAAAAATTGCTTGAGGATTCCTGTGGTTATAGTTCCCTGCTCTGTCAGAAAACTCAAATAGGCAAAGAAAATGGTGCTAGGAAAGCAATGTTTAAAGATAAGATTGTCCATTAGTGGCTGTCCCAGTTTCTCCTGTTTGGCAATAAAGAGAAAAGTATTTTCAGCAGTACTTTAAAAGGGACCTGCACAGTAAATGTGGTTCAGGTCTTAAACAAGAAATTAACCACTTGAGGGCTTTCTCTTTTCCCACTCACAGAGAATTAAAAAGGTCACATGTATGACTGTTTAGCTATTTTTTGAAGTACTTTGCCACAGGACCCAAAAGCGACCACTAACAACCAGCCAGAGCCACACAAATCATCATGAGGACCTCTGGGTGGTTCACCAATGGAAGTTCTACTCACACCACAGTATTAGCACTATAAACCTACCGCATTTCACTGTTCACATGCTTCTTCAGTCACTATCTACGTGAAAGGCCAAAGCACGTTCACACACAGGTAAGTGAAGTTTCCCCAAAATTTTCCACAAAAAAATAAGAATGTATACACCAAGAAACAGTCTTCCATGCACAAAAAGAGGGACTTGAGGACGTCTGACATCTCCTGAGTGTCACGACTGAAGAAACATTTCAGAACAGAAGGAATAAGGTTTTGCAGGTTTATATATGAAATCAAATAATGCCAGAGGTAGTAAATTTATAGTTTTTAGCATCATTTGAATGTAATGACGAGTATTTTCCAAACTGTTTTGAGAATCCTATCCTCAAAACTGGGATTGTTCAAGAAGATTTCAGAAAATCACTTCATCATACGCCTAACTACTTTTAAAAATCTTCCACTGTTAGTTTATACATGTGTAATCTGCTGTCTCGCAGTGTTTATAATTGCATACCTTATTCTGACAGTCAGAGGAGGTGTACTCAGTTGATACTCCTAGCCTCTGGAATATTGCAGCTCTGAGACAGGCAATTAGAAATTACCTTTTCTTAAAACAGTCAATGGCCTAAGTGGGGAGAAGCCTGTAACTTCTAATCTAACACAGAAACTCAGCCCTCTTCTATCACACATCTGCTTTCCACTGGCAGACTGCATCTCACCACACAACTATAAAATTGGAGTAGACCTCCTCACCATCCTGAAAATGTTACAAATTACCTCAGATTCCAACAAACGAGCCGAAATTTAGCATGCTGGCAAGAGCAATGAACTGCTATCTGTATGGTACCCTATACATCTATTGCTTTTTGAAATAGGTCCAAAATTTAGAAGTGACTGTATGGAGCTGTACACAAATAATTCAGTCAAGCACCTTAATTTCTTCACATTGAAATCTTTCACAAGACAGTAAGCTTTCCCTAAAAGAGTAGATATTCCAGCCATATAATTTCAGCATTTCATGTCTCTGAGTAAAAAGGGATCTCTATTAATATGCTGCAGTTTCCACCTCTCTGGATAGATATGGGGTTTGAAAAAGTAACATAAAGTCAGGTAAAGTATCCATGGGACTTTCATTACTGTCATTACAAATGAACATTTATAACTAATTGGCTTGGCAAGATCTGGCAACACTACTTTAACAATGCAAATCATTAACATCAATACTGTTGCATGAAAACAAGGCAAGGACACAGGAGTTTGACATTTTTTACATATCCTAGTTTTAAACAAGTATAATAACCATCAAAGGCCTCTGGAATCTGAAGATGTGGAATTTCTCTGTTTACACATCTGTTTGCATACGATATGGAGGATAGAAAGTTTCTTAATGATGACTATATCAGCTGCCACAGGCAAAGTCATCTCTTGGGTCAGAGGACAGTTTAGTCTCTGAGTTTATCTCAGTCACAGGCCTCCTTGCTGTGATCTCCAGCATGGTATTAATTAGTTCCAGTTGTAGTGTGGACTTCAGAAATATCAACATCTGTTCACATGCAAGACCACACACTTGTCTTACATAGGCCATCACATAGCTAGTTATGACTGATAAAGAATTAAACTGAATCACAGACTCCTAGAAGTCAGTGTCTATGCAGTTCTCATTAGTTTGACTTTCCATTAGTTATTGTTTCCCATTAATTCCATTTAAATTCATATTTGCAGTTTCTAATTTAAAAAAAAAAACAAACAACACACTTTGTTTTTTTTTCTTCTTGAGATGTTTTTGGAGGGATTTTTCTTAGCATGTTCTCTGAAAACCTCTTCAAACACATTCAGTAAGATAATCAAAGCATCAGAGAAATAAGAAAGCATGAAACTGAGGTAAGCCAGGAATATCCCAATCACTGATAAAATGGTGTGTGACTTTAAACCTTATTTGGATACTAATATTAAGTTTAAGAAAGTTTTGCTTAAGCATTTTTGACTAGGAAATAAGGAGCTGTAAAAATCCAACTCTATGCCTTTTTGTGCTGTTTAAATGCTTTAATCTGCTGACAGAAATGAATGGATATATGTACAGTAGGTGTACAAATGAATGGTACCCTCAGAAATATGATTAGAAGAACCTAATAGCAGAGATGTTCCTGAAGGTGTGTTTTGAAAGCATCTGCAGGGGTACAGCCCTCCTGAGTTAAGAATAAGTGGACTCTTCCCACAAATTTTCTTGTTAATCTTGTTACACTGATGGCTTTTAGTAGGCTAGGGTCTAATGACTGTGTTTAGGGAAAGATGAATTTCATTCCAAATAGAAAAATTTCACTGGTACAGAAAATTTAACTTGAAACAACGGGTTAAATTTTGTGATGAGTTAGAAACTAAGTGTGATCTGTATTTTCTTTGTTTGAGGCTTTCAGAACTATGAATATTATATTTTTCAAAAGCTTGTGTGATGGGTTGACCTTGGCTGGACACAAGGTGCCCACCGAGCCACTCTATCGATCCCTCTTCCCAGTCAGACAAGAGAGAGAGAATAAGATGAAAAATGACTCACAGGTTGAGATAAGGCAGTTTACTAAAGCAAAAACAAAAGTTTGAGTGCACACAAGTGAAGAGGAAAATAACAAGGTTTATTTTCTACTTCCCATTAGCAAGAGGTGTTTGGCCACTTCCCTGGAAGCAGGGCTTCAGCATGTGCAGTGGTTGCTCAGCAGGCAAACACTGAACTAATGAATGTCCCCTCTTCCTCCTCCTTCCCTTGGCTTTTATATCTGAGCTGACATCATGTGGTATGAAATATCCCTTTAGTTAGTTTGGGTCAGCTGGCCTGGTGTTGTTCCCTCTCAGGATCTTGCCCTCGACTGGGGGCAGAAGGGGGTGGGGAGGATACTGTGCCAGCACTGCTCAGCAGTAGCCAAAACACTGGTTTGTAATCAACACCTTTCTAGCTACCAATGCAAAGCACAGCACTGTGAGGGCTGCTATGGGGAAATGAACTCCATCTCAGCCAGACACAATGCAGCTTGTCATTCTCTTTATACCATGTAAGAGTCCTTAACATTTTTTAAAAAATGAGGTTGCAGAAAACCATCATAACCAAACATTCTTTTTATAAATACTATGTTCTTCCTCATTCTTCAGCACAATTCACCAAAATCAATAGGCTCCAAATGGAATTACTACATTATGTGAAAAACTCCACTTTCTCTACAAAATACTAGAGCCCTGTTTTAGTTGGTTTTTGCTGGGTCTGAGGTAACTATCAGCTTGCCTACAGAAGCATGAAGTCATTAATATGCATTAGCTGGTATAACCTAGAACACTATGCATCAAATTATCCTTTTTTTTCCCTCAGTGATCACAGCAATTAAATTCAATCCTCATAAATTGAAATGAGGTGAAAAGGGAATGTGATAGCAAAGACTCATTAGAAAATAAAATGCTCTATTAGAACAGCCTGGGCTGTTTAGATCACAAGATTTTTGACTCATTAGGGCAGTTGGGTGGCCCCTAACTGAAATTGATGTGGCATTTCCAGGAACCACCATAACAGTTGCAAAGGGGAAATCTGCTGCACCTCTTTTTCCACATCATGTCCCACTACAGACATCTGCAGTACTTCTCTTCCCATATTTCTTTCACACCGTATCCTTTTCATACCATATCCAACTGTAAATAATTTATGTTTCTCAATGACCTAGTTTTCTGGATTAAGCTGAAGCATTGTGTCTCCTGGTCTACTAAGCAACTTTCATAGAGCTGGGAACATATGCCAATTTGTACAGAGAAGTTTAATTATTTGCCATCTATGGAGCACATCAAGGAAATCTGATATCTACAAAAAAAAATCTGAACAGAGAATACAAACCCCAAAAATTACTAAACTGGTTGCTGAATTTTCCATTGTCAGTTTTGCTGAACAGTACCTATGACCCCTGTTCCCAGAATTCTTACAAATCAGTATATTTGAAATGATCAAGCTGAGATATAGAGCATCCCAACAAAGCATGGTAACAGAGCAGTTCTGTTAAATGACAAAGGTACATGAAGTAGGGTATTAAATTGACTAACTTTAAACCTTTTGCTACAAAGTAGAATCCATAAATCTTTCTGAGACATCTAGGCTACTTATGTAGTGCTTGTGAAAAAATAGGCATCACCAAAAAGCAGTCTAAGTCATCCACATATCAGAATTACACATGCCTAGGGCTTGCCTAAAGAAATACTGCAGAGACCTGCATGTCCAAAGACTGAGACTTAGGCAAAAGGGTCATAGAAGGTTCCATTTCCTTGAGGATTTTTCTCATAGGATTTGTGAACTAAGCAAGGCTTACACTTCTCTGTCACAGCTGAGGTGGCAAGGACAGATGGTGCCTACCTCTATACTTGGTATATTGAAAGAACTTATATGTTCCTTTTCCCAGTATTTCGTTAATTTTGTACATTAAACAGGCACTAAGTTAACAAGACTTAGAACAAGACTGGAAGTTAGGGCCCATCTCCTCCAATGAAGAACAGACTTGGTGAGACAAATTACCTTAAGTTCTTCCCCAAGTCTTCCATTTTTGGCAATGAAGCAATTAAAAAAAACAAGATAAGTAATAATCTCATGCTACATTCAACCTTGGTCTGGTGATTTCAGCTTTCCCGCACGGAGTAGCAGAGGTGGGTTTGACTCCCTAGGTAGAATTCAAAACTTCAGACTCTTCTCTTAGGTGTCTGTAATCATCAGATTCTTTAAAGGACACATGCCATGTTTTTATTTAAAACAACCCCCCACCAAAGGCAGTCAATCCACTCGTATTCAAAATGCAAAATGCATTTTTAAGAGGTTTGGAGTGGTGGGAATACCTTTGGGTAAGAGCTCCCAGGCTCTTCTGTCCAGGTTTTAATCTCTGACTCATCTCAGGCAGAACAATAGGACAGTCTGGGCATGTTCCAGAGCCAAAAGTCATGCTCATAGTTGGCTCTAAAGTCACACTGAGAGATATCTGGTAAATTTAAGATACTGAAGGCTGAGGTGCCAGGAGATGCTGGGCTGACAGACTTCAATCACTCTGCTGTAGAGACTTACAGTCTTTATTTCATCTAGCCTGACAAGCCTTTCCATTTTTGGTGTAAAAAAATTCCTTGCCTGACAAAATCTACCCATCATGATCTTTTACTAAGGGCAAACTGAAGGCTGTTTCCTCATGTTCACAAAGTATCTGACTTTACTGCTCATTTTGTTACACTTTCAATTTTCTCTCACTTGATTTTTCAAGCCAAATCAGCCTGGGGAGATACTTAGGAGTTTGGACTCTGTGTTCAATTTCAGCAAGGAATTAATGTGCTACTTAAGGGAGAGATTAAGATAATATTTCAATGTAGAACTCTGATAATGCACTTTTTTTCATACATGATGTATAAAAAACAATTCTGGGGAACTTTTTAATCTTGTTCAGAGCAGAACTCATCTGTAATCCACAATGCCCTAAAGATGGCATAGAATTAATGAACAGAATTTCTTTACTTTACTCCAATTCACCTGGCCTTTTAATTAAAACAAAACTTTTACTCAAATGCATTAAAAAAAATTAAAACCTAAAATCTTGCCCTATTAGTCTTTCTAATTTCTTTTGTAGAATGCTGTGAACTTATTTCATCACTTAGAGAGATGAATCTGTAAAGCAGACTTCATAAAGTTCATCTTTATTTAAGTCACCGACTGCAAGGCAAATAAGTCCCTTACTTTTTGGTTAAATACAGGAACTTTGTTAAGTCTTCCCCAGTGTCTGAGAAAAGTGACTGAAAAGCACATCCAAAATTTAACTTCCTTAAGCTAAAATTATTATTAACTTTAATCAGGTTAGCTAGCCAACACAAAAGATCCCTTGACAGACCGTTAAACAGAAAATCCAAGTGAAAAGAAAAATAAAAAATATGGGAGAGAAATAAAATATCTTTGTACTTGAAATCCCTTTTTAACTCCAAAATAAGAAGTCTAAAACTGGATATGAATACAAGAATGGTCATATTTGGTAAGAGCAAAAGATCTAATCCACTAACCTGTCCTTAGCAGAAGTTACAAAAAGGATGTCTAAGAAAGTATGCAAAAAATGTGCAATTAAACATACAACTCTTTTCTTTTATCTTCAGTTTCTAGACATTCTCAGTTTAAGAACTTTAGTCTGATGGATTTTCTTAGATATCTATTAAACTTCAGTGAATTTATCTTTTATGAGCTTGTTCTGTCTCCTCTTGACCTCATGTAAACTTTCAGCATCTGAAACATCCAGTGTCTCATGGTGCAACAGGTCAAATATTGGTTGCATGTAGAATTACCTTGTTTGTTAGTTCTGAGCTTGGCCTCTTTTGCTTCAGTTGTGGCCTTCCAGTTATTCTACCAGAAGAGAAAGAGAATGATTGTTCCCTCTCCATAAGTTATTTGCATTCCATTCACGATGCTCTTGATTGCACAGGTTATTTTCAATCATTTATTTGGCAGACAGAAATTTGCTTGGTCATTCCTTCTACACCAATCATTCCATATCTTTGATTATTCTTGCTCTGTTCTTAGCACCTTCCCGGTTCTACTTTATCCTTTTTCAGGACTGCTGACTCCGTCCAAACACATAATTTTTCTGCAAATCTTCCCAGTACTGATGTGGGAGCCTCAGCTCTTCCTGCCAACTTGTTTATAAACTGGTGTCATACTTGGTGTCATGCAGTCCCTTGGTTCCCAAGCATAGTTAAGCAGAAGAGTACATACCATTGCAGGTTATTTCTCTGCAACTTGGCAAAAAAATACCTGAATTTTTAAAGTTTTTATTGTTCATTTTGTGCATTTTATTCATAATAATGTTTTCTAGAGTCACATCGGGTTCATACAGAAGTTCTTACGAGTTCCTCATATAGAAGAGCTTTGGCAAAAGTATCTCCTAGCATTTTCCATAGTACACAGAAGATGAAACATATCAGTGTAGCTTTTCTGCTACATTATCTTCTATGAACACTTCTTTTATAAGCTGACCACCTGTTGGTTTTACAGACCAATGGAACTATTATGAGTAGCATTATTAGAACTCTAGTGTGTCTTGCAATTATTTAAATTTTACTTAAAATGGTGTACATGTATGCGACTCAGTGCAAATATGGTATTCATCTGCCTTCTCAGAAAGGCAAATGCAAACCCACTTAATAAACTGAAGGGAATTTCAGCATTGCTTCCCTATTATGGCAGCATAGTCATAACTGCTATTTGAACCGAAGACTTATTTTTCTCAGTTGGTAGCACTTCTGAATATTGTCTCATTTGAATAATCATCTAGCAGGATTCTACAAATAGCAAGCAATTTTCAGTGTGAATAAGACCTATAACTTTTGCCTAAGATCAACATCACCTCTGTGCAGTGGCCCAGGCAAAGTTTTATGAGCTGCTGTTACAATGCCTTGATAGGGCCTACCTTTCTTTTCATGTGCATATCCTCTGCATGAGACTGAAGTACAAACTGCAAAAAGCTGGCAAGCAGTGAATAGGTTTCAAAATTCCTTTCATGTCAATAATTTAAATTGCCACAATAAATTGAATCATTTTTTGGGGGAAAAAATATGGTCCTCTTATCTACATAATGATAACAACAGATATTTTGGCTTGGACTCAACATTTCTATTTCCTTAAAGAAAGAGGTTTTGCAAAGTTTTTAACAGTAGAATCATTTTTGCTCTTAATTTTATTGGATGAATTATTTTTACCTACCTTATTTGCAACACTACACTGATGTATTGAATGAAAAAAAAATATGCTTGACCCTAGGCAAGGCCAAAACAATGCATTTTTGCTATACAAACCAACCAAAAAGTAAAACTATATCCTCAGCTACAGTTGGCATTTCAACCAGTCATGATACATTTATGCAACAGTGCAAATCTTGGCCTTGGTGAATAGTATGTGAAATAGCACATCAGCTCAGACTCAAAACAGGGAGAAATATCAGTGATCTACATTGCTGTTTCTGTAGGGAGTCTATGTTTCCTGTAGTCATGCTAGCAGAGCTAGCCAACGTTTATCCCTGGCACTAATAAAGAAAGAGAGTAGGCATGATGAGCAGGAGACTTATTCTTTGTAAAAACAGTAAACAAGATTCTTGAAGAATATATATGTTTTTAGATTGGACATGAATTTCACATCAGTGTTGTCTATTTCAAGCAAAATATTAATAACAGGCGTGATCCAAGTAGAGATATTTCATTAGGCATCCAAAGTTCAAACACATTTTAAAAATGGGGGTTATTAGCAACTAGAAAGCTCTCTGAAATGAAGACGGCATTTAGAGATGTGTGGTTGTTATTTGTTCTCTGTATTCCAGTATCTTTGAAATGAACATTCAAAGCCTTTTCCATTCCAAGCCTCTGATCTTCCTTTCAAGTGTAGCAAGCACTTCTGAAATTCTGAAAGAAGAGAATGAATCACTGACCTATCCATTTTTTGTGAAGTCTCAATCATCAGCAGAGACCTGCTCCCTTCTCCTTTCCACAAGTCACTATCAACTTGGATTAAAATCTGAAGGGAGATGCATGACTTGAGTCTCAGAAAATAAATAAAGGTTAATCTGATGAATGGGATTATAATACTATAACTGTATAAAAGGAAACAAAAGACAGAAATGCTAGGTTTCACCAGCTTTATATGCCTGACCTCTAAAGTAAAAATATCCAGGATTTTAATAAACAGAGCTGAGATGAGGATTGATCAGGAGATTTACCGGACATTGAGACGGACAGAAAATCAGCCTCTGGAGCCTGATTTTTAAAGTAAGAATTTAGTCCAATATATAGGTATAATCATCAGAATCAATCACCATACTTTCACTGAAGGACTATAGAATATTTATAATTCAGATTTTATCGCTGCTTTATAAAGTATATATTCTAAGTAGAATAAAGCACAGTAGAATGCTGGAAAATATGATATGTATTTGTGGCCAGTGATCACATCTTTTAAACGTTGATTTCACTTTCTGGTGTTTTCAGGATAAGGTAATTTTAATATTGATTGACAAGCCTGAAAATCTAAATATGTGTATGCAGAAAATTTTAACATATATTTACATTTAAAAGGAATCCAGAATGTATTGTAGAGCAAGACTAACTGCTGTATTACAATGGGAAAACAAAAAGATTACAAAACTTCACCTCAGACTCATGGAAAAGTCCAGTTTTAAATTTCTTTTGGAAGCTCATTTAAACAGACACATCTATGTTTTTTAAGCAGAACAGTATTAACTTTCATAAGAACTATAGAATATAATTCTTTATAATCTATCTTTCTGTGTTATCTGAAAGTTAATAACAGCCACACAGTGTATTTAAATACCAAACATTACTCTAAAGTATCCAGGCTTATCCTAGGAAGATGAACTATCATAATCTCCCCTTAGGGCCACAAAAACAGATTTCAAGATTTTATTCATCAACAGTCCTTCTGTTCACATGACCCTTTCTATGAACTATTTCAAGTTAACAAAGCTCATGACGCCTTTCTATCTTTCTGTCTCCAATACTTTGAACTCTCATGGAGATTTCTGGTATAGGACCAACTTATCAAGCATGGAAAAGAACAGCTGTTATTTATTTAATTTCAGGTCTCTCTTGTGTTCTGCATTTGCAGGTGGTGGAAGGAAGTACAGTTCTGCCAACAGCTCTTAGACCAATTCACTAGAGCTTGGTAATTATCAACATGGACATTAGGTTATTTACAGTGTTGTAAGTACAACCAGAAACAGACACTGCAGCTTTTTCTTGATCTGAAATTACACAGGTGCAACATGAATTACAAAGATGTGGCATTTAAAGGATTTCACTGTTCTTTTGATTCTGCAATGACTGTTCTTCATGGACAAATTCACACTTTTAAGCAGTTTTAAAGTTTGAAACTTTTAATAAGAGTTTATTGTAAAACTTACGAGTTGAATATGTTTATAATACATAATTTACATATCCCCCCCAAAACCCCAACAAAACATCAATACTTCAAAGGAAAATGACATAACTTGGAAGAATTAAATTCAAAATATACGCCTAGTGTAAAGTGCAGATAACCCTGCAATGTGCCCACTACTGAACAGCAATAACATTCAGTTGTATTTTCTGTCATTTATTTTAATTTATTTTTCTTTTGTTATGACATTTGCAAATATTTTCAAATGTGTGTTATTATAATATGATGATGGCTATATAGAGTATGTATTTCTCAAGTCTCTTCTTTTCCATATGTCTATGAGACAAATTCTATCCTTTGGATGTGCTTGTGGTACCCCGTTTTGATTCATTAAAAGTCATGCATAATCAAGAGCAGATTTTGGTTCTTTTTTTTTTCCTTTTAAATTCTCTAAACATTGTGCCAAACACTCAAAGACTATTTTCTCTTTATCTCTATGGGTATTTCTTATTTTTCCCCTAATAAGGTGGAAAAATATTTCCCAGCAAGAAGGGGTTTTGTTTTGTTTTTCCAAAAGTTTACAGATTTTCAGCAACGTTTGTACTAACCAGTTGAAAAATAGTAGTTACTCCTTTCATAATGTGACTTGCATTAAAAAAATCTCAAATAACTGATTATAACCGAATTTTCTCCTCCCCTCACAGTCATTCCATTCTTATACTTCCTAACTAAAACAGAACACGTAGGTAGGTGATACAGACATGGTCTGCACAAAATCCTGCACTCACTTAGCTAAAATATGTGTGTTTCAAGCCAATTTAGTTAAACCTATGCAGTCTGTTCTCATACACATATTTTCATTTACAGATGTATTAGAGGGAACTTTGCAAAAATGGTCAGTTGGATTGTAGATTCTTATTTAAAGAGTGTGGCTGAGATTGAAATTGGATCTAGAGAGAACATATTTCTAATATTAAATAAATATCACCCTATTGGGAAACAAAAGGGAAAACCAAGGGCTTGGTTGTGGAAATTTCTGTTCTCACAAAGAAAGCTGTTCCTTTCTATTTTTTCTAACAAAGTTCATAGTACTATAAAAACTGTCACATCATCTAATCCTGCAGAAGTAATGATCATTGGTGGTCTACCTCTTCACTTTTTACTGTGCAAAGCCAGCTTTCATAAGGAGCAGTGTTTAAGGGCCCTTATTCTGTTACTTCGTATATCTGGCTTTCAGGCACCTATTTCTTCATAGACACATTTGTTATACTGGGCACTTTTTTTAATATATTCCATCAATAGGAACATGCTTCATCCTCCACAGACATAAAGTACGTAGGAACTTGGGGATCATACACTGAAATTCAAATAAAATGTTTTCCCATCTCCATATTGTAGGGAGTATACATGAAGCGAATGGGGTTTATAGTGACCTGCTATGCTTTGAGTGAGTGAGGAGTTATGTGCTGCACAGTCTATGCTCTGCAAGTTGAAGCCATCGCCTCACTCTCTTTGCACAGGCCAGTAGATGCAGCCTGGTGGGAGACTTGTCTCTTCCCTTTATTAATCTTCTCGTGCAGTAACCTAATGAAATTCAATTTACCTTACACTTGACCTACAGGTTGATCCTACCAAAAAGAATTATTATTATTCAGTTAAAGAATAGAAAAAAAGATTTTTTTAGAATGCTGTCAGAAGAAGTTTCCCAGTACTGTCTGTTCCTAGCTCCAACTACCCTTCAACAGAGAGACTTATGGTTTTCCAAGTCAAACCAACATGAATAGGACACTCTTCTAGGAAATGGGAGTCTGTGAATTCAGACTGAGAAAAGCCTAAAACTCATGTCTACTGTTTCTTTCTGCGAGTACAAAATTTAAGCACAATATTCAGCTGTTAAGCATAAAGTAGACACATCCTTCTATCATAGCTTGAAGGAAAACAGGTGTGTTTGGAGCACATGTTCTTCTAAGATGTTAATAAAGTTTTTCTTTGGTCATCCCACTTCATGTCTTGACAATCTATGTTCTACTTCACCAACAGTTGTCTTCTTTTTCCAATACCCCTCTTTCTTGCCACTGAATGGGATTAATTCTCCTTCTATAATGTGCCTTTCACCTACTGGAAAAAACATTCTGCATTTGACTGACTCTAATTTATTCATCTTCTCTTCAAGCCTTTTCTTTTCTCCCTTCCATGACTTCTAATCACTGCTCTAACATAATAAAGTAGTTACATTCTGTGCCCAAACCTCCCACAGGAATTTTGCATTATTATTACTACAGTCTAAACACACATATGAATTCAAGAATTATGTTGATACATAATTTAATTATATTTCCTCTTCACAGTGCATATTCTTTATATTTGTATGAACATTACAGACCATAAATATTATTTGGTGGTTCAAAATTCTTTCATGCTTACAAGAGTTACACGTTTAAGTGAAAATTGTTTTGTCGCATAAGGTATTTGTCGCGCAGTTCCTGTCTGTGATGAAGAGTGGAACAGAATATTTCAATGCATTGGACAATAAGGTAGAACATGCCAACTGACAAGGCTAGAGCCCTCCAGATGAAGTCAAAGAGGAAAAATCTGAACAAGCCAAAGGCCACAATACTCTCTCTCTCTTTCTCTCATATTTCTAAAATTACTTCCAATATGGTATAATTCTCCTGTTATGAGTGACTTGATAGGGAAATAAAAAAGTTATTACAGAATCAGAAATACTCTTTCCCCCTCAAAAGCACATGTCCATCAACAGCCCTCCATTTTCCTTCCTCAGTCAGGCACACCAGGAAGGTAAAGGAGAAGGTGAGAGAAAACAAAAGGAATGTAAATGATGGAGCAGATGTGATAAAGAACATAGTCAGAAAATGTTTCAGAAGCAACAGAGGATCTTAAGAGGGAAAAGAGGTACTGAGTGAAAGAAAAATTGAAAGAAGTAAGAGTTTCTTGAGCAAATCATCATATAAAAAGAGAAATCTAGGGTAGAGCAGAAGAAACAAGCTGATCTCTGGTCAGATGAGACTAAAATATACTATTAACAATAACAATAATAATTATATTGTCTTTTGAGATATCTCATCTTGGTTTAACAATAAAATTTCATAAGAATCTTTTTGTTTCATAAATCTGCTTAGTAACTCTCATAAAATGAACAGTAATAAAAGAGAGATAATTTGATTAGCCAAGGAAATTTCTGACTTGCTCTTAATGATCGGAACTAATTCACTTCATGTTTCCCAAACACATATATATGATACCTGTTTTTCATTTTTAGAGACTAATTTAAAAGACACATTTCCAGTCATGTAAAATATTTCCTTCCTTCCAAGTATGTGTGTTTTTACTTTGAAGCATCACTATATTTCTTATTTAAAGCACAATTTAACATTCCTCCTTTTTTTTCTTTACATATCTTTTTACAGAACTATATGAATGTACCAAACCTTATGAATGCCATATAACTAGTTTAAAGACGTTAGCCCACACAGGAAAATTTATGCATAACTTCTGAGATCTAGCACAGTTTGTTGGGGGGGGGGGGAAGAAGAAAAGAGATAAGAAAAAGAAATTGTTATCAGGCAGGTTTCATTATTAAACACCTAAACATACATTTTAAGTCATCTCTATTCGCATACTATAAATAGCTTCCTAATCTTTGCACCCACAGTTCAAGAGATTATGAATCTCATGTTCATCAGGTCGGCTTATTGTAGCTCTCATGGTTACCTTCTGAAGTCCTGATCTTAAATAAGTTGCTTATCACAGATGGACTCTGCAGGCACTTGACCAGTTTGCTTGCTGCGGGAAGAAAATCTTTAGCATCTGCCTTGTCTGTTTTGTGGAAAATTTCTTCTAAAGTTATGCAGTGTTAGTCTGTAGTGCCATTGGACCTTAGATAAAAAGGTGTTTGAACCAGAGTAGAGGGACATAAGATATTTAGAGCAAATTTAGAGGCTGCTGCAAAAGGAATTAATTAGTTAGCAGTGAGGATGCCTCCTAGATGAAACAAAGAAAAGGAATTACAGTTCTGTGGGTAACTGGCCAAAGGTGAGAATTCAAAAAATGAAGAATGACCTGAGGGAATGGCCTGAAGCTGTGTCAGGGGAGGTTTAGGTTGGACATTAGAAAGAGGTTCTTCACCCCAAGGTGGTGACAGCTACATCTTTTCATAGAGTTGACAACATAGGTTCTGCAAGTGGGAGGAAGCCATAGAATCATCATAGAATCATAGACTAGTTTGGGTTGGAAGGCACCCTTAAAGACCATCTAGTGCAACCTCCCTGCATCAGCAGGGACATGTTCAACTACCTCAGGTTGCTCAGAGCCCCGTTTAACCTGACCTTGAATGTTTATAGGGAAGGGGCATCTTCTGCCCCTATGGACGATTTATGCTAGTGTTTTATCAGCATCATTGTGAAAAATTTCTTTCTTATATCTAGTCTGAATCTACCCTCCTTTAGTTTAAATACATTACCTTTTGTCCTAATTGCTACAGGCCCTTCTAAAAATTGTCAGTTTATTTTGTGCTTCCTTCATCAGCCCAGTCACTAATAAGTATGTAAGAAATGTCTGATGCATATACATTGGCATATAAAAATATACATGTCACCACAGGAAAAGCCATACAAAGGTGGCTTTGGTCATTTAAGGTTTTTTGATATGTAAATTAGCACACATAAAATTAACTCCTGAGACTTTAGAGCCATAATTTCACGTGGCAGTCATTTTATTATAAGCTTGCAACATTCAGTATCCTGCATCATCAGTAGAATTTTTATTTATTTCTTACATATGACTTTGCTGTTCCGTGACTTTATTTTGTATAAATATAATGCTTAATTTTCAAACCAAGGATATTCAGATTCAAATTGTCTGATTAGCAGACAATCATCTGACAATTCTAGATAAATTTAGGAAATAATACTAGGGTGATTTAAAGCCTACCCACAGTACTTTCAAAAACTAGTTTCCTATCAGAAACATAAATACAGTCTTAAAAAAAGCCTCCCCTACTTATCCTAAGTGTTTTTATATTTAATCGGATGCTACTGAGCTTTAGCCTAAGGAATGTTTTAAATTGATACAAATTGACAACTGGTTCAAAAGTCCTGTCCATTTTCTACACCCACCGCTTGTTCCTCCCTGCATCTCCTGTGAACAGTACTAGAAAATAGATCCAGATTAGGTCATATTTTTTATTTAGCTTCTGATAGAAGTCTATGAATTCTGATCTATTTATCTACATGACTACTCAAATACTTGTGCTAGCTCAAGATTAAGGGTAAAAAGAGTTAAAGGTAGAATGACAGCAGTGCCTGAGTGTTTGCAAAAGCAGTAATAGAGGCTAATCATTATCCAGAAAATGCAGGTGGAACAGCACTAGTGCCTTATGCATTGCACATGACTTCAGAAAATACTCAAAGTAATGTGAGGATAATAGGTAGTGTTTGAGAGATATATATTTCATATGCTGATCATGAAACAATTTGACCAAGATGTACATTTGAAATAAAATGCTATAGAAAACAATCTTATTTAAATTTAAGAAATAAAAACATTTTGCTCCTTCTTGATAGCTTTGATTATACACTATGTATCCAGTGGGACCTGGTAGTTAAAAGCAAAAATCATCCACATTATTTCAGTACTTTCCAGGGAATTTCCTAAACTTACATTTAAAAAAACATTTTGCTTAATGTTAGGTAACTTTCCTAAAGAGGCACTTACACTTTGATCTGAAAAAATATGAATGTATTTTCAAGGGTAGCTCTTCAGCCAAACTTGTAACCCTCAGTACCTGCCTTCCTGATTTGCATGTGTGCTGATGGGAATCTGACATTGATTTCAGACTTGGAAGGTGTAAAACACATATGGGCATAAAAAAGGTTTCTGAAGGTTGCTTGATAAAATCTCTTTTTATCTAGTGCTGTGCTGTGAGTATCAGCCCTGCTAAAATCCAACAGGCCTTTCAGTTTTAAAAACAAGATTATGCATGAGTGGATTTCTACATAAATCCTTATAACTAGAACTAGCAGCAATGTTCTCAAATGAACAGATGAGGCCAATCTATAAGCATCCTGTGCTGATGAATTTACATCAGCATGACAGAAGTGGTACATATTACCCACAAAATCCCAGTTAACCAAAATGGTCAAATCCGTACATTCCTCAGCTGTCACATCTGAACAAATTCTATAATGATAGACATTAATGGAAGATTTAACATAAGCTGTTGGTGTCTATTACACCATCTTTTTCACCCACCCACTTATGAGGAGAATGAAGACCACAATTATTCAAGAAGACTAGGACTGTTCATAGTTCAGTATCATCTGTGGCAAAAAAGAAAACTGAAAGAACTGAACTTAGATTTAGGAATTAATAATGGTTTTTATGCTCTTCTTTGTGCCGTTTAATATCTAATCTGTGTTTCATCTCTGCCACACTTCTCATGGATTATACTATGACATATAAAATATCAACACTGAGTGTTTTCAGCGGGGTTTTGCAAAGGTCAGTGTAATATCCTCTCACATGTAAAGGAAAAGAAAGTAAAATAAAACTGTATGGAAACTAAACTCTATTGAGCTAAGAGGAAATACTTAATATTAAGAGAGACATCTAGACTCAACCCAAAGGACATCAGCTTTCTTGTTTTAGACTGCATCACCACACTGTTAATAGCACATAATGATGCCTTATGCTGCCTTTAAGAAAGTCTGCTTTAGAAAGTCTAAATTAGGATTAGTGACCCAAACAACTAGCTTCAACACCAAGATCAATACAAGCTTCCTCAGAGGGCCTCAGGAGGGGACAGGCAAAAACCAGAAAAGCAGCCAACAACTTTATTGAGGCCTCTTTTATTTCCTGTTGTGTGGGGAGCAAGTGTAAGAGGTGAAGCTCCTTCTAGCTCACCATGAAGGGAAGCTCTGAATTGTCTCTGGAGTTGGGCTGGTGTATGAAATCATACCAACTCTTTAAACAGATGTGAGTGGGTGGTAGAGAAGAGGGAACCAAGTCAAAAGAACACAGGAACGCTGAAAGGGCTGATGCCTGCTAAGGTCATCCATCTTCCCATCTCCAGCCAGGTGAGGTGCACCATCTTTGAACTTGGCCCAAAGTAATGAGAATCTGAATTACTGCACCATCCCAAGGCTACTATAGGCATCAAACACCAACAATCCTTCTAATTTGCTGCAATGACAATCTCAGTGAAATTTGTAATTTTCCTTCTGTTCAAGAGGAAGGCATACAGATATTCTTAGGAATAAAGTTTTTTTCTTTGGCTGAAAAATAGGAGAAGACTTGGGTCCAAAGTCTTTTGGGCAGAATTGTGAGTTATTAAGCTTAGGGGAGTTGCAGTACCTTGATCATATACACCAAGGCCTTATAGAGCTGCTCAGTTTTTACAGAGACCTGCATTTCCGTGCATCCTGATGTACACACAGAGGTAATACACACAGAGAAGTGCTCCAGCACTCTCCCCATAAAATTGAAAGGAGAAAGCCATGATGTATAAGTATCTATGGCTCAGCAGTAAGTTGAATCATATGCTACCCTTCATGTAGACACTATACATTGAAAAGAAAGGAAATGAAAATATCTTTTTAATAAATTGAAGTCAATCTGAGAGGTAAAATCACAGAAGGAAACTTTTAAGAAGACATGACATAATTCAACAGCATTTCCTGAAGAATAATAGATGCCATAAAGAATACATGTTCGGCTAAGGAAAGCTGTAGGCTGATTCAAAGATCCTGCCCTTGCTGAGGAACAAAACATCTGAGGAACAAAAATTTCAGTATTAATCCCTGCTGAAGTGCAGAAAAGCACAGATTTCACCAAGGACACAGTGCAAGAAGTATAGAGGAACAATATGATGATTTTATATTTATATTTATAAGAAAACAATTCCTTGCCCAAAGCAGGGAAGAAAGTTTTCCAAGAAAATTAGGCTGCAAGGAAATAACATCTTATGAGTAGATCTATAAAATGTCTCCTCATGCTGAAGTCTATCATGTTAAGATGTTACAAGTTTTCAAGTGCAAGCAGTAAATTTTTTAAAAAATATGATAATGATTTGAAACACAGAACTACACACAACAAGCAGTAGAGTCAAATCAGGTTTCAAAAACTTTCCTTATGCAGTTGACACAGATTTTTCTTGCCATTTGAAAACAAAAGAACGTGGCCAACCAGATGGCGGCCATGAGTATAATCTTTCCCTGTGCAGGAATTTCAGGAAAAAAACCCAATAGTTTTATGCTTGAGTGAGGCAAGAATACCTGCCAACCATCACAAGACTTCTGTTATGCACATGTGTAGTCTTCTGAAGGAAAACGACAACTCCTAATATATGTTATAAATAAATTCTCTAAGTGCTAGGATCGTTTCATTAGAATGAATAACAACCGTGAGACCTTTGGGACTTTCAAATCCTTACCTTCTGGCAAAGAGTTAAAGGGCTATATTCTGTCCTTGTACATGCATGGATCCCAGATGTACTCAGAGATAAAATACTCAGCACAAACTGATGTCAGATTTGGTGTGAATTTTGCCTTATCTCACATCTGCTTTAATCCAGGCCCCTCCTGAAGTCACTGCAAAAGTGCCTTTGATATTACTAACAGTTACATACAGTAACAGTGGTTCCTGTCGGCTCTGTGTGCCCTGGTAAAGTCAAAGTAATATTTGTAATTAAGGCTGGGAACAAGAACCAGTTACTGTGAAGTAAGCTGGTGGTTAATATTCCTTGCATTTAGGTTGCAATGAAAAACGTGCAAGTGACGTGACCACAGGATAGCAACCAAGTATCAGTCCCAGTCCTCGGATTAGTGGTAATTAGCATTGTGGTAATTTATTCATATAGATAAATGTTTAGAAGTTTTCAGGGCTACTGAATTCTGGCCTTATTTGTAAGGATGCTTTAAAAATCTGCCATAGATTTCACAGAGTAATGAAATACCTTTTCCAGTAAACCATGAAAATGGGGTAATCTATAGGAAAGCTATTTTCAAACCACATTTTCAACCTGAAAGCTAAATGTCTTAATTTTAGGTGCTTTTGATGTACTGCCTTTGTATATTATTTTAAGTATAACTGCTTTCAGGTCAATAATTTCTTTTTCTTCTGTACACATTCCAACTATCTTTATGCCAAATAAGCCTTTAAAAGTGTCCTCAAATGCTGCCTGCATTCAGCCAGCCACCCAGAAGCATCTTGTATATTTTACATCAAGGGAATTTGTATTGCTTCACAATAAGAAAATCCAAAGGTTCTCATTTCAGTGAAAGCAGGCCAAAAGTAAAGAATATCTAATGCAGTAAGATTTAGCATACTAAAAGAATTAACAAATCAGATATGCTGATTATTACAATACCCAGTTTCCAATGGTTATAATAACGGATGCGTTAGTAAAGTGAGTAAAGACACATGAGCAGTCCTGGTTAAATTCAATTATTAGGAAAAAAAAGAAACCTTCTTTCATTACCATTTCCATTTGATGGAAATAGCTCTACCATGAACTGTGTTTTTCTTTCGACGGTCTTGAAATAACGAGAATAAAGCAAATTTCACATGAAAATCAACAATCTGTAATTTTTGGAAGGGAAATATTTAAAACTGGTATTAAAAATATCTGTGTATTAATTATAAATCTCTCATGTTAATCTCTATACTCTAGAAGCTTGTTTAACACGCAGTGTTTTAAAAGGGACAATTCCTTTGGCATTACCACAGTCTCACCAAGATAATAGGAATCACTTTGTTTCAAAAGATTAAAAAAGCATTCAGGTTAAAAATAAAGCAGTTTACTGAACTGAGGAATCTACTAACCCAAAAAATAACACACCTGATCAACTCTGCATGTGTTAGGTAAAAAGTAAGGTTGCACTTAGCAGTCAAATCTGAAAAAAAATTGTCACCCCTAGGAAAAGAAAAAAGACATCTCCCCTATTGACTTCTTTAGTACAGTCTATTAAGTTACTATGTGCTGGTATAAAAAGCAAAGGAAGTAGGATATAACCTCTGTGTTCTTGAATTTACTTCCTTCCATTGTAACATGTTCTTACTTTGTGTGGGATTACCCTGTTCTTAAAATGAATTTTAAAGTTGACTCTTGTTCTTTTTTCTCCTTCTCCCAAACATAAAACTAAGCCAATTTAAACATACTAAAATTACTCAGCAGACTCAGAAAAGTCTGGTTATGTTGTTTTGAACCTCTTTCACCTGTGTCAGAAAACTCAATTTTGTCAGCGTGGATTTAAAAGCATTTAATCATCTGTGCGTCAGATTCACTCAACAATGATTAAAGGAAGCAAAGAGCATCCTTTACCACAAAAAACTCTCTAAGTAATCGCAGCAGTACATAAAAGTCTTCTTTGGCCAAAAGCACTGTTGAGAAATTAACTAACAGCTGCACATTTTTACTTGCTGAACTTAGGCCTGTGAAATGAACCCAACACTGAGTCTAATATGAGAGCCAATGGACTATTGCCGTACTCGGTGCTTCTCCAAAGACTTTTGAACTAGAACAGAATTCATTTTAATGAGCATCCAACATCTGGAGAAGCCCCTTAAGAGTTACAGAAAGCCAAGTTTAAAAAATCTGCAAGAATACCAAATCTCTACTGAGAAAACATATGAAAGATTAGAAAAGAAGAAAAGAAAAAAAAAATTAAATTCATATAAATATAGTTTGGATTTGGGAGTGAATTATTTTACGATTTGGAGATTTATTTTTAAATCATTTCAGACACAGTTTCTCCTTTGAATATTTGCTAAAAACTGGTCTACCTGTAATTTGCAATAGATTTTTGGACAAAGTCCAAGCAGCAATTTTTCTAATGGCTTTGAGGAATGTAGTTTTATTCCATCCTGTAAGAGCACAGTTATACCTTTTGACAGTACTGTAAACAACTATGAGGAAAAACACTGCATATCTCTAGAGAACTTTTCTTATTGTCTCCTTTCTGTTTCCCGCTCGGTTTTTAAAAATTGGCTGCAATGCTTTGCTGTCTGGAAAGCAAAAAAACAGGACACTTCTGCAACTCTATTTTACTAGTCCTATAGCTTATGGAACAGGTGGCTAATGTCAGAAGAGTTCAAGTCAAACAGTCTCTATGTACTTGCAGACATCCAAAGTCTTTTCTAATTCAAAAATACATTTATGTATCTGTATATATATTTGACTTTTGGCCTCTGTTCACCAGTAATTTGAATTAAACCCTAAAAAGCTAGAAAAGCTGGATCTACTAGGTAACATTCAGAGTATCTCCAGATTTTACATATGCAGCAAATGCTGTCTGAGGTATGTAATTCTGGGGAATTCTGATGGCATTTCACATATCATTAATTTTAAGCTTCCATAACTTGCCTTCATCACTATGGCAAAAATGAAAACTGTTTGCTCAAGTGAACTTTTGATTTTCTGATGTCTGAAGAGCCTGATAAAGATGAAATTTTAAAGATCTCCTATCTTTTTTTTCTCTTTAGATTTAAAATGCAAAGAAAAAAAAGTAGATAGTGGTACATTGATATATATAGGAGAAAGGTTGGAAGGAGGAGAAATAAGATAAAATTTCTAAAGAGTTTTCCTTTTATGCTTACTATGATTTTAATAAACTGTGACTCCATGAAAGGCACCACTCCATATACTTTTGTAATCAGTTCCTTTTTTGTAATTGTGCCAGTGTTGTTTCCACTGTATATGAATTAATGCCAGATAAATATGGCTATGCTTCAGGAAGCACTATTTTTCATAGTGTTACCCTGAACTCTCTGGCTCAAGTACACAAATATGAGGGACAAATGTCTCCAAAAAGAACAGTCGACATTGCTTCCAACTCCTCTCTCCTACATGACTCTTCTGCAGTTGTACAAAGGCCAACAAACATCAAATGAGACATGCAGACTGAAGCCAAATAATTCAGACTAAACTGATCAAGTTTACCCATTCAGTGCATGATGTTTTCAGTTCATAAGATCTTTTTTCTTTTGTAGGCTAATTAAAACAGCTTGACTAAGACTTACTGAAATATTATGTTTCTTGCCATTCAAAAATTGTATGAGCCAATGCCAGCACTACACCCTGTTCACTTTTAAAGCCATATGCCCTTAAAATTTTAAACCTGCTTAAGGTATCCACAGCTGCTTCTAATGTTTTGACCATTAAATTCTTCCTCTCCAACTGAATTGCTATAAAGTATGCCAAACAGTTAATATTGTTTTGGTTTTTTGGCTTCTTGCATAATGCTGCTGTATTCAAACACAGGAACTGTGTGACTGAACAACTAAAGCTTGTATTTCTAGATTCAAAATCGAATAGCTGCCCCTAAAATCTGTTCTTTGCCTATTTAGCTAAGCATTGTTCATACTGGTATTACATACAGTTTTACCAGGTATAAACAAAATAATGAATACTCAAAACCATATACATATATGGGTTTGAAAAGCCAAACATAAAACGCCTCCCTGGTATTTAAGGTTTATCCTCATAAAAGCAAAGAGGAATCAAATAGTTTTGCCTTTCCTCTTTTTTTTTTTGTCTCAGTTGATCTGTTGGGTTTCCGACTGCTGAAGAAATTTTTGTTGATTTGGACAAATTTAACGAAGAGCAAGGCTTGCAGATTAATGATATAAATTTTGTAAATAACAGTTTTCTCTTGTTACTACTCTGGAAAATATGTGAGTTTCTACAAGACAGAGACTTTCTTAATTTTAATGAATTCTAGTTAAATCTGAAGTGTGAGTTTTCCCTCAAAAAAGTCTATGATATTCAAGATTCACACCAAATTAAAAATCACACTGTGACAAGCATATAAGTAAGAAAATGCACAAAAATTTGGAAAGACATTTCCAGAAATTCAATAAATAGCAAAGCAGCTGAGAGGAAGACAGAAAAAGTCTGAACTTTAAAAGCTGTAGAGACTATATATATGTATAATATTATACAGATATATTTACATTTCCATATATAATGTAGATACAGTATACAGACAAGATAGCCTATGATGAGGGAGAGGGAAAATAGAGTGTGTTTTTCTCTCCTTATACATCCAGTTCTCTGACACTAGATTATAAATTTATAATTAATAATCCTATTTATGCAAATAGGATTACGGTATTGCATTCCATTCATGTCCATACCTAGCAGCTTTTGAATATGCTTGTTAATTTGAACAAAAGCTGAAGGAAATTGAGAATTCTCAAAAATTTTACCTTCTTACCTTACAGATGGAAAGAAGAAGACGGGAAAAAAACGAAAAAGGTTCTAAATGAAGACTGCAGTTTGAGCTCATCCCTGGTTGGAAATTTAGATCTGAGCACGTGATCATCAAAAGGGCCAAAATACTAAGAAAGCAGACTCCCTCACAGTTTTCATGGGCAACATGCAATATATAAAAATGTATCACTATTAAAGGAACTATAAAACCTGAAATAATAGGAAAGAGTAATAGGGAAAAGGTACTTCACCAGTTTTAGAAACATTATACATACTTTGTGAGCTTTGTAGAACCTCAAACTCTTATTTGTTTAACTATCATCAGGTAATACCTGCAAACTGTATTCTAAAAATATACATGAAACCATACCCTGTTTTGGAAGCAGCGTGCCACTGATGCAGCTACTGCAGTATCTAGCAGAGCACCAATGAGTGCTTACACACCAGTCAGGTATGCCTCAAACTTCAAATACTGGAGTCAGCCACCTTCCCATAAGTTAAGGACCCCAAAGATACAGACTGTACTGCTGGACAAATTTTCACTAGCCTCAGGAAAGGAAATCTGCTCTGTTCCTTAATTATCTTTCTTACCTCGACCTGCTCAAGGGGCTCCATGTCTCTCCTATACTGAGGAGCCCAGAACTGGACACAGCACTTCAGATGTGGCCTCTCCAGGGCTGAATAGAGGGGCAGGATCACCCATCTGGACATCCTGACAACGCTCTTTCTAAGGCACACCAGAATACCATTAGCCTTCTTGGCCACAGGGACACTCTGCTGGCTCATGGATATCTTGTTGTCCACAAGGAGCCTCAGGTCCTTCTCTGTAGAGCTGCTTTCCAGGAGGTCGGCCCCCAACCTGTGCTGGTGCCTGGGGTTATTCTTCTGCAGGTGAAGAACCCTGCACTTGCCTGTGTTGAATTTCAACTCTCATAAACAATCAGATAAGAGTCAAGCTGTAATTTTCTTCTTAAATATCTATGCTATATTTTCCAGGATTAATATCATAAGGCCTCTAAGTAGTAATATAGAAAGTGAAGGATATTATATACACAGGGATTCAGTGCTTGCTGACGAGAAAATTGCTGGACTGTGTCTGTGAAACTTATTATGGCAGACACTGTCAGTCAACCTTTTGTGTTGAACAACGGGATGTACAACCCTATACTCTCTAGCTGCAATCCCATCCTCTCTCCTCAGGGTCCCGATCCTCCCTTCCTGCACACCTGTCCTTAGCATCCCTTTTATTAGTTTGAGCCTTGCAAGACTGTCAGCTAAATGTCTGGTAAGGACATGCTAGTTGTAAGCACAGTGACCCACAGACAAAGCACAAAATAAGATAAGAGAAGCTGTATTAATTTTCTGCTTTCTTTGCTTCTTCCCTCCTTTGGAGTTAGGAAGAAAAGCTCTCTTTCAATAAGAAAGAAAAATTGCTGGCTGCCTGGTCATGGAAGTGAATACAGTGACTGTGGCATTTGTGTTGCAGCCATTTTCATACAAACAGTTCCAGATAACTTTGCAGTATCAGCCTCAATGTGTACTTTGTTTAGAAAAGATTCCCCTAATCATCAAAGCACTGCATAAAAAACAATCATAGCAATTAGGGCATGCCAAATAGAAGAGACAGCTGTGAAGATTTTTTTGTCCATTTCTCTGAACATCCTTCCTTTGATTCTTTTGAATTGAGTTCAGTTTTCTAGTCTTTAACTTCAGGCTCCTTCACACAGATACAGCCCTTACAAATCTATCCAACTGCTCACACTGCTCCACTGTCTTCAAAGCAAAAGCAGGGCCTCGCTCCTCACTTATCCCCTCCTCACCCAAACATACACATTGTTTTCACCCTGTCCTCAGGGCACTGAAAGTCTATAAGACTCTCACTGCCCCTTCCAAAGACCAGTTTTCTTCTGCAGTATTTGACAAGAAATAAGTTAGTATACTGTTTTTACATCACAAGTGTTTTAGAATGGAACCTAGATCACTATTCCACTTGTACGGCATCTAGCATCACTGATCCTCATTGAGTGCTTGGATTTAATAGTTAAGTCATAAGATAGTAGAAGATAAAAGATTTTTTTTAATTGAAGTTATGTACAGTATGCTACCTTTTTTTTCCTGGGTCACTGTCAAAATTGTAACCATGAAGCTAAAAAATGTAGATTCTTTTTCCTTAAAAAGATATTTTGAACTATTAAGAATTGCCCTGAAAGCAGGTACAATACAAGAACACTTAATGCAAGAAGAGGGGTCCTTAAGAATAAGCTGTGCTGTACAATATCTGTACCAGAGCTGCAACAGTGGACAAGAGTGGAAAACATAATCACTTTCACAGAAGTAACCAAAAATTTTCAGAGAAATTGTAAAAAGAACTAAGTTCAGCCTGACACAAATTAAAATAAGTTTGTGGTTTAAAACTGATTCTGAAGAACATGAAGGTATTAACAACATGGTGATTTACTTTTCTGTGAGTTAAACTGTTTTATTCTCACTCTTAACATAATGGAAGAGACAAGAGAAAATTAACACAGTATTAGGCACTTTCTGTAGATGATCAGTAGTGTTTTCTGTAAATAAGAAGCTATGAGGAACAATTTTTAGATGTATCTAGTGAACTTGATAGCCTCAAATATTAGATTGTCCAACTTGTAAGTTTTCAAAGGAAATTTATTTCTGTGAAATAGGTAGTACTTTGTAAGGACCTTAAACCCTCAGATGCAAAAACTAGTCACCGCTTTAATATGCCTATTTCCCATATGCCTGTAACACTGATACATGAAAATGTTTATATTTTTGAATGGCAGTCATTTAGCTATGTTTTGCCTTCTATTTTTCAGGATATTGTTGTAATTGACTGATGTCATCTCTTTCTTACTCTGCTGTAAGGCTCTATATCTGTGTTCTTAGGGTGGCCTGCTTTGAAATAAAAATGGCAGCAACCAAATTGTCAGGACCAACACACCATCTGTAGGGCACACTCAGTCCAATCTGCAAATCCCCTCTATCTAAGACAGTAAGCAAAATGTCCAAAATGAAAATAAGCAAACTGGTTAGACAGGTGACAGTTCCAATGCTTTCCAAACACTTTTACTTCATGACAGTTTGCCAAGCAAAGTAGCTTACAGCTCATGTGGGATTTACCAGAGAGATTACAGTGACTACAGCCAATGAGCAGCACCCTTTGCAGAGCACACATCCAACTTGATTAAGGCTGCATGTAGCCCTGTCACTTGCTATAAGCCTTCCTACTTATTTCAAGTTGTTATGCAGAAATCACAATTCCTTAATGATATCCTTCCCCAAAAGCAATGGCTGTAGCTGTTACAGCAATGTCATTCAGTTCCCGACAAGAAGAAAATTAACTCACATGAGGGAGGTGGTAATCCTCAAGAAAAACTTTCCTAAAATGATGTATACAATACTCTACAAGTCTGACAACGCTTTAATGAACATCCCATTTTTATACTAGCTGAATTACTTGTTTTCAGATTCTGTTTCTTTAAGTATATGAGTAGTTTCTAGACTAATGCCACCCTTCTCAGAAATGCTGTGACAGCAAGTGAAGAAGGAGGGAGCACTGGCAGCTGAATGCAAGTGCTGTGTACATCTGTAGTGAGATGCTGCTGAGATACTAGAGAACTTTCAATATATATGCAAGTACATCCATGTGTACACCCACATTTGCAAGTTGATTGCCCATCAACTCATAAAATATTTCTCCTTGTGTACACATATAAGGCCTATGTGTGTATATACACAGTTGCATTGCCATACATTCAGTAAATTAATTTATTATAGCATTTCTGGGTCGGGATCCATTTCACTGTCTCTACAGTCTCTGCAGCACTAAGCAGAAAGCTGTGAGAATATATTAAAGTGAAACATATCTTCTTCACAGAGATATCTCCATTTCCTATGCAATTCGTTCATTTTAAGTATTATCTTTGCTTGCCCATCACTCCTCACCACTTCTCAGGGACTTTCTGTATCTTCATATCGCTAATCTGTTTTAAGAATCAAAAAGAGGACGTCCCTCTGATAAAAGCATGCCCAGATCCATCACCCTTATAAGGGCTATGTCTCCACTAGCTTTCAAAGTAGCCTCAAAAGATTTAAGTAACCCACTTTGGAACAGAGTTGCACAATCTGGAATAATAACAACATTAGCAATAAGTACGGGAAAAGAGAATATTTTCGCAAGTAGACATTCTGTACTACAGGTAAGATTCACCTCACTTATTTCAAGCACTGAAAATTAGGTGTTTAACTTAGATGGTTCATCTTCCCTTAATTAAGCAATAGATGCATATACTGCCAGAGGGTGAGTCATTCTACCTTTTCATAAACATCTCAGAAAATTGAAAGGAATTGCCCTCAAGAAGTATTTATCTCTGCCGTCTGGATAGAGTAGGAGCCCAAGCAACTAGCTCAGACTAGACATCAACTTTTTAACTAATGAATTAAAATGAATTCCACTGTGATCAGGCCCTCATAGAATCATTAAGGTTGAAAAAGACCTTCTAGATCATTGAGTCTAACCTTTGATCTAACACCACTATATCAACTGAACCATAGCACTGTGGCACATAGTGCCACATCGACTTGTTTCTTGAACACTTCCAGGGATGGTGACTCCACCATTTCCCTGGGCAGCCTTTTCCAATGTTTAACCACCCTGTCAGTGAAGAAATTCTTCCCGATGTTCAACCTGAACCTCCACTGGTGCAGCTTGAGGCCATGTTCCTTTGTCCTGTTGCTGGTTGCTTGGGAGAAGAAGCTGACCCCCCACCTGGCTACAACCTCCTTTCAGGTATTTGTAGAGAGCAGTAAGGTCTTCCCTGAGCCTTCTCTTCTCCATGCTAAACAACCTCATGCTCCTCAGCCGCTCCTCTAGACCCTTCACCACCTTTGCCGCCCATTATATTGTCTCTGAAAATATCACGTAATCACAGAATGGGTCAGGTTGGAAGGGACCACAGTGGGTCATCTGGTCCAACCTCCCTGTTCAAGCAGGGTCACCCTAGAGCACATGGCACAGGATTGTGTCCAGATGGTTCCTGGTTCTAGCAAGGGAGACTTCACAGCCTCTCTAGGCAATTTGTAACTGTGTGGTCACCTGCATAGTAAAGAAGTTCTTCCCCATATTCAGGTGAAACTTCCTGTGCATCAGTTTCTGCCCTGGACACTAAACTTCTCACCTGTGTGTTGTCTGATCTCAAATTCCAGCACAGACCTCCACCCTTTCCTAAACTGAAAGACATAGTTAATAGTGCTCCAGTTTTCAATAAATGCAAACATTACAAGACAGAATTAAAAATTTTTCCTCGAACAATCTTATTTCTGCGCTCCCCACTCTATGTTGATGCTGGGCTTCACTGATCTATGATGCAGAAAAAAAGAGCTAGGACTTCCTTGAATGTTCCTAATGTTTTCCATTGGTCCCCAGCTATTTGCAGACAGACAAAAAAAGTAGTGCCAAACAACCTCTCCCCTCTGCCCTCTCCCTTCTCCACATCTATTCATGCTGAATATATATATATCACATGCACTTAGTCCTGACTTAGCAGCATTCTTCAGCTATCAGGACCTAATATTACTAAACTCAAAAAGTAAGATTTCATTACAGTAATACCACAGATCAGAACGATGGTCCTATATAGACTGGACTGTTGGTATGTAGAATAAGACAGAGAAAGCAGATATGGATTGGCAATAAAGACTGTGACTGGATTTTTACTGAGCACTTTTCTACTGCCAAAAGTCATTTATGGGTGGGACAAAAGGAGCCTCAGTTTTAATCTTTGGAGCCATGAATGCTAACAATTCTCTATGCAGAATTTATGAGCTGTTTTACTTATCAGTATTTCCTCAGAGTTTTCACGCAGTCAGACTGAGTACCGTTTCCTCATAATGTTTGTGCATACTCAAGTCTGGCTATACAGTGCATAAAATGGACATGAACTGCATACTGTACCATACAAGGAAATAAAAGGCAGTGACATGCCAATCATAGTTCTTAAATTTTTATTCAAAAACACAACACAGTATTACTTATAATAAATATCTATATGTCCAAATATTTCAGCAGCAAGCATAGCCTAAATATTTGGGGATTTTTTAATTAACTGCATTCCAGAGGTCATCTAAACAGACAGAATAATAATAAAAAAATAGATAGAAAGCATTTTATTTTTTTCTGTAATAAGCTCAGCTTTCATAAAACAATTAATTCTGAATGTTTTCAGTGCACAGAGAAGTAGAATTTCTTTTCTTTTTCTTTAAGTCTTTAATTCCCTTGAATAAAAGTCTCTGATTACCGACTATCAAAAAATACCAGTCATCTGGCATAAAACATCAGAATATGAACATAGCCTAATATGTCAAAAATAAGGCTTTTGTCCTGAAACCACAACACATTACATTTTATTTTGAGAACCTCTTTCCCCATATAGTGCTAGCAACTCTGACACAAACTGTAGCTCTGCATATGACCAGCAAGATACCCACCATATAATGGATATACAATCTGTGTGGCCCAAGCAAATAGGGAACATCTATAGACAGATGAACTGATTTCCCAAATAGGAACAGCACTAGCAGTGTCAGTTTCTGTCCAACTTTACTTGTAAAACATTGCTACAGAAAATCTGGCAGAGATTTTAATCAAATTTTTCAAAAACAGCTTCAACCTGTGGCATTTAGTAACCTGATAGTTACTAATGAACTATTGAATGGATTTCTCAAGTAATGAAGAAACCTGAGCATAGAGATTTTTAAGCATATATATTTTATTGGAGTTCAGGCTTTGATTGAGGCTGAAATACTCCAAGAAAAAATATGTGCTTTTGTAGAATTTAAAAATGAAATTTTAAATTAAAATTTAAACCAAAATATTTCACATTTTTCATCATAACAGAATATGTTTTTTCACTATTTTACTTACTTACCAAATCACGACATCGGATACACTCTAATACAGCAGAGTAATGAGAATGAGTTACAGACATAAGACCTCATGACAGGATGGAAATTGTTTAAAAAATACCATGTCATTTGTGGAAGAAGTAATGGCCTGTATGGCTCGAAAATCTTACCTTGAGATAATGTAAGAGGTTACGAATTGTCTAACCACAATGAAATGGGATGACACTCTTACTCCAGTGAGCAAACAGAAAAACTCCCACTGAATTAAAGAACACAGCAAGCTCTGATTTCAGAAGGATGATTTTATCATTTTTCTAGAACTAAGTATTTGAAGTGATGGACCGAACCATGGATATCTCCCTTAAAGGACATCAGGGATATGATGAAAGGGGGGAGCTGCAGAAGTGTACAAATACAAAGGAACAGAACTAAGTCTGTTTGGAAACTCCCCAGTATTCTATACAAGTTATTTACCATCTCTGCATTAGTCTCCTCAGTGTTGCTGATGGAGCTTCACATCCCAGAGGAAGTGGAGGAGACAATGCAGCCTTAGAAAGGGACAGTGAAGGGACAGACTACAACACTGCCTGTCACTGGGAATGTGGGCTGCTGAGCTGCTTCTAAGAGTGCTGTGGATACATTGACAAACACATGGTCTAAACAGCACAGGGCTCAGTGCTTCTGCTGGGTTTGCCTGTTTCAGTATTGAACATATCAGTTAATTCTACAATTAATGAAAAGCAAAAAGATATGTTCTACATCTCATTACTATAAGCTGTAATTCTATCCTTTCTTCACGAAAAAACCCCATATATGACATGTGACATTTACATGTAGATGTGTACACATGTATAATATGCATATATTAATCTCTAAAACACCTTTCACATTATTCAAAAAGTATTTTATTTACTATACTTTAAACTTCTGTAAATATATAAATGTTAAGAGGTACCTTATCGTCGTATCGTGGCCAGTCTTCGCGAATGAAGATTTGGGAAAGGTGTTTTTACCTTTCAAGCCTGCGCAATGGATTTTTTAGGTGAGACACAGCCTGCGCTGAACTGAGCCCACCTTTAATCCTAAGGTTCATCTGCCGGGCCAAGCAGGCTTGGACAATGGCAGTGAGGTCCTCAGGACGTAGGTTTGTTTAGAGTACCTTATATGAGCACACATATCCATCTCTAATAGGCACGATAAACTAAATATTCACTATATATAAATATTCACTATACATAGAATGCACTACTGATGCCAAAATGATAAGGCTACATTTATTATCCCTGTGCTAAAAAAAATGAAATCTCATGGCAGCTTTAGAGGAGCTGTACCGAGCTATTCAACAAATTCCTGTTTTAACATTTTCAGTATTCTCCAAGCTGTGTCCTCCTGTTTCAAAAATCTTAGGGCATAGCAATGCTTGTCACAATTCAATACATTTGAAAGTATCCTAAAAGCATCTGCAGAATGAAATTAGGCATATGAGCACAAAAATTACTAGTTAAATAGCTGTTCTGAAGAACTTAACTAACTGTTCAGGGCAAAAACCCAAACTGCACTCAAGACACTAGGTCAATCTGACAAAAGAAAAACACTGTGTAGTAATATTGCCTTACAGAGACCTTAATTATCCACTTTGAATTGTATCAAAAGTCTACATAAGTCGAAATAAGAAAACCAAAGGTAGTAGAGAAGAGAGCTGTTAAGCTGAAAATTTCTTTTGTTAAAATGTTTCAACCAAAAAAAAAGGCAAAAAAGAAAAAAAGAAGCGCTATATAATCACAGCTAGTGATAAACCCACACAAGTCTTACCAAGACAAGGACAGCAGCTCAGGAACTACCAGTTCATTATACTTTGTCTCATGATCTAGATGAAGTGATACCCCAAACTTTTCCCAAATGATCCAAAATGGTTTTTTGCTCTCCTAAGGTGTTAGTATTCATACATTGTAAAAAGCTTCCATTCTACCTTCAGTTCAGATTAGCTACTGCATTGATACAGAATTTTGTGAGAAATGGACTAAATTACAGATACAGGCTTGTGAATACAGCAGGAACCAATGTCCACCTTCACCTTCCAAAAGTCCAGTCTTGGATATGCCAATGATTTATGACTTGATAAAGACACATAATATTTCTATTTAATAAATTAGGACAAAATAACTAGTTTATGCTGAAACAGTATTGTGAATCTTGTTTTACTCTGTGCAAGGGCTGCTGAGACCTTTAAAGACACATATATATCTGAGTGAAAATTATTGTTGAAAATACTGACTATTGTCATCCAAGATGAAATTTTTGGGAAGTGAAGGAAGTTTTGTCCCTTTAGACTGAAATATGACCACTATCACTCTGCCTTTGTTGGCATTTATATAAGTATTTCACAATGAGATCTTACAACTTTGCCTGAATTAAATGAGATCATTGAATGTCCAGGAGAAAAGAGATAAAATTTTTCATAGCTGCAAATATGTCTATAATTGCCTTGCTTTTATGGAGTCTGAGTTATTGAGTATCTATTTTGCTGATCTGAATTTCTTGTCTTTTTCTTTTGCCAAATCTCCTCTAATTAATTTTTTTGAATGACACTATTTAGTTCGACACACTGGTTCTCAATATCCTCAGTTTTGTATGCTCCCTTTTCTGAAACTTAATTTGATTCGCTTATTTGTCTTCCCTTGTGACTCTATATCTGTATCTACATCTACATCTGTATCATATCCGCAAATAAGGCAGAATATCTCTGAAAAATTCCTTCACTGACTTGGTGGGGCCCTGGGAAGAAACCCTTGTTTTCATTTCCACACATTTTTCTTTTATTCTCCACTCTCTTGTGCTAATAGTTTATCTTATAAACTAAAACTCTTTAAGGCTGTGACTGACATAGCTGTCATAGATGGAGAGAGCTGCTTTGCTCTCGTTCCTCAGTGATACAACCACCAACCCATTCCTGACACCCAGCTGAAGAAACCTTGTTCTTGCTTAAGAGCATCCATATCTGAAAGTTCTGCAAGTAAGACTGTATTAAAAAAAAACCAACATCTGGAGATGGCATCACCTATGAACAGAGTATTTGACTGTCAATCACTACAATAGTTTCTTTGTGAAGCAACCTACTTCTTAGGTTTCACCTAATAACACAGGGCCATACCAGTCTTCAGAGTGATATTGTAGTGAGGTAAAGAAAACAGCAAAGACACTGTTATCCTCTCCTTACCTTTGTCAGGATCACAAATTTTTACAGGAAAAATTGCATGTTGTATTTAAAGAGCTTTCTACTTGTGTCTTCTTATTAAAAGCAAAAAAAAAAAAAAAAGAATGGATGTGTTATTAATTTGACAGAGAGGAAGCTGATAACATCAGGAACTGATTTGATTTTTAAAAAATCAGTTTTTCTATGGTAATTCAAAGTAACTTCAACAAAACTTTAAAAAGTAGCTGATTATTTCTTCAGTATTAAAAAAAATAATCTAATAATAGACAAGAAACAACTTCACTCTAAGAAAAGGCATTGTTACCATTTCACATATGAGCTGAGTTCAAGTAGGTACTTGACAGCAACCAGAAGTGAAACTAGGTTGTGAATTCCCATGTGAGTCGCTAAGCCTTACTCTCAGAAGCATTTCAGAAGCAAATATGAATCTGCAGCTCTCAAGCTTTCACGTTTTTGCTCCTCCTTCATGAGAAACAGAGTTCTTCAGCTCTCTTCCAGCACTCTGGCTATGGCCAGTGAGCTGGCCAGCAATGACTAAAGCAGGCAGACTGCTCAGCTGAAGAAATTTCTAAACTCCTTTTCAACTTTTATTTGTTATTTCACATTCTTATTTAATGCCTATTTATTTCCACTACAGAGACAGCTTACAAAAAAAAAAAAAAAGAAAAAGAAAAAAAAAAAAAAAAAAAAACCCAACAACCCAAAAACCAGCCAACCAAACCACACCAAAAAAACAAAAACCAAGCCAAAACAAAAATACTCCCAAAGGAAAGAAACCAACTTGTTTACTGAGTAGATGTGTTGCCAGGAAATCTCATTGTTGTAGTGTTGAGTAAAAATCCTGAACCCTGTCTTATATCTTACTCACCCTAAATCATGTAGGAGTTGTGCAGACTTTCCTGATTAATGAAAGTGGTCAAATGTTTTACAACACTTGCTAGGGAGTCATCTTTCTGTGCATGACCATTCTGATTACTAAGATGTGATGGTTTTACACATGACCTGTAATTCAAACCCTGATTCACAACAGGAAGTTTTCACTGCCAAATCTTTTGGAGCTTAACACAGCATCAACAAGGTACAAAGCCAGGTGTTAAAACTGTCAAAGGGAGATATTTTGAAATGGAAAACGCAAGAGAGAGCTCAACATCTATTTTTGTTCCAATTTGTTTTCAAATTTGCTGCAACTGGAGAGCTTTATCTGAAAAAAATATTTTGATCAACTGTTGAGAGATATATTGAAGGATGAAATGCTGTCTGCTGAATTAAGATCTGAAGGGCAGAGCAATAAAGGAGGGAAATAAATATAACTAAAAAGATAAGTCAGACCAAATGACATGCTGAAAGTAGATTAGGACAATACTAATATTACACTTGGTAAACTTCTCTTACATTTTATGCAGTTAGGATAGACATTTAGTGTCTGGCACCTTCTAGAAGGTGCTATACAGAAATACCATGATCCAGATCTAACCACTTCAAAATTATTTTTCCCTTTGATTTGCTTATTTTCCAAGTGCTCTCAGCTTGGTTCACAGAGAACATGCATAAGAGCCATCAGAAATCTGCACATCTTACACAGGAGAATTATTCCTTCACATTTACCAGACAAAACACTCTGCATTCCTTTTCTGTATTTTAAAGAAGTTATGCTATCTTTCAGCCAACATCCTTTTGCCAATAAAAACAAAAAAGAAAGGTTTGTGACCTTAAAAATATCATGGGCAAGTGAAGATTCACACAAAATAGTCCTCTAGTAGGTTTGAGAATAGGTATACGTCTCCTCCTCTTCAAGCTTAACCCCCAAACACCCTCACTGGTAAAAAGGCTATTGCTAAGGTATGGGCTTCTTACAAGACCACATCCTGTGAATCAGGTCATAGTGAAACATAGTGCTGCTTTAAATGAACAGCTCTTTGTGTGCCCTCTATGCAAATGCAAGAAAAATTATGCAACTCAAAAAATAATCTAGTATGCTAGTGAAAAAGGGAAATTGGACCTAGACTAGAATAAACACAATTAAAAAAATTAGCAGTTCTCATTTGTAATTCATGCCCCTATTATTTACTAAATACAAGAATTTCTGCTACAAAGAAGCTAGACAGTATATTCAAAGGCAGAAATTAGGAACAAAAAAGCCATCTCTCTTCAAAAGACTACTGCTTTTATTTCATAGCTATATAGATTTTCCACATCACATTTTATAAGTGAAAAGCCTATCAAAAGCATCACACACAGGACCTTTGATGAGTGTTATATTGCTCCACAAAGGGCACAACATATTATACATATTTAATAAATTGTGTCAGAGTCTATGTTGATTGGACACATCGAAATCAAAAGAATGTGGCTACCTACAGCTCAGAGCTGGGCCCACACTGATGCTAGCCACTGACATTAAAATGAAGATAAAGCCCAAACTGTCCTTATGAAGCAAGCACAAAAAATAACTCACTGTTTGGATGTTTCATTTTTAACTGATCCCTTAGTAAAGACAAAGGATAGGCTTGTGGTTATGATGTGGAGATTAAGACTTGAGATATATATGACTTGAAATTCCCAGTCCTGCCACAAAGTCCCAGCTTGAGTGTGGGAAAATCATCCATTGTCCTTTTAATCTCTACCCTCCCTCTGCACTGTGGGGATAATATTTTTCCCTTTCTCCCACACTCCGTGTAATACAGCCATATGTTCTCTAGGGCTGTGACTAACTTCTGTGCACATGCACACTACCTGTCGTGATAAAGCATCAATCTACTAAAAATTTCTAGGATCAAAGTCTGGTTGAAACACAGAAAAAAATCCACAGAAAGGGCATTATCATGTATTTTTACTTGAGGGAAGAAATGTTTCTCAGTGGAACCGAACTCCCTAATCTTACTGATACCCCTCATTTTGTTGGGTGCACTGGAATGCTCCTATCTTCTAGGGAGCCCCTACAAAATGCAACCAGATGAAACACTCACTGCAGTTCTGAAGGGATTTTTAATTAAGGATTTTTAAGTTTATAAGTTTTCTATGTTCCTTGTTAGAGAACAAATAACTGAGGCCCTGAGAGTCACTCCACTGCCAGATCTCACAGGATCTTGAGGCAGGAGGACACTCCAATACTTATACGCCAAGGGAATGAGTGTTTCCAAGCCAGTAACTAGTTGTCTGGTCTCCAAGAATATTCTATCTGTGCTTTTGGGAAAGTTAACTGGAACTGCAATATTTCAGTGCAATGCCTCTGGAAAGACCCATACCACACAACAGCACTATTTCTAACAAAGAAACTCTGTCTCCAAAGAGAGTCCTTACATCTCCATAGCACAGTGGACCATAGGACTGTAAGTTCAGGTTCCCAGGGAAGCACAGTTTCATTACCACAGACCTGCACTCAGCTGAATCAAAGAATGAAAAAAGAGAATGAGAAGACTCTCTCAATCGAGTCCTTTGCACCAGGAAGGATCAGTGCTAGTAATGCTATGAATGGCACATATACACATTTGTTTCTCCAGTAATGGAGATACTACACCTTCTGCAGGCAAATTGTTCCTCCGTTGAACTACTGTTACTGTTGGAAAGTTTTACTAAAGCCTAATCAAAACCTCATGGGGTATAATATAAGCCCATTATTTGTATCTAGAGATAGAGACTACTTATCACTATTTATGGTTATGGAGAACAGATTACCATTATGAAGGAGTTGCAAGGGTGTTGCACCAAGAAAATGTGGCTGCGTTGCTTCAGCTGTGCTGGTGCATCCACAGTGCATCAACATTCAGACACACTCCCATTTTTGAGGAAAGGATTTTATATTGAAAAGTTGTTTGGTCAAGAAATCGCCAAGATGCTTTCCTAGGCACAAATGCAAAAAAAAGAGTAAGTGTGATTGCTTTCTGCTGATGTATAACACCAGCTCACAATGCACAAATTAATATGAAATATGTTGAATTCTATATTCTTATTTTGTGAAAGAAATAAAATGAAAGGAGTAGAAAATTATGCAGAGGTCTTAAGCTCAGGTTGGTCAATACCCTCCTATCCATGATCCCAATCACAAATTGCAAACAGAAAGCATCTTTCAACCTACACTCAATACAATTTGTTCACAAATAAAAAAGCTTCGAGAGTTGATGCTGTGTTACTTTATATTTATCTCAACTACAGGAAAATGCGCTAGATACAGGTGATTAAACAATAAACATATAACAGTGAAGTTTACTCCAAGCTCATACAGGATGAAGCTCTTAAATGAGTTATAATATAGCGTAGACAGATGCTGCTGGATACATCAAGCACATTAAAGATACAGTTATCTGTTTGATAAAGAAATAATTCAATGCACGAGGCAGGAAGCTGAAATTGCTGACAATCTGAACTCCTGCCAACTGTCCTGGCTTCACTGGGGCTGTGTGAATTTTGAACACACATAGTCCCAGGTGTCCACAGTGCTGACTGAAATTTCTGGCAGCTAGTTCAGCGCTTTTGAAACAATGCTGGCTTCCCATTACTAGTGGTCACTATGGGGAGAAGATAGGCGGTTTCTGGCTGCTTCTGCTGCCCTTTTTGTTAACTTGGCTGTGGTGCTGTAAATGAAACACTCGGCACAATGAGCAGCCTCCTTTCTTGCCAACCCACATGACAGGCATCTTCAATGCATTAGTGTTGAGAAAAGGAAGGGTATGACAAAATGGGAAAATAAATTAATTTATTTATGTTCCCTAGATTCAGCGTGTCAAGAAACTCAGTGTAGCTTAGCTCTGAGAGACCAGACAAAAAGGTATCCAGGAAATTGAAAGGTCAAAGATATGTGGGATTGAAACATATGCCTTGTTTCGGAGAGATTTGGGGAATGGTGGAAAAGGGTCACACAGAACCTAAGTAAATGGTGTGGAAGGGTTAGCTGAGGAAAGACAGAGATATGGAAGTCATTTACAGAACACATCTGGTTTTCCAATGTGCACAGTACTCCCATTGATGTGAGCATGAGCTCCACCTATGTATGAAACGCAAAAATATTTGTCTTGAGATCTGTCTGTATAGAGAAGCCTAGCCATCCTCCAAGACTGGTGTCTGGCAATGTGCAGGAGTTACCACATCACTGGCACACTGCTTACAACTGATGAGGGGAAAATGGGAGGTTTTCATACTCTTTTTAAAGTCCTACTGCAAAAGGGCTGGCTGAATGACACTAGGAGTCCTCACACTAAGACTGAGATGCAATAGTATGATACTAAACAGAATGGATGTCAAGAATCACTTTAACAGCACCAGTATGTACTTTTGCTTAATCAGATCAAAGTATTTAGCTTTATTTTGTGACATTCATTTTAGGCTACTTTAATGTTTACTTGGTACAACCAACTGCTTTTGACTCCGTTCTCTGTCAGACATGGTCCCCAGGTAGTACATATCTATCTTTGTCTGTTCTGCTGATTTACAGACCACTTTCCCAGATAAACTGCTCAGATTTCTGTGCTCTCCAGAAGAAGCTGGTTGTGCCTCTTTCCTCAGGTGGACACATTCTTTGTCATTTCTTGCAAAAGGCCTTGCAGCAGAAACATTTCCCGAGCTCCTCTGAGATCTCCCTGTAGCAAAATTACATTGCTTAATGATGAACTTGGTGGGACCAGACCCCTCTATATAAGTCCCCAAAACTGAAGTATCCAGAGAAGTTTTACATTTACGTATCTGTACTGGATCAGCTGGGGAGGCTGACTAGTGCTTTCTGATAATCAACAGCGATATGAAAAATGCTGTAGGCATGACAGGAAGACCTGATTAGGGGATACAGAAAAATATAAGTCATATTCAGAAGCCTGTAAAGATTTCTGCCAACAGGAAGGAAGAAACAGATAAAGTAGACAGCTGCAGACAGAAAGCATAAACAAAGAGAAACGGGGGGGGGGACCAACAAAAAACAAACAAAGAAACAAACAAAAAGAAGCAAAAAAAAAGAAAAACAGAAGACAGTAAAGGAATTAATTAACTCAGGAAAGAAGACTAAAATCTTATCATCCAAGTAATAGAAACAAAACACTACAATTAATGTATCAGATTTATCTCTGAGAAAATTCAGTTTGGAAGCATAAATGATGGTGCAGTTCTCTTAAAAGAAATTTTGATGATGGGAGGAAAATCCTGGGAACATAAAGGAGAGCACTGCAAGGACTAGCCCCAGGAAACCAGAAGACCAGTTTGCCTGGCAGGTGTTCTGACTCCCAGTAGATGCTCAGCTTTGTGCTGGAGAGGATTCATGGCAATGCACTTGGGATTATGCCATCAAATGTGTGAGGGTAGCTGAAGTCAATCACACTTGCAGATGACCTGGAGTAAAACACTATTGCCATTGGCATTTTTGTATGGGTCACAGACTCACAGAATGGTTGAAGGTTCAGAGGCATCTCTGAAGATCCTGTAGTCCAATCCCCCTACTAAAGCAGGTTCACCTAGAGTAGATTGCACAGAATTGTGTCCAGGCGGGTTTTGAATATCTCCAGAGAAGAAGACTCCACAGCTTCTCTGGACAGCCTGTTCCAGTGTTCTGTCACCCTCAAACTAAAGAAGTTTTTCCCTAAATTCAGTGGAAATCCCTGTGCTTCAGTTTGTGCCCACTGACCCTTGTCCTGTTGCTGGACACTTTTGAAAAGAGTCTGGCCCTAGCCTCTCAACACCCACCCTTAAGATAATATATATAGTGTAGAGTTATCTTTTAGTGACCAAAATAAGTTGGTTTTGCAAATAGATTCTTTCTTCATTCCTATAGTTTAATTGTTTCATTTACCTTTCTACAATATCAATGGATTTTTTTTTCATTTTGTTAGTTCAATAGCACATTCTACAACTAGAACAGTATCCCAAAGAAGCCTAAATCTGATGGTTGTTTAGCAAGCAGTATAAAAGTGATGGTACAGAAGTACAAATAAATGCTGTACCCACAGTTAGAAAAATATTAGAAAATATATTGGTGTTTTCAGATATGGTTTTGCATAAAATCACTCTACGGTCCAACTGAACAGCAAAACTCCATCTGCTTCAAAGAGAGCCAGCATTTCACCTCATGAATCCAACAGCTGGATTCTGTTCCTGTGTACATATATAGGAATAAACTTTTGTCTATACGATATCTTCAGGGAAAAAGAATGTGCTCTGAACACTTACATTCAAATATTTTGCATGACTATTAACATCATAAAGTGTTCATGCAGTCAGATTAAACATTAGTGGGTTGAGCAAGAAAGCAGATGGACCTGTTGTATGTGACCCAGGTACAAAAACACAATTTAAAAAAATCTTGAACAAAAGTGCATTTGAATAAACTACAAGCAGAATAACTTAAATCATTAGCAACTTATTATTTGCTTTTCTAGGCTTAACTAAGTTCTATCCAATTCAGACAAAAGTTAATCACCTCAAGCTTTTTCTACTACAGCTTTTATTACAATAATAACGTTACTCTTATTAAACTTCAAACTTCATCACGTCCACAAAAAAGAAAACAACAAAGACTACATGTGCAAGTGCAACAAAATCATGTGAGATGGGAGAGAGAGCTAGAGAAAAGAGAACTGATGCTTGCAGCTGTATTCCTAACCAGTCTTGGCAAGGGCACTTGTGTGAGAAAGCCAACACAAGTGTCAAAAGTCTCAAACAATCAGGTGTGGTGAGAGTGAAGGTCATAGAGGAAACAGCTGGGTGGCAGTGACCTAGTGTATTGACATGCATAACCCAAATTTGTCTTGGAATCCTGCGCACCTATAGATAGCAACAGGATATGTCACAGTGACTGCATGTGTCAATCTAAGTGCCTTTCAGACAGGATGAGGAAACTTGTGATCCACAGTGCAGCATATGTTAAACACCAGAGCAAGCAATGCTAAAGGCTGCAATTCATCAGTCAAGGGCAAAAGTTTACCAGATGATGAATTCATTGTCTTTTGCAGACAGAGAGCCATAATTTTTTCCTCAAAAATCAGTCCTGCCTTATATCCAATGATATATATAGCATAAGCATACAAGAAATATGTCAGATAGTCAGATTTTACTCTCAGTTGGAAACTCAGACTAGGCATCCATTATATTTTGATTGAAAAACCTCTTATCTCATCATTGTTATAATGAAACATTCCAAATGTATAGCACTGTATACAATAGAACCACATAAAAATATCACATTTGATAAATTAATTTGCTAACCAAAGGTCTATTGGAATCAGCACTCACAAATGGTCACGCTTCGGGACAACACAACCTGTAATACAGAACTTGCAACTGCTCAGCAAACCTGAAGAGATATTAACTCTAACAACTCCATCAAATTTGTGCTTAAGAACTACTGTTTAGATAACCTGGACATACTTCTGAGGCTTCCAGGGTAGCATGGATCTCTTTCACTGATGAAGAAAGCATTCTATACTTTTAGGCTGATCCTTTGAAGTTTACTAGTAAGAAAAGCCTTAGAATAATTTCTTCATCATAACCACCCACCTAACAGCCCGAATCACTTTTGCAAAAAGATTTCATGAAACTTGCCTAAAAGTTTCACACTTTCAAAATACGTGCCTGGAAGAAAACTGAGTAAAGGGCTGCCACTAATCTTTACTAGGAATGTTGGACTTGTAAGGGGGTAATACAGAAAGGCTTCAGAAATTAGTGGCTTCTTGAATGTTCAGCACTTCTATGAATCCCGGTGGCCAGGGCAGATTTTCAGACCATCATGTGTACAACCTGGTCTTGCTCTTTTCTGGTCATCTTTCAAAACTGCTCAGAAGCCTCCATTGAGAACATATAGAGTAGACTGTTTTTTGGAAGTTGTTCTGTTTTGAGTTGCTTTCTTTAAAAAACAGTCTCTTAGATAACAAATATTGTCAAACCCATGAAACAGCAAATCGGGATCACTGTTTGTGTCCATCTAGCCTGTTCCTTTACTCACTGGAACTTCAGCTGGGTTCAGGACCAAATGCCTTGGAGGGCTATGACTCCCATTTGGTCTCATGCTGGTCATTAATAGTTCCCAAGTGGTTTAAATACTGAAGGCGAGATGTTTTATATCTTTCTCCACACTTTTAAAAATGAACAAAATACATTTCTTAGGTAATGCAACCTTTTCCTTTTTTTCTAAAAATAATACTTGCAAATCTAATTTACTTTTAATGCAATATCCATTAAAGAACACCATTAAATAGGAAACATAAAAAATATTTTCTACTAAAAATAGCAAACAGGAATTGCATTGTGTTGAAAACTTATATTATTATCTTCATGTCCCACTCATGCCATAGAAAAGGGCTGTTCATCACTTGTAGTAATCAAGATATGAACAGTTTGCTCCTTTTTTTATATTTCTGTATAGCATGTCTGACACCAGCAATGTATCATCTTTGGAAGATAGGGAAAGGTGACACAGAAAACTCCAAGGGAAAAGTTGTGACATGATCAAAATTTCATGCAGAAATATGTGGCAAAGTTTAAAAAGGAAACCAAATGTTCAGAATCCCTATGCTTTAACCACAAAACCGACTTTCTCTGCTAATACTAAATTAACCCAGTAACTAAAAACAAAGAAAACCCAAGTATATATATTATGTGCATCTTGCCACTTTAACAACTCTAATGACACTCAAGTGTTCTCAAACTAAATAAGATACAATTACAAATACATGTTTAATCCCAGTGTGGTAATCAGTTCCACAAACCAAGAGCACTAGAAAAGCAAGGGGAAGTAACCTCACTTAACACTGCTTGCTGAAGCTGTGTAAACCACACATACAGCCATAATGTACTGACTGAAAGATCTACAGAAGTATATACTGCTGACAAGCAGGGACTCAATACTCACATTCAAAGCCTGAAAAAGGCTTTCTACTAGAGCAGACAGACTAGCTGAAAATCAAGCAGAATTTTTTTAATAGATAATAAATAATAGCTAAAAAAGAACCCCCTTAAAAAGCAAAACCCCCAAGCAGTCTAAAAAATACTGTGGCATCCTACTTCAGATATCATTAGAAAAAAAAATAACAATGAACTGGGGCTTGATAGGGGCTAGCAAGAAGCTATTTTGCAAAAGAGAAAAGCATAAGTACTTTTTACTGTGAAGCTGTTTTTCTGGTTCAGCAGGTCTGCAGCAAGAGTAGCCAGATCATTTGAAAAGTAAAAAGAAAATCAATTACTTGTTTTTATTTTAAAACAGCCTCCCTGTGGGAATAGGTGTGGGAGTGAGATCTCTTTTTAAATTTCATAATATAACATAAAGCTGCCAAGATTTTTTTTTTTTTTTTTTTTACTGTCATGTCATTTCTCTGCTTACTGGGTGTTGTAATGATTTTTCTCTACTTATGATTCTACTGATCTTTATCAAAATTAATCTGTGAAGTGATTAACACTAACACTTAAAAACAGAATATTTATTCAAACAGCAACACTGAGCAAAACAAATTTCCAAGGTTGCTGCAAGTTCAGTGATGACAGCAAAAATCTATTTATTCATTTACCCTCAAGTTCTGCATGCAGTAGGTTGCAATCATTTTTTGTCAAATCAAAACAGCATTTTCTGAGAATTAAGATCCACAGGTAAAGTTTACAACTAACCTTGCTATCTTCGATCTCCTGGGTTTTTCCTTGAAGCGCTTTTCTTTCTCCAAAATCACAGCTTGACTTTAATGTAAGCTGACAAGAAAGCATCGAGCTCTCTGCCCCAGTAAGCTCCAAAGACTTCGGTGAGTACTTCTGTGAGCTGGCGGGGCCAAGGTTGGGTATCGGGAGGGCAGTGTGAACAGGCTTTGACCCCACAGCTGGCTGTCTTAGCTTGGAGGCAACCCCAAGTACGGGCATGGCTTCTATAAAATATCTTCTTTCTGCCAAAGAAAATGCTCCTGACCTCAGTCTGGTAGACTCCAGCTTCAGCAATTTCAGAACAAATACTTTAAACAAAAGTAGCAGTCATCCTTTCAAAAAGTCTTAAAACAATAATATTACAAGTTTCACAAGGAAGCAAAACTTTTCCTTCATCTCTCCCCTCCTCCCTCACAGCCACTCACACACACTGCTCAGTGAGTCAGTGACTCTGTAAGACTAAACGCTTCTTTGGGGCGTGAACTTTTCTTGAAGGTAACTGCCACAGTGCTGCCTGTCTGGGATTAAAGAACTCATAAATTTGCCTTCTCTTCTTCCTACAGCATTCCAGGTCTGTGCATTAAGTGAATGAAGGATGGGAGAAAAGGAGGGAGAGAAAAGAGGAAACCTCCCCGTACTCCAACTGTCAAAACAGCTTGAGACCACAACACTGGAAAGAGAGACCTCTTCCTGACTACATAAATAACCAGCCCACATCCTTAAAAAAAAAAACCATCTTTTTTTTCCGATTAAAAAAAAAAAAAAAAGAACCTGAGCAGTGGCCAAAGAAAACAGCTGTTGGACGAGTTTTCATCCTGGAAATAATCTCAGCAATGAAGCTGCTTGTCTGATTCCTGGGTATTTTTCACTGCTGACAACCATGAGCTACAGTGTTTCATTCCCCATTCCTTCCGTGAAATCAGGTTAAAATCATACAAGACCGTGGTTAGGAACAGCCGCTGAATCACACTGTGGGTAATGTCTGTCTGTACTATGAAAAGTGCATACAAAAACACAGAGCAGGATATAGGAGAATCACAAGCATTGTTAGATTTAGTCAACACAACTTTTCAGAGTTCCCCCCCCCTTTTTTTTTTTCTTTCTTTCTTGGTGGTGATGTTAACGTCATCTATTCAATGTTAACACTTCCCTTTCTAAAAACATTTAAAGCTCCATGAACTCCATGTCCAATGCATCATTTCTGCTTGTTGCTCATAGAAATACTCTTGCTGGCAACCTCAAATCCTTGAACATAGAAATACAATTGAGGCAAGCAGAGCAGGCTCCAAAATGAGTCACGATGGACAGTCCAAATTGTTGAGCAGCATAAACACTTATTTAAAAGGAAAACTGAGCATTCCTTTGAGACCCTATCACAAGGTCTCCTTTTTAAACTGTGGCATAAGGAGCAAACCTGTGTAGAAACATTCCACCATTCAAATCCCAGGGGATTTTATCACCCAGCATTATGGCCAACTTTTTTATTTTGATTGGTTGGTTGATCGGTATTTTTTGTTTTGTTACGTCTTCCAAAATAAAACACGGAGAGATAGGATGACTTGACTTATTCTGCCCTGATATCCTACATGGCATTAACTACACCTTGAGCAGTATGTACTATTACCACTATAGATATAAGCATAAGAGAAAACAAGAACCTTCTGAACTTTTAAACTCTCAAAACAAGTATGGCAAGAGTTAGAAAGCATTGAAAGGAAAATAAATTAAATGAGAAGCAGACTAAAAAGATCTTCTTAAATCACTCTTTGAAATTATTTTGCAGAATACACCTGTGGTACCTGCAGTATTGTCCTTTATCTTTCATTTACAAAGACCACACTGACACAGTTATTAAAAATCTATCTCTCTCTATTGACTTTAGGAATATCCTGAATTTTGAAGTATACAGGGAATCAGCAAACACATTTCAGCATCCTCTGCTTATCTGCTGTTTGGCTTTGCCACCATTAACAGTAGCAGCAATGCACAGGCTGCACAGAGGTAACTGCTCCGCATTTTAACAAGTTCAGACCACAGGACTGGTTTGATGTGATATTCCAGGTCTTCTTCAGAGTAAAGGGGAAGAAAGCTCCTTGTGCGGTCTGCAGTGTGCATTTGTTCTCCAGCATCATAAAGCACTGTGGCTGTGTAAGGAATTTAGGTTTCTTAGGCACAACTGTTAACAGTTAACGCTTCAGAAAATGCACATATGCAAAGACTGAAGTGGACCACAGGAAAAGAGGGATTTATCTCTTGCAAGGTTTAAGAAGATGAAAAATCCTCATGAGAACTGCTAACCAATGATCAAAACAAAGAATAAACTACAAACATGAGACAGATACTTTCTTATAAAGAACTCTGCCAAAAAAAGGTAATTGAATCTTATTACTTCTCAGGGTTATAATTTTACAAAGTAATGCACTATGGTAATCTTGCTGATCTTCTTTTGAATATGAATAATGAGGTCATGATGCCCACAGTCTCTTTTGCAACCCATTTTCCCAGCACAGAAACCCTAAAAGTAATAAGCAAGCTTACTAGGAGAGAGTCATCTGTAATACATAACCAATAGGTTTTGGAAACAATGATGTGAAGCTGTTGTTAATGCTACTCTTTCAAAATAATTCTTCATTAAATTATGACTTCTAAGCTAGTACCAGGTCAGGGCCATCAACTTCAGAATCCCATTTAGCTAGAATTTGTACAATGATAAATCACAGAAGTGTTTCTGTTCTATTGAAGATGAAAAGAAGAGTATGCAAGATTATTTGCCGGAATCATGAAAGATAATGGAGGAAAACAATCGTACTCCATAAGTAAGAATATGGTTACAAGGCTGGACTTCCTTTTCTTGTTTTCTCTAATTCTAAGCAAAAGATAAACTTCTGCTATTTTAGAAATCACTTAGTTACATTTTTTGCTTGAAAAGTTTTGTGCACCTCAGGATGAATGTGGGGTTTATGAAGGTTACCTGAAAAAACAATATTTAACACTAAGCTTCAGTAGTGTTTTCCATACAAACAGGAAAGCACAGGATAAAGCATCTGTGGACAACATTCACAAACTGTCACCAGAAGCAGGTGCTTGTGGTGGAGCTGGATGGGCAGGGGATGTACAGATTCCTTCTGGAAAGGAAGGAACTGGGCATAATTGTGGAGAAAGAGCAAAGCTGAAGGCTGTATAGAAGGGCACATTGTCAGTCATCAAGCTGGCAATGTGAGTTTGGTGGGATTTTCCTCAGTAGCCCTGTAGGGAGCTAAGTGACAGTCAAGCAGAGCTGCAAGAGAGAACCCAAAGTTGGAACAAGGATGATTTAGATATGTGTGAATAGTGTCCAAACAAAAGAAGGCATATCTATGGGAAAACAAGGGTGAAGAGGGCTATAACCTGGACTTACTTGAAATCAAACACAACACCAGACTACCTGTCATGAGAGACCAAAATATTATTGTCAGAACAGAGAAAGCCATGAGTAAAAAAATATGGCTGACAGAAACAAGCAACATCCATCTTCACTTGTTTACATGATACTGATATATCTAGGAAGGGACTGCAAAGAAACAGATGAGGCTAAATATTGTTCAGAGAAGACCTGTAGGTGTCTAATTTACACTTTTAGTCAACTGTTAGCATAGACATCCTCAAGCCAGGCAGGTCAGGGACACCACCTGGATACAGGATACAGGAGGATTGATAAAGATCATGACTGAAGTCCTGAAGTTTTGAAGAAAAGGTTAGAGTTATGAGAAAGCTAGAAGACAACTGAGATGTGGGAAAAAAATAGAGGGCAACATTTCAAGTGGGATGTTAGATAAGGAGATAAAAGTGTGAAGAGACACCAAACAGTGAAAAAACAGAGCAAAGGTCAAAACACAATCCTTGGTAGTTTTGTCAATAGAAGTGGCAGTTCCAGTGATATGTTGAAGATAGGACCATAGCTTTAGCTAATAAAGTAGTGACAATCTGCTATAAAGCATGACTGAAAACAATGTTTTTACAGAAATTATGAGTTAATTATTTGTACCTCAAAATAATACAGGACATATGCATTCAGAATAATACTCCCCACAACCCAGAAAAATCTGTAATATTTATTTCATATAGCAGGAATAAATACACCTGAAATCCAGGCCACCTTATGAAAGAAGGTATCCATCAGTTGTAATGTTAAGGTGAATTTTTGTTCTCAAGACTGAACAGAAATAACCATTCACAGCACAACACACATGTATTTCCTTTCCTTCATTGCATCTGATACCAGTACAAGTCCCATGAAGGTTGCTCCTCTTCTGCACTCCCAGCCCTTAGACAAACTGCTCGCATGAACTGCAAAGACAGCTGGCAGTGTCTCCCAGACCACAGGAAATATCAAAAGAGGGGACACCTGCTTCAAAAGTGGAGCCAAGAGATTTGTTTGCTTCTTCTGCTCTATGATCTTCAACAAGGAAGCTGTTGCATGTGTCCAGGGTCAAACAGGAAATGTCAGGGGTTCAGAGACTGCAGAACTCAGTTCTGAGCTGTTTCCCCACTTCATCCCACTGGTGTAACAGCTGTGTCTAGAGCTTATGTGAGCCAGGACAATTTCTGAATAAGCTTGAATGTGCCAACATAATGCCATGATTTTGTGCTCACTGATTTCAGGTTGAGAGAAAGTTTCCCCCAGTGGGGGACAGAGAACTCCTGAAAAAGAAAACAATGCTACTAAAATACTGAAGGTACCTGAACCAATATGATTTTTAGGATTTATTTAATAACCCCAGGTAAAACAAGTTTAAATTTTAATAATGTAAGTAAGAAGCACATCACATCTTCTTGGTGTAACAACATATGTTCAATCTGTCAGATACCAATAATACAAATTCTTCAGCTGTGACTCACGTTCACAGCATAATTCTACTGACATTATTTTTGTTATTCCAAAAGTCAGGTGAACCCAATAGTCTCAAGGCAAGACATGTAACAGGTATTTAATCCTATCTACAAGTATGTAATGCTACTGAGTAAGCTGCTGTTTTTCTTGACAGTTTGGAATTCCAAAAGATATATAATCCAAACTCCAGCCACAGCCACAGAAAAAGGTGCATCCGGCTTCCTAAAGGAAATCCTTCTGCTTTGGCTGTATGTTTGGGGAAGTTTTTCAAAGAGGACAACTTTTAAATACAGATATTGTTTTCTCATCTGAACAATATGGCCTTTCAAAGCTCAGACTGAAGTTTATGGTTTTGAATGCATTAACTGACAGAAATGACCAGTTCTATAATTTTCATTCATGCTGTACATTTGCAGCATCTTCCATCAGGTTTCAAGTCTTTATATGTAATTTAGTACCATACCTCCTTGTGAAGTATGTAAAATATATTAAAATATAGTCAAGCCGAACTATGAGACTAAATGACCTTCCCTGGTCTATATGGGGCCTCACTACTTTCTTTCTCAAGTAGGGATTTTTTTTGAATTATACATCTGTGTGGGTTAAAAAATTTAATTATTTCTTTTTGTTATGCCCTGGCTTAAAGGAATCAAGCTTAAATACTATAGGATCGGGAAATGTAAACTAAAATTTTGTAAGGGTAAGAAGGCACTAATGGCAACTGAATACACTGTGTAAGTATTTACATACTGGCCTACTCACTAGGCCATGCAGCCACCTGGTAAAGCTTAATGAAAGGATCAGCTTTCCTCTCTGGGAAGTGCAAGAGGAAAAGAAAAAAAAAAGGATAATCCATTTGTTCATTTCTAAGCAAATGAACCAAACAACAAATGTTGAAGACTCTCAAAGCTATGTTAACTGCAGCTAACAAGGAAAAACCCTCACAGCTATTTCAATCTGCATAAACTGGTCTGAAAGATAACAATCACCCTAACAATCAAAGTACCAGCTTTTCTTTTCTTTTTTCCTTGTTTCCTCAGTTTCTCATTTACAAACCCACTCCAGCACACAGTCATAGCCCACTGGCTTCTCCCATACCCTTCCAGCCACTGGCAGGTATCTTCTCTCTCTTCCATTTCTGTTCTCTTCCCAATTTGTCTTTTTGTCTCTGAAAGAATTTTTTGCTTTGTATCATCTTTGTTGGGCCATGGTGAATTACTAATTTCAACTACTGCTTGCCCTATTACTTTCTGTCTTGGAACACATTACAAATACATGACTTCAGTGCTTCATTGCCAAAGGAGCATTTCTCTCACTTATCAGGGTAATTAAGAGCTTCCACTCTGTAGAGTTACTGGAGGAATGTTTAAGGTAGACATGACAAAACCAGACATTTATAGAATGCATGACTAAGTTCTTAAGTCATAACATTACTTTCAGTGGGAATTGTAAGGAACCGAATTCCTGGCCTTTTTTTATTCATTTTATTGATGGAAGAAGCTTTGCTCCGTTTTAAATTTTGACCAAAGTTTAAATTATCTTGGGACCTCCTGAAAAAAATGATCTTCATAAATGCTCTCCAATCACTACTGCTCTCAATACAGAACCCCCTAGAAAAAAATTCTCCCAGTGCACATACTCCCTAAAATCCTGATGGAATATTTTATGATGCTATGGAGACATTTCTAAGTCCTAATTAGATGAGAAGAAAATTGGCTACATTTGTGGATAATCAAAGCTGTTCTGACTCTTGATAGTAAGTGTGAACTGTTCAGAACTTTTATCCAGAATTCCTTCAGAGAATAAACTTATTATGAATTTTACAAACAAGCTGTAAAAAAGAACACATAAAAAGAAACTGAGACTAAACAGGAATCTGCTGATTATCTGCCATCAGGTGGCTGGCAGAGTGGCAAACCTAGGTTTTCATCTGCTGGAAAGGGAAACTATTCTTACAAGCACTGTGAAACTGATAGAGGGTTTCAAAATCATGGTTATGCTGGCATTGACTTCAGGATTGCAGTGAAACACTGCTCCATAAGGTTCCCATTGGTCTATTAAAATAAAAAAAAGTTACTGCTTAGAAACATCTGCTACAGTCATGAGCAAACTCTTGGCCAAGTGCACCAACAACAGTAAGAGACTTTGAAGTCAATCAGCTTTGCTATCACCAGCAGATACCCCTGCAGTCAGTGGAAATTACTGCACAGAGAGTTTGGGAGATATGAAGAAAACTTGTTCTGCCAAATGAGTATATAAACAGAAGTGAAGAAAAGAATATTTTTTTAAACAATCAATGAAATGGTTAGCAGTAAAAGGTTAGCAAAAGGTGTTAAAAAATATGACATTAATTCTTAAAGAATACTTCATGAAAACAAAGATGATTATAGATTTTCAGGGACTAGCTTTGATATTTGACCTTAAACAAGAGCAAGCCGCACTGCAGCTGGAGGAGCATTTCTGACTCACAATCTACTGTCTGCTTTGAGACTGTAGTCATTCAGTGGTGGCTTGTATCACCCACAATTTATAATACCTACTGTGCTCCACCACCTCTACCCATCCGCTTACCCGTACCTTGATCTAAATTGCAATTATTGCACAATATTTTTTTTTATTCTTCACTGCTTATCACTATAGGTGAATGATCCCAGCTATGTTTTTAGTTTCCTGTTGGTCTCTGGAGATAGTAATCATAACTCAATTTATCAAGTAACCCTGCCTACATATCCATATTATTTTCATTTTCTATAACCACATAAATATTTCATATTTATCCTACATTTCCTGTGATTCACACTAATTCAGGAGACACTGATATGCCTTTTAAAGGCAAACTTACCATCTCAACATAAAGTATGGACAAACATTGTAGTTCTTGGTGAAGAATTACAAGATCACCATTATATCGCCTTCCCTGCCAGAATTCCTATTGGAAGATCTGTGAGTAGCCTTACAGTAGTCTTATGCTGGACGGGTGTACTGGTGAAGTATCATGCCCCACTGCAGTGTATGGTTTACAGCTTGACTGGATGATCTTAAGTGTCTTTTCTAACCTAAATAATTGTATGATTCTATAGGCCTCACTGCTGTACCCTTTTCTTGCACATCATCTCTTGCCAGTGATCAGAAGCAGTGTACTGAGTCATAGATCCTTTCTCTGACAAGTACAGTCATTTTGGATCTTAAGTTCTTATGTGAAGAACAGATATTGTTCCTTGAAATCACTTGAGGATTTCTGTTTTGTTTTGATAAGCAGACATGCTCTTTCTAATTATGTTTTTGTGCCATTTGCCTACTCTCACTGAGAAGATATGACAACACTAAACAGAATTCACATTTTTAAGCAGTGTTTCTTCACCTGGGAATATTACCACACTCACAGTGGTTTTCCTGCCCTTGTCTTGTGTTTGGCCAGTCTGGAGCTCTTGCAGAGATGCTCACTCATCTCTACCCGTGAAATATTAAGCACTCAGGCCTTGTGTGTCAATGAATGATAAACCTTGACCAAGTACAGTTTAGCTGTAAGGGGATGCTCTTTTCTTTCAAATAAAAATTGGCTTAATGCACATACTTAAAATCTCAACCATCTGCCTCTATCTCCTGTTGGCCATATGTGAACACTTCCTACAGTGAGCCTTGAAACCTTCTGTCTTCCTCCGTTCTGCTGTGATCTGAGTGTGCTCCAGGCCAACTGCTGAAATGGATTCTGTATGTCAGTAGACTAAACCTTTCAGGTTTTTGATCAATAAGTGTCTGAAATGAACTGCTGTTTCTCATTATCAAATATCTCCCATCTATGCTACACCGTATACCTTGTGTCATCCTAACAGAAATCTAACAGTACATAACAAAAGCAGCTTTTCAGGTCAGCAAACTATATTTCCTCACCAATACTCTGTCTATAGATGCATGATTTTATCTTTGGTGTGTATCTTTATGTACATATGAGTACATATGTTCAACTTGTCCGACAGTCATTAATGCCCTTTGAGCAATTCACCTGGGCTGTTTCATCTTTAAAAAAAAAAAAAAAAGAAAGAAAGAAAAAAAACACTCAATAGCACACAGCTGTCAAAAATAACTTCAAATCTTGCAGATGGTGGATGCTTCCTTCCTGCTTCTCAGCATACTGGGGAGACATATTACCTTACAGATGTGGCATGTTATTAAAAAAAAAAAGAAAAAAAGTAGTCTATGGTTATTTATTATATTGGACTTACCTTCAAGTGCAGGAAAAGTACTAGATGGGAGACAAATTATAAAACTCCTCTCCCAGCTTTCATCCATCAGTTGGGCTTTTAGAACTGACATACGTAACAAGCATATGGCAGCCATAAAAGCAATATCAACATTCACAAATTAAAAAATAAAACAGAAATCCAAAATTATTTCGTTCCACCTACAATAAACCTAGGATGAGCTCTGAAGAAAGCACAGTTTTTTATCAAAATCAGAAGGGAGACTAAAGTGGATACTTAGCTGGAGCATCCAGCTCTATTGATACTGTTAGCTATAAGCCAGCAAGTACTAAGTTAACAGCCACTAGTCAAAATGTAACCTGTGGCACATGCACCTTCAGTGGTGACAAAGGCAGAGACCATTATCTACAGAAAAAGTCTTCATAACACATTCACATAGCATCATAGCCAGAAGTTCAAAAACTTCCCTGAAAGACCTAGGAAGATTTTCACTTGGCACAAAACTGCATAATTCCCGCTACTTCTGTAGGCCAAGTGTAAGACATGCTATTACAGTATCTCCCCATTTAGAAAAGGTATAATTAGATTCCATACATTATTCTTTTCTATTTCTTTATTTTTTTCTTATACTCTCTTTGAAAGTCTTATTTTTCATTCCATTCCCTTCCCCTCACCCAGTGAGAGAATATTCTTCAGAATAAGAACAAGATGTGCAAGCAGTATTTTTATTTTCTTTTCAGAAACCCTTTTAGCACAGCATAACAATTTCTGCTGTACAAACCACTTGAGCAACACTGGGATCTGTAACTAGCAGAGTATTCAAAAATTCACTTCAACAACCTGTCAAACGATTCTGATCTTCTCTACAACCTACTTTTATTTAGGAAATTTCCCAATATCCCATAATTTTGCTTTTAACTCTACACTTTGCTCCCTCAAATTATAATCCCACCACTTTTGCTTAGATTGCCTTCCTTATTTTTAGCCTTCTATGTAACTTTTTGACTCATCCATATCTGAGCACTTTTATTCTGCCTTACATGATAAAGCTGAAGCAGTCCAATGCCTAATGCCATGGGATGTTAATGAAAGGAGGAGGCCATTATACTTGCTTGAATACATTAGCTAAAGATAGGGTGTGGGGAGGGAGGGAAGAGAGAGATACTCTCTGACCTGGAAAAGGTTTTTTTCTGTGATTAGAGTTTGAGTTCCAGGCTAGTTACATTCTGGCCAAATTGATTTTCCCACCCATACATAGCTGGACTCTGTTCTTCATTATATGGGTGTAAATATGCAGCAAAAACTTTGAACTTTCAATGAGTAATTCTAGATTTATGCCAGAGTAACTGAGAGAAGAATGTAGGCTCTTGGTTGTTCATAAGTACTACACTATTTTAGATTTCTAACCTCCACACACTTGTGAAACATTCACTCTTTTTTTCCTTCAGTCTATTCTACAAATTGACACAACAAATATTTGGAATTTTAAACACAAATAATATTTGGAAATATTTTGCTTCTAAATCAAGGGAAATTGTAACTGATAGTGTAGATATCAAGAGAAGCTTTTTTTTTTTTCCCTCAAAGAAAACCTTTAGGAACAATACAGAAGCATTTTTCTGTGCTGACACAGGCAGCATGCACAGGTGTCCATTCCTTTATCACCTCTACAGAACTGTTAGACTGCTAATATTATTCGATTAATAGGCAGTTCCAAAAGTTCACTAAATCTGTATCTTTAAAACTTACACAACTATTTTTGTAATCATTGAACTCATTAAAAATAAAATTATTTCAATAAAGTGAATAAAATGTACTTTCTATGTTTTGGGTAAATTTCATACCTGGTGTCAGTTTAAATAATTCCAGTGAGTCTTCCTGAAGTAGGAAAGAATTTATTGTTTATATTATATGCAAACAATTTGCTAGGTTTAACAAAATATGAATCTTTCTTATGTTATAACTTCTGTTTAAAAATTTATCCCAGTAGGTTTTTTGGAAACGGTTTTGCTGATAAAGTCCCCCTTTGTTTGCTCTCTGGAGAGGCCAGCAGGGCTACAGTTATTCTTGTGCGTGCTAGTGGCTTCAACCCCCCCATTTGTTCACATAACACCAAAGTACCTGGAGCTCAGAAATTTTGACATTGTCCAACTGTGACTAGAGAATTGTTTTTCTTTTATCTGTGATTTCAAGAATCCCACACTTTTCCCTTCTTTGATGAAAGACAGTTGGTTTTAATTAAAAAAAAAACAAACAAACAAACAAAAAAAACAACCCACAAACATTCAACAGGAGAATTTCCCAACAGGAAACAGAGTTAAAGTGAGTCAAACCTTAGCACCATACCTTTTGGATCATGCCTGCAGCTGGGTGTTAATACCCAGTAATTTTAAACTTCAGTTTAGGCGACCTAAAGTTCTTACTAACTATATCTGGATTTATATAGTACAAATGAAAGTGAAATCTTAGAGAACAACTATTCCTCAAACTAGTCTTCAAGATAGGCTGTTGAAAGGCTAGAATTTTAAAGTTCTTTATTTTAAAGGTCTCTGACCAAACAATTCTCACTGATTTCAACAAAAGGGAGAGGAAAAATCCATCCCTAATTGCAGTGGTCTCAGGGAACCCAAGAACCAAGCCCAATTTCCATAAAAATCTTTCCACAGTCAGAAATCTTTCCATAGACTTTGGTTGCCACATGTGCTAAATAGTTCTCACTCAAGGACTCTGAGGCTGGGATTATATTATTTATTTATGTAAATGAGTTCAAAGAAAATATAGAAATTAGTGGGGATGGTAGAAACTTTAGGACCATTATGAGATTTGCTTAAATTGGCAGGCTAAACTATTCGGCATCACTTCTATGAACTCTGAAACAACTTTGGCTTAAGCAGAAGCTCTTCTGAACTGATTAAAAAACTTATCAAGGCTGGTTTTAAAAATTTATTTATTCAAATTCTCTTATTCTACTGGTAGCCAAGTCAAAGTCAAAACTCAACTGTGATTGGAAAAAAAATCATTTAAATGTCAGCAGGTTATGTAAAAGCTGAGACTTTTTGCCCAGAACTAAATCTGTGAATGTTATATTGATAGTGCTAGTATGAGAAGTCGGAAAAGGATTTAGAATCTGAAAGCCTCAGATGCTTTTTAAATTATTTTGAACCCATATAAACATATTGGTTTCTCCTTTCCTGAATGTCACTGAGAGAAGCCATTGGTTTTTTGCCATGATATAAGAGCAAAATGTCATTCCCAAATACCTTCCAAAATCTAAGTCCCATGCCCAAGAGTTTAGACTGTAGAGGCAGGGCTCTCAGAGTCTTTTTGAAGTCTTATTAGAAAACCTTATAGCTATTAATTTTATACAGATGAGACAGTGCTACAATAGCAATGGAAAACAATAGCAAACCTCAGTCCTCTTTTATTATGTACTTCTAGGTAATAACCATAGCCACAGACCAGAACCTCAAGGGCTTTACAGAGAACAAAAAAGAGCCTGTCCTCCCTTAGGGAATATTGCAGGTGAGAGATATCATCTGGATTTTGCTGGCGATACCTCAACATTGCCTAATATGCCAGTCTGTTAGAAGAAATGTGAACTGTGAAATTGGCAAGTCATCACAACTATGATGCTAAAAAAAATATTGGGAGTGATTATGATCTTACAGCCAGTAGTATTCACATGGAACAGAGTAGATACTCAGCAAAAGTGTAGGAAGAGCAAGATGGCATTACCCATCTATCCATTCATCCATCCATCCATCTATGCCAAAAATGTTATGAAAGCCTGGCCATTCACTATGCTCATGCTCATTTTATTCATATACCTATGTATTGAACACAAAAATAGTACTGCTGTATCCTTATGCTTACAGTAAGTGGCATTTATGAGTCATGACCTGGATTCTACAATAATTCCATCATTACCCATTCTACTCTTCTTCAGCTGATCAATGTAGGAAAAAATCCAGATTATTACACATAGTCCATGGCTGCATTTCGGTTAAAAATCCTATGACTTAAGCTGCCTTCTAATCCCTCTAGAGCCCTTAATTATATAGATTTGAAAACATATCCTATAACTATTATGGGTCCAGATTGAAATTAATACTTGGTTTTCTTTTCCTTTTTAAAAGATTCCTTACTTGCCATCTTTTTTTTACTTTAAATATTCTATACTAAATCTAAGGGTTTTTTAACAAGCTCTTAAAGAGGAGAACTGAGAATCACCAGACACTTTTTCTGCTTGCAGCTCAACCTATTTTGAAACAATCTGTGTCTACAGTTTGGTAGATGCATACGTAAATTGCTGTAAGTGAATGAGCTATTTTTAATTTTCTTTCTCACATTAAGTCAAAGATGATGAGGCACAGATTAAAATACATGAGTTCAATTGTAGTGAAATAAGCAAAGGCTTACAAGTAGCCTGCAGTTATATGCTAGGGTAATGTACTTCCTAAGGGTTTGATCCTCTCATTGCCATTAGGAGTTCAATATCAGATGCAGATCATAAAGTCATATTCACTTCAAGCCATTAAGCAGAGCTTGCAGGTTGAAGCTGGTGGGAGTTGTGCAGATACGAGACAGTAGCTGGCTCTGAGGTTTTTGCTAATTTGTTCACCATCCTTTGAAGCACAAAAGCAGCAAAGAGAACCACATGAAATATTAAATCACCCCACATTTCCAGGAAGCTTCTGAAACAATTAAAACCTACTAGTCTGATGTATATAGTTGGTTCTCTAAGAAAGTGGGAAAGTTGTCACAGAAGGGATAAACTTTCCAGTTACAAGTACAACAGCAGAATATATGTTTGGTTGTTATCCACTAGGTAATACAACACACATTGAGCACTTCGTAAATAACTGTCAAAGCACAGGCTGTTACATGTCATGCAATGGTGATTTCATTAAGAAATTGATTTAGATAATTACTCCAACTTTGAAGCCATACAACCATCATAGATTTAAATCTGAAGCAGAACTTGACAAAGAGAATTTGTAAAAATATGAGGAGATAGATGCAACAAAAGAAATGTTTCAACAAAACTAGATAAAATATATTAAGAAAATCTACATTTTAGCCTGAAAACTAGTAAGAGCAAATTATTCCTTCTTTAATCTAAAAATAGTCCTATTTCTTGCCTGTAAACTACTTTGTTCTCTTTCAAAATTCTTTCAAACTGGCCTGTTCAAATTACATTTTAAATCAGGTAGTCATAAATTTCAGTGACTAATTACACCCAAAAAGGTACTGAAAAATGTATATTTGCCACATTTCTTCCAAATATTTAACTCTTACTTTTCAAAGTGTTTAATTTCAAAACATTCCAGATGTTTTATTTCAGGATGGGAAAAAAAAAACAAAACAACCTTAAAATATATTAGATCAAACAAAATATTTTTCTCTCTCTAAAATAATTTAATTTTTTTAAAATAGATTTGCACAGCTGTAGAGCAAAAGAAGAATAGTTGTTGTTGGCAAGCAGCTGTTGTGCAACACGCCTGTTTCACAAATGAATCATAATTGTCTCTCTTGAAACTTGTGCTCCCCCATCTGTCTGTTGTATCGGTTACAGAGAGGAACACGTCTCTATGAAATTATGAGCTACATTGTGTATTATGTTAGAACACATGTCTAAACTTGCCCAAACCTATCAAATTACTTCCCAGACAGCTGCCCTTCCTGCAAAAGATGCTTGACATCTTAGTGGAAAAATAACATTGAAAAACCATTAAGGCTGCAATTTGAAGCCTACTTCTTCAACTGTTTTACCAAAGTTAACCCATGGAATAGCTATTTATTTTTTGGTAGGTAGACAGTAGGACAGGGGAGAAAGTGGAAAGGGAGCCTTTGAGAAGAGCAGCCGAAATCCTAGTTGAGACCTGGTCTATACTGAAAGAAAGGAATCACACCAGGGAGTAAGAGGATTAAAGAGACAGAAGAGATTTTTCCTGTTCTGGGATACACACAAGCAGAGATTCATCTCATGCATCTTCATAGATCTAAGTCTGAGCAAGACAGCCTCAGTGGTAATTATGTTCAAGAGATAGAAACTAGAGGCTGGTTGGAGGATGAGACTGATCAATCTCCTGCCTATTTTCTTCCACTGATCATACTGGGAGTCTCCCATAGGTATGACAGGATTGGTATGACAAAGTTACAGTCTCAAGTTACAAAAAATGAGGCAAACTCACTGAATTACTGAATTAGACTACTCACAACATTGACCTCCTGCCCCCAGCGTCACTCTCAGTTCCATGTCACAGCCCTTGCTCCTTTGCATTGCCAGTCATGTTAATAATTGAATGGATCAATTTTTAAGCAAATCCAAGTATTTTTCCTAAGGACTTTCTTTTTTCTTTGCTAAGGGTAGAATAATTTGCCTAATCTAACTTCAGATTAGCCAAAAATTTTTTGTGAAGAGTGGAAAATATGGCTTCAGATCATGCTTTATAGGAGATAGAATTAAGTTTGGATGAGCCAGAACAAGGACAAACACCCCAAGCCCTGAATTCTTTCTGAAAAAAGTCCCAATGTCACAGTTTTGAGAACGTAATAGTATTATATTTTGTACTCCTGGGACTGTGGATTTATAAAAGATGAAATAATCTTTTTTTTTTTTTTTTTAAATTTGTGGTTTTTCCTCCATCATTTGCATTTGCTTGCATTGACAAAAATAAAGATAAAAATAAAAATTGTCAGTATATTCTGAGTCAATCTAAAGTCAATCTCAAACTCAACAACATGAGCTTTGTGTTAGTTTCCTATACCACCAGTCATTAAAATGCTTTCTAAGACTGGGACTGTGCACTGGTCCCGTATGTATGGACTGTGATTATGCTCAATCCAAAGCCAGCTGAGATGGGACTACGTGGTCCCATTTGACACATAAAGGAGATCCCTTGCATCCACTTGGACTGCAAGTTTTTTAGGTCAATAGCTCATATTGTACATCTCTAAATTGATGGACAACTCTTTCTAAATTTCTGGACAACTCTTAGCATACAATATCTCTGCAGGCTTCAATGTATCCTCATCATGAAACTAAGAATACACACATTTAAGACTGGCACTGAACACAGCCCTGGTTTTGCTGCAACCTCTGTGATAATCTGAGAACTACAGTTGTGCATGAGGTATCACAACCAGACGTGTTTCACTTAAGCACAAACAGCAACAGTGTTATTATTTTATTCTTCACTGTACATATGGGATCATTCAAGTGGTGAATACCATTAGCTAAAACTGTAGTGGGATGAGAGAATTGCACCGTTGCAAATTTCCTGTGGAGAAAAAATAATCTCAGAGAGTGTAAAATCACTCCCAAGTCTCAACAGCTTTTGTCCATATCCACAAATTTGAACATAGTTTTTGGCAAGTAAACAGTTGGTCTCGATGCAGTTCAAAGTCATGGCCTTGCAAACAACGTCCCAGCGTTCATTGATGATTAAAAATTTTATGTGAAACACAAGATACACATATATGGATTGAATATCAGGCAATTGTCTCCAGTTCTTTTCTTCATTCATAAGGAGAATTGTTCTCAAAGTGCTTCCAATCCAGCACTTAAGGTCTTTTGACCATTTACTGCTAGCCACATTGTAACAATGTATGAACATCCAAGATTCTTTCTCAGAATTTCAAGAATTAATAAGGTAGCAAATGGAATATCTGTACTTGCACAAACTTAGCAACAATAGCGCTTTGCATTTAAACAATCTGTCAAACCTTTAGGATTTCTTAGGGTACTTCAGCTCCAGAATATTACAGCAGAATGATATCAATGTATTTTATAATTTACATGTCTGAAGGACTTCAGATTATAAGCAAACTTCATTAAAGCACTTCAAAAGGTATTTATATATAAAAACCAGAAACCTTTTGGGGAACAGCTTTCATATATTTAGCTGGAAAAAATAATAAAAAAAAAATAGTCAACCAAATAACTGTTTTTCCATTTGTGACTGTGCTTTGTCCATTTAATTCTTTCTATCCACATTCCACTCCTTAATAACTATTGCCTATTCAGGCACACAGAATAATACTACGAAGTCTCTTACTGCATATTTATCCTTCAGTGTTATTGCTTATGGATGATCCTTACAGTATACTTTGGTTCAAATGCATAAACTCACTTTTAATTTCCTCTCTTTGGTAAATTTTCTGCATTCAGGAGACAAGAGCTGCAAGGATATCAGCTCAGAAGTAACAGAGAGCTATCTGGAATATTTGTTATGCTATGAATGGAAATCATATGACCTCATCTGGCTTGATATGACTGGTGGTAAAACCTGCTCATAGATTATATATTTTTGTCTAGAAAAAAAAAGGACAGAAATTACTTCTCTAACTAGAAAGGCAGTTCCACTTCCTGTGACTCCATGTATTTAAGAACCACAGGGCTGTGTACAGCCTTAAGTGAAATGTTTATTGGTTTACATGCCAAAATGCATTTATTCTTAGGGCCTCAGGGAAATGTCCCACTTAACCCAAGCACCGATTCAGCCCTTCTGAAAGTAGTAAGGAATATAAATTCCAATTATATACTATTCTGTTTACCTTCACAAAAGCCTAGAAATGTGACTAAGAAGTGCTCTCCAGAGGGTATCCAGTCATGGTTAGCTCAGCTGGCTAGAACATGGTGCTAATGACACCAAGGTTGCAGATTCAATCCCCATATGGGCCATTCACTTAACAGTTGGACTTGATGATCCTTGTGGGTCCCTTCCAACCCAGAATAACCTGTCACTCCATGCATGGACGGGGATTAACTCTATGGGCCACACACACACGCTCACTGCCTAAGCATTTTTTCATCATTGCCCACAGAGGGGATTATACAGTCTTGTTAAGCAACCTGTTCCAGTTCTTTTACCTTCAAAGCATTTAGAAAGCTTTTCCTGGATCATGGTGTTTTGGTAACAGCACATATTTTGGCTTGGGAGCAGTTTGGACGACAAGGGAGGATGTGTACAGGAGTGGCCTTTGGCATCAGGAAGTATTAAGGTGGTTGCTCCTGCAACTTTGGAACCTGCCCTAAAATCTTTCATGTGGGCAACACCTCAATAAATTTAGTCAAATTTTATTCTGTCACTGATCATGTTTCTGAAAAGTCTAAATCCTTGGGTACTGATTTTATCACACCTCACACTGCAATTTTTTCACAGGATTTCAGACCAGAATGGGGAAAAAAATCTATTATCATTAACTACTTTCCTTTTCATACAATGTTACTATGGTCTTTCCTTCAACAGATAATTAACCAATATAGAGGGAAAGCAAACAATTTTTTAAATAAAATAAAGCAAAAGATAGTTCAAAACTAAAAAATACTTTTAAAAGTGTATACATTAGGAAAAAAAATGAGTCCTTGATTCTGTAAAAATTTATTTGTACATTTAACTCTTTTACAATATAATTGAAAATTTTAGCAAAATAAATTAATTAGTAGAAATAGTAGTAGAAATCTGAGGGAACTTAAAAATCCTTCTGAATTTCTCTTACCAAATCATGTCAAAGAAAAAAATAACTTGATGAGACTACTATTTTGATATTTAATTGCATTAGTTTTATATAGTGATGTAGGGTTTCTTCAATAAATAAGTAAAGTTCTATGGTTACCAAATAACAGTGCATGTATTTTGCTGATTATTTAAAAATCCTTCAGAGCTCAGAGCCATGGTTAATACTTTAAAAATTAACTAAAGAAATAGAATTAGTTTATCTGTAGCCCTGGCAGCTTAATACTGTTAAACATTTGCATGCGTTTGTAGCTCAAATAGATCCATCACTGTTTTCACAAGGCAGGGCTGGTCCTCGTACGCTGCAGCTCTTGGCAAACCCGAGGTCAGATGGAACAATTAGTTTATGGCAGTCAGGTCTACTGGTCTTTTGGTTGTGTCTGGGTTCCTATCACTACCAAATTAACTGAACTTGGCTTACAGGCAAGAATCTGCTTGTGTTTCTTTATATTTCAGCAAGGGATTGGAAATATGTATGTCATCATCATCATGGCTAGGCTTCGCGAACGAAGATTTGGGAAGGGTTCTACCCACGCTTGCTACAGGCACGCTGAT
>JAWWLV010000045.1:38074029-38126299 GCA_035041135.1 Platyrinchus mystaceus | reverse complement strand
CTTGGTACTTTTCTTCAGATGTTTGTTTTGCCAAACTCTTTTATGGAGTTTACCGAAGGCTCTGTATGCCTTTGCCAGCCTGTTATCTATTTCTACATCAATCTTACCATCCGCGGAGATGATGCTACCCAGGTAATTAAATTGCTGTACTGATTTGAGCTCTGTTCCGCCAATTGGTTTTATTTCCAACTTCCGAAAAATTTTCTCTAACATTTACTCAGTTTTGGTTTTCCTCTTATTTAATTCTTGGGCAAATTAATCTCGATTTTTCTCATGCAAAAAAAATATAGCGAATACATGTACCAAAGCCCTGTGGCAGGAAGGAAGGAAAAATCACTACTAACACCTCTGCTATTATACAAGGATATTCCATTTAATCATAACCCTCATAACAAATTGCTCCTCAAGAGACAATTGAGAATGAAAATTCACATCTATTATACAAAGCCTCAATTTTAATAAACTGTATGAGTCTCTAACATTTTGGCAAATTAATATAAATGTGGACAAGTCTGAAAATTCTGAAATTCTGACCTAGTGTCTCCTGGAACCTTTCTGTCAGACATATTGAATTCCCTTCCATGTGACACTGCTGATCATCTTGCTGCAAGGGCAGTTCTTCCAACCATGTCTTCCCCTGACATTTCAGAGAGCAAATTTAGCTAAAACTTTTCACAGATTTCATGTTAATTATCCATTCCCTCATGAAACAGCAAAAGATAACATTTATGTACCTAAAGAACTCTTAAATTGGGCAGGATGATTTGAAAATTACAAAAACTTAAAGAAAAATCAGACATTCACTAAAATGACTCCATATACATTGCTGCAGGACATCTTAAGATTTTCAGACATTTTAAAATCTGGTTTTAATAGTTTCTCAATTTAATGTTTTTATAACAGTAAAGGTGACAAGCCAATAAAAATATTTGGCAAGTCTTTTTTTTTTCTAGAGTGGAATATAACAAACCCAAGTTAAGATAGATACAACAATCTAACCAAGTCCATGTCTGTCATTCTTGAAAGCAAAACTGATCTGTAATTCACCATGGAAAAATCTATGAAACCGTGGGTTTGCTATAAAATGGGACCGAACATTTCAACCCAATTTGGGCAGCAAAGTCCAAAAAGGGGGGAAGAAAAAGAAAAAAAAAAAAAAAAAAAAATAAAAAGGAAAAGAAAATAAAAGAACTTAGAGCAAAGAAACTGTGTTTGATTTTTGATTTGCATTTAGTTTATTTCATAAGCAAAAGAACATAACAGTCTCTGGAAGGCAAAAATTCAGGCATGAAAAAGGAGGGGAAATGTCATTCTTTCTTTAAACTGTACATTCCCACACAGCCATTGTATCTGCATAGCATTGAGCTACCTGAGCAAAGGAACAACTTAGTTCCTTAAAGCTTTGATAAAGTGTGTGCACAGAAGTCACTCACAGGAGACGTGCTTTTGGACTACCCTAGCACATTTTTCCAAAGGAATGTTTTGTCTCTATAAACATGGCAGCAGCAGGGTCAAAACTGCTGCATTTCATTTCAAGAGTTTCTAACAGAATACAAAATTAACTCCTTGATTATCTCATCCAGGATGTTTGTGTTTTTCCAAAAGCATATGCATGTCCAAATCTCTCTATCTTTTTATTCCTTTGTGGTTTTTTTTGTTGTTGGTTGTTTTTTTTTTTAATGTTTGTCAAGTGTGTTGCTAACATTGGTATACATTCAGAATGATGATTAACACTAGAGTAATGTGGGGTCACCTGCTTCTGGATTATTGAGATTTTTCTCTTCTGTATTTGTGTTATTTACACAGGAAGGGGAAAAGAATATCTTTGCTTCTTATTTGGACATGGAGAAAATACTAGAAGCTGTTAAAATATACAGAGGAAGAAATAATAGAAAATTCATGTCAAAACAACAGAATCATCATATGCCATCATAAAAGATAAAAAGGGCATACACATTAGCTTTGGCAAAGTTCAGAGAAGCAAAGCAATTAGCTGTCTGAAATAGCATAGTCAGAGATGTATTGTTTAAAGTTTGAGGACTTAGTCCAACACAAATGCCATGGATTTGGTTCTTGCATATGTTCCAGCTAGGTTTAAAAAGGCCAGAATTTCACCTAATATCACCTTCTTGCAAAAACCTTAGTCCACTGGCATTGCATAGAGCTCAGATCACCATTCTAGTGAAGAAGAATGAAGACAAGACAGCTCTTATTCCTTTGAAGAAGATAGAATGGATACTTGGAAAATTTTTATTTAGGAATAAAAGTAGTCAAGGATTACACAACAGAAAGTGCAGAAAAAAGGAGAAACTTCAGGCTATGCAAACACAAGGAAACAGCCTGCTATATGACTTCTACTAAGGTCAAACAGGCAAAGCAGCTTTTATGACATAGGAGCTGTGGAAAATCCCCAGGAAATAAGAGATCAAAGCAAACCAGATCTCAAAAATAGGCCAGTTTTCCCCAGTGTTAAACTCTAGATCACTATAAGTGCTATTTCTAACATATTATTAACTTAAGCAAACTACTTCTTTTTTTCCTGATGTCATGATTTTTATCACTGTTAAAGTAATAAATACTTTGAGTAGATTGATTTATTTTGGTTTTTTAATATGAAAAAAGGAAGAGGGGGTCTCAACCTATTATATGAATGCTGTAATCAAATTAATCCACACAGAGAAGAAAAATCCTTTTCCTGAGGCCAGACTTAACACAGCATAACTCAGATAAGTGGGTTACTGCAAATACCGCACAAGCTCTTCTGTTGAAAGCTGACTACAAAATAGAAAGAAGGTGTAGGAGGGCTGAAAGATGGGGCTCCCAAATTAAAACTAGAAAATACATAAATATTACTTGTCAGAACAATTGTCCAATACGTGTGTAACAGTCAACAGTTGTGTTGATCTCTCCCACCAAAAATTTTAAGGTAACACTGAATTTTTCCCTAAAAGGCAGACCGTGGTTCAGCTACAATTATTGGAGACTCAGAAATCCAGATATCACAAAGTATTCCCATCATCTAATGTGACAGGTAACTTTAGTTTTAAAAAGGAATCAACTATAAAGGCAATCAGCAAATAAAAACATAAAGGAGAGAGACTGAGAGCTAGGTGTGTATGCAGCCTATTTCTCAGGCAGAAATGGCCTTGTTGTTGCAGATCTCAAACACAGCTTTGTTTTCTAATAGTAAGAGTAAAAGGCAGTTGAATTAACACAAGTAGCCCCGAGCCCTTGAATTATTTTCCCAAAATACCAGAGAATGAAAATAAAGACAGGAGTTTCTCCCCTCTATATTTTCTGTTCTTATCCCTCTGAACAGAGGGAGGAATACCTGGTGTTGGTTATTCATTGTCTTGGAGGTAGATAGGAAAGGAATAATATCCAGCTCCAGCTTAGAACACAGAAAAATGGATTGGTTCAGGGAAGGGCTATTTCCGCTTTAAAGATATTTTGAGGTGTTTCTAGCATGGCTAGAGCTGCCACAGGGCTGACTTCCATCCTAGGACTCAGTTGTAGTTTTATTAACTGATGATGAGACCAATCTGCTCATGCACGGCAGATATTTGCCTGAGGAGGCTAGTTTCTCTAAATCTCAAAGACGACCACCGTAAACATGGCGTTTGCACATCTTTATATACATACTTCTCTCCAATAATCTAAATCAAACCACATATCATTAAAACATTTTAATGTTTCTAACTAGTGGTTTAGTGGGACACTTTAGTGTAGAAGAAAGTTGAAGGGAATTGCTTTTCAAGTGAACATAGCAAGATTACCACTTCTCATGTCATCTGTTAAAAGTGGGGAGTTTGGGTTGAAATAACATTTCTGTATTGAACTACCACAAAACACTGAGCAGCTGTTGTTGCTAAGGGATTTTCCTAGCTTTTACTCATCCACATTTTATTTAAATGTTTCAAGCACTGAGTAAAACTTTTTATCACAAGCTTGTCTTTGGCTAGGGCTGTGTGCTCAAAAGCTTGCCTTTTCCTTCAGCTGTATCAGCTGCTATAATAAAAGATAGCACATCTCCCTGTAAACTGTAAACCATAAACTCTCCTTTCATCAATTGAAGCTGAAATATCTGTGATTGAAAACACCATTTTCCCTCTGACAAAGGCAAATGTTGAATTCAGAAGGCTAAAAAGAAGCAAGTGTTGAGCATTCAACAACTTGATGAGATCTCTGTGGAAAAAAATCTAAAAAGCAGATGTCAGTTATAGTGGAAGCAAAATTTTAAAAAAAAATGAAAGCTGCAACAAATGAAAATGTGTTAAAAAGGAACCCAGGCTGATACTCAACTGTTTTGATTTGTCTGGCCCCAGTTTCTGTATGCTTTGAGCTGGTTGCAACCTGTCCCCATGCGAGTCGAGGGTAGGTGCATACTGCTGGAGGAATGAAGGCTTCTCAGTGATATCTTCTCTCCCTCCCAGCACTGGAAGAGCCAAGTACTCTTAGTGCAGATTGAGACACCCGTCCACAAAGGCCCATTAATCCAGCAACAGCAGGAAATACTGTGTATTAACAGTAGTGTTTCAAATGCTTTACTTGGACCCAAGCCGCATACGTATTAAAAGGTGTGAAAAATATGATGTGTAATCACTGTGATTCTGTGGCTGTACAAGAAGGGACTCAGTTCCCATCTGATAATGAGTTTGCCTTGCTCCCCCTCATTAATGGTATAAGGTTGATTCCTAGTAGCAAAGTACTAACCTATCGCCTCCAAGGAGTCTGAGTCACAGCAGGTTACCCTGTGCAATTGAACGAAGAGGTGACAGACACCAGGAGTACCGCTATGGATTCACACCTGTCATCATGGGTTTTCCTTAGAGAGGGAGAAGAAAACATTCCCTTACATCCCATGAAGTTTACTAAAAAAATTGATTTAGGCTATTGGCAGATCTTTGGGGTTTTCCTGTGAAATACTGGAGGCTGGGAAGCATTATATTTATGGCACTAAGTAGGTTACTAGCTGAGTAAGTGTTGACCACTGTGATGGCTCATTTCCTGGTAATCCCACCAAATCTGGCAGGTTTGACTGTATGTTTTCTGAAAGGAGGAAGCAGTTGTGTATTTGCAGTTTGATGAGAAATAATTTACAGGTGTTTTTAAAAGACAGGAGACGGTGGGTGGTGGGAGGAGAAAAGAGAGACACTTACACTCCCTGAATGCTCATGAGTTTGTGTAATTATATAATTGGAGGTAGACAGGAAAGGAATAATATCCAGCTCCAACTCTGACCTAGTATAACCTAGAATTTCAGCAACAAAATTTTATTCTACTCTGAGGGGTAACATACTCCCCTTTAATTTAGCTTGTACTTATATGAGAAGTTTATTCCCAACACTGACTTTGATGTAAGATCACTAAAGGAAAATAGTGCTGTGTGTGAAAACAAGGAAGAACAGATTATTAAAGGGTCACTAACGAGTAATTACCCTGATTTGTAAAACAGGGCTCTAAGCATCAACCATGACTCAGCTGCCTAATGATGAAGAGGCCATTACAGTTAAGGACCTGCCAGTGCTTTTGTTCTAAATTCCTACACCAAAAGCTTTATAACTTGTCCATAAACCTAGGCAAAAAGACTACTATCGTTGAGTAAAATAATGCCTGCTTAAATATTAATCTGGCTGGATCACTAAATTGGCCATTACTTTAACCTGAAAAACATAACTGACAACAGAAAGAGCTTTAAAGTAACATGGTTTAAGAAGAGACCCGGATTTAAAGTGTAAAGTGTTGCATCTCTTTCATCACATTGTATCAGCTGCAAAGTTACCATAAGAGGCAATACACATTCTCCCTCAAAAGCAAAAAGAATTGCAGAAAGCATCCATAGTTGTGCCTTCATATTTATAACCTACACATGATAATTTAATGCCCAGAGTTCATGGCTTTTTCAGGGCCATTTCAATCTCCATGAAGGCACCTGAGGACAAGTGTGTATTTCATACTCACACACAGATATTTTATGTATTGTTTCCAAAGTACAATAGGAAAGCAAAATATTTACACTACTTCTTGCACTGAGGTGAATTGAAAGTTTCCTAGTGCCACAAAATGTCTTCCTGAATACAGGCCCCCAAACAGCTGTATGCACTTTCTTTTATCATATGGCATCCTTGTATAAAAAATAACTTGTTTTGAAAAATCTTGAGGCAAAGGTTACCATTTCTTAGATAAGTGTTTACAGTAAGATTTCTAACATCCATAAGTCAAGATGCTTTTTGATATTTGAAAAAAAAAAAAAAAAGAAAAAAGCAGATGCGTACATCCACCTCATGTATGAGGGTTCCCCTCTAAAATTAGGCCTCATCTTCAGAGTTCAACAATACAATTGCTTTCATACATACAGAATAAGATTGTTTTAATGTAGCCATAATTTTTTCCTCCTGAAATCTCTATGAATTGCATACACTGAAACAAAGTCTGAATCTGGTTTTAAGAATCTACCAAAGAATTAATATGAGTGAATGTGAAAAAATGTCTGACACAAAACCAAAGCAAGACCTACATTCCAAAGTTTTGTGGTCTTTGCATCTACTTGTATATTGGAGAAAGTTCCCATGCTAGGTACCTTAGGAGAAAATAAAATTTGATGTAATATCTATCTTTACAAAAGTGCATCTAAAAATAAGTTATATTTTAAAAGAAATAGAAGTTACAAATGCACAGATTCATGTATATATTTACAAATACACAAAAAGATAAATAGTTAAAAACACTAATTGTTCAGCTGAACATGAGAAACATCCAGAAAGAAAAATATGCAAAAAGAAGTATATTGTGATACGTTCGTATTACTGAAGGCCATTGTATTTATTTTGATAATAATAATGAATAAATTATTTCAAACACAGAAGTCCAAACTTGCCTCCTAGGTCCTTCATGAAAGCTACTTCATGTAACATTACACCTAAAAAAATTGTTGATGAAAGGTAAATTACCTTCAAACAACCCAGATATTTCACACAGCTTCTAAATTAGTAAGAAAGCATTAAGAAAATCAATATTAAAAGGAAATTTAGCCATATTAACACCATTTATAGCAGCTGTTGTATTAAAAAGAAACCAGATTACTCCCATTAACATTCAGAAATCTGATACTTAAAATGTTTAAATGTCTAAATTGACAGTTCAACATGCTGAAATCACAGTTCACAAAAAAAAGTTAATGGTGAAACTGGTAAAATCTGCAGCCACAGGTTGCACTGAATAGGATATCACACAAAATGCTCTCATATAAAAAATAATGCTGGTAATTATAATGTTCTGCACCACAAGCTACAAAATTGATGGGGAAAAAATACAGTTCTGTTCCAATTACCAAATATTTCTTTTTTCCTTTTGTTTTGCTCATAAATGTTAAGCATTTGTTCTAAACTATAGCATTTAAAAATTAATAGGGTATTTCTTAACTTTTGAGTAAGCCATAAAAGCAAGATGTTGATTTAAATTAAAGCAATATATTAACTTTCCTGTAAAAAACTGCCCTTGGTATTTGCCTTAAAGGTGGTGCATTGCTGTCCAAAAACACCATCTGAAAAACACAGTGTTAGGAATTGGGTAGAGGGACTGCAAAAAATAAACAAAACAGGTAAAATACCCTTATTCATTCCAGATTAAATTCACCCCTCTACAGAGAGTTGGCACAAGACTTGTGTATTTCTTATGTCTCACTTAAGTCCCATTTTAGGAATCAGAGCGCATGAATTCATGCTGTCACGAATACTTCTTAGACTCTATAAAATATATGTGTCCTGTCTCCAAGCATGTGAATATCTGTCTTGCCCGCAGTACACCAACTCTGATGAAAGAACAGTAAATAATGAATTCTCTTCAATCTGAAGTACCATAGTTATGTCCCTGATTTTCCATGAGTATGTGCACAAGTTTCAGCCACTCTTGGAATAATCTATATTTCCTGTATTGTTCTCTAATTTTCTCCTAATCAGGAACTACTAATGGAATACTGAACAATTTCCAAAATTATTCTCTTTTTTTTAATTTTAACCTTCTGTTCTTCTAGGACAACAAATTGAAACATGATAAAATTAAAATATAATGAAAGTTTCTATTTTAGAATTCATGCAGAAGTTTAGCCATGTTACAAATATAATTCTTTTTCCACTATTTTCCTATTGAGATGCATAATTTAGGGACATACCAAAAAAATTTCCAGTTGGAAGCACTCTAGACAAATGTCTTCCGGAAGGTATGTTCCCCAAAATTTCAACTTGGAACTTTGCAGCTTTGACAGCACTGAAAGGAGACCTCAACATCTTGCTTCAAATGACTCCAAAACCCCATTAAGCTGCACTTCCCAAGATTGTTAGGCAGTGAGTGAATTAGTTTGAACTGCTGCTTTTGGACAAGGCATGTCTGGCTATGGCTTGGTACCTCCTGCGATGTGGCACACAGAGCCACATGCATCAGTGACACATGCATGGGCAGAAGAGGCAGCTGGTGAGGTTAAGTAATTTTGGATCTGGAGGAAAGCAACAAAACAACCACTGTAAAGGCTAGTCACGGCAATGCTGCCAATGAGTTGTACCAGCACAGTGTGTATGCTCCTTTTCAAAATCCACCAGGTCACATGCCTGTGTAACCTACTTTAGGTGACCTTGTCTTGGCAGGGCTTTTGGAGCAGATGATCCCCAGAGGTCCCTTCCAACCCTAAATATTCCATGATTCTGTGATTCCTAGCAAGAAAACAAGGTGTCTTATCCTAGGAGTAGAAAATTCAGGTTTGCCTTCACATCTGATCACATCATGGAAACTATCTTCCTTCTGGAAGCCTGGCTTGCATACAAGAGTGTTTTGTTCTCTGACAAGCTTGATTACAACAAAAAGCATTACAGGGAACATTTTGCTGTCTTTACAGCATCATATGATGTTTCCATTGCAAAAGTCAGAATGTCCTTTGACATTCCCAAACCACACCTACACATACAGACAAGCCCCATAATTCAATGTTTTATCTCACAGTAGCATTAAAATTTACTTTTGAACATTTTTAATTGGTCACCCATTTCTAACTCATTAGCTCTAGTAAAGTAAAACTCATTAACTCTAGTAAAGTAATATTCATTATTAAAATACCAACACCGAGCAAAACATCACAGACTATGTGTATAAATAAAAAGGAAAACTAAATCTTACCCATAAGACTGTAATGTTAGCTATTGTGAGACCAAAAACAACCTCCCACAACACCTGCACATAGACTTGACATGTCATATGTTGCTAAAAGCAGACTTAGCAAAGCTTGATGGCTTGCCATGCTGCATGATATCCTCTAATCCCATTTTCCAGCCTGCTTCCACTTATGGTTGTTACTGACCTCTGAGTGCCTATAGGAGAAGATATTTTACTCAAAAAATGCGAAGGCTAATCTGCAGGCATCTGCAATAGTACTGGTTTTGTACTGTATCTCACATAACTAGTTTCTTTAAGGCAGAAATATATCTTGTGATAACTGAACACTGCCACTCGCATAAAGGTCACTGAGAAAAGCATTCCCATTGAACAGGAAAGAAGATTTTATATTTGGGGTTTTCCTTAGTCTGACAGCTGCTAGACATAAGAAGTACAAGTTACACTGACAGTGTTTCTATTCCATGATGTCCCTGTTGAAATTCCTGAGATACTGAACAACTAACACAGAAAAAAAAGTATTTATTTTATGATCTGGGAAAAGATGAAAGATGGCTCTATTGAATGCTTAGTAACAGCTGCAGCAAAAATTTTGGATTTATATGAATAAATTGTTCCCATTAAAATGTTTACCTTTCACCCAGAATGTTGCTCAGTATAGGCAGCCTCAAAATATTAAAGAAATTATCTTCATTGTTTGAACCATATTGCTGTTGATGCATTGCCCAACTATACAAAACTATATTTCATTTGACAAGATTTACAGTGAAATAAAATCATTTTGAAAAGCATTCCCTTTAAATTGCCTCTGTATTACATGCATGAAATAAATTCTTTTATTCCAAGAATACAGTTCTCCCACGTTTTAGACAGATGACCTACTACTAAAGGACAATTAAGAGTGTATTCTGAGGCAGTGCTGTGCATAACACGTAGGGGACGTAGCTCTGAGGATTTGTCTAAGCTCAGCACTGCAAATAACTGTTTGTGACATCTGTCCTCAGCATCTCAGAAGACATGTAGGAAGAAAATTATTGTCATCTGGACTAAAAGGTACTATTGGCAATTAAATGTTATTGCTCCTATATAAGCCAAATGAAACAGTTAGAAAAGAGGTTACCAAGAGCAACAAAGGCATAAAGAATGAAATCACAGACCACAAAATGAGAAATCAGAGATGGAGTGAAAAGATAGGTCTAGAAACAAACAAAATGCATATATACACACATATATGTGTGTATATATATATATACACACACATATATAGGCATACATACATGCACACATATATATATACATACATACACACACATATACATATATATACATACATATACATATATATATATATGTAAAATGCTTAAACCACTTAGTATTCTGTACTTTATTTTCTCAGTTTGGGACCTGGAAGCACTTTTGGTAATAGCCAACAAGAGCAAGACAGCAAACCAAAATGCCAGAAGTCCATGATTCCACTGCAGGGGCAGATAGTGATGAGAGCTGTGCTCTGGACAGGCTCACATTCCTGCTAAAGCTCTGACATCCCTGCCATAATTTTAAACAAATTACACCCTCCTCTGCCACAGCTTGGTATTTTACATATGAACCTATGCTGCTTCAAATGTTAGCCATATATTTTAGGGTTTATCTTCTCGACAGGGAAGGGAGTTGCGGTGCACTCCTGCGAGCCAAGCCTCAGGCTCAGGAGGGTGCATTCCCCCAGCCTGGCAGCATGGCCTGAGCCAGGCAGAAAAGCAGGGCAGTTGGCAACCTTGCATGGTTCCCTTTTTCTCTTGGACATCCCCAAATCTCTCACACAACACTGCCCTTCTGTTCCCCATTCTGAAGCTTCTAACTCAACTGTTCATGGCCACTCATGAAGAAAATGGCTCCCTACTAGCTCCTGCTGTCAAGAAACCTTTACATGGGGAACGAGGCCTAGCTACATTTAGGTTGAAATCCTGGCACTAGATGAATGAGTGACAAAATCCCCATTAATTTCAAATGGACTGAAATTCTGACCACTAAAGTAATGCTGTGGTCCCCACACTGTCCTAATATTTTTATTTTAGCTGAGAAACCTGCTCCTCAGTGTTCACTTTTTGGTCACTATGAGTGTCTCAGTTTCATCACAAACAACCACTTCTTCTCTGGCTTGGAACTGATGGAAGGATTCCTCTTGCTTGCACCTCCCATGTTTTCCTCTCCTAAGAGTTCTCAGCAGAGATGACACATAACTCATTGGGATGACAAAGTGTCTCTTGTATGTCCATCTGCAAATGAACATTTTATTATACCTTCACTCACTAGATACACTTCCAATGAACCAATGGGAAGACAAGAGGACATTTCTGCAGGGAAGCACTGAAGTATTTTCTCAGGTATTCAGTCAAGTCTTCCATGTCTCCCATGCATTTTGCTCATGACACAGCAACAAAACATTCACCCTTTATGAGTTAAATAAGAACAAAAAACCACATAATTCTGACTGAAAACCTGAACACTGATAGTAACAACTCTTGATTAAATAGAAACATGCCTTTATGGAACAAAAAACAAATCAGTTCTCAGATTGCAGGTAAGTGATACAAAGAGGCAGAGTAAAAAGCAAACCCAAGCTTTAAATACTGCCAGATGGGTTTTTTTGCTACTTCTACCACTAGCATTCAGATAAAAATCATGCATACATCATCCCTGTGCCACCATATGTCAAGCCCAGCTGAGAGCAACACCATACATTTACAGCCTTTCTGCTTATTATCATGTTTAGCCAGACTACAGAAAACCCTTCTCTATTATGACATTAATTAAATTATCCGATGTCTTGATACCACTGAAATGCCCAGAAGGATCAATTTGATGTTTCTTTAATGAGAAGAGATTCTTAGAGCCAACCTGAAAACAATGAATTGGTGATAGCAACAGCTGGTAGGAAAGAGGACTACTCCAGTCAAATGAGGAGAATCAAGTCTGAGTGCTATCATATAACATTTCTTAATCACAATGTCATAAAAGACCATTTTAGCCATCAACAGTAATCCTCAAAACCCAGGAAGAATGCATCTTTGTTTCTGGTTGTTTGAACTGACTCAGGCAATTTAGCTTTTACCCAGCTTCTCAAATGACTTTATCCATCTGACTTTAATCTCATAATAGTAGTCAAAAGGGACAGAAAATTAAAACAAAAATATAATATTTGAACATAAAATATAGTTCTGTGTTCAAAACCTTCCTGGCAACATTTCAGCCCAACTTTGCTCATGTCCAGCTTTTATTCATAATAAGCAGCAGTGCAGCCCTGTCAGCAGTTTAAAAACTGTGCTAATTATGGAAAAAGGAACTCTCAACTCATTTTAGAAAAGAGCTGCTTCTGATTTAACATAGTTATCTCCCCTTTTCACATCCCCTTTCTTGTCCCTAATGTAAAAAGTCCTCAAGAAATAAATTGCAGTATGAACCCAACTGAAGGCTTTCTTCAGAACCCAAACCAAACAGAACTGAATGGATTTGGATGCTTTTATCTGCTTTCAGCAAATCAGAATCAACTCTGGTTTTACTCAAGGAATTAAAAGCTATTTATTCCAGAAGAGGCCTTGAGGGTGAAATTCACTTTAGCACAGGAGGTGAGTGTAAGATGTAGTCTCTACTTAGGTCCTACTTAAGCCCTGAAAACATGAAATAAAAGGCATAGAAACCCTTGGGTTAACCATCCTGTGCTTGGACACAAAAAACAGTGAAGTAAGATGGAGAATCCCTTGTTGGCTTTCAAGGGATGGAATAAATCCAAACATCTCATGCTTTTGCATTATAGGATCACCTGTGACCACTAACCGCCTGGGATCTAGCCAAGACTCTGCTCCTTTCCCCATATTTTTAACTTGGAATTTTTTTCTTAATTATTTAAATTGAACTCCATGTCTAGTCAAATATAACCTATAATACTGCTTTCCAATTGTGGTCACATAGCAGACCATTTTTAAAGAAAGAAATATCCTACAGCCACCTATCTCGGAGACACCCAATCCCAGCGCACATTTTCCTTTGGAAATGTGCATGCTTCATGGCATCAAAATTAGTATTAGAACGGTGTGAAGGCAGCTAGATGCGATAGGCTGATATTAATGTGGGGTGACACTTCTTGGTTATGACTCAACTTTCTTTCTTGTATTCATAATTTAACTGTTCATTCCCTGGTTTGGGGGTTTTACTTTACCACTCACATCAACATTTACAGACCACCACCACTTCTAAGCTTGTCCTTTCCTGACTTTTCAAAAAAAGTGTGACTACAGTTATCTCGACTGGAATACCCCTAATACTGAAGAATTTGAACGGGGGACAAAGAAATATTTATGTTTAAAAACATAATGGCCCAAAATGATTTGGGAATTTATAAATGGAGCCACATGAGATTTAAGAATTGTTCCTAACAGAGAAGGCCTCTATATGGACCACCTGGAAGTACTTCAACCACCGTGTAGTATATTGGAGGCTACCTCAAGAAACCACAGACCACAGAATAAAAATCCCTCATCCGTCACAATTAAACACTGCCACATAAAATGTTAAAAGTATAAAGTTCTACGAACAACATATATTCTAATTAATATACAAAACCTATATCACTGTTTCTGTTTTTAAAAAAGTCTTTTTAAGCATATTAAGTTTGTTGTCACAAATCCACTATGAGAAAAAACCTCAGGAGTAAAACCTGGCTCTACTGAAGGACAGCTTCTCACTGATTTTACCCATGGAGTATTATTTGCTGTTCCACAGAGTGGAGAAACAAGTATGGAAGCTTTAGGCCAGTCAAGAAACATGCCCCGAAATAACTCAGTAACTCACTTCCCATCTGTTCTATCACCACTAAACTAGACTATCTCTCTTTCCCAACAGACCATCTATGACAACAAATTACTGTCCACTGATAACAATGAGCCAGAAAAAATATGAAATTAGCCAACTGAATAATTATGGCGTTTATTTTGTATACTTAAAACGTTAAGCAAAACAGAAAAGACAATTACATTTTTTCCCACTTTCAACTACTGCCCCTAAAACCAAAATAAATACACTCTAAAATCTATCAAAAACAAATCAAGAAGGGCAAAGAAAAATAAAAATCTTCATATAAAAACTGAGTTTACATAAAGATACTGGAGAGCTATATAATTTACTTTTCAACGTCCCTATCCTTCAAGTCGTTGTACACTCACTCACATACATAGTCCCAGTGATTCTTGGTAGTATTCATGATATCGCTTTCATTAGTTCTTTTCCAAAAACAGAGATTTCTTCTACCCCATAGTGCAAACATGTATTCTCTAGCAGCCTAAAACCCATTTGCAGATCCATTAACACAAAGGAACTCTTCATTTGCATTTAGTTAAGCCTATGCACAAATATATGCCGAATCAGGACTCTTTAACAGATTTATACTGTCTTAAGCAAGGCAGGATTTCATGTTTTATGACAATTGTTTTTATATAATTTTTTCATTAGTAAGAAGTTTTGGAGCAAGAGTGATTCCCTATTTTTTAGTCTTAATTCTGATTTTTGGTCCTTCCTTTGGTGTTATGGGCCTTTTTGACTGCTGAAGAAGTAGGATCTTTGTTCAGAACATCTATATTTTCCCTTAATGTCATTGTAATAATTTCTTCTTCACATTTCTGTTTTTTAGGAGGACTCTTGACCATTTTATTTTGTTAATGCACCCTCAGTAATGCAGTAACAGATGTTCTATGCGCACTTACTTTCCTTTTACAAAGAATATTGAGTCAGCCTATCTTTTACCTACCCCAGGAGTAACAAATAACTATATTTGCATTTACAGTGGTGCCAAACTGGAGTCATTCTATTACATGTCTAATACTTCAATATTTACATCGCATTCATCACTGTGGTACATAAGAAAATAGAAGAAACAAAGAAAACATTTGAAAGCACTGAAATATTTCCTTTAAAAGAGGCTTCAGCAGCTTTAAGTGATCCAGGGAAGTATGACGTTTCATATGGGTTAACATATTTGGCAATGCAATGTAACTTGCATAGACTTTGGTGTTGCCAGAGTTTATCTGCTCCTGATAGCTGAACTACATCACTCAGAAAACTGCAGAGCTCATTTATTCCTGTGACATGCTGCAATCCATCTTGAAACACAACAACTAGAATACACATGGGATGAACTATATCCTTAGGGATGGATATTTAGATGTTGCACATAGGGACATGGACCCCGATTCAGAAGTGCAAAGCACTCTCACATTCCAATGACAAAATCTGCAAAGGTACTTAAGCATCTAACTCTCACTGATATAAACAGGAGTGAGTCAGTAATTTTAAACATCTGTGTTTAATCCTAGTTTTGAAGTCACTTGTGTCTAGTTTTTAAAGACGTTTCTTGCCTAATATGCTAGTAAGTGCTTAGGTATTTTCAAAACTCCATTAACTCCAATTTTCATGACACCTTGAAAAGCCAGCCTTGATTTGTAAACTGGGGTTTTGGATACATCTATTAAATCCAAATTCTCAGAACCATTAAGATGTGTAATGGCCACAGAAAGAGGGAAGCAGAAGGCCCTGAAAATTGTGAGGATCTTGCCTGTAGGGATTGCTGAAAGTTTCACACATTTTATTTATTTTTACCAAACACTTAAGTACAATCTGTGATTTGCAATTTAGCAATTTTTTTGACTTAGTGCCCTCACTGACCTACACCGAAGTTGTTGAAAATAGTTGCACTAACGCCCCCCACTAATGAGAATTGGATTTGGTCTTTAGAGAGTGAAAGAACTAAGGAGAAGGGTTTTTACATTACTAAATAACTATTTGAAGGAGTGATCTCAGCAGTCAGAATCCACACATTTAAACATAATCACCTACATATTTTTACAGAAAATGTTTAAGATATCATTTAATATTCACTGCTCTGGAAGCCATTTGCTTCTCTATAAATTAATTGTTCTTGGCAATCAAGCATTCTGTATGTGCCAAGGAGCCTTTATAAAAACCCAACAAATTAAAGCCAACATACAGCAGCCTTATGTCACGACTGATTTTAAAAAGAGAGATTATGAGATATCATTGTATTTTTTGGTAGGACTTATAATTATTTATTTTTTTTAATATTGTAATCAGCACAGGATCCGTTTTTAAAACATGATTAATTTATCATCATTGCCTGTCTCTGCAGTGCTATTCCCACTCTAGAGGGCACAGAGAAAACTACTCCTATAAAATCAAACAGGACATTGTAAGCCAGAAATTTTAAAGCCCTGCAGCTAATTTCATGAACTTTACCACAAGATCATCACTGTTTTCTGTACTTCACTTAAGATGAGATGTTCAAACCACCTCATCAGTTTGGGGCTTTAATTGGATTTTTACTCCCAGTCACCCAGGAATTTTTTAATTCCCTTGCATAATTTACATCAAGAATGTACTAAAATAAAAAAGTTTCTAACAATAGAGTAATATTTGATGTCCTACTTCAAGGGCTAAAGCTTACTGAATGCACTACACAATGACTTTTTTTAAAAAAGGAGAAGCATTGTGGACTCACTGGAGCTTTTAGTAGAAAGTGAGTTCAGAAAATCAGCAGTACTTACAGTACCTCTAAAAAAAGTTTAATACTAGCACTGTTCAACATGGAGAGAAGAATCTATTACCTGTAAATATATTTACATTAAACTATTTTATAAGCTAATTTTAAAGAGTGTACTTCTTAATATAACACACATCCTGCTTAAGAAGCAAAACACTTCAGAAAAATAAAATGGCCAATAGCACCAGTGTTCCTAGTGCAACAGTATAATGTTTTGAGCTGCTTTGATACCCACACACTCTTCTACTTCTTGGAGTTTCAAAATATTTTTATCAACAGATGTTGTAAACACGCAGCCAGCGCAGGCTGGATCAATGTGGTACCACACCAGATCCACACTGGGGTTCAGTGCTGTTTCTACTAAGGAAACTGAACCAATGGAAACAACACTTCCTTTTGCCAACTCTTCCTGGCAAGCATAGAACTCCTATGTAGTATTTAATAACCAAGAAATGGAAATGCTTCTAAGTGTGCTGTAAATAGGTGCTGCTACATTAATCCTCATGAAAAGCAGCATCACCCTGCAGTTTGATTTAAAATGTTTCAGGGTGATTGTTGCTACCCTATAGTGGGGAAAATGGGATGGAATTGAAGGATCAGAGCCTTATTTCAGTGGAACAGACTGGAAATTAAGAAATGCATCCTAAAAATCAATTCCTGTCCTGCTCACCCACTCACCCTATTAGCTCTGTTCCTCTGATCCAAGCAGCCTGCTTTTGGCAAGGAAGTCCTCCCTCTAAAAGTCTCATTCAAACTGTAAAACAAGTGAAAATTGCTTTGTCTGTTTTTTAGTATTTTCAACCTGAGACATCACCTCAGTGAAGGAGTTTTTTATACCGAAGTTCTTTTTTTATGGGTAATAATGGAATTAATATCCATGAAAAAGTCAAAAGGACCCTAAATTACTTTTCCAAGTCCAAATGAAGGTCCCACAGCTCTCAAAAGCAGCAGGATAAGTCTTCGCATGTATTTAAGTACAGTATTATCCAAAATGCAGATGAGGATCACCTTAGTCCTTGTTTAATAAAATATAGTCATTTAAGTGGAAAGTACGATATATGAGTTTTTGGTAAGACACCAGCTATCTCGTGAGTTAGGAATGATGGAGCACTTTCTAGCATGGTCCAGATATTTTAAAAACTTTTCTTCGAAATTATTATGCTAAAAACTGATACAGATTTAGGGTAGAACTTCAGCAAGTGCCCATTAATGAAAAAAACTCCACCTGAAAACCTAATAATGACTGTCAACAAAGAGAGTAGGCAAAATGAAAAAGAAATGTTTTATTCATTCACATAATCACAGCAAGTTAAAATAACAACTTTCTTAACACACATGAACTTACCCTGCAATGCTTGGGCCTAACTTCATGAAAAAAAGATTTTGAAATGCTAAGTGTCTCATATCCTAATTTTACAGAGGAGAATACTTATAGCTGTATCAAAGTTCAGGAGTCTAGGAAGCTCAGCTGCTCAGTTCACTATAAAAATGATTGTGCGAATCAATTTCTAACACCTGGTTTATTTAGGCAGTTCTTATGCTCCACATTTAGGAAAGCAACCCCCAGAGAAATAAGTGTGTCCAAAGCAAGGAAAACCTATAATTACTTCTGTGCCTTCAGCTGTATGAGAATGCATCTCCTGCAGGTTTAAAATTCATGAGAAGAAGAAAGATCAGAAGAATGATGTGCAGCCTGAAGTAATTTCTCAGCTGGGAATTTCCTGGAAAATTGTGCTACTCCATGCAAATGAAAATATCAAAAATGTGCGTGTATGGATGGATGCAGAGGGCTGAGTGCTGTTTATGTGCAAAAAGAAGTTAGGTAAACTCATGAATATTACTTAAGTTTAAATCAAATAACACCTGTTACACACTGGCCTCAACAGGTAAAATATAATCCCACGGCTCAAGCTTAAGTCTAGGGCATAGGAAATTCCTGCTATTTCCTACACAGAGTCTGAACCTTCCTGGCTCTGAAACTGATGTTCCACCTTGTGAACATGCTATAACTGTCAGCAGGTCTAGTAGGTGTACTCCAATGGGATGGCCCAGCTTTTTGCCTTCCATCCAATTATTAAGAAAATGTCTAAGTGTAATATTCAGTAGAAATCTGTATTTAATAAGGTAAGCTCCTTATGACCAGGTGCTTCCCAATTATTATATATAATATCAATATATAATATAAAATATTCCCAAAGAATATTTTATAGCAGCTAGGCTGGTGCCCAGGAAAAATTTTCAGGGACTCAAGAATCTGTTTTCCAAAATATCTAATTCAAACTTTACACTCTTCATTGTCTCTCTCTTTAATTTCAATCTTGCAAACCTCCCAAGAGGTTGTCAGTTTAGTAGTGCTAAAAGCCCTCTTTAATAGATGACTGCATCATCATGTACAGCTGGAATGGAAAGCAGAAGTCATGCAAACAGGATGGGCAGAATTGTTCCCAGGAGAACAGGAGACTCCATTCGCTGTTAGGGAAACTAACACAGTGACTTAGGAGTCGTAGTAAAGTACACAGTAAAGGATTAGGAATGTCTACCAGATCAGGCTCTTCACTAAACGATATATTACTTTTTCTAATTCTCATTTTAAAAATTCATTTAAATTTACTTGGTGATGATACACAGATTGGGTTTGGATTAATTGCATTTATCTCAGTCATATAGTTGGGTTTCTTGAGACATACCAACACAACTGTCTTGAAATGAGTGGATCATCTAGGCAGAATACACTGTAGGCAGTTTCCACAAGGGGCTTTTACAAAATTATATGTACCTACCTGCTATTTGCACTTTTAAAAATCTTCCCCCTAGCTGCAAAAAACTTCAGGTGTACACAGTTTGCTTCACACTTAAAAGATTATAGTCTGATACAAATGTTTGAACCTAAAAATTATCTCAACCTTTTCTTTTTTTTTTTTTTAAAGGAGATATGTGTGGAGAGACATAGATATAATAAAAACCTCTAGTAGATACATGTCATTGCCATGACCTGTCACTGAAATTTCAACATTAGATGCTCTTCTTCCCTACATACACACAAAAAAACCCCAAAACAAACAAACAAAAAAAACCCCACACCAAAAAAGACCCACCAAAAAAACCCCAAACCAAACCAAAACAAACAAAACCAAAAACCCTCATATGTTTTGTGATTTATCATTGGTAAGAGACTGGAAGAAATATTTTTCTTTCCTAACTAAAAATAAAAAAGACATAGTTTGTTAAATTGTATTTGGCTGTGTTTATATGCTGCTGACAAAACACACAGAATATGTAGATAGGATAATGTACTGCTCCGTTTGTGTTACTTGATGGAAGATGTGGTGGATAACTTGTTTATGGATAACCTCCACCATTAAATTCTTTTCCTGATATTTATTGTGACCGGATCTGCAATATTTTTCATTTAGAGAAAATTTTATGAGCCAAGAGACATATCAGCTGTGGAAAGGATACTTGCAGCATCTAGAGATGGAGCACTGCATAACAGGCAAATAAATCACTGATAAACACTAGATATAAAATTGTAAAATAAGGCCTCAGGGAGATCCTCATATCTCTTCATAATATCGTTGGCTTTCATGGTAAAATGTGACCCAGTTCTCTTGGGAGATTTAGATTTTTAACATAATTTTTATTTGATCAAAAAGGAAAGAAAATGGAAGAGAAGGAAAAGGATCAGAAAGGGAAGGAAAGGATCAAACTCTTAATTCAATCACCTGTACATAACCATTCCCTTATTAATTGGAGGGCTGTTCCATAAATTATATCCATTTCTCCCAATAATTTTGGCAGTTTTGTTTTCTCCAGTTTTGCATAAAGACAACATGTAATTTTCACAGCACTAAAAAACTGAAATACAACATTTATCCAAAAGTGAACAACAAAAGAAAGAGCAATTTTTTTAATTTTTTTTTATTTTTTTAAGAAAATGAGACTAGCTTCATTTTCTGCAGCAAGACAAATCATCACAAATTGATTAGAAAGTTTTGCACAATTCTTTTAGAAATTGCCTTTCATCGTACAGGTGTGTTTTCAAAGGCACACAAAAATGGAATTTAGCTTGTATTCACTAAATTGTTCAGCCAGTAAAAAGCCCTTGTGTTAGCAGCCATATACTTCTGCTGAGAGTAAGAATAAATGACTCAATCTGAAGAACACTGAACTGAGGGATTGCAACATCAAACCCACAGGAATGGAAAAAGGTATGGAGCAATCAAAGAAAACTCTTGTCTGGCAGTCTGGCATTGGATTTAGATTTTTTAGAAATTCTGATTGACAGAACTTGAACATTCTTCGAAAATCAAGCTGAGGTTTAAATTATGAAGAGTATTAAAAATTTTTTCTGATGAAGACATTTTGATCTCGTGGTATCCCTGTAACCATTTGTCTGTCCTTTTTCTAACAAAAGAAATGTTAAATGTGCTCAGCACAAAGTAATGTGACACAGTTCTCACAAGTAAGTCTGTGGAAAGGGGAATAAAGGAGTCATCATGATGAATGGGACATAGTGTGAGGGCTGAGCATGACAGGATCCTAACGAAGGCTAAAGCAAAGGAGGACACAACGTAAACACAATGTAGTTGATTTTGGATGAGAGCCCAGTGATGCAGGCAAGGAGAAAGGAATGTGTCTCAGTGAAAAAGAGTGTATGGCCAAGGCCATCACAGCTGCACTCTTGTTTCTCAACTAAGCCCTGAGAACAGCATAAAACAAAAGTTCATTTTATATAGCTGAAAAATACCTTGGATGGGATTAAGAGGAAAAAAAAAAGTCAAGAAATTTAAGAGCAACAAAGCAGAATTCTAATACATTGGGGAGTTTACTTGACTCTAGCATCCTCTGACTTGAGCTTAAGGTCTCAGTTCTTTATTTTTTTAATTGATCGTTGTTAAGCAAAATTCAATCTTCTTATTCTTTTAAGTGGTGATGGAAATGCCTAGTGATATAACGTGGCTATCACAGATTTGCTACTAGGTTATATATGGAAACCTGTCAAAAAAGGAAATGATTTAATAAGCTATGCTACACAACTGTGGTTTATATGGGATTTTTGCAATGAACTATACATGGAAATCCTGAAGAAATCAAAGTGCCATAGAATTTGTGGGCTTTTCAGTTGGAGGAAAAAAATCTAAAGTAGTATTTCAAATATGTCACAATCTATCTTAACATTAACGTAATGATACCCTGGGTATCATTACAAAAATTAGCCATTTCAGTATTTTGTGATGCAGGCAATAAACTACCACTTTTACAGTTGAAAATCCCAAAGCAACAGAAAGTACTCATACCAAATGTGAGACTTCCACAGCCAGACTTATAACTAACAGGATGCTGCATCCTCGGTCTCTTTCCCAAGCTTTTCAGGCATGCATCTCTCAGTTGCACTGCACAGAAATGGCTATTTTGAACTGTATACCTGTATTCTTTATCACTCCAATTTAAACATTGAAAAATCATATCCTGCAGGCTGAAAGCGCTACTTAGCTGTGCTCTTACCTAAATGGGAGACTTCTTTCCTTTATCTGTAATGCAGACTATAGCTGAATGAAAATTTTGATAAAAATAGGAAGAAATTGGTACACTACAAAATGAAGTTTTGCTTTTCCAACAGATCCCATCCTGTTGTTATATTCAGGTGCAGATATTAAAACTGGTACAGATAGTACTAGGATTCCTTGTGGGTTTTGCCTTGAAAATTTCAGAAAAGCACTAGTTCAAAGTGTCAGTAGGAATGAAGTTGGAATTGCTTGCACCATCAAACATCACAACAGCAAAGATTCAGACACCTGGAGACCCACATTTACATGCCAAGGCTGAATAGCAAAGTACTTGATCTACTCCTTAGGAGGAGTTAGGTTAGTTGTTCAAATTGTTTTATTGGGGTTTGTCCCCTGTATTTACAAAATACAGAACCATCTGCCATGAATTCCAAGCTCACACTATTTAAAACCATCTGAACTGAGCTGATCTAACAAATAGAAAGGTATACCCTCCATGCTTTTCTCCACTGTCTGAAGGCATAAATAGCCAGATTTTCAAGTTCAGAACCAGGCAAGGAAAGGAAGAGGCTCTGTGCCAAAGCAGCACAGACTGCACAATTTAAGCCTCCTCTGTTCTCCACATTGTACTTTTCTCATCCATGCTGAGGTACAGATGCCACTAAAGAGCTCAAACACAGCAATTTAATTCTGTGTGGCTAAGACAGTACAAGGTAAATCAACAGCCTTGTGCTGGCCCATAACTCGTTGCTACTTTCCCCAGACCAAAAATCATTAAACAAAGAGCAGAAAGAGAAAAGTAGGTGATTAAGTACTAGCTTGTGATATTCTTCAATGCAATAAATGGACAGTAAACTCATACCAACTAGAGTAGTGGTGAAGGCTGCGAAAAGCCAAAGGACATGCTTTCTCTTTCTGTTGCCAGAGTAACTTTAGCAGGTGCTGTCTGAGATTGCAATGACACGTGTTTACAGAGGGCAAACAGACTGCACAGCCATGACCAGAATGACCATGGCCTGCAGGAGGTAAGCTCACCATTTTAACCACAAAAACTTTGTATGCTGTTCACAGACTAAGGGCTGAGGAAGACAACACTGAGATGATGGGGGTTGTATATTTGATAATATGTAAAAATAAATTACTAAAAGATCTGCTAGAGCTTTCAGAAGACTTCACAGGCTTTAGATATCCTTGGTAAAGACTACATAAGATAAACCATTATATTGTAATTTTTTTTCTTTCCATAGTGAATAAATAAATTACATCTACAATACACAATGAAACAACGGAAAATTTTGTGTTTCCAAGTCTGTTAGTTCCTTGTGATCCCCTCTTCCACATTTGCTTTGCTTTACACCAATTTGGCATCTCATGTTTGCTCTTAGAAGGAAAGAAATAAAAAAAAAAGAAGAAAGTAAAAGAAATGGTGGAAAGGGATGAAGGGGAGGGAAGGGAAGGGAAGGAGGAGAGAGAGCATAAAAAGGGGAGAAAGGAAAAGGAACCTTCTCAACTGCTGTCATCTTAGTCTAATGAGTATTTTACATCAGAACTTCTTATTACCATTGCTACTGGGCAAACCCACATGTGTTTATGTTCTAGCAACTGGAACTGATTTTTTCCATTTTCACGTATTTCCAGTTTGCTCAAAGACACCAAAGTCATTCAGACTTGGAAAAACAGCAAGAAGGAATTGGTATGGCTCTCTGATGGAACACACTCTTCAAAATAAACTACCACTCCCCAAATTTTAACTTTTTTATTTCTTATTACAGCCTTCCCTGTGTACTCCATAAGATGGACTGACCACATTAAACACTCAACCATCAGGTAAATATTCCTGCCTCGTTCTTTATCTCCCCACTTCCCAGTGCAAGGAAAGTAGAAGAGCCCACTCCATACAACAGAACCCAGACTCAATCTCAAATGAAGGAGTTACCTCCTAGCTTTTATGTTAGAAAGGATTTTGTTTCATGTTTTACACCAGAGGAAGACACTATGCCAACTTTAAATTGAGAACAAAAGTCTTACTTAGACTTACTTAGTGCACCACTTGTGGTTTTGGCTGGAGTTAAAAAAAAAAAAAAGATAGCCTCAAAGAAAACAAACCTCTTAGGGAAACCAAATACAGACCACAACTGGCAAAGAGAAAACTGCATGGACAAACAAAACTGCTGGATAAACAAATCAAAATTACACAGCAAGCTGACACCCATTCTTTATAGTGGAAAACCAAAGATAAAAATGAGTCATATATTTTATATTTTTGGACAAGGCAAACTCCCATCTGTCTGGCATTACATGATTTATATTCTCAGAAGTCTAATATTTCCAATATTACCCCTAAATAACCAACCAAATAATCAAGCAGAAGGATAATTTAAAATAGTTGATGTCATGGAATAGCTGACTGTTTTGAGAATAGTAGGAAAATGACTGGCCTTCAACTGCCATATGCATTTTAGATTGAATGATTAGAGTATAGATATAAAGAGTAATTGAGCAAGTGAAGATGGTAAGGAGGAAGAGAAAAATGGAGGAAGAGTGAGATAAAGAAAGAAAAATGGAAACTTCCTAATATTTTCTAAGTACATTAGATACTAAGTTACTTCTTATGAAGTTAGCCACAATTATAAAGGATTTTTTTTTTTTCACAGAACTTTAAAAATCCATGCTTGGTTTCACTTTTACTGTTTTTTCATCTTAAAGATTTTCATCCTGATTTGTTTTGCATATAAGGTGCCATTTATAAACACTGTTACTCACTTGTCTGGCAGGAGTGTAATCACATGAAATTCAGTAGAAAGAAGAAGAAAGTTAGTACCATAAACTGGGTCAGGAGAAGTGGAATTGTCACATCTCTGACAGTCTTTACAATTCTGAAAGGCCTAGCAGATTTTTTAGGGTTTTTTTTTTACATATTCTCAAATATACAACCCTTGTTATCTCACTGTTGTCTTCCTCATCCCTTTGCCAGAGGTTATCACATTTCTAGAAGAACTGACAGAAGCAAATGTGCACCTGCATCTCACCTACCCTAATTCACAGGTAGGTGCAGCAGTTGAATCATAAAAAAAAGGGGGCAGTGAATTGCAATGGCTTGTGGGCAGAAACACAACTGTTTTCACAGCTCTGCTATGAGTATAGTGATGCCTTTAGGGACAGAAGGCTACTCTGTCCATTTGAATTTCAAGAGGGTAATAAATATTACTTCTGCAAGTGATTCCTCATGAATAAGGATATGTCCTCTTTATAAACTACATGTCACTTTTCCTTTCAGATACTGACCCCAAATCCTTCCTTTTCTGCATAGAAACAAAAGAAAACCCAAACAAGTTATTTTTTATTTTTTTAAATTGTAAAATCTGGAACAATACTTCAAAGGGCATGCCGGATGTATCATTCTGATAGAAGAATAAACACTTGAAAGACTTAGCTAATGTTTCTGTTTTAAGGAGTGCAAGAATTAGATGATGTCTGACCATTATTTACACTGCCTGCACTCTCTTCTACCCCGCTAAACTTAAGGCTACCTACAAAAGTCTACTAATTGGGAAGTTTCTTCTCAGTAGACTAAATTTATAGCTGAAGTGCAAATTGCTGTGAAATATATTCCTGTATATCTAAGTTAGAACTCTCTTAAATTAACTCTACTCACCTATTGATACACCAGTGCTATGTTTCACCAAAATGCTAAGCTATGGTGATTCTACAAAAGTATAAACAAAAGCAGGTAGGATTTATCTGTAAATAGCACATATACTGCCAAAATTAATTCATCACTAAGTTCTTTGAGACATCTTCCCATCCACCATCACACACAGAAATAACACTACATGTACTTTACTGTTGAGAAAAGCACAATTAAATAGCATGCACAGCTACCAAATCAAATAAAGATATTTTACATATCCCTTTAAAACCTGCTTGTGACAGAAGCTCTTTCAGCTTTTAGTATGGGAAGTATGATTCATATTAGCTGAGACCATGAGAGTAATAGTATATTTTGGTATGAAATAGGCTAAGATATTTGTACTCTAGGAAGCAGAAATAAATGCAGTGATTCATAATATTTCTGTACAGTGGAGTGAACATTCATACATCAAAGTTTTCTGTCACTGCTGTAGCAACAAAGCAGGACAGAAAAAACAAGTAGCAATTCCTAAATAGCCCACAATAGCTTCGGAAGAAAATAGGGACAAAAGATTTTAAAAAAAACCAAAACCCGGATATGAACATCTGAAGAGGAGGGGAGGAAGGAGAGACAACAAAATACATAATTTCCTTTTCATTCTCTATATCTAATAGTAAGTGCTAGGTTGGTATCATGGCCCCAGTCTGTGTTGTGGACTGCCCTGCTGGTCTGGGGCACATTTGATCTGCTCAGCAGCTACACATGCCACATGCGAAACTGGCTGGGTGCTGCAATGTCCCTAAAGATACGCCACCCCCTGGGGTGCTGATCCACAGAGCTCCATTCTGCTGCATCTTTCCACTTTCAGAGAATCACAGAGTAAGCTGAGTTGGAAGGGACCCACATCAGTGGCAGGTCACCAGTCTGACGTTACCCCATTCACTATCAACCTCTGTGCTTGACCCCTGAGCCAATTGCTCACCCACCACATGATGTGTTTATCCAGCTGTGTGCTGGACATTTTGTCCAGAAAGATCCTGTGAGAGACAGTATTGAAAGCTTTACTGAAATCCAAAAAGATGACATCAGCTGGCTTCCCTTGATCAGCTAGGTGGGTTACCTTGTCATAAAAGGAAATCAGGTTGGATAAGCAGGACTTTCTTCTCATGAAGCTGTCCTGGCTGTGACCAGTGACTGTGTTGTCTTTCAGGTGGTTTTCAATACTATCCACAGTAATCTTCTCCATAACTTTACCAGGCACTGAAGTGAGACTAACAGTCCTCTAGTTTCTTGGTCCTCCTGATGCCCTTCTTGAAAATTGGGACAATATTCACCAGATTCCAGTCCACTGGGATCTCTCCAGATTCCCAAGACCACTCAAAAATTGAGAGAGGTTTTTCAATGACATCAGCCAGCTCTTTGAGGATTCTGGGCTGAATCCCATCAGGCCCAATAGATTTGTGGGGATCCAGCTGGAGCAGCAGATCCCACACAGTTTCAGGGTCGACTGAGAGTTGATCATTCTTGCAGTCATGGTCCTCCAGCTCAGGGCACTGAGACTTCCGTGGTCTGTCATCCATGTTGAAGACAGAGGCAAAGAAAGCATTAAACACCTCTGCCTTTTTTCTGCCCTTTATTACCTCCCTTTGTATTCATATCACTTGGTAGAGAAGAAACATTCCCTGTTGGATTGCAGAGCCATCACAAATTCACACATTGGAGAAGAATAAACACAAGTATAAATATCTCCCAGTGAAATCAACATCCAAGCATTTGCCCAATAAGGTTAGTAAACAAAATAAGCAGGCAAAATACAAACTAATAAATAAATCTTGAGGATAATACACTATTATGTCCATTTTTATTATAAGCCAGAAATTATTTTTGGAGATATAAAATAACCTTAGTCATCTGTATTAACTCACTCTCAGCTTAAGATGGCATTATATTTATGAGCACTAGCATATGAAGTATTTTGTCAAATTTCTTTTAGTAAACATACAAAGAATAGAAGTACAACATCTTTAAGGGTCAGGATAGTCAAAGGTAAGTTTCTGAAACATAGCCTAGACTATGACAGATGCAGAACTCAGAGCACAAGCACACTGTACTCTAAGTTTCACAGCCAAATATCAATCTGATCATATGCACTGATATAATTTGGCTTTAAATGGTCAGAAAAAGAGCAGTCAGAAGTCTGTTCAAGCCCCAATGGCTCATCAAATGATTGAGGTTATGGCAACTCATTTTGCAAATCTGTGCCCAAAGTTATCCATTTACTGCTGAGCAAAATGTCAATAAATCAAAGGTATAGCATATAGTAGAGACCAGTCACTTACTCTCTGCAGAGCTCTAAAGTTATTAATAATTGTAAAAATGGCTCAAGGTTTTACACTAGCTAAACCTGAGCTTCAGAGAGGTAAGTAAGCATCTAAGCCTAGTGCCTTCTGAGATAGCTAACTTGGTATTTTACCCAGGAATATGTAGAAAATTACCTAATCTCCAACACATTTCCACAAAAAATATAAGAAGAGTTATTACACAAGCCAATCAATATTCAGAGGAAAAGCTCTCTTTCTCCACTTGAGAAGTGTACTGAAATATTTTTCTGAGTTACTATTAAGAATGGAAAAAGTTGCCTGCACAGACATATACTCCAGCAACTGCAGCAGCAGCTGTCGTGAAAATGCCTGTTACCACCTATGCACCTTCTTCCAGGAAGCTCATTCAGAATACACATCTGTGTACATATACAAGAAAGGAGTAAAGGTTTATAGTAAAAATAGGTGAGGAAGAAGTAATTCTTTCTTACCATTCCTACGCAGAATACCAAACAACGGAGTGACTCTCTCCAGCAATATTTTTCTATCTTTGTATAGATATTCTTGGGTTTCCGGATGTGCATAGAGAAGGCACTTTAGTCTTCAGACAGCCTGTTTCACAGATTCAAAACTTCATTCTCAAAACTCCATTGATCATTAAAGCAGAAGTGAGAGAAGGGAAAAAGAACAATGGTATAATGGACAGCCTGTCACGCCCAACTCACCTCATGTAATATAGTATGCACATACGTCCTTCATCACATTTGGCTTGTAAACTCATTGCCAATTTTTTCTATTTTTCAGCAGCTCCTGCTGTTGGGATTTAGGCAGTGTACTAGGATTTAACAGATGCAGCTGGCTTAAAAGTGTTTATATCCTTCCAATGACAGGAATGTTGGGGCTTTTTAAAAAAAAAAAAAAAAAAAAGCCAACAATATATTTTTATTAAGGTGAGTAAGGTGGAAACAACATTCTCGTCATGTCCTGAGCATCGTCCTGAGGAGGATGCTTAAAAAATACAAGAACACAAAGATATGTAATTAGAATGGCAGGGAGAGGAACCATAGCTTCTTCTTTCACTCTTCTTTGAATTATCACTACTTCATGACAGCCTTGACGTTTACCAGATGGAGTCAGATTTGTCTCAGGCACATGCATAAGTAGAGGCAGGCTTCAGCTAAGCTAATATTTTTCCTTTCAAAATATTGGCATTAACACCTTAGTTTTGAATAAACATAAGCATGAACCAAAAAGAGTAATTTAAATCTCTGCAGGCACACAACTCTGCTAAAGCTTTCATACCTGCAAGATACACAGTGATTTTTTAAAAAATAATGTCAAAGTCTGCAACAGAAATCAAAAAACCATTGCAACAGAGATGAAAGAAGTAATGGTTTTAGAAGGTGAATGACTAGCTTTGTAATAATCTTCAGATCATTACAATACTTAGTCACTACTGCTCAAAAAGTCTAAATTCAGTGGTGCAAAGAAAAAAGGGGAAAAAAGAGAACATTTGAAGACTTAAATTTCTAACAGATTTTGCTGAAATACTTTTTCCTAATATCTTTTCCAAATTAGTAGGTAGTCAAATATACTAAGCGCTTAGCCATCATTCCACAGGAAAAATAAATTTTGCTTGATGGCTTTTGTGAGTTTCACTTGCATGTAAATAGAATGTATGCTGCAATGATATTTCTTCCAACAATCTGAGACTATTGAAATTTCATGCCAAATTTGATATGCTTTCTACAGTTCCCATTTGAGTCAAGGAAAGCACTAAACCTTGTATTCAGATCAGTACCTACACATAAGGGCCCATATTGGTACTTGTCCCAGTGAAAGTGCTAGTTAGCTGTTCAAGCAATGAAATTAGATTATTCACCTGTTACAAAATTAAATATCTTACTAAACTGAAGTTTACCTGAAAAATCTGACTATTTTGGTTAATGGTCTGATTTTAAGGGCGTAAAAATTTTCCATACATTCTGTTCATAACTAAGCATCATCAACCATCTGAAAACTAAATACTTTTTTTTCATAAGGAAAAGGAAATTGAATACAATATTTCTGGAAAAAAAATCATTCTATGCTTCTATTAATGTCAACAGTTGTAAAAAATACTGGGTTTGTCTTCAATTATATTGATGTGCACATGGTAGGAATCCAACTGAATTCCCTTTGGTTTTCCATAGCTATATCAGTATAAAAAAAAAAAAAAAAAAAAAAAAAAAAAAGGAGAATAACAGATCTAAGAGATTAGAATATCTCAGTGATCCTTCTCAGCTTTTAAAATTCCCTGACTTCCGAAAAGGATGGTTTCCCTACAAATTTTCTTAGAATAACTATTTTCTATGGAGTAAAAGGGGAAGTAATAAAAATAATTACAAGTAATCCTTCATATTAGTGATGCAAAACCACAAATAAAGTTGTTGCTAAAGCTCCCTTTTTCATTCAAATTGTACTCTGACTGTCAGTGTTCTTCCTGTAACTTACTAGAAACAAAAAGGTTGTTTTACATAAAGCTAATACTAAGGCAATCTCTTTGATGCCATTATATATTTCTATTTTATTTAAAATTTACTCATCGGGAAAAAAGAGAATACCAAGAAGAGGAAGAAGACAGATATTTACTTGTGTTGCTTAAAAGCAGAGGGAATAAGAAAAAAAATCTGCTATTTTGAATGTTAGGTCTACCAAATCAATCATTCACTAAGGAAGCTCAATCTGTTATTGCTGGGATTTGTTTGAGAAAGCTTCAGGGCACCTCAAATTTCTTCTAATAGAACCATTTGAAAGGGCAGTGGTTGCCTCTGCAAAGTAATGACATTTCAAAGATGCATCAGGAAAGTAAGTATCCATAAAAATCACAGCAAACATACAAATCTCATCTTGCAGAAATGTTGCTAGAGTTTTCTCTAGAGGCAGAAACACATCGAGACTGAAAAAGCTGTAAAAGGAGCAAGGGACTTAGTATGATTTTCTTTTTTGCTTCATTTTTAATGATTTCTCCCCATATTCAAAAAAAATACGTTTTGAACCTAGAATTGCTGCTATTAAGCAGACATGAGACAAAAGGATGATGCAATTCTGAAAACAAGACACTATAAATGTACATGTGCAATGCAAAGGAAAAAAAAGGCATCCTTGGTACCTACAATTGAGTTGTATGCATGCAATGTATAGGGAACTAGCATAAGACCTTTATTTTTAGTTTATCTAAAACAACTAATCATCGTTCAGATTATTGGTAATAAAAAAGGACAAGGGAGATACTGTCAAAAAAATAAAATCAGAGATGAAGGACATTTGAATTTTCCTAATTGCCAAAGGACTTCATATTTGACCATACCAGTGTATTGAAAGGCTAATAATTCAGTATCTATAAACAGCATTTAAAAACAGTTCAGTTCTCCCAAATTTATTTGTGGAGAACCACTTTGGAATGATAAACCACTTTTTCATACTGGCAAGAATAAAAAAGGTAACAGAAAGGTGCTAAGTTTCAGCACTAGATAATAAACTAAGCTATTTAAAATTAAATTGAACTGACTAAACATGGTTAGACTGCCATAAGGAGGAGACAGTGCATGAAATTGCTGAGCTAAGAAATGCGTGTATTTTATTCTGCTGGTTATCAAACTTCATAGTGTTTTCATAATGAAGAATTTTATTGGTGAATGAAGGTAAATTAAAGAGGCAGTGGCCTACAATTCTAAAATTTCACACAATGACTGAACAATTCAGGTAGAAGGGACCTTTGGAGATCATATAGTTGAACACCCTGCCCAAAGGATGGTCAGTATAGCAAGTTGCTCAGATTCTACGTACAGTCAGGTTTTTAATATCTTCAAGGATGGAGACTCCATGATCTCTCTGGACAACCTGCACCACTACTTAACTATCCTTACCATAGTATGTTATTTTATATTTAAATGGAATTAAAACATGTCTTAATGATGAAACCTGTAGTGATTACTGATCACAATTTGAGCAACGTGTGCTTCATCCTATCTACCGTAAAAGAAGACTCTTTAGACAGCAAAATTACAGATAATTATTGAACAATGTAAAAAAACTACAGTAGTCATATCTTAAGGCAGGATATATGCACACAGACAGTTCTATGACAGCAAATGATCATTTAGACTTGGATAGTATCCAGGAGAATAAATAATTTCTGGATAAATTTTACTGTGTTTAATGGACTAGGATTTGCTTTTTAGCAGCAAAAATCTAATAGTTCCACAATGGTGATAGTTCCCTATCTGCTATAAGTAGATTTGCTGTAACAGCCCAGTGCACTTCCCAGGTTTCCTTCCAGTCTTAATAGCAGTGAAGTTACTACACTTCAGAACAACTTCAAAATCTATGAAATCATGAATTTTAAGAAAAGTACATTTTTCAATTCTAGTGAAGGAACTGAATTTCAACTGAATGCTGTATGTAAATAAAACAAGAGGCTGGTGTTTTGTTGACATCCAAAGAATATATTGTGGCTGATATTCATTCAGTATCTGAAGACAAAGTAATTGGTCTATAATTAACTAAAAGGCCACAGCTTCAGTTCAGTCTCTTGCTGGCTGTGGGCCAAAATAGTGGTTGTTGCCCCTTAGTAGGCAATTTAGATCAACGTATTCCTGTTAACAACTTGGCACATCTGTCATCTTCCCCAGCTACTGGCTACATCAGTGCCAGCATGGACTCACAGGTTGCCATACTCCATATGGCTGCAGATGTTCCTTTCAGTGTAAACCATACTCTGTTCTTCTAAATTCTTGTGGGCCAGCAAAGCTGATGAAAACATTTTCTCTACAAAAGCTTTCAAGGCTAAAAGTATGGTTTAATTTAAGGCAGAATTCTAAGGAGAATGTGATTGTTGCTGAAAACATTTGATTTTACTATGTGAAATGTAGTTTTAGTTCAGTTTTTCAGTTAAAATTCAATATAACTGTATCAAAGGTCTGTGAAAAATAACGACTTTTATGGAAAATGTAACTGTGTTTTGAAGAAATAAAACAAAATACAAATTAATTTGAATGGAAAAGATATTTCAAAGGAATTTCTCTCAGAGAAATTAATCTCCCAATTAAATATCAAGGGTGCGCACGTTATCAAGAGCACTGTGTAAGGTGAAAACAGAATTTAAATGATCCTCCTATATATGACTGGCCTACATATTAAAGAAACCTCAAAGTTGCTGCCTGGAAGTGTATTTGAAGGCCTATTTCTTGGCCCATGACCCACCCGACTTTATCAGACTCAATGTCTACCAGACCTGATGTTTCCAGGATCCAGTTCTAAGTTATCCCAGTCCTTTGACCATCACAATTGGGTGTGCACTTGTCAGGCAACCTAGCACAAACAACCCCTCTCATCTGACAGAAGAGCCAAGGACCCCAGACTGCTTTCATGTCCAGTTACGGGTACCCCAGTCAGGGGCTGGGGATATGATTGTGGGAAATGAAAAGACTAAAAAAACAAAATTGGGCTACCAGGACCATGACCAGCTGGCTCAGATATCATCCCCTGCCACTGCCTGTGAGGCCTCTCCAAAAGTATATGCCAGTGTGCTGGATCCAATCTGCAAGTCAGGAGAGTAGAGCCTCTTGCTGATTTTGTGGTTAGGCTCTTTGTCTACTGGGTTTTGGGTGGAATGTTTTGTGCACTTTTTTATTTTTTGATTCTGATTTTAGAGACAAGTTTGCACTATATTTTTCTCCCCATTTGACTATTCTTTATCTGGCACAAGGAACACTGATTGGCTGAAACTTCATGTATCACTGTAATAATTGAAACAGTAAAATAATCGAAACAGTAAAAATAATTGAAACAGTAAAAAATGAGGATCCATGCAGAAAACTCATGAAACCTTTAGCAAAGCCCTTATATGATGGGTTGGAGTTCTAAAGCAGGCACTGGAAATACTCATTATAAAAATGAGATAAAAAAACTTCAGGGCAGCTCATTAAGTATAGCACATTAATTAGAATTCACAGAGAAACGTGGCTGAAACCTGTGATATCTCACAAACATTTCTAATTTTAAAGGAATGAGATGATATTCTGCCAGTAATGACAATGTATGTGGCTGAATACAAGAACAGTTCTGATAGTTCTTTTATTTAAACCATATCCCTATAAAAACAAGTGTGGAAACAGCTTGGATATTCTTCAAAGAGCTCAATGGGCTGCATAATAATATAAATTAAGGCCATTTCAACCAAATTGAAGGAGAGTATTTTCATTTTATTCCATTTCTCTAATTTTTATGTAATTTGAACACTGTTGCAGACATGAAGTAAATCTCATTAAGGCTAATCAAAACCTAATGTAATGCACCATTGATATGAGGCATATATAAGGTATTTATCTATTTAGTACAATCAGCAAAAAGTTTGTTACAGACCTTCATATCAGATTCCTGCATCTCCTCACATAAATTTAATTAATTAGATGTTTCCAGTTCTTTACCATCCTGTCTCAATAGTACTAACATAAGTAAATAACTAAAACACGATAGTATTCATACAAGTGAGGTCAAGAATTGGTAGCAAAATAATTTCTTTATGGACAGTCCATCTTTTTTGTATCCAAGAGCAATGGAAAGTATATCTGCAGGAAAATGTATCTTATTTCCAAGCAATTTACCTTCCAACTCTTCCCAAATGGTAGTGCCAACACTGAAACTCTCAAGAGCTACACAGTGCGTTTCTCACCATATTTTTGAGTCAGCCACTCCTGAGCATGAGATTTGTATGCAGAGGTCCTACCACAAAGGCTTCATTCCACTTGACTGTTTGTTCACTACCATGCTTTGAAATCCTTGCTTAAACAAACAACTATCACAGTTTTCAAACAATGTGAACAAAATATGTTTTGTGATGCGATATACTTGCTAGTTTGGTGATCTGTAGTTAGCCTGTAACTTGGTCTTTCAGTCAGCTGTGGAATCTCAACCAGGCATACACCTTGTGCCTCATCTGTCTCTGAATTTATTGTGTAGCAGAAGACTGATACTTATTTTTAACATACTGTCTCACTTTTGCAGGTGCTAAATTATTCTGGTTTTGAGACTTGATGTGGTCATAATAGGGCGGGTCACTTTAAAACCACTTTCATAAACTTCAATATTTTGATGTGACCATATAAATTGGGACTAAAACCTTCTCTTCCTCTTGTAATTATATAAATACTAATATTACCATTGTTTATAGCACATAAAGGGACTTTAGTTTCTTCGTAGATATCTTTTTCTTTCTAAACTGTTTGGCTTAGTTTTCTAAGAAGTGGCTTTCAACAGCAAGTCCAAGAAACTTGGGAAAATGCATTATTTTTAAAAGGCCCTGAAGAGGCAACAAAGAAAAGTGAGATAAATATATTATGCAGAGATTCATACCATCTCTGAAAAGCATGTAAATGTGAAGGGTTTAAAACTGGCACTCTAAAGATGTACTATGAAAGACTATAAAATTAGGTCTTGAAAATATGCATTTACTTTATTCTCCTTTCCTAAACTTTGCATTATTTTCCTACTGATATTCTGCTTTAGAGAGGTTGAAATAGGCCCTGTAAAACAAAAGATGTTTGGCATAATACAGGATGTAAACAAGTTGAGGCCTCCGGGAACAATGATTGAACTTTATCACAATTCACTTCATTCTCAGCAGAATTGGCACATGGCTGTTAACAAAAATACTTGAAATGAATAGAACCATGTCAGCAAATATTCAGACCATATGTTCTGAGCTTAGTTAATGATAAACACTGAGGTATATTAAAAAACACTAATGGAAAAATTAATACCTTCTCAAAGCTCATCAATAATTTGTATATTTTTTTCCTTTTAATTTCCTAGTAATATAAAGTTTTATTTCACCTATTACAATATTCTTATTTTTTTTCTACACTGTAATAGCTCTATTTCTTTTACTTTTATTAAGGAAAAAATTCATGGCTCATTATACTTAATTATTCAATTCTTGATCAAGGGTTGTGGTGCTTCCATGAAAAGAGGCATACTTGTTAATGTTCTCTTGAGTTTTAACTAAGGTAAACAGAGAATTAGGAGTTTATTCAGGACCTATAATGTGTGTTGATACATTCATACACACCTCGGCATAAGATGTGTTGTTTAGGGGATACAGCGTTGCGTGTTCTGTGTGGTGGTTTTTAGCTTATGCCATTTTTCCTCATGCTTGCTGTTTACGTTAATTTTAACATAAACTTAATATGATAATTTTAACATAAATCTTTGGGTTTTTTTTTTAATTCATTATACCTTATGTGATTATTTACATCAAGGGAAATGCACCTCTGTTTTAATACCTTTTTGCTCTTTTCCTGCTTCATTGTAAACAACCATGGTAAAAATTCTATTCAAGCTGCTGATTATTCTATTGTGATTCCTAATTGCTTCTATTACCTTGGATTACTACTAAAATAGCAGACACTGTCTTGATTTTACACCCTCTCTTGCTTACACTCATACACGAGCATACATAAATACGGAGAGTTGGAAACAAGTGACAAGTTATGAGACATGAGGCCACCCTGTGTCAGTCCTGGAGAATACTAATCAACAGGACATCAATAAAAGCAGCAGTTAAAAGGCTACAGAAAAATCACTTGGGGTCTGTTCCAGGAGACAAGAGTACCTCTGATTCTGTGCCATATTTCCAGCCAAAAGATTATGTTATTTGAGACATCTAAACTAATACCACACTTGGTGAAGCTTTTAGGGCACATTTGCTTTCATTTTCTGCCAGACTTTTTTGCCATTCCCACAGAGAAATATAAGCAACATGAAGAAGAAAAATATCTGATGAAAGCATAACTGTCAGCAAACTCAGAACCACCTGCAGCACTGGGCATTAAAAAAGAACTGTGTTTTTATGAAACCAGCATTTTTTAAAAAACAGCAGAGAGATAAAATGCAAACATACAAAATAATTGTATCATAATTGTCACATCTTAACTTTTATTGTTATTCTCCACTGGGACTAATCCCATAGTGCTCTCTAAGACAGTTATATAATACTATAAAATAGCTTTGTCTATTAAAATACACCATTTGTAAGATAAAATAGCTTTTTAAAAGTTGGACAGAATGGTATAATCATAGTTATTCATTGGGTTTCTCTCTCACTTTTTTTTTCTTCCAATAAGGGAAATTTCATTTTGTGTCAAGTCCAGACATATACTTATGGGAATAAAGACCTTAATTTCATAGATGTTGGTCAGCCTGGATATAATTTGCACAGTATTTACTTAGCATTAAAGATACTGATGGTTTCCCCATCTTCAAAGTATGAATATGCTTGAGACAAAAAATGCTGTGTTGCGTTACTTAATAAATTGTGGACAAGAAGAGGAAAAAAATTATTTATCAATTTAAAATTTCAATAAAAATACAAGGATATCTCTGACTCTTATCAGTGGGAAAATTGGGAGTTTGTGTCTTTGAGAGGACAAGTGCCTTCCTCCATCCATATTTCTCTTCCTGCCAAGGTTCACCAAGACAAGCACAAGTTGGACTCCAATTGCTCAGAAAGATCCTTCCAAAAAAGCTAAGGTCAAGACTATGGCTCAAGACCTCATTCCTGAAGTAGGAAGGTCTAGGCTTTAAATTTATTCAGTTTGCATAACAATAAAATTACATCTCCTGTAACACAGAGGACTATCCTAAACTTCTAGGCCACCAGCAGGTGTACTAGCTGACAGCACTGCCTCTTGTCCAGCCCACCTGTGCTTCTGTGCAGACTGTGTGATCACCTGAAGTACAGCTCACATAAAACCTTACCCCATGATCAGGACACTCAGCTGTGAGAAGACAGACCAAGCTCCCTGGAAACTGCACGTATTTTACGTGAGACTTCCATCAGATGATAACACCAAAAAAGTCCAGAGAGCAAAGGCCAGTGCTCTGAGTATTTCCTCCACTTCTCTTCCAAGTGGCCTGTCTGCACAGCTTCATTCTGACTCTTTCTTGTCTGCTTTGTAGTTCCTCCTGCTGTGATTTGGAGGAGTCATAGGATGGAAGTGAATGGCTAGTGCTGCCTGTTCTCTTCTCAGCTTGGTGCTTAAATTGTTAAGAAGAAGAAGAAGCAATACTCACATATTAATAACACACTTTGGTGGGAAGAATACTGACTATTTCTAGGATCTTCAAATAGTGTTATTGGGAACACCAGTGAAATCAAGATACCAGAGCTTATCCTCCAAACCAGAATAACACTAGGAAGCTGAGGTTGCTGCTTTACAAGTTTCTTTTTGGTAACCAATGCTTAGTTAAATATGCCGAGCATTGTAATAATTTTACTTTGCTTTATAATAATTACAGAGAAAAATTCCCAATTACTCCCAAAACAAAGAAGTATCCAGAAATGGCAATTATGCTCATTCCAAATTTCATTGTGCAGTACAAAGTACTGCAGCATTATAAGAGTACTTTACTTCAGTTATTTCATAAGCTATTTGATTTGGAAATCAACTAACCAGTATAATAGTATAATATTCATGCCAAGACAGAAAATCCAAATAAGAATGAAGCCAAGACATTTCAAATAAGATGAAAATAGCTTCCAGAAGAATCCACATCAATGCAAAACAAAAATCCACTAAGCTTAGATTCAACCATTCGTTCTGAATTAGGCAAGGAAAGGAAATAAAGCAGAATGGAAGAATAGGACAGCATATAGACAGGAACAAAGTACAAAGGCATACAGTAGCACTAGAATGCAGTAGTATCAGTTCAGGAAAACAAATAATGAAGGTTTAGGGGCAAGACCACAAACTGATGACTTTTTATTTGGCTTATTTACTTTAAGAATTTAAGGGAAAATAGCTGTTTCATTTACATCTCAGCCTAATAATTGCAATATGTATCAGCAGCAACAGGGTGGTCAAAACAGTAAGCCTGCTTGTAGCTTAACTGATGACCTTACAGTGTGATTCTTCCCTTCCTGTCACATTTTGTTATGAGTCAGTTATGTTTAGTCATCTTAGTGCTTAGATTGTTATGAGCAGTCACCATGTGGAAATGCACACTGTAATAACATAATAATGCATTGGTAAGAGAATAGTATGAAAAAAATTAAGTGGTGTAATTTTTCATTTCCACAGGACTATATCTTTCTTCTCTGTATTTTATGTTAGGTATTTTTCCATCAGAGTTTTATATGTCTCTGTGACTTCTCAGTCACCTATCTTGTTTTGCTTAGTTTTATTCTATTATTATCAGTTTTCTCCTCTCTCCACACTCTTCTTGGTGTTTATTCCTTTTTCTGTGTCAGTTTATGATCCCCCAGTCCCCGAGTTATGACAACTGAAGTTATAAACATTCGAACAACAGAAATGGAACTTCCAGAAACAAACAGGATTATGTCACATATATGTAGGATTACAGAAACAGAAAGCAACTTGGACTTCTTTGTAAAAGCTGCCAACATTTTAATATTTCAAGCAGAAGCCCATTTAATAAAAGCAGCAGCAAAAAAAAAGACTACATGTGTTGGTATAAATAAAATTACTACAGAAAGAAATGCAAATATAATTAATTTTTTAAAGCAATCTAACAGTGATTTAAGAGAATTGACATTTTATTTCTTTTTTTTCTTTGTTTTTATTAGGAAGATGGTATATTAGACCTAAGTCATGATATTCAGCCTTCTGCTATCAGAGGGAAGCACTTCACTTAATCCCTTTCATAGATTATGACTCTACTCAATTTTGAAATTAGTAATTTCCACCCCCTCAGCATTTGAATTTGAAATCTATTTCATATCTTCACTTCTCTGATGGTTTTAAATTCAAAGACTGATGTTTTTCCTATCATTTTATGTGGAATTTCTTTTTCTTGTGACAGTCATTCAGCTTTTCTTCTTCCCTAAAGCTCATTCCTTCCCATCATACACAATGTACTCATAAAGAGAAATTACATCCCCTCTCAACTTTTGATTCACTTGGCTAGACAAGCTCTTATGAAATACACAAGACAAATCGAACATTCTCCTGAACATCCCAGCAACACTCTTGTATTCCAGTATCTTTATATTAATCTTGCTGTACTATAAAGACCAGAACTGAGAAAAGTGTTCCAAATTACACCATACTAACACCACAGATAGCGATTTTTTCATGACACTGTCTTTACTGAACATAGGATAGGGGATCACATTTGGCTTCTCATCCCACTTAGAGCTCATATTCATCTTATGACCAACAGATAACATTTCATCTTTTGTTATTTTCAGATAAGCATCTCATATTTTATAAATACTGTGTCACTTTGCCCAATTTATGTTACTTCATGGACTTCAGAGACACTCTTTCATGATGTTTTGACCCTCTTTGATGATGCATCTCCACTTTATAATCTCCAAACGCCACAGGCAAAAACCTTGTTATGCCAGTCATTAATGCAAATGTTAAATAAGATCCACCCCCAAACCTATTCTATAGAAGTCTACAAGCAACTTGTTTCCAAACCTAGTTCATGACTTCCTCATTAATGTTCGTTACACATCTTTCTAATTATGTACTAATTCTAATTTTCTCTGCCTTAATAAATACTTTCCCAGTTGACTGTTACTTACTTTTTGTGATCTATTATATATCCTTCAGCAGTAGAGGCAACTGTCTTGTCAACACAAGAAGGTATAACCTATCTTTGGTAAAACCATGTCACTTTCTATCTCATCATTCATTTAACTCCACATTCCTTCTTATGAAGTATTTAATTAAACATTTTATGAAGTTCTATGGCTCCTTGAATTAATTATTTTTTTTCTTAAAATTTTTATTAAACGCTTGTTACTCTCTGTCCAGCCAGTATCAACCCTAGTTTGATGGCCAGGAAAACTCAATGCCAGTGGTTTCATATATGCTAGACTTTCTTTTTTTTTTTCCACATTCTGTACCATATGAACAAAAAATTCCAGTCCATTTACTGAGAATACAGTCCCTCTTGCCTCTTGGATATGGTAATTTCCATTTTATGCACTCATTCCAATTATTTAGTCACTTAGCCTTTGGCCCCATGTTCAACATCAATATTATTAATGAAAACTCATTCAAAGTATTCAGAGTTGTGAGGTCACCCTGACTTTACCTTTAATCTCTATGTTACAGTCACAGTGTAATGATCTCCCATCTTTCTCATCTCTTTTTTCAAGTGACTAAACTTCTCGTAAGTTCCTGAAAAAAGTTTAATCCAGCTTCACTTTAGGCAGTTCACTTTTTCACAGTACTTCCTTCTTTTAAAATGGAATTTTATTACTCCCTGCTCAAGTTCTTTGCATATCTAGATATTTCTTTTGAACTTTCATATTATCCTATTATGACATAAAAAGTTCTAAGTACTTCTTACTTTTGACTAAAAAAATAAACAACCAAATTTTCCAACCCTCAAGTCTAGCCAACCTTGTCAGGAAGCTTCCTTAATTCCTCAGAATTTTCTATATCACAAATGAAAGTTGCTAGAAATCTACACTTAATTTAAATGGTATCAATGTGTGATCACATTAGCTGAGGATCTTTTCTGCTAACAGTTGTATAATGTCTTCACAATTTAACAAAATCAAATGTAAAAAATTTCTTTTTGTTAGTTCACTGGCATTGTGGTGTAATATGCTGCTGTCATTGTTGGGCTCTACCTTTGTTAGCAATGTTTGTTCTCAGATTTGTAACTAGGGACTGAGCTTCCATAATGGCCCACATTTCAGAAGTATTATTCTCTCTAACAATTCTAAAGATAACATATTCTACGTTAAAATCTGCATCTTTTCATTATCCCATTTTCATGTGATATTGATCCAAATAAAATTGTTTTATCTACACTCTTTGTTGTCCTTATTAGTATATACTGAACCCTTCAGTATTTGAGCCAGTTGTATTAGTTATTCAACCGTATTTCTTTTAAACCAACAATACCTGGTTTCAAAGTCTAAAGTAAATCCATTTTTTTCACATTTAGACACAAGCCTTTGAGCTTAATTTGTGATTTGTGGAGAACAGTCAGTTCCAGGCTGCGCTAACTATGGTCCTTTCATTATCTATATAATTTACCTGGAAAGCCACATAATTTTTTTTTCTTACCTTTGCTACTTCATTCTGTTAAAAATACTGATTATCATCTTTCTACTTAATAAAAATAGGTGATGAGACTACATGAGTTCTTTCCCTTAGTTTATTTTAAAGCTATTATTCATGCCAAAGCCAGACTTCTAGTCTATCCACAGTGAAGGGAACCATTCCTGTGAATGCAGTCTAAGCTTGTATAATTGGTAATTGTGCATGTACCACACTCATTACATAAACAAATCTCAAATGACATTACCTAGACATTTTCATCTGAGCTACATCAGATAAAATCTATTTCTTTGATGCTGCATCTTATTCAGATGAAGAAAACAAAATAGCAAACTAATGCTTATACTCTACCAGGAGTAGAGCAGTTCTGTGTCTTATTAATTTCTCTGCCAGTGCCCACTTCCACAAATAAAAGTACTTCCATCAAGTAATTAAATAAAACCAACTTATAGTGCAGTAAAGATTTACAAAACAAAACTAATGGAAAATGCTTCATTATATAATGTGTATGAATCAAACCTCTTTTAGACATTGTATTTGTTTGTAACATGGAGAAAGAGTTACAGTGGAGACAAGTATGGACTCCTTTAACTTTGACGGGGTAAGAGGGAAAACATTCCCATTAAAGGAAATACCAGTTAAATATAACATGAAAGTGAACCTAATTCCATATGCCTGCTTTAATGTGGTACATCAAAAGTGTTAATGGAGAGCGAGCTGACTGTATATAAAATATATATTTACTGGCTACTCTTCTGAGAACAGGTTTTGGACTGTGTTGTTGCTTTTTTATTCCACAGGATTTCAAAATACAACTCTGAGTGACTGTTTCACCCCTCTGAGATGGGAAGACTATTTATGTGGTTTGGGAATTGACATGTTTCTGGTTTCGCCCCATAACTTCTGTGTTTTAAACCATTTATATTTCACGGTTGTGCATCTCTTGGCTAACAATGCTCTGGGATGAACTCTGTTTTGCATTAGAGTGAAGAATGCACCCAAACCTTCTGGAAAAAGCACACTCAAACCAGCTCTCTCATTTGAGAAGCTGCCACATAAATGAATCGCATGTTAGAAAGCAGGGATGTGCTGCAGACTTTTCTATACCATTGAGTAAGGACCTTTTACCTTCTATTTAGCTTAAACTCTTAGAACTCCACCCAAAGAACAAGAGGGAATATCTTCCCTAAGAAGCACATGCTTGAAGTTATACTGCAGAAACTTAAAGGAATATTTGGTCTAGGATGTGCTTTGTAACCTGACCTGAATACTGGTTTGCCTTATGATATTTACTTCGATTCCCTGTTCATGGAACAGTGCTTAATTTTCTTGTAGGCTCAGGTTAGAATCTCTTCAAGTGCAGTAACTTTGACTGTGTGGCCTGAAATGAACTGCTGAGTATCCAGTGCAGCTTTTTCATAGTTTACTTGTTCTGCTCCAATTACACACCAATCATTTTAAAGCTATTATTCTTTATAATACATTTTTTTCATCTTTCTCCTTCCATCTCATACCTCATCCAGAATGTACATCTAGAAGGTTTAAAAGCTTAAACTAACAGAGACACATAGCTTGGCTTTAAGGCACTTACTCTTTCATTAACTTTCTATTTTGCATTTTAAAAAAATTTTAAACTGAGTTCACCTAAGCAAATCTAAGGGCAGGAGTTTTTTCCCTGCTTTTGCAGTTCATAGGGTGCAAAATTCCTTCAGCTCATCAGCCAGCACACTGCCACTAGGAAACTGAAGAAAAAAACTCAACATTTTGCCTTTCTGAACTGGAAGCTAAAATTCCTCAAGCAAGGCATACTTTGGAAAAGATTCAAAAGAATTAATTCCTGGCTGCCATGAGGACTTTGACAGCTTGCACAGAGCATCTCTTAAAGAGAAACAGCAGTTGGAGAAAGAATATCTGAATGGGCAGCCTTGAGAGTTGACATAATTTTCATGTATTTCTGCTTAAAATTCCTGCTGTATCACATCAAGCTACAAGCTTTGCTATAACCTCCAGGCTTCCTCCTTGCTACCCATCAGACCTGAAAAAGCTCATGTCTCAATTATCTTTGAGCTTGTATGTAATTCATGTATGAAATCTAAAATCCTATTTAGAAATCAAATCCTATTAAATAGAACAGCTCATAATGGAAATGAGACAAAAGACAAAATTAAGCCTGTTAAAAACAACAAAGGAAAATAAGCAAAAAATTTAGCAGGAATTTTAAAAATCCCTTTTACATCAAGTGAAATATTGATGGAGTCCAGTGGACTGAGAAGGCTGGAACTTTAATTTTTCTAAACTGAAAGCTGTAATTAGGTAACAGCTTAATTTCAAAACCAGGTTCAAGTATTCTTGCACATAAGAAATTATTCTTGTTTGTCATTTTAAGCCAACAAGGTCAACATGGTCATTTTGCATGCATGAGACTCAGACATACAGCAAGAGTAGCAAGACTTCTCCAATACCAACAGAGGACTATAAAGCAAAGGGCAGTGTACAAGCCTCAGCATATTTCTATTTGGGAAAAGGCTATTGCAAATTAATGCAATAGAAGAGAGAATGAATTGTGGCAGGGACTAAAGGGCACTGAAATTACAGGGCCTTGACAAGGCACTCTAACTCATTTTTAGACTCAGTAAATCAAATCCCACTTTTTATCACCAGCTACACATAAAATCTGAGAATTCTTTCCAGAATATTTAACTGCCTGCAATCTCCTTGAAACCAAAACCATCATACACCATTAAAGTGGCTGGCTGAGAATTGTGGGCTACTTCCTCTGATACATTTACCTGTGCAAAGATACCAGCTGTATTCATTTCTGCAACAGATACACGGAGAACGAAACCACTTTCTAATTATTTTTTCAAACAACTGGCAATTCTGACAACATCCAGAAGGTGGCACATGCCACATGTAATACAGTAAAATTACACAAATACAGAAAGGCCTTTTGAAAACCACGATATTTAAGAAAAGTTAACCTGTCCTTATCCATAATACTTAACTGTGTAAAGTACTGAAGTAAGATTCACAAAGTGATTAACATACAAAGCTGAAACACAAACATAAAAGCTGTTTCAAACAATGGAAACCATTTTTTTTTCTTGCATTTTCTTAAAACAGAACTGCTTTCTGTACAAGTTACAGTTCATCAAGTGCCTTCTTGGATCAAAGAAACATTTAATTAAGTAAACAAATATTTGATATTATAATGATTTTTTAAAACCTGATATTCATTTTCAGCATTTGTAACATTTATAAGATAATGATGAACACAAAAGTTGTTAAGAAAAAAACCTAAAATTTCCTTCAAATTATAAACTCACACACTTTTAAGGGTCTATAAGTATAAAGGTTATCTTTATTATTTTGTACACCTGGCTCTGTAAAAAGAGATATATGATCTTCTGGAATGTGCCAAAATGGGATCTGTCATAATTTTTTTTTCCATTTAAAATGAAAGCATAACTATTCTTTAATAACTGGAGATTTAGACTGTGCTAATGTAGGCAGACGGAACTGATGAAATTAAAAGGGGAAGGCCACAGACTGTAAGTGAATTGTCCAACCATGAGTCACTACATTAATTGAGTTTTTAATGTCCTTGTGTGATCAGGCTTCATAATTCTCAAATCCCACTTGACTCCCCATACCACCTGTTCACATTTAAAGTTGGAAAGACAGGATGAAGCCCCTCTTTCTGTATTTTTAGAACCTTCGAAAAGCACTTTTGAATCCTGAATTTATGGCTGTGTATTTAGGTACACTATTCTGTAATAAATGAAGTGATTTGCCAATGTTTCTTAGAATATATGAATTTAAGCAAAAGTATTCTTGAGGGAAAAAATACCTAACTAGTCAGTATTAAGAAAACAGGGGTTTTACCTTTTTTCAGCTAGTGTAGTTTATGGCTTCTATTTACACTAATCAAGTTATTCCAGCTTAAAGTACCTTACTGAGCCTGTTGTCCTTCAGCAGAGCAAAATTGCTCTCCAATCTATGAATCTGCATAGATCAGATTACGCATTAGGCTTCTGTCTTCATCAAGACTCTTCAAAGATCTGCTTTTATATATCAGAATACAAAATGCATAACTTTTAACAGGACTTGAAATCATAAATTATGTGCTACTCTGTAGAAGCTCACCTCTGAATCTATTTATGAAAGAGAAATATTGTTGGAGGTACAGGTGATGAAAGAGTAAAATACATTTGACTCGCTTGAGCCTAAGGGTTTTTGAGAGGGAGGCCTAAAACTAATTGTCTGAATCTTTTTTTTTCCTTCTTTGTGCTTCTAAATATTCTTTCAGACCTACATAAAACTATTTTTTAACAAAACAACTTTTCCAGTTTCAAGAACAGACCTTTTGATGTTTCTTAGCTGCTACAGGCTAATAAAAGTCAATTTTGAATAAAGCATGTATTTTCTGTGGTGAGAAATACAATGATATGATCTTTTTGCTCAGCAAACATAAGTCAATGATAAATCTCATTTATTTTTAATAAGCAAGACTCCTTATTTTCAACATGACTGTAAATAATTAGCCCAGCAACAAAGTAACGTAACATCTTCTGGGGAACTGACATTTCATAAATATCTAGTGTTGCAAGCAAAACATATTTTTTTAATAAATAGGAGTACTGAAGAAATATCAAAATTGCTTAAGAAATTATGAAAACTAAGAAGCTCTTCACTGATCAGTTCAAAGAGATCAAAAGAGAACAATGGGTTAGGATTACTTAAGAGCACCTTGTAGCTTCTCTGATGAATAGAGATGACAAACGCATCGTTTCATGTCCAGGTCAGCTCTTTCACTATGTTTTCTCCTCCCTGAAAGTCCAAACTATATTGACAATTTGCATGACATGCAAATGGTATGCACATACCATGGCATCACGGTATGTGTTGAGAGGATACCCTGCCACTGAAAACTGAAGCACAATTGCGAACTTATTTTATACACAATAAACAGTTGGCAAGATAATAATTAATTTTCAGTTGCTAACACAACAAGGGAAGAGGTGACAATCACAATTAAATTACAGTTCTCCAAGCTTCCTCTCTATTTCTGAACTGTTGTGAGCTGGGAAAGAAATGACATGTAACATTTTTAAGTAAATGTCTACAGTGAGATTTATTCCCCTTTGAAAATGTAGCATACAGCTCATTACCTCTAAGTAACATCAATCTCAGACACCATATGTGAGAATATATTTTCCCAAGGTCAGACTCCTTGTAACATTTTCCACCAAGCTGCAGCTCAGGCTGATAGCTGCATATGCTCCTCTCTAAGATAAAGAAATTAATTGAAATATCACATGCTTCTGCTTTTGCTACAATAATTCTCAAGCTATCTGACTGAAAAGGGGAAGCACAGGACTAGTCAAAACACAGCCTAGATGATAAAAATGCAAGATAAAAATGTTAAAGGCACATTCTGATTGCCAGCATTATGTGACTCAGGCACCCACCATGGAAGCCAAGAACTGAAAGGATTGGCACCACAGATCCCATGAGGAGGAGCTTCTCTTGTGGCACTATTCCTCAGGGCAATGCCGACTCTTACCATGCCACCATGAGCTTGAAGATGAAGCGATTATGACTCAAGGCACCAGTGGACAAAAAGACTCATATTATGCTCAATTTTAAAAAAAAAGTACATGCAGAAATGCTTTGGTGACATGTTGTCTGTACAGCTGGACGTCCCTTGTGGCAGCCTACAAGATGACAAATACCCAAAGTGCAGATGCTGTACTTAGTCCACACAATGTGGCATGGCTTCGACTGCCTCCAACCCATGCAGAAGTCACATTGGCTGTAATGAAGCATTTGGCTAACAAGCCAGGATAACAAGAAACAAGCATTATGCATATCCCTTCTTCTTGATTTTATCTTCTATGATATTTCAATCACTACATTACGAAGGCTGTAGCTCCGTTATCCTCTCCTCATAGGACACCACAGGGCAGTCCGCACTGAAAATTTATGAGCAGTTTAAGGTACTGGTTACTCATGATATTATAGACAATGATTGATAACAATGTTCAAATTATGAGTGCACACGCAATATGGTGTGAGAGAGAAGAATTAGCAGGTGCATTCAAATCTACATTGCTTGTAATCATCACAAATAAATTAAGCAGAATTTATATGCTGATAATGCAACACACGTAATTTATTACTGTGAAATAGATGCAGAAGAAAAAAAATACACTTAGGACTTTGAAAAGAATAAATGCTGAATTATTTAAAAATATTTCCAAAATATCAACAAGAAGTATAGAAATATCACTGGCTAATTACCTGCAAAAATGTCATTTGCAAAAGCAACTCTTATTATAGATGAAACATCTTCAATAAAAACAAACAGAAAGCCCCTGCATCTGTTTTGAAAATTAATGTTTTAAAATACCCCAAATTCTCCTTTATCTTTCATGTTTTTTATACCTACTTCAGCATATTTGAAACACTGAAGAGGTTTATGTAGGTAGAAGCTCTCACTTGTCACTACTTCTGATTAATTTTATATACAGTAATCAGAACTAATTGCAACTGTTCCTTAAACAAGATTATTAAGTTATTTTTGCAGGCTGTGGTGCCCCACATGTTTTAAGTGGCCTAGAAGAAAGTAGAAAGACAATTTTCTGGGCTTTAAAGCTCTTATTCTGCTAACAGCAAGGACACAATGACAGAGATGGAAACAGTTTATTGGTTGAGAGTTGGTTTGACTAAAAATGCCCTTTTTGAACATGGCCTAATTACCCACAATTTCAAGCCGTATTTGGCAAAGAATTTTGGCTGGATGAAAATCCTGGGATAGCTTTTTGACTTTTTAGAAGCATTTTTCTAAACAACTTGTTTCAAGCTTTTTGAAAAAGTATTTTAATTTCAGGATTTACCTAGTCTAAAAAAAGCTGCAGGAAATATTACTGAACTGAGGTCAATTTTGTTCAGCTAAAACAACTGATACATAATTTGTTGTCATTACAGCCTCCATACCTAAACACTCATATTTTATACTCTGCTGTATAGAAACACTCTTGCAATGGCTAACAAAATAGGAACAGAAAAGATCTGCTCATTCATTATTTTGTACCTATATATTTTGATGAACTTTGTTAATTCTATGATTTTATGATCTCCCTCTTAAAGTATCAGATTTTGCACTCCAGTATAGTTCTCTCTTCCAATACAATCCTTATTGAAGTGTTTGATTTACTACTATGTCAACAATATGGGTGTATATTGTGTTATTTAAAAAAAGTGATGACTCTTTATGGTCAAAGGTAAATGTTGTTGCTGCTTACATTAACCTTTATTATGCCTGTATAAATCAATGGTTTCCAACATAAGCCTTCCAGAGAAAAAAAGTTAAATATAATCCCGCTTCTATAACCACATGAAGAATTTTACTTGAAAAGCACACTATTTTTATTAAGACTGGAATTACGATAGAAACTAAAAGAAGTAAGAAATTCCTGAATAAAGATGAAACACAGCACCTGACCTTAAGCTAAACACAATATATCTGTTTTAGAAAAGGGCAGACTTTCTTGAATGTCAACTGACACATGGTTCATTTTACTCAAATTGCTGTTTACATCTCAAATTCTAGGCCAATTTTGACTCTTGTAGTTTACTTTGAGCTCCTTTTCATGAGCAAAGTTCACACCTGTCAAGTACAAGAGCCTTCTAACAGCTTCCAAACATTTTCAAAGATTATTTTTTTCTGATATAGCCATAGGCTAAATGAATTAAAAAAATTGTATTTGTGAAGTCAAACACTAAAAATTTTAAAAAATGTCAAAGTTATGCCTATTTGCCCCACTTTAATTCATTCTGCTTATGTGTACTGTTAGGAATTAATGCACTGTCATGCATTAGAGCAAGATCTTCTGAACTATAACTCATAAGCACAGTACTTATTCCCAGATGTAGCGCCACAAACTAACTCCAAAACACAGACATTATCATAAGGTCAAAAGCAGAACTTTTATACAAGCAAAACTTACTCAAGAGTCATGTGGAACAGGACAACTGCAAACCTGTGCAGTCTCTACCCACAGAACAACTTTCCATAGTAAGGATGGAATCCCACTTCACAACATAAATGCATGTCCTGACTGCTGTTTCTTTTGAGTTTAGGAGAACTGCTTGCCAGATTTTCTTCTCCCTTAGTATTTGTGCAGGTTGTGGTATACCAGAGGTGAGCATGTGTCAGAATCATTTTCACATCCATTTCTGCATACCTTGTTTGCTTTGCATTCTGGGATGTCATGAAATTAAAAGAACTATAAAAACAAAAAATAGGACTGTTAGGAATGATGGATATTTATGAGACTGCAAAAATAGCTATATGTATTAATATAAATTGATGCTATATAGTACAATAGAGAGATTCAATGTGCCCTGTCTCAATCTTCTGATCCTGCTCATTGCTGACCACATGTAATTTTGCATGCCCAGTAGCTCCCCTACAGAGCTCTGTCCTCAGCTAAGTGGTTTGGGATCTTAGTCCTCCCCTCTCACAATTTAAAGAGAAATGGCTTGGTTTTTTTACTTAATTTATATTGCAATTAGTCTGCGCAACAATATGTTCAAAAGATATGTAAGTATCTGACACTATATATATATCTGATATCTAAGTATACTGACACTCCTAAGTTTTAATTTTATAATTGACTGCTCTTTGTTCTTGTAGCTTTATGGCCCATGTATTCAGTTAGAGTAATAATAATGTTAAAATAGCAACCATACTTGAGACAGTTACCTGAAAACATCCAATTACTAGATGATATTGAAACATGCAGATTCTCTTAGTGACATATATCTTTCTTAAATAAAAACAACTTTTAAAAGTTTCCTGTATCAGTTTTTTTATGAATTCAAAATAAAAGGGAAGATAGTAAGTGCTATTATTAGATGATAACTGTGAGTATGCAGTTTAATCAAGCTTCTGAATATGAAGATATTTATTCTTTCTTTTTTTTTTATTAAGGGAACTGAATTTAAAAAAGTATTATCATCTTTCAAGGAACAATGTCATTCTTCATTCATAATTTAAATATTCATAATTCATAATTTAGAAAAATCACTCTGCTTTCTTACTGCTGAATTAAGAGCTTCTTCAAAGTCATTGGGATGTAAAGTTTACAAAAGATCCCTCTCCCTTAATACATATTAATTCCACATGCTATTTTTATTCCTCCAATTTCTAGTAACACTATTTATCTTCCTAGAAATTCAGAAGTAGTGTATGTGCCAAGTGAGTACAAAATAAGAAAGGCTTTACATGGAAGCCAGAGGTACATTGTTCCATGGTGGTTGTGCTGGTGCGCTGTTCATATCAGTTGCAGAGGGTATAAAAAAGAAATGAAAAAATCAAGTACTCTTTTCTACAAACACAATAAATCTAAGAAGAAACATACAATTCTATATATGAAACATACACAACAGATATTGGAATCAATAGTAATCAAGAAATACGATTTTATGAAAAATGTGCTTAGTACAAATGATGTTTACTAATGTGATCTCTTTTAATGATTCAGAAGAAATTACTAAGGTAGCTATTAAGATCTACTGAATCATTCATGGAACATGCTAAGCACAATTCCCTCGTAATGCATGCTGATTTGAACAGATTAAATTTTAAATTCAAAGTGCATGTGAGCTGTAGAAGAAATTACTCAATGTCAGTGAAGCTTAACATTCTATAGAAAACACCAGAAGATCATTCTTCATTTATTTTTACAACTTAGAGGAGGAGGGGTGAGAGGGAGGAAAACAAACCAAGAAGGTGAGAGACACCAGTAACCCTGCAAACATGTTTTCATAATTAAATGTTGCTTACAGACTAAAATCCAGCTGTGTACAGAAAAATACATAAAAATATACTGTCTTTAATTCAAATACAAAGACATCTTTAGGTAGAAACTAAGCTTCTCAAACTTGTGTGAGGG
>JAWWLV010000045.1:38055068-38065322 GCA_035041135.1 Platyrinchus mystaceus | reverse complement strand
CTTGCTATTCTACCCATGAGCATAACTTGTTTCAAGCCATAGGATGGATGTCCGGTAGTATCTGCCTAATCATGTAAATGTGACTGAATACCTCCTCACTGAAAAAAAACTATTTAAATGTCACCACTCTTTTTATATATGAGAGTAACTATAATGCCTTTACTCTTTAACAGAATGAATAAACATAGTGTTTATTGAAGTGACATAGGGACAGACTGTCTCAGGCATTCAAGTGAAAAGATGATCAGCATAAGAAAAATGAACAAGACGTTAATGGTTTAACTCTCTTGAGAGTGTTTTGCAAGCAATTGGTCAAAACTCCTCATTGGTAATTCAGAATTTTTCTCACCGTTGCCTCAAGATATAGAAGTCCCAAAATATAGAACAACAAATGCTTACTTTTCATATTCCATTGTTATTACTTACTCTTTCTTTAAAACAGATCTAAGCTCTCTCATTTGAGATAAACACTCTTCTTGTATCACACCACACCAGCTACAATGGTAAAGTATTATTTAAATAAATACAGAAGCCATGCCTATACCTCTTTAAATAGTATGAGGCAATTTCCAAGGATCATTTACATACAGCAAATGGAAACTGTGCTTTTTAATGCAAGGAATTAATTTATGGTTTTTTTTCCCAAACTAGTTGAAGAGAATGCTTTACTATGTGGAAAAAGAGTGTGTTTTCCACAGCTTTTAGAGGCAATTAGTATCTTTAATTAGATATATGGCCTTTAAAATTTTCTTTCTTTGCCCCAACTGCATCAGGTGCACACCCCTCCCACAGTTAATTTTTCCAACAGATAGCTCATGTTTTGTCTTTGACCATTCACAATTAGAAAACACAATCAGAACAGTGCAAGTCAACTAATGCAAACTGAAGGTAAAAAAGCTATCAATGTGATTAAGAAGAAAAAATGCAAAATATGTTTTTTGATCAGTAAAACATGAAATTATAGAAGGTACAAGAAAGTAAAACTACTTAAATTACAGAGATACTGGAAACAAAACAGCTAATAAAACTTTTTTGTAGGCATCTCCTGAGGAGCAAGTTCTTAAAGGCACCACAAGGCATCCTGAAGAAATCAATTAAAATTAGAGCAAGAAAATCTTATTGCAATGAGTCATTGCTTAACTATCTGTGAGAAGGGATCCTGTGCTTGAGAAGAAACATCAGAGTTGTGTTTCCCTACCATAAGGTAACAAGCAGTTCTCCAGCGCTAGAAACTAATTTTCTTGGCAGAACTTCCTCTTGTGCTTTTACAGTGCAGAAGCCCAAGGTGGCAGTGTTACCCTCTGGGATTGCTCTCCGAATCCCAGAAAGGAGGCAGAAGTGCCACCAGACAGCAGTCAGCAACCTCCCACTAACTGCTTAAGATAAGGTGCCTTTTCAGGGAGTTGACTTGTCCCTCTGATAGAGTAAGAGACATATTTTCTCAGAAAGAATTTTGGTCTCACTAATAATTTTTCAGAAAACTCAAGCCAATTATTAGACCTCCCTAAAGCTTCTCCCTTTTGGTGTGGAACATGTGTCATATACTGCTGGGTAACATTTTGAACCAAGAATGGGGGGAAAAGAAAGATAAACCCTTTTTTCTTAAAACCAAGCTTGGTCCTACATTTTAATATAATCATCACTTATTTTCTTTAAAATATGTGGATATCTTGTTAACAAGCTTCACAATGGCTAAAGCAGGACAAAACCAGCTTTACAATCTACTGTGAGATACAACTGTGAAGCAGCAAGCTTACCTTTTATAAACAGGCACCACAACCTGGCATTGTTTTTCTTCCCGAATTTAGTGAAGTCAGATTCCTTAGATATTATCTTCCTACTCTATTTCAGTTCAGGGAGTTGTTTAAAATTATTTTAATAACTTGCAGCATTTTTTTTGTTTCTTTGCTTATTTACAATGTTCACAATGCAGAAAGAAAGGAAAAGTGCAGTCCATTAACCATCACAGCAAAAATCATCAGTTCCACTACACAAGCCAAGACAAATCAAGCAAAATTCAAAAGATAGCTCAGCATCACAAGAAAGCTTGAAAACTGAACTCAGAAGCTACTCTGTTTGACTGCCCCGAAATCATCACTGCAAGCAGTCTGTTCTGAAAAGATAAAGCAAATTGTTTTACTTCTACTCCGTGTTTATTCAAGCCAAGTAGGAAATGCAGAAAATATCAATATGGAGAGCCTAGCACTAATGACACCATCACTTTACCAAATTTCAACCACCTAAAAATTTAGCATCTATACTTAAGCTTCTCTTCTCTTTTCTCCAAATATATCTTTGTGGCGTTTTGGTGTTTTGCCTTTTTTAAAGAGACTGAACAGCTAGTGATTAATAACTCAAACATCTGATCACCTGCAGTGACACCCCCAGGTGCTGAAAGAGACTGGACTATTGGTGCTAATGGCTCAATCAGCAGTGTGCTTTGCCGACAATGTGCAGAGTGGCCACCCAGGCCAAGTGCTGAAGGTGTGCACATCCTACACTTCAGGCTATAAGCCGGGTATTGAACAAGATAAGGAGAGTCAAATTCTGCAAGGTGCGGTAGTGTTTGTTTTTCCTTACACAGATAACAGCTGTGGTAACTCCCCGGAATATTCACACGCTGGCTGAAGGTATTCATGTCTTATTGATGAGCCATAATGGGCCAGAATATGGACTCAGCTGCACTGAGGTAAGAGACAGCTGCAACACCTCAAAAGGTGTCAGACTCCAGAAGTATCCAATGACTTAAAGTATTATATCATACAATGTAAAGCTCCCTGCCCTAGGGGAGGTACCAGAAATGTTCTCACCCGAACCTGAGCATACGTAACTCGTGAGTTTCGGGGCTTCTCTCACCACCGTGATGGATCTGTACCGTGACCACCACTTGGATCAACGAACACTGACATTGCAACAACCAAGTCTTGTTGCTGGATCCAACAGGTGTCTTGCGGCTCCTTCCAGTCACCTGGGGGAACTGCAGCCCTGCTCCTACTGCCTGTACCAGCACCACAGGCTCACCTCAGTGTCACGTAAGCAGTCGTGGTCTTCCAGCTCAGGGCACTGAGGTCCCCTTGGTCCATCATCCATGTCGAAGACAGAGGCAAAGGAAGCATTAAACACTTGTGTCTTGCCTCTGTCTCTGTGAGGTGACCATGCTCAGCCTGTAACAGGCCGACGTTATTTTTATACAGCCTATTACCATTAATGTATTTGAAAAAAACCTCTTAATAATAATAAATAATATATCAGAGGGAAGTATTAATAGGTAAAAGGGTAATTCTTTATAGTGCCTGTTTTAAGCTACAAAGAAGTTTTTATCATATGAGAAAAATGAGGTCAAATTTAACCTGCAGTCTTGTACATTACTGGGGGTAACCTCTGGGAACACTTTTCAACAAAGCTGGTCCTCCACTGGTTCAGAGAAATGAACTACTGTAAACTATGAAAAGAATCTTCAAAAAAAGAAACTATGACTTCTGCTGCTCATAAGGAAATTACATACGACTCTTATAGTTACATCAATAATTATTATAAGATTGCCTTTGGTTTATGTATTACTTATGTCAATAATATTTTTTTTTTACTTTTTCCCTCTGAAATCCTGAAATTTGTCTTTCTTTAATCCACTATGAAGAACTTATTATTTAATTGAGTTAGCTCTGTAAATACCATTTTCTGTCATTTCAGTAAATAACCCATTAAATCAAGTAATAGAAACAAAAGAATTTTGACAAACCATCTCTGTTACAAAAAAAATTCTTTATAATATTCACACAGAGAAGATCTTAGAATAGAGGAATTTGTATCTCCTTTTTTTTCCCTTTGCAAGCATAATCTTGCTGTGTCAACATTGTTCAATTAAAAAAAATCACTCTGCTAGTACTAAAGAAAACTTAAAAAGTGTATTAACCAATTATTTTTCTAACGGTCTTTCATTGGTTTTGGCTTTTTATTGGTCATTTTGTTGTTGTGGCTGTGAGGAGTTTTTTTTAAGAAATAAGGTGCTTTTAGTGAATGCTAGCTGTTATTTCTGAAGTCAAAATTAAAAATAAATGTAAAAATATTCAATGGCAGTCACAGGTGCACCATGATTCTAAGACTGTACATCTACTTCAGGTACCAAAAACCAAACTTTGGGAGTGTGTTCACAACATTTGAATTTGATCCTCAATGCTGAAAACCCTTTGCACACATCTACACTTACACTGTGTTTATCAATGTAGGAGCATTTGTATTGCCAGCACAAATGGACTAGATGGTGACAATGAATTTGCCATCATCTGCATATGAGCCAAAGTCTCACGTGCTATATTTCTTTCAGATGTTTTCAACAATGACAGACATAAAGAAGAGCTAATATTTCAAAGCCATAGACATCCACAATATTGATGGAGAAAAGGATAATTGCTAAGAATGTGTTATCAGCGAAAAATGCATTCCAGCTTGAAAAGACACAAACATTGCCTGCATTCAGCAGGTCATACACTAATGAGATTGCCTCTCTCGAAGGTGAAGTTGATAGGGGAGCAGAATAGCTCTCTAATTAGGTTTACTGACTAGGGGCCTATACTCTCTTCTCAGCATTAGCAAGCTGGCAATGCCACAACCTTCAGCATTGAAAGGAAATATCTTCCTTACTACCCATATAACCAAAAAAATTTTTAGTATCTTGATCACTTCATCTGTTCATTCATGAAAAGTAATAACTTCAGTTTGACATTTTTACGTGCCTTGAAGTTACTGAAGGCAAGTCAGGTATATATCACTGGCAACAGTAATCTACCTACTTGATAATCTTTTACTAAATTTTCCTCTTTCCTCTGGTGCAAGTCTTCCTTGCTAAGGGGTCATAATGCATTTATACATAAGTAAAACTGTGTCCTGTTGCAACATATGTACAGATAAAATATTTCCAGAGAGACCATAGTGTTCACACCTAATTCAGCCTCTTCTAAGGTCATAACAAAATCAAGAAGACAGTTACTAGACTACTTTATCTGCAAATCATGACGACGGTGTCTAACCACATCATCCCTATATCCTGTGACCACACTGACACATACTAATACTTGAACTCAGCTGGAAATTCTGATATCCAGATGCTTCTGTGCAGATGGCAGCATCCACTAGTAAGGACCTGACTGAGAATTGATCCTTTGACCACGGATTCAAAGGGCACAGCATGACACTTATGCCAATGTAATGTCTGGTTAAAGTTACCCAAACTGGCTTCATTCATGCTTTATTATTATATAATCGTGCTGACCGGAGCTTGTGGTTGAAATTGAACTTGATACAAACCACAGGAATGGCAGCATAGGATATTAATGTTACCTGAATTTTTTTACAAAATCTGTATTTTAATAGTGTGCACTTTTGCCAAAAATTCAGCTGTTTGGCTTGAAAATGTCCTTACTACTTTCTGCGTTGAGTGCGGAGAGCTCTCAGAGAGCACAGCCTGGTGCACAGAAGCCTAGGAAATGAAGTTCAGAGGAATCAGCACCTTAAACTGGTGCCTTTGTTAGCATCTGATTATAATAATAATATTTTGACAATTCTCTTTTAATATGACTACATATGTTTAAACATATGATTTTATATAAAAATCATATGGCAACTGGAATGATACTGGTTTATGTATAATATGTAGTTCTGAAAGAGCAAATTTTGTTGGCCTCTCACCTGCAAGGTACCAAAAAGAAGTAATGTAAAACCACTGGATACTAAAACCATGCATACCGTTCAGTAATTAATGTTTGAAAACAAGTCAGAAGAAGAAAGCACTGCTGTTCATTTTTATTAAATAATTACATGGCATTGAACTGCTCCAGGTCACCAGTTCTCCCTACAGATTTTAAAAGGGTCCCCATAAGTACCCTACTCTATCTTATGCCGGAATTGTTAAAGGTGCCTCTCTAGATTAAGTTCTAAATATTTATTAGTGGAAAAATGTAATGCATATTGAGATTCAAACAGATTGAGAACTATGTCAATCAGTTTCAAGAACAATTTTGCTGGAACAGTAAATTAGCAAGGGCAGTTACAGCCTTTGCAAAGCTTGTGATGCAAGTAAGGGCATAAAGAATAATATTCTGCTTTTATCTTATAGAAACAATACTAGTATTTTTTTTAAATTGCCAAGAATGTAAATGTCATAATAGCTAATGAAAAAATAAGTATCCAAACCTGACATTTAAAAAGAAATTTAAAATATTACCAATCCATTTCTTAATGAAATCAGTCGTGTTTGACTTCATTGAAACCAAGAGATTAATTTCACTCACAGGGATTATTTGAAATTATTTTTTCAATTAGCGGTCACTAGTTGAATAAACCCCTAAGGAGACCTAGTCTATGTTACCCTATACTACACAAATACACTTGGCAGAAGCTGAAAAGGCATCAAGACAAAGGTTCTTTTTGGTTTATCAAAGGAAATCCATTATTTGTGAAAATCTTTTATTTACTAATTTTAATTTAAAAATTGGTGTACAGTCTCTTCAATAAAGATAATTATCTGTTATGTGGCTACTTCCTAGTACATTGATTTCTTTAAAAATTACAGGCTTCTCTCAAGTTTCAGTTTGAACCTGAAAATAAGGGACTTCCGTTGCCACACAAATCTCTCATAACAGCATCCTATTAGCATCAGAGGTTTACAGAAAAGGCATTGGAAGACATGAACACAACTGAACAGCTGTGGACTTGCTCAGTACAGCCCTGTAGCAGACACTGAATATGGACATGACATATATATGGCCTTTTGTTGGAAATTATATCACTTTTCTAATTTTTTTAATGGTTGTAATTAACCTTTTAATTAATAGTTTAAATTAATCATAGGTGGCATGTTAGGCCTTAAAACATTTTTACACAACATTTAGCAAAAAGTTGTCATAAGCTACTTTTGTGAAAAAAGTTTGGGAAAGGTACTGAAACTGTAAGTTTTGTTAAGCTAACCTCAATATGCTTCAGTGAACAAAGTCTGGGAGAGAAAGATGTATTGTTGAAGTTAGACATCTGGAATGCAGAATTTATGGACAACAAGGACATTCTGCAGAAACCAGCAGACAAAAAAAAAGACTAACGAAGACTCATATAGTGATGGAAAGTCCCTTCCAGAAGAAAAAGATCCTAAAAAAACTAAAAATATTGACTAATTACTACAGAAAGTGAGAAACCCATAACCAATAGAAAGTAGATCATTAATTCATGAAATCGGAAATTTAGAACCAATGAGAGCACTGACTTCTTTGTTTGTTAAAAATGTATAAATAGTTGAAAAATTGTTGTATTGGCATCTGTGTGGTGACTGGAACTTTGTCATTCACACATACCTTCTGGGCAGGAATAAAGTAATGCCTTACTTTCCAACCCTGAAAAGATTGTGTTAGAGAGTTTTGTCTATCCCGACAATTTAGGAGTATTTGGCAACACCTTTGAACACATCTTGTCTAGGTGTATCTTAGCTTCTTTGGAGACAAAGCCTCATCCATATTTCTGGTCTCTGCAAGCACTGAGATCCACCCAAGTATTATAGCATGACCTCCCAAGCAATCCTCCTAGAACTCCTCAATACTTTTAGTGACAACTAAGCTCAGAAATTATTTTGTTTTCAAAATCAAGTATTCCCCTTAAGTAGGCAGCTCTAAACACAGATCCAGGTGGAAAAGGCAGCCAAAGAAGAACTATGAGAGCTGGTTGCTGGAGGATACATTTTCACAGCTTCAGTGCTAATAATCCTTTGCCACTTTCCTCCTTTGCAGCCTCAGGTTCACTAAGTCTTAGACTTCAGTTTTAGCATTCCTGAAGGATGTATTCGTTGGGGTGTAAACAGACCATTTTGAATCTTTCACAAGGAGCAAACACCTAGTTCCTTGATGTTTTATCTCAACTTTCCATCTCAATCTCTGTATTTTCCTGTCTTGCTTCCACTCACCTGATCTCCTCATTCACTCATTGCATACCAGCAAGTGGACCATTTATAACAGACAGTTTTGAAATGCTTAGGGTATCTTCAGTCATTTTCATGGACAATAGAAAGTACCTTGTTCAAGAGCAGGAGAGAAATAATGTGCTATTGAAAAAACTACAGAAAAACACTCCATTTAAAATTGCTGAAAGTTTCAAATGTTCTTGACAGACATTAAGATAAGAATTTGTATAATTTTCCTAAAAAATAGTTTCCATTTTGAAAAGGCAGTGCTACTGTTTTCTGAAGTTGACCTAAATCCACTGAATACACTGACCTTCCAGAACAGTCCTCAGAAGCGGTCATGGTTTTTACAATGCTTGTTCATGGAAGAATCTTGTTTAGCTCCTACTAAAAAAAAAGGTCTATGCTATGAAGAAGAATGAGTAAGAAAATAAAAATTAAAATTCTGTAAGTGTAAAGGATTTGCTAGATTTCAGTAAGAGAATTTAATAGGAAAAGATTGAGATATGTGTCATTCTACCATTAAGAACATTGGGAACAAAATATGTCCACATTTACTTTTCCTTAAATTTTTTTAAAGATACAGAATTAAATAATGATTTATTGATTTTAAATCACAACATTAAATACAAACACTTATAAATGCTCATCTTTTCAAAGAGCAAGCATGTGCAGCAAACATTTTTCTGCAAAAGATATGCTATAAAACCCATATAAATATAACACCCTTATAGTTACTATTCTAGTACAAGAAGCTGTAAGCACAGATGTGATTTTCCACCCAAAAAAAAAGAAGAAAAATTGTTTTTCCTTTTAACAGGTGTGTTTCTAACACAAATTTGGTAACAATTAGCAAAAATCATTACAATCTTGATAAGCAGAATACTTAGATACTCAGTATTTAAGATACCTTTAAGTTTTAAAATATTTTTAGGTTGCATTAAGCAATTGAGGCTTAAGTACACTTTAGTTATGTTACTAATTCTGGGCCCCAAACATGAAGATTGACATTCTGAATCATGAAAATCATGTAGAAACCTCCTGTCAATTTTTCAATATGCCATCAATTATTTTCTAAATGTTTATTAGTCAACTGCAATTTCATGAGTTTTCATATTGCATATATGTATATGGCAGCATACAGTAGAAAATGTACTCTTTAAAAATTATCAATTCAATTGCCAATCTTTAAATTTATAAACTTTCTTTACCCTGATGTCAATTCCAATAATTAAAAATAAATAAAAGCCACATCAAGCACATATCCTTAGCAGACATTCTTGTTAACCAAGCCTACAACATTTCCATTAACTGAAATTCAGGAAATTCTCTAGCATTTCTTACAAAGCGCCCAACTTCCTTCCCCTCTCAGCTTTTCAACTCTGATACACTTTCAACAATTGCTTGTATTGCTGCATTGTAAACTATCTGCAGTCAAGATGTTAATTATGAGGTCAATATATTGCAGGCCACCCAGCTAGCAGCAAAGGATGACATTTCCTTTGTCTAAACAGTGGGCCTCCCTTCTAAGAAGCCAATAAATTGACATAAATTCATGGCTTTTTCTTTGTTAAAAAATTATGAGCATAGATCATCCATAGCAGCAATTATGTACATACATGACTAAACATGTAAACGTACATGCTTAAACATGCCATACATGTTTGTGTTCCAGTAATATCACAGAGTTTGTGCAACAAGTTACCAAAGATATAAATATCTCTCCTAATTCTCACCAGGGTGACCCTGCTTGAGGAGGGCAATTGGACCAGATCACCCACTGTGGTCCCTTCCATCCTTACCATGCTGTGATTCTGCTATCTGAAAATCCGACCAGCTGCCTAAGACTATGTGACTTTTTAATCCTTTAAGCATGGACACACTTTCATATCCTCACACAAAAAGGTTTCAAAGCACTTCCTGCAGTTTTCTTGTTCATGATTTAAAGAAAACAAGACCTTTCCTACATAATTGAAAGCTTGTGTTTAAGGATTTATAAGCAAAATTGGACTTTCTGCCTGGAAGATGAGTAATGTTGGGGGGATCATCCTTGCCAGATGGTGTTACTAGTGGCCAGTAGAGGCTGGAAGAGCTGAGTAGGTACACACAGGGCAGAGGTACAATAATGGTACTTGGCCATGAAAAACAGCAAGAGAGAGGGAACAAGTTGTGTTTGACCACATGTATTAGTGACATGACAGAAGAGATAATGTGTCCTTCACTTCCATATAGAACAATCCTGAAAGGCAAACTTATCAACTACAATAAAGCAGAAATCTTAATCTGGAACTGAATGCTTCCATTTAATGTAATAA
>JAWWLV010000045.1:38012085-38037932 GCA_035041135.1 Platyrinchus mystaceus | reverse complement strand
GCTTATAAAATAAAATATAAGCATCTACCCATGTAAAATGTGTATATCCACCGATTTATGCTTTTCCAATGACATGGATTTTCTTTGTGAGCAGTAACACAGGGATTACACATGATTAGCAACTGCAGTCATTGTGAGAAGAGAGGCAGCAGCCCTCCAGCGCAGGCTGTCTGTGAGCAGAATAGGAAAGTGTTTCCTTTCCCTCTGAAGTAGATAGAACTGAAACTAAAGCTGTATTCAGTTCAAAGACTTCAAAAAGCACATGCCATGGCTCAGGTTTTAGATGAATCTTAACATACAAGCTTCAGTTGAGAGATGAGGTTTTAGGTCTTCAGGCAGGCAGTACTTTAAAAATATAATTAGGAATTAAATTCAGAAATCAGTGTAACTGCAACATTAAATTATGAATATCATTGGAGAATTGAGAAATGTTAAAGGTTACATCAGCTGGCTAAGCAGCTCACCATGCCCTTATTTATCCATCAGGAATAAGCATTACAATCTATTTGCCCTCTGCATACAAGGCACACAAAATCAGGTGAAGCAAGGTTACTATGAAACCTTTTCCATCTCATTGTCTGGATGTTCTAATATAATTTGGCCCCTTAGCACTGTCAGATGGCATTCAGGAAACAACTCATACCTGCAGGATACAATCACACAGGCACAGTGTCATGATAATCCAGAGCTGGATCTTGCCAGATTAAAGCATAAACAAATAAAACACCAAAAATGTAGCTATGCCTTAAGGAAGCTGCAGAAATCAACAGGGAGGCTGTGCTACTGACCACAATACTACAGCATGTATGGCTCTAGACATCAATGAGCCACCACCATCTGTGGATGACACTGTCTTTAACAGCTGAAGATCTTAAAATTTGAATATGAAAAGGTTTTGGTTTTGTTCAGCTGCACAGTGCTGAAAGCAAAATGTAATGCCTTGCTACAGCAACACCAATAACAAAAGGTCTGGCCCAAAGTTATTTGCTCAGGCCGAAATGATGAACTTCTTCCAGTATAAACATTAAAATACAGTGGCACAGATGCAGGAAGAAAGAAAAATAAGTCAAGAATGTGAGGACTTCTATCTATATAAGAGGAAAACATATGAGACAAGATTAAATGAAAGAACAATGCAATCAAAGATAATATTTTAGAAACATTAGAGAGGTGAAAAGTAACTCAAATCTCAGAATCCTGATTTAGAAATACTGGTCTTACAAGCTGATTGTGCTGAAAGTAGTTAAATGAAATCATATATTTTTCCAGATGAGGGACACATCTTGCACAACTTCATAGGCTTGCATGCATATTTAGCACTTGATAATGAAAAATTAGTGTTTTTTAGTATTTTAACAGCAAACCTAGGATTTAGCTATACTGTCCAATGTGACCTCTTAGTCTGTTCCAAGACAAGTGCCAAAATCTCATTTAGAATAAATGTATATGAAGATTCATTCACTACTGAAAATTATTTGGAAAAAAAAAAAGGCAAACCAGTATTAAATAGAGCAATTAATACCAGAGAAATATTTTTTCCCAGCCTCAGAAAAGATTCAGTACCCAACAGTACTATATCAGCTCTTCTAGAAAGCACAGCACTTCTGTGTTGTTTTGATTAGATCTTCCTTGGACACTGAGTGCTCATTAAAAGACAGTTCCAATTTTTACCTCTTGCTTTTTAATTGCAAACTTCTATTTTCAGGGAAAAGCCACCATGGTCCAGAAAGTATGCTACATTGACACAATCCATTTTCTACAGTGCTTACAATTATTTGAAAAGCAAGGCTTCATATCTGGATTTTGAAGACATAAGGATTAGCTACAAAGTTTCTTTAGTGCTAAGGCTAATGTTGAACCTGCAGAGGAAATGCTATTAAATATTTCTGCAACATAAAGGAAAGAGGGGAGGGAGGGGGGAGGGAGGGAGGGAGGATACATTAACTGACATTTTGATTAAGCTAATTGTTTTATTTTATAAAACAAAGTAGAAGAAATGCTAAAAACATTGAGGCGAGCCTTTGGAATAGCCATATCAGTGAAAATCTGTGTAGTAAGTGCAAGTCTGGAACACAGCACCTTATCTTGTCCCAAGAAAGCTAACTTTTCTACCACATTATTTTGACCATATCTCTAAATGAAAGTGCAGGTTCTCATTCATTAGCAAACAACCACCTAATTACGTTGTTCTGTAGCATTCTATATTTCTGACATAATTCGAAATTAAAATATATCAGAATGTATCCAGTTTATGGGTAGATTTATAGCCTCCAGATCATACATTTTATTCAATACATTTACAAGCTTACGTATCTATGTATAGTGGGAGTATGCATAATTTCAAATTAAAAGAAAGGTGTCTGATATTGGAAACCTCTTAAAGCAGACCAGCTACTCAAAATACTCTGCTTGTGTTACTGACTCTTCTTAAGACTGCCAATTTTTGAATTCAACCTATGATTTGTATGTATACAAGGAATATCTACCACCATGGGACTTCCTGGCCCTAACTGTATCTCCAAAAAGCTTTCTGAATATAAATTACTATGAAATAACAATAACATCAGTAATTACTTATTCTTCCCTGGACAACTGCTGTCAAAGCCAAGCAAAAGACATGGGGCACACAAACATCCAGCAGGTGCCTTCCTGCAAAATGACAGCACTCAGATGGATCTCCACCCTGAGCTATAATAATGAGTCAGATCAATCTTTATTCTCTTAACAGCATAATAATAAATAAATCATATTTTCTAAACCTCAGGATAACTAAACTAAAAGAGAAACATTAGGTTGAAGACTTAGTTTAACCAAGCACTACACAGACATAGTGTATGAAGAAAGTCACTACTCCAAAGAGCTTGTACCTTCAGTTTGGGATAAAATACCATAGGAGGGGGAGATAAGAGGACAAATGATTAATGAACAAACAGGCAAACAAAACCGAATGCAGTAACAAAAAGAGACTAATACTCTTGAGCTGAGCAGTAGTCAATTGAACATTTGTCAAAGTTATTTCACAGTTATCAAAATTTCAGCAATTTCAATTTGTGCTATGGTAGAAGCATACAGGCATTACTAGTTTTTCACATTTTGTCAGTGTCCTCAGCCACACAAGGTACTGTGCTGCATAAACTCAGAGGTGCTACGTTTATCCCTAGTATTCCAATTTTTCATTCACCCATTGCTTGATTCTACAAGTAGACAGTCTCTCTTTTTCTTCCTATTATATAGCTTTTCCTATCATCCATGAAAACCAAACTTTTTATTTGTCAAATAATCAGTCAACATACTGTACTATGGAGTTACTGGATATCACATAAATAATGTAAGACAATATAAGCATTACTTATTAAAATTAGTACTGCAAGATCATTTATAGGCATCTCTGATTCTAAAAAATAGTAAACTGTAAGGAAAGGCAAGTATCTATTGCCTCTTAATATAACAAATTTTCTTTTCACAAATGACTCTTTAAGTTTACTCAAACCAGACAATCATATGTTTCTTTAATTTTGTAAAGAATATAAGATAAAAAAAAGCAGCTTAAAAGCTCATTTGAAAATTCTGGGCTGTAGATAAAGACATGAAATGCATGTTAAATGATGGTTTCTTTAGATTTTAATTTAGAGAATACAATATGTTCTTTTTCCCTGATAATTTACTCCTTGATTTTCTTTTCAGTGCCTTTATACCTACACTATCTGAAGAGTCAGCTCCATGAAAGTATAGAATTCTCTTCTGCATTTATTTCTATATGAATGGAAACCCAGACACTTGCGGCTCATCAAAACCCCCCAATACCCTCTATGAAAGTAGAAAATTTAACCTGAAATTTGCTTGTATCCTTAATTGCCACAAATATTAATATGGCAATGTATTTTCATGAAGAAAGTAATCTGATGGGTTTTCAAAACTAGCATTTAATGCATGTGTATCTGAAAAATATGTCAGCAGGTGATTCTATATTGGTGGCATGAACAGTTTCAAGGTAATTTCAATACCACTCAGAAAGTGAGTTTCTACACTGCTTAACTCACACTTTTAATAAAAGCTAATAAATGTGATATAAAACAAGCCCAATAATTCAAGCATCAGAGTGTGAACCAAATAAAAATACTGTACAAAAAGTTTGATTTGATATTGAGAAAATATTGAATGATTATGAGTCCCTAAGAAAGCAAGTCTCATTATGTTACCCTGAACTTTATATAAGCACTTTTGCAACAGTCTTTCCACACAAATTCTAAAAACAAATTAAAAAAACTCATCTGCATAAATTTCTCCTTCCATCTCTTTCATCTTCCACCCAATAGGAAGGCTACATTTGACAATCAAAAAAAAAAAGGTGGAGTGTACAGGAGAAGGAATGAGTGGAAAAGTGTCTCCTCTTGCTGTCATCTACACCTTCTTCCTTCTTAAAAAGACTTTACTCTTTACTCACCAGGACACAGGACCAGACAGTTGTGTTGTGGAACTGACAGGAGCACCACGGATAATACAAAGTTCAGGCACTTTGCAAGCAGTCTCCTTCCCCAGCTCACACCATCGGAAGAATGTTGAAAACATCCAGCCCTAAGTCAGCCCCTTCAGTTTAACCAACAGGTTGTTCTTTTCTATCAAGGCAGTTTGGGTGTACTACATGTGGAAACCATGCACTCTGTCTTTAAATCATAAGGTGGGAAGCTCTGGAAAGATAATAGCCAGGAGATCTGAGAAATCCGTCAATTTTCCAGCTGTAAAGTGCCTATATGAGAAACAATGCTTAAGTAAAATCCAAGTATCAACTTGTGCTTTAGGTACCAGCTCAATTTCTGTTTTCTGGGCCTTTTGTCAAATAAATCTAAAAGCAAGCTACATTTTTAAAGGACATTAAAAATGTTTCCTCTAAAGGAGACAGTAAGTGTTTGTTCCAAACAACATTAGAGGCAATTCAACCAATTCAACCCTTGTCTAAAGAGTCAGTCTCATTTAAAGGCCTCATTCAGACAAAACAGGATTTGGAAGAGTTTCAGTCTTTAAAAGCAATCCACACTGTTGCCTTAAAAACAAAGCCATTAAGGAATGCCCTATTCTAGTTTTTGGATGATTTAATGTTTTAACTTGTTATTAGGACTTCTGTTTTTCAGCTCTAGGTAACTAATGCTCTCCAGGAGGTGACACAAAAGAGCATGGACTTCGATGCGTCTGCAATGGCTTTGGCAGATTGATAAGTCTTTGTCTGATAAACTGACTCTAGGTTGTTCTGAACAAGGTCAACACCTACAGATATTTAACTTCTCAAATGTGACCCCAGGGCCCAAGTTCTGTCATAATCTACACACAGACACATGGACTAGCAATTGATGGGCATTGTAACTCTCACCTGCTGCAAGTACACACATTTGGGACTGTTGCTTTTTTGGTTTTGGCTTGTTTGGTGGTTTTTATAAACAGGAAAAAAATAGAAAGAAAATAAACTAATATTAATCACTTTCTCTTTAAAAAAAAAAAAAGGAAAAAAATATGTTCCTTCAAAAATTGAAAGGCTCTACAGAAAGCCTGCCAAAAATCACTGGAAAGATTCCCACTGTTATCTAAGAGGTTTGGGTAATTATACTTTAGAGTATAACTGTGAAATATTTTATTGTAAATCCAAACACAGCTTTAACCATGAGATTGCCACCAATACTACCCCTCTTTAAAAAATTCATGTGCAGCTACAGATTTGATTTTGATGTTAGAAACACTCATGGCACATGACCGGAGCACTTACTAGAATGCATTTGTAGATACAGCACCAAGATATTCACAAATGTTACCTGCCCCTTCAATCACCATGTGTGTTATTAAAGGGCAAAAATTTTAAACAGCATTAAAAACACATAGACAAATAAGTATTCAAGTCTAAAAAGGTTTTTGCCATAGAGAACTTGCAACCCTTTATTCTTTTTCTTTTTTTGAACCCTCATGATTCAAGAGATGTACTTTTAGAAATGTTGTGTGCACACCATTCCTTAACGTGTGCTGCAGCAAAGAGGGAAGAAAGAAAAGGAATTCAGCCTACTCGAAATACATTGACAATGAATATCCCATGATAGGAAGAAACAAGTACTTTATGAAATTACTAAATAGAAGCAATGGATTAATTTCCCCCCTTAGTGAGGCTTCAGTTGCTGTTTTATTACAAAAAATCCTTCTAAGTGACCAAAAAAAAAGATATAAAAGAACAAAAAAAACCCATATAGCATATGTGTGCTGACTTCCACACAGGAGAGTCTCTGGTTTGCCTGGGCAGCTGTCAGAGTAATCAACTTCAGTCAGAGAAATCTCCTTTACAGGGGAGGAAAATAAAAATTAAGACTAGCACCCCCCAAACATATGTTCCACGGTTTCCCTTTTAACTCCTCTGAAATTCTATTGTTACCCAGGCGAGCAAGCCCAGCCTGAGCTGAAAATTTAACAGTTTAAAATCTGTGATTCAACTTACCTTGGTAAAAAATTAATTCCTGGAGAACACAACTTGGAGTCTGTTATGCCAGCTGTTCCACATTAGCAGAATGACAACTGCTCTTTTCTTTCTAGCTGTGCCGTGAACTGACATATCAAGATAACACAACAAGATTTTTGACAGATCAAATTTGGATTGGCCACAATGATTAGAAACATGTTATGGAGGAATGACTTTGTTTGCTTTAATAATTTGATGGGCATTTACAGATAAGTAAAGGGCAAGAATAAGACTAACTACTGTTAAAGGTATTTTGCATCTCTTACTGCTTTATAGTTTGTTTATAGTAATACAAACCAAAAGTGAACATAAACACTTTGGGGAGAGATGGGGGAAGGCAAAGCAGATGTGCACTATTCCTGCTTAGGATGGACTAAAATCAACTCTGAATCTCCATAATCACTCTTTGGCACTTCTGAATTACAGACCCACTTAGGAATTTAGCTCTTGGGATCATCTTTGTTTATAATGTTTACATACCATTTTAGCTCGTTACTCCTGAGCAGGGGATAGCATGGAATATTGAACTCCTTTTCTGAAAGAGATGCAAATTAAATCTTGTTGAAATATTAACTCCTATATGACAGCTTTGGCTCACGGGTGTCACTTTCATGCATAATATTATTATTTTTGTGTATGTGTGTCAATTCTGAAAATCATCTTGCATTACTAGTACATTTTTTAAGAACAGACCTCCTCTGGATTTTGAGCCAGAAATCTCATTTTACAGCAGGACTGATGCTACTCCACAGGAAATTGTAACCAGCTCCATCTGCTTTCAGAAGAGAACAAAATCCCAGTTGTCTAAACTGGCATAGGAAAACGTTAGGAAAATCCTGTAATTTTCTTCAATTATCTCTATCTTTCATTTCTCTGACTAATCTATTTGCTCCTCTTGAAATGATTTCTTTAACTGACTGTTTGGAAATACATAGAAAGAAAAGTGGCATTGAAAACAGAAGTCATGTTGGAGTTGACATGACAAGGAAGTGCCATATACTTTAGCTACCACCTAAATGGAACCAATTAGGGATCTATCCCGCTATCTAATGCACAGCCAAACAGGCTGCTGTAGTCCTGAGAGCATGTTTAGATTACTATTGGGAAATTAGGAGAAAAAATAGATACAATGCAGTAACAGCTTAGGCATTGTAAGTTTCTGGTGAGCATGAGAAAGAAAAAGCCTGTATATTCCTTCTTTTGTGTACACAGACTTCTACCTCCTCTCTCACACATATTCCTAAATAATGCGTGTTTTTGTACAGGAGATCATTTTCTACCAAAAAAAAGACATTTTCAACTCTTAGAGACTAAACACAAGAGTAAAACCATGGTAAATTACAAGCCAACTCTAAGGTCTTTAAACCAGACAGTCATTTTTACTGTATTCCTACAGCAGCAGTAGAACTGTATCCTGATTCATGACTGCAACTCCTGTTCTCTGCTACAATGCAAATAAATAGCCACGAGGGCAGCATATTTATTTTAAACACTAGGCAAATATATTTAATGAAAAATTTGAGGATTTTAATGCTCTGAGAGAACTCGATGATTAATGATTTGAAAGACCTTTTAATTTTACAGATGTATAAAACTGAGTTTAAGCAACTTCCCTGAAGGCACAAAGAAAATTGACAAGGTAGAAGAGCAACAGATCTGTAGCCTCTTGTCAGAACTTTAAGTTACATCATCCTTAAAAGTGATACAGCAGCAACTATCATATAGCAATAGGCATATTTATATTACTAATAAGCTATTGCATAACACTTACAGATAGAGATGGTGTTTCACAAAGCTGTAACTGCTCCACTCAAATTATAGAGTAGATTCAGGCAAATTAAATAACCCCCTTCCAGAATTTTGACTTTAATATTGATCTACTACCTTGTATTGGTTTTGTGTGGCCAGGTTTGGGAGAGGGGGAGAGGGAGGTCTGCAAGGGTGACTTCTGTGAGAAGCTGCCAGAAGCTTTGATCATGACTCACAGAGCCGCTGGCCAAGGCCAAGCCAATTAGAGAAGGTAGGAGTGCCTCTGTGATAACATATTTAGAAGGAAAAAAAAGTTATTGCACAGATGTAATTGCACTCAGAAAAGAGTGGAGTGGACTAAGAATACGTGAGAACACCACGAGCAGACACCAAGGTCAGTGGAAAAGGAGGGGAAGGAGGTGCTCCAGGTGCTGGAGTCAAGGTTCCCCTGCAGCCCATGGTGCAGACCATGGTGGGGCAGCTGTGCCCCTGCAGTCTATGGAGGTCCACAGGGGTGCAGAGATCCACCCACAGCCCATGGAGGTGATCCATGTCAGAGCTGGTGGATGCCTGAAAGAAGGCTGTGATCCCATGGAAAGCCTGTGCTGGAAAGGGCTCCTGGCAGGAGAGAGGAGCCCATGGAAAGAGGAGCCCATGCTAAAGCAGATTTCTGGTAGGATTTGTGAGCCGGTAGTGGACCCACACTGGAGCAGGCTGTGTCAGAAGGACTGCACCCTGTGGAAAGGGACCCACGCTGGAGCAGTTACTGAAGAACTGTAGCCTGTGGGAGGGACTCACATTGGAGAAGTTTGTGGAGAACTGGAGCAGGGGAAGGTCTCCTCTCCCTGAGCAGCAGCAGAAACGACCTGTCATGAGCTGACCCCAACCTCCATTCCCTGTCTCCTACACCACTGAGGGGGAGGAGGTAGAGCCCAAGAAGGAGGGAGGGATGAGGGAAAGGTGTTTTTAAGATTTATTTTACTTCTCATTATCCACTCTGATTTTGATTTGTAATAAATTCAACTAATTTCCCCAAGCTGAGTTTGTTTTGCCCATGATGGTAATTGATGAGTAACCTCTCCTTGTCCTTAACTCATGAGCTTTTTGATACATTTTCTCTGCCCTATCCATTTGCAGAGGAGAGTGATAGACTAGCTTTGGTGGGTACCTGGCATCCAGCTATGGTCACCCATCGCATACCTCAACAGCATTAAAAATTACAGGTGTCTAAAGTAATTTCTGTTTAAAAAGCTGACATATTTTAAAATTTAAAAAATTAAAAGGATGACATCCCCATGAAGAAGTCAATATGTACCTCGATAACTACACATCAAGTAAGAAATATCTTCAAGATAGAAGAGTGTATTTGGCAACAACCACAGGCAAAAGTTGGTTTTAAATTATGCCCATCAATGGGGGCCATATTTATTACTGCTTTATGGTTACTTGCTAGTCTTCTAGAGGTTATGATGCATAATCACTTTGTGTGTATGTATTGTAGTTCCCAACAATCATCCCAAAGTCATCTGACCTCTGCAATCAAGCCAAAAAAACACCTGCAGAAAATTATTCCTTCCAAATGACACATTATGGATATAGTGTTTATATCAGGCAATTTAAAACAACATCAAAAAGATTTTTTGATAGCTTCCCTATAATCCTCTTTTATGGGTAAAATGCCTCCACTGTACTTACGAATAACTACCCCCTGGACTTACCATGCATTTTACTATTGGCATCAGTTTAGGGATTCAGACAAAGAGGAGCTTTACTCCATGTCAGTCAGATGACACAGGGAACAACAGTATTTTAACGCTACACCTCTTCTATCAAGGCCTAAGAGCAACTGCCACATTTCTGACTGAGCTGGAGAACACTGACAGGCTCCATGAGAGCAAGCAAGTAAACACATAACTTTTCACCAACAAAATTTTGGAAATGCAGGTTTATAAAAAAAAAAAATTCTAATTTAAAAAAAAAACCACAACAACTTAAAATCACCTAATTACTATTACTATTGTTTTAAAATACTCAAAAGCCCCAGTTACAGAAATGTGACTCCTTTTCTAAGCACCGCACAGATGTGCACATAGGTGCACAGTATGACAAAGACCCTGAGCTAAGGATACTATTTTCCAGAAAAATCAAGAATATTGAGAAAGTAAAACATTTTCACATTCAATTACACTAGAGATCGTTCTGTGCTTTGTTGCCCACATTACATGTTTATGAGCACTCACTCAAAATACTTGTACACACAAATATACATGCAGATGTGCATGTTCACACATGCATATTCACACACACAATTATCTGTGTGTTTGTATATACAGGTATACTGAAAAAAAGCCTAGGTAATTTGAGCACAGGATAAGGAAAATAAAAACAAAACATATGGAGGGCAACAAACATGTGGCAAGGATAGAGGGAACATGACAAGTAAGGAGAATACTCCTGACAGAGAAAGGAAAAAACAGCAACAACAAAAAGAAAGGAGAAGCAGACAAAACAAATAATACCAAAAGCACAACTAATAAAGACAGCCTGCTGACTTGTATTTCAACTACAGGTTTATTTTTCTTTCAAGAATAATAAATTTTAAACTGTATATAATATAACAGCTGCTTTGCTACATACTTCCAATATAATATATATATAATATATAATATATATAATATATACATTATATATATTATATATATGTGTATATATACATATATGTATATATACATATATTATATATATATATAATATATACATATAATATATATACTTCCCTGTAATCCAGGAGCTGTCTCTCTCCCTGGCAAAATCTACATTCGGTCACTCAGGTAAAAGTGCCATTAAGGGACAATTCTGTACCCAATATTGACAATTCTAGAAGACATCAAGGACTTTTAATATTTAAAAAAGTATGGATTTTGCATACAGCAGTGCCTACTGAAATAAAATTTTATTACACCTAACATGCTGTAAAAAGAATACTCTAAGGCTCACTCAGCTAACTGCAGAGTATCCTGAAGTAAAACAAACAAACAAACAAGCAAAATCTCAAGTAACTGGTATTAAACTCAGTAGCTCTATCAACTTTTTCTTCTCTTCTAGTAAAGAAGCTTTTCTCATTTACCTGAAGGAAAAATAACTATGTTAGTTTGTATATATTCCAGTCAAAATGGATGTGCACGTGCTTGCTGGTAACCAACTGTGAAAGGAAGGAAGATAATGATAACCATTTCCAGAGTATTTCCCTCTCTTTGCATTCTTTTGTACTTGAGCACCGGTGAAAAGCCAACACAAGTACCTAGCCATTAAAAAAATAAAAATTAAGGATCTCCCAGCAGTATTCTTTTATTGGAACATAGCATGAATGCATCCTGATGCTTCCATTTAAGGTGTTAACAAAGCATAGTCTTCCATTCTGGTACAATACCCAGACTCCAGGGACACACATTTGAGGGCTGAGTGCACTATGGAATTAATGTGATAAACTAATGTGACCTTCGAAATAGACCCTGCCCCTAATTCTACAGGTTTTGAGGTTTGGGGGTTTTTTTCACATGAATGTCCTTTAGTAAGGATGCAAAAATCGTAGAAAAAACTCTTCATAGAAGCTAGGCTTTAAATTTTCAGTGCATCATTTCTTCATTCATACAACATTCTCTATTTACATATTGTATTTACATATTGTATCTAAGAAAAAAAGATATGGTTTAATTTGGGACTACTAATTGTTGTTGGCAATCACTCAATGTTGCACCAGATGATTCTGTTCAGAAGCTAAAAGCCACAGTACCAGGCAGAGTTGTCCCCTAATATCTTGCTTAAGGCTAGTGCTCTCTAGAATGAGTTTAAAAGGTTACTAACTCTGCTTTGCAAACAGGCACACAATGCAGTTTGACAAGAAACTTCTTGCTTTAGCATTTACAAAATGCAGTCTTAAAAAGGTCTTTAAATCCGTCCCACAGGAGTATAGCTCCTATATAGGAGAAGTACAGCTCCTCACTTGTTTACTTCTGATATAGCGGCAGCAGCAGCAGATGCTTCTCCTTCCAATTTCAACAGTTAGCCTTCCAGAGGAATTAGCAAAGCAAATAGTAGGACTTCCATGCATGACATACAGATTCAACAACATTTGTGAGGCTTTACTTGTATTGCAAAACTTCAGAGATTATTAGGAAGCTGCAGGGTCCTTGACCTGAATTTAGGATCCAGTTAAAATCTCAAAGTAACATTACAGAGTGATTTCAAGAAACTAGCTCAATGCAAATGTGGTAAAAATAACAACAGGTTTTCTCAACTACTTTGTAAACACAACACTACTTTTCACCTAAAGTAGAGAAACTATCTTTAGTTATATCCATGTCAACATTACTCTAGTGAGTTTGGGGTCTTTCAGGCATTCAAATCTAGTCCAGAACTGGGGTAAGCAGGAGGTTTGGGTTATTTTTATTTACTTCTTCTAACATTTTGGGAGGAATCCTGGCTATTCTTTTATTTGTCTTTATTGTATGAAGCCTGTTCAACATAGTAAAGAATCCCACAGGAAATGTAAGTTCAGGAGAAGGGAAACAAGAAAATAAGTATTTACTCTAAATGCACAGTTTGATACAGGATAATCCATGAAATTTAGGAAAATACTTTAAAAATCAACAAGCAGGACAGTTGACTCCTAATGCAAAGATCAGATTTCAAACAACAAAAACCCCAAAGGACCTTTTGAAAGTATGATGTTCATAAAGTTGGGTGATAAAAATCCCAAAACAATGTAACAGTGCATGACAAGGGATCAACAAGAAGACCAAGTTCACATTCTCTACTGTACAATGCTCTATGCAACTGCTTCTCAAGCTTGTGCTCCTTCTTAGTAGGTAAAAGATAGGACAAGGTTGCAGATTAGTTCAGCATTTCATCCAGATGACGACTTCAGGACAAAAGCCGCTACAGAAATATTATTCAGAAACATTTTGAAAAATGGCTGGATGTGGCACTTAGTGCCATAGTCTAGTAACCATATTGGTAGTGGATCAAGGGTTGGACTTGATGTTCTCTGAGGTCCTTTGCAACCCGACTGATTCTCTGATTACAAGGGTAAGAGCAGGAAAATACTAAATAACAATACAGAAACTTTGCAATGCCACTGCAGAGAAACAACAAAAAAATGTATGTGACTTCATTTACTAGCTTAGCTATTTATTATCACTTAAATTAGTCTTTGTACTTAGGCTAACAAGACCTTTGTTTGAAAAAATTAGGAGCAACAGCAATCAAAAAAACAGGATTTATAGTGGAAAGTCCGTTAGTCTTTTTTTCCTTTTTATACTTAACAAATTGAAACCTTGCAAGTAGTTTGTAACCATCAAACCCTGAGCATCAGAGATATTATTTCCACTAATTTCACTGTTTTCTGCTTCTTAGCCATAGTATCTTATTCCAAATTAGAGAAGACCTTTTGAGACAAGATGCTTTGCATATTTACTACTAGCAATGTAATTGCTAGAAATTGGAAACTGGGCCTTTAGCAGAAAGTGAAGACCAAGGCCAGTAAGTAGTAGTCTGTTTGTTTGTTCGGGGGGAGAGGGGAAGAGAAGTAATCAACCCAAATGAAAAGCCACCTTTTTCCTCTCACTTGACCCTGTAGTGCATATCCAAAATCCTGTTGTATTCGTACATACAAAATAGTATTCATTTCAGCTATCTGATTAAGCAAAAATCTGCCAGCAGTAACAACTGCAAAGCAGCTGATTTCCTTCCAACAGGGCAACAATGACATCGGGTACAACTTTTACCTGGTATTCCTGAATAAAACCAAGGTTTTTCTAGTTATCAGGCGTGCGTTAACAGCAACAACTTTAAGATAAAACTGATATCAAGCAGGAAGGAAAGCAACCATCTACAAACCAAGGCATACTAACATAATACAAAAAACTGCCAGCCAGTATCTTTTTAAGGAAAGAATTAATTTAATCAGTATTTAATTTCTTAGCTGTTCTGATGCAGCAGTAGGACAAATTACTTCTCTGTAATCAAGTCCTTGTCACAGATAGTGTCTTTGGGAAGGCAATGAAAAAGTACAGAACAGAAATATGTACTACCTTATTGATATCTAAGGATATCTATGATATCTAATGATATCTAATCTATGATTCTCTAATAGGAAGGAAAAGCCCTATTATATGTGGAAGAGCACATGAATTTACTTTATAAATTATTAAATATGTGCTTCATATATCATAAAATGATATTTAACTCCATTTATTGAGCCTGTAAAGGTTGTGTGGTGGTTGGTTTTTTTCAATTTGAACTGCCCTAACAGAGTGCACAGAACAATTTCAGAAAGTGAGAGGAGTCAGGTGGTGGGGCCCTAGGGAGGTTTGATAGACAGGAAGATAACTCAAGTCTTTCTAGCAAAACTTTTGAAACAGAAAATGCAGGGAGTATGGAGGGAAACAGCTTAAGGAAAGGAATGACAGCAGTAATATATGACAAGTTGATATAGAAAAGCAACTACAGTTTTATTCCCACAGACCATTTCTTTTTATCAGCTGGGTTGGCTCTTTCTGTCTATGCCTAATTCTATGGTATCAAAGAAAAAAAAAACAAAAAAATATTTTCCCTCAGCCCTGAAGACCCCTCACCATTCTCTTGCTTTACTATTTTTGGTTAAAACATTTAATACATGTCCTGAAAAAAAACAAAACAAAACAAAAACAAACAAACTAACAAAAAACAACAACAACAAAAAAACCAACAACAACAATAACAAAAAAACCTGCCAGCCATTGTGCAGTAAGGGATAATAGTGAACATTGAGCTTAATGAGTCTCTGACTCTTCACCAGATCTGCAGACCTCCAGTTGTTTGCAAAGCATCCCCTGACAGAGACACAGATGTGCAGATGGACAAAAACTGCATAGAATATACATGTATAATGTATATATGTGTAGAAGGGATTGGAGAGGGTGAAGGGCAGGGAGCGAAAGCTCAGTTAGAGCAGAGCCAGAGAGAGAAATAAAAACAAAATGGGGAAAAATCAACTTTTTGTTCATATAACAAAGCAACATCTTTGAGATCCTAGGTCTTCAAATGAAAATGAGTTACTAAACAAGAATAGCAACGACTGTGGTGTGCCCAAGATTTCATACCATTATTTTTAAAAACAGTTGTTGGGTAACTACAGAATTAGTCATAAAAAGGAGAACTGAGGCATGAAAATGGGGAGTACAGGCACAGCAGTATGAGAGTGTTCATGAGAACAAATTATGCTTCTGGCTCAATTGCCTGGTGATGATGACATCTGATTTTCCTGAAATGTTGTTCCATGCACTGGATATCGACCAAGACAAAGCAGGCAGAGGAATAGTGTGATGTTGATTATTCCTATTATATCTGTCCCTTCTAAGTATTCTCTCTTGATTTGATTTTTTAAAGGATTTTGTATTAAGATTGCCTGATGCTTTTTACTACTTTACCCTATCAAGCAAAAACTGACTGATTATTAGACTTTTAGCTAATCACCAGATGGATACCAGGGAGATCAGCAAAACATCTACCAGTAGATAAGACTTGTTCGGTATTCCTGCTAATTAATTATATTTAGTTAGTGTCCAGTAATAGAGTGTTGGTGACTGTTTAAAAACCCCTGTGACTACAGTGGCTCATCTGCCTACAAAGAGAAAGACTGAAGGAAACAATGCCATTTGTTCTGAAAACAACTGAGATCCTTGCACTTTCTCATATTTAATTCCAAAGCATATATTTGAGTTGGTAGTGGTGAGGTGCTAAAAACTTTCCTTCATTTTCATTTGGTTTCGATCAGCCTCTCTTACGGTTTCAAGCCAGGAAAGGGAGCTACAGCGATGAACAGTCATACCATTACATCATCTGAAGAGGGTGCACCATCCCACCTTGTGTGGGGAGTTGTGGGGGCCAGGGTTTGCCACTGCCAAAAGTTGTTCCGGGGTCTCTTCCGCCGCCGGGAACCGTCCCTGCCTCGCCGGCACAGCAGCCAAGCTGGGAGCTGCCAGCTCGATGCGTTGTGCTGGAATCGAAGCAGCTCAGCAGTCACCACCACTCCAGCCGCCGCGCCACCACAGTCCTGCCTGCCGCTGGAGCGCCCGCTCGCCACATGGAACCGCTGCCTGTGCCAGAATCCCTGGCAGTGCCGGGACCACCGAATCGGAGAGAGCCAAAGTAAAACAAATCACTACCGACCCCAGCCCAGCCCAGCCCAATGGGACAACACGTGGCAGGGAACTGATGAAAGTGGTTCATTTGTTTCAAAATTTGCTTTAGAGCCAATGCAGCATAAAGAGCCAATTTCCCCATCACTTTTAAGCCCTTCTTTTATTTAAATATTAGCCTTTTATAGTGATACTAGCACATCAATGATTTTCAAAGATCCCTGAATGAAATGAAAACTAACAAGACTCCTGTTTATTATCATCACATTTACATCTTCAGCATTAACCACAGTACAGAAGAAGTCTTTTAGCAGCTGCAGAGCCTTTGGTGGTCATTTCGTAGTTCTACAGCTGGATAAAATATCCACAGACTGGCTCAAAGAAAAGATTTGACCTTGAGGTACAACAGATCCGCTTTGAAACAAACCTTCTCCGCCTAAGCAATCTGAAGAGTTAGTTTCTAGAAGTGAATCTGCAGGTATTAGACATGAAGGGAAAAAAATCCTTTTGAAATAAGAGGGGGGTTGCTGGAAAAGGGGAATCAAGCATACTCTGTTCTGGATCACATAATGGTTCAGAAAACAGTTCACTGGATGGTGAGATAAATACCAATGTTTCTTTTGTGCCACAGAAAGGTACGAATTATGAATTGGAGGAAGTCCCATGCTGTAAACCAGTTATCTTTTATCATATACCTCACCTTCTTCTCCATTACAGAAAAACTGCTCAAGGGCTGAATATATTTTCCACAATAATTTCATCATGTGTGTTATCATCATATATTTCCTACAACTCTCTGCACTTTAAAGGGCTATTGGCTATGACTGAATGACTTAGATTAACACATACAAATCTCAGAAGCACTAAAACCAAGTATTTGACTTTATAGGCCTTAAAGTTATTTCATTTAGATTGCCCATAAATTATCCCAATGTCCCAAACAAGATCAAAATTATTTAAAACATTAGACAGCAATATTCATTAAAAAAAAAAAAAAGACCCAACCCAACAGCATTTATTATCAGTCTGTGTAAGAGTGAAGTTCATAACCTGCACTTCAATGCATGATTTGGACAGTCCCACTGTAAACCAGTGGAATAATGCAATATTCCAATATTCCAATATGCAATAATTCAAAGAGATCAGTGAATTTCACTTTGAGGCCTTGTATGAAGCACACCATAGCCACAGCTGCTACAGAGAGAACATCCTCTCTGCTGGCTGCCATTCAGTGCAGGGTTTATGTTAGAGCCCAGGCATAAAGATAATTAAGAGAGTTTCGAACTTTAATGAACTATAGATTAAAAAATCCACAAAACTAAGCAACCAAAAAAACTTTTTTTCAGAAAAAGTCTATTAATGTAGTACCAAAAGACCAATAAAGCATGAGTCTTTCTTCTATTTTCCAAAATATATTAAAAAGCATCAACTGAGGTTTATATAATAAGTATTAGAAACATTTCCAGATTGTAGTATAAGTAAGTAAAGGAGATGAACTGGCAATGTGAGTCTTTTTAAAATAGACTTTCTTTAGAATAGACAGTCTATTGCAGAAGTGGGATTCCTGAAAGAATTTCTCATATCATAGAAGCATGAATTTACATACTTAAACTACCTTGGATACTGAAGGATAAAAATGAAACAACAACAAATTATACAGAACTACTTGTAGGATAGAATGAGAAGGGTCTATCCACACATTCACTGCAAAAAACAAAGATCTCACACAGTCTCAGGCTGATGTCAGATTTTTTACTTCAGCAGGCTGTCAAGTACAGGTTTTGACAAACAGTTTACTAGACAAATTCGGGGCGTTTTCTGTACTGCAATATTGTGCGAGCATGGCAGGCTACTTTATCCTCAAAAGCACATTAATTTCCAGCTTACTGAAAATCAAAGATTTTGTAAGTGGTTCAAATATAATTGAGTATAATTAAAAATAATCTTACCTTCTTTTGATCTTCTAGTTTATGACTTACTGGATTCCTTCCATGTTTGTTCATCTCTGAAGATAAATCCATCACATTCACTCCTTGCCCTTCAAAATGAAGTTGATTCAGCAATGCAGCAAACTAATCCAAAAAAACAGGAGCTATGAACACAGAGACATGGTTCTTTTTTTCCATCACACACCGTCTCTGTACATCAATGACTTGGAGAAATGACTAAGAAACCCATCGACTGAGCTGAGGAAAACTTTGCAGTTCACTCTTGGGACTTTCCAAATCACCATAGCGTTTTAAAAAGCTGATGCTTAAGAGGAGAATATTTGTCCACTACTTTTAATTCCAACTGCTATCTGTATCTTTCTTCACAGGTTTCCATTTTACAGGAGATTACATCCTGACTGTGGACCTGTTGAAGAAAAAAAATATCATCAAGATTGATTTGCAATTTGCTGTCACTCTTTGTAACTATTTACCTGTCTTCATTAGGTGTGAGGGGGGATTTTGTGTGGGTTTTGTCCTGGTGGTTTGGATTTCACTTTTTGGGGGTTTTTTTGCTAAGTAACTAATACTGGAGTTTCTCTTAATACTTGGCAAGATGAAGCAATGCATGATCCCACTCATTCCCCTCTATATCGTCATGGGTACACGGAGTATTCATTGAGAACAGCTAGTGAATTCCAGCTACCAATGTAAAGGAAAAGTTAGAGGAAAGGAAAGAGAAGAGCAAAGACTATTTGGCTAAAGGCAGCACAGATATATACTGATACATAAACAGACAAAAAAAATCCCTCCTGAAGATGCCTAGTCCCACCACTAAAATAGCAAGCTTTCTTGATCCAAAAAGATCAGGACCTTTTTGATCCAGTTACAAACAGGAGAAAAATATAAGGGTGGGATAAACCCAACAAGGAGACAAAATCAAGAGCTCAATATTCATACAAGAAACACTGACAGCATGGTATTCTGTGAGATATAATTTCTCCTCCAGGCTAAAGAGTGTTCCAACAAGAAATAGAATTGTAGTTATTCTCAAAACTACAATTTGAGGCACCTATTCTTAGCCATATTTATCTTCACATACACTTGAACATGATATCTGTAAAGGAATAATCATGCAATAAGGACAAGTCCTTTCCAAAAATACCTAGAAACAAAGAGAAGATGCCTTGGGAAATCACAGGAATATAAGCAATTGTATACTAAGCTACTGCATGAGAGAACACATACCCAGATAGCTTGTTTCCCAAACACAGCTTTAGCATGATACCTCTCACCTAAGCATATAATGAATTTTGCTTCCTGTTCTACCTTCTGAGAATTATGCCCTTCTGCAGATAAGCAGAGTATTACAAATACACTCACCAAAGTAGACTCAAATGCTTCAAGAGCATTTTCCTATTCCTTAGAGAATCCTGAGGAAGTCAGTGAAAGAAAAAATAAGACTATAAGGTGTTAACTGCCCAGAAAATAGGAAGTAGTTATTAAAACTACACTGTTAAAAACTTCCATAAACTTAGCATTTTATTGGATTAAGAAGCAGATCAGATTCAGTACTATGCTGTAACCTTCCCAAGCACAACCAGCTTTTCTCATACTGTTTCCACAGAATCTGAAGCACAGCAGGACAGAGCCAGACATCACTCTCAGGTGCAGACCATTCCCACCCCCACCAGTGATTTCCCCATTTGACAGTTTCACAGGCCCACAGAATGCACAAATCCGTAATGCCAGTATGCAGGAAGATGAAACATGAGATCAACATGCAGGGATCAACACCTCGATTTATGGTTATAACAATTATAAAGCCAAGATAAGTCAAAAACAAGCTGTTAAAAAACAGCAGTTTGCCTGGTTCATTTCATGGTCAGACATATAAATTATATTACTCCCCATGCCTGGCAATTATTTTGCTAGGCAATTAAGCTATTCTGTGGAACTGTATGGTGTTTTCAAGCCAAAGTTGGACAGAATGCAAATAATTTTGTTTGGACTGCCCTCATTAATTTTAACATGCAAAGCACAGGGTGGCAATTCTTGCTCATTCCATTCAGCACATTGTTCCATGATCTTCAGCCTTTTCAACATAAACAGCTGTAATTAAATGCTCTTGGATGGCAATTTTTTTTTCTTTTTACAGCAGAACATAGTTTGTTATTCACTATTTTACACTGATATTTAACATAGACACAATCACTAAATAAAATGTCTAGAGTCCTAGATAGCCTAATGATGACATATTAAATAAGAGATTTTTACTAGATTTTACTATAATTTACAAATGCAAAAGTCAAGATGAATTAGAGCTTTTTTAAAATTTTATTCTCTTAACAAACATGTAAAAGTAATTTAATAATAACATCTAATCACTTACAGATACTCATAGTAAAATAGTCTTGCAGACACATTTAACACTGCAAACACAGGCCTAAAGGAAATGGAGCAAGCTATCCAAGCTAGGACTATCCTTAGACTTTCTTGTTAAACAATACAATGAGGAAAATATTTTGCAGTATTTCTGGCTGGGGGTTAGTGACTTCCTCCTCTAGAAACACACTATGGAAAGCATTCAGGGTGATGAAGCTTCTGGTTTAAGCACCTCTTATACTTGTCTAAATTCAGGTGGACCTTATTCAGGCGAAATGTGCCTGAAAGAACTTTTTATTTCACTCTGAACTACAGGTTACTGATAGACTAGTGGGGAACAATCCCAGAATTACCCTTTCTATACTGCCCTTATTATCAACACAGATAGTGCTTGAAAACTTTACACTGACAGGGTTTTCAGAAAGCAACGAACATCCTCAAGTTCTCTGCAGGCCTCTTATGTGCATCATTTATTATTATTATCACTAATACTACTACTATTTTCCCTGAAGTAGCACATTCAGTAAGTATTTGGTGAAAGTTAACACAAATATGTTTAGAGAGTCTGGATGTTGCAAATTAGCCTGGTTGGGAAGCAGGGTCAGGGAGGGTGAGTTGTAAGCAACTACTGTGTTTTGATCAGTTTTAATGGTTCTATGAAGTCTACAAAGAAAAAGTTGCTGAACAGTCTTGGGAAAAATTTAGATAATGAGGCCTTCTGATATATTAAAACTCCATGACTTCATAAGGTGTGGTCTGATGGCTACCTAGGAGGCTACACACCAGAACACTGCTCTGGGGTTGTTATCATGGGCAAGGATGGGGACTTGGTGTACATTAGAGACCTTACAGATTACTTTATTTTCCAAAATCCTATTGTGCCCACATGGACATCCTCAACTTTTGCCATACAAATAAAGTAACCTTGCAGTGATCTTGAGGCAGGTGCAGGTATGAAACTGCACCTTTCAAATTTTCTTTTTTTGTATACAGGGTAAGTCTACTGAACTGCATCTTGGATATTATCAGCTTCACTGATATGGTTTTATGCTTAAGAACATTTGAGAGTTATGTTTTTATTAAAGCATTTCTGGAAGTCTAGATAGAGAAATTATTTTCTGGGTATGTTGATAGGAAAGTCTATGCAAATTTTAAAGGGAAAGCACAGCAATTTTCAGGACTAATACCTCATTATCAAAATGGAGATTCTACTTTATGTGCAGTTATAATAGTGATGTGGAATTTGTGGGCTGGGAGGGAGGAGAAATTGAACATAATACACATTTACCTCTTTCAAACATGATAATGTCTATGGCAGGACCAAAAGCAAGTGCCATCTGTAAATCTCAGTATACAGCCAAAGCAAAACCAAGACACAAACAGGCCTTTGTTCTTGCTCATCAGTGTTTCAAGGGATGGCAGCATGGCTGAGGGAAGAGGTGGGAGAGTATCAAGATGCCATGACTCCCTTGAGACTTGCAGTGGGGCACATCTTATGCAAGGCTTTCTCTCCCCCACAGTCCCTGGGGTTGATTCTTCAGGCAGTAGAAATGAGGCTCACCACTAACAAGTTATTCAGATCCACACTGAAGATAGGCAGGTCAAAGATACCATGGATATAACTTTCAGCCTTGATATGCTCCTATGGAACCTCTAGCAGATGTGGCACCCCAGTACGGCTCTAATAATTTACCCATAGCAATAGCTTCACAATGGCCTTAAAAAAGCTTACCTCTGATCATGAAAGCTTCTTATCTTTCTTTGTAGCCTTTTCCCACAGAGAGAAAGCATTTAGGGTCTCTGTATGGGTCTAACTGCAGTCATAGTAATCAGGCACACAAAGAGTTATCAGGAAAAGAAGATGATGTTGACTCTTACAGGATTTGAGAGCAATGCCAGAGAACACTGCTTTTAGCCAGCATTCAGACTAAGAAGTCAATATCTGTTCTCTACAAACACATATGATAGAAGTGCCATAGAAAGGCTTGTCTGTGCCAGATAAAAGCAGTCTGGGAAGAAGGCTGGTAAGCCAAAAAATATCTCTAAGCACTGAGGCTTGTCTGCAGAATTATTTCTTCTGATACAAAATTAATTCTACTCCAAACATACTCCTGATTCACAGCAATACGAAAAGCTGCAGTGTTTACAGCTCTTTCTAATCAAGGCACTGGTGCTTACTCAGATAAAAGTGACCACATAAGGACAAGTCCAGAGATTACTTCCTTTGTTAAGTGCATGCGTGGCTGAAACATTTCACATTATTTCTGTAACTGGTGTCATCTTATCACCTGAATTTCTTCATAGGGCAAAACTCCTCTTCAGTGCAGAATTCTATGCTGGAGACATCACATTATTAGTGAGCAGAGAATTACAATTGTTTGCTTTGTTCCTGGCTCCAGTCAATGCAAATTAAACCATTTATTTTCAGATTTGTACTTTTTGTATTTTCAGATTAAATAAAAAATAAAGGGCAATCTAATACTTACATTCTTGCAATCCTTTTCTGCAAAACAGGGTGCCAATTGCCTCTAAATCATCAGACTGAATGAGCAAATTAACACTGGTGCACATAATGATGTAGCAAAAAAAAATTATAAATAATAAATATATAAAAAGCAGATTATTTTAAATTGTAATATTCTCAGAAACTATTGCAATAACTGGTAAAGCAACTCAAATCCTTGGGTTTTCTCAAATCCTTTTTATCCTTCATAGCAACCTCCCTCAAACAATCTGAATTCTATACACAGAATTTAGAGCTGCTATTATGTGTCAATTTTATTTCAAGCTTGGAACCAGTACAAGATAGGGATGCCTTCTCTCCTCCATCATCCAATTCTTTTGTCACTGAGTATCAGAGATAAAGCAGCATAAGAAAGGGAATACAAAAAATATTTTTAAGAGATAGTCCAGTCTAGCCTTTTAATACAGTGTCTCCTAAAGATCTGATGTGAGAGATGACAGTTTTGTTGCATGCACAGTACTCTGTGCCAGGATACAAAACTAAACATCAGACTTAAATGGAATTTGGTTATCTTATGCAACACTGCCCTGCTACATATGCAATCTCTTCAGTGATACATAAAATGTCTATATTTCAAAGTGCCTTATTCTGCAGACAAGCTCTAAGGCACAAATTCCAGCTTGAATAGTTATATCAATTCCACCTTTAGTTTCAGGGGAATATTTCTCCATTTCTATCCAAACTTATTTTTAAAGTTCCTCTGCACTGTCAAAATAGATGAAAACAGTATGGTGTAGCTTTTACATTTATAATGTTTGCGAAACAATAGGAAGAATGAATATTCCTTATTTATTCACATGCTAAATAGTTCACCATACTTGTATAATTATTTATAACTCTGCACATATAACAAAAGAGCTACCTTGAAAAACAAGATGGATAAATATTCTCCAAAACCAACTAAAAACCTGGATGGGATATGAGAAAAAGAGACAGCACTGAGGTGAAAATAAAGGGGAAAATAGAAAGCCTGTTCTATATTCTAGGTATGCAATGGAAAGATTAAGCAAGAAAATACAATTCAATCAAAAAATGCAAGTACACCTCTATGAATCTTAAATTGTTCTGACCCATTAACTGAAACAACCTCCTTATGCAAGAAAAAACTATTTATGAGGCTCATGACAAAACGAAAGGCTAATCAAAAATAGTAAAGAGCTCACATACCTTTGAAATTTTGTTTCCTAGGGAGCTATTAAGCCTTCATTTCTGTTGCTTTTAAGTTTTGATTGGCATGCTGAAAAAAGATGCAGCTGATCTTTGTCTGAGCAGTGGCCACTCTTCTGGGAGTTCTAGTCATCTACAGCTATTGTTCTAACCAGATTGCCAAGACACCAGAAATCCCAGACAAATTACTAAATACTTATTTTTGTGCACTTTACAAAATTTATAAGAAGAAAAAGGCCCTGGGCTTTGGGAAATACCTATATATATATGGTACCTCTATGGAGACTAATATATATTGTATTTTACAATACCCCACATCTGTTAAAATTTTGCTACCACTCCAAGAATGGCAATGGCATCCAAGGAGAGGTGTTTTCTCTCTGGTTTGTAGGCTATGAATATGAGAAACAGGAACACAGAATAAAATTTCACATATATTGCTATTTTGAGCATTTATATATTCAAACACAAAAGCAACATACTGAGGGTTTACCAGTTACTCTTGCATGAAACAGTTAAATCCACTTCCCCTACCTTACTGGAAATGAGAACTTAACTCCCCACTTCAATAAATCTAAGTCCTTAAAACTTAAGAATGCCATTAAATCTCACAGCCTCTCTTGATCTACCATGACTTGCTAAATAACTCAATTGGATCAAAAAGCCAGCTGCATTTTCAGAACATTTTAACTCAATGCCTCTTACAAGTGATACAGTAAAAAAATCTTACCTATCCTCGCAGAACATGTCTCTGACAATTACACAGATGCTTCGAAAATTGCCCATTTATGCTTTTAGTACTTGTTTGGTGGCAGAGCCTTTTCAGGTGAACTCCATGCTTATCCCAAGAAAGTACATATAGGTGCTGATCAAACATTGCAAGCAATCCACTACACCTGGTGTCTCAGTATTCAATCCATGCCCAGTCTAGTCTCTTGCAATTAATTTGACTAATTCAAACAAACGTGCCTGAAACAACAGTTCCTAGGGTCTGCAGTGCAGAGAGATAACTGACTAAATGAGATTGCTGTTTGGGTGGGGAGGGAAGAAAGAGAGGGGGGGAAAAGGGGACGCAAAGGGATTGTAAGTTTTTTTATAGAAGGAGTCAACCAACAAAAAATATATTCAAATATTTGAAGACAAAAAGCAGAGGTAGGTGGTGCCGTCTTAACCATGAACTAAAAAGACAGCCTTTGATGGTAGAAGTTTATGAGTCTTCACAATCACAGCATCCCAAACTTATTTAAATTTGAGTTGGGAAAGACCTGCTAGGTAAGTTGCTTCCTGATCTGCCAAGGCAGAATAAATTACTACAGTGTATTTGCTAATGATTTATTCTGGTATTACTCTAAATTCCCAAGTGACCCAGCTCACAGTGCTTCTCACAGGAGGATATTAAACAGCCCAATAGAGATGAATGCTCT
>JAWWLV010000045.1:37983760-37999371 GCA_035041135.1 Platyrinchus mystaceus | reverse complement strand
CTTACTCAGGAATCAATACACATGTACTACATAACAAAGTTGTGAACAATGGCATTATCTTCCAGACTGATAAAGAGATCATTAATTTACTGTTCATTACGCACTGGTTGAATAGTGCTTGATCTGTTTGTATTCTTACAAAACTTTAATACTTTAAAAATTCATATTAATTCTGCAGTGAACTATCTGAGCATAATGCTGAGTTCTTCTTTTTATTTCAGATAAGCATAAAACTGCATTTATGTACACAGAGTTGTTTTCATACTGGGGCAAACCAGCACATTTTCACATGATGTCTATTAGAAAGTATCTAAGAACGAACACAAAACCAAAATTCACTACAGAGATTTATCTGCAAGAATTTCTTCACAGATCTTTAGATTTATTAATAACACATTCCTTTTAGCTGTTACTGTATTTCCTCAACAACTATACACATCAACTCCAAACTACAACTTGAAAAAATATACTTTTCAATGTTTTACTTCTATATAATTAAGTATATAGAGGATTTATACTTTTATAGATAACCATAAGCAGCAACTACTGTCAGAATTGATTGCTCTGTCATTCAGGAAAAGAAGTCACTACATATTTGTACCTGTATTTGTAGGAAAGAGAAATGGTAGTTGGTGCTTTGGGTTCTTTTCTTTTTGGTTGCTTTTACAGTTCACAGGGGATATGGGGCGTGAAAAGTAACAGACCCAAAAATCAGCCGAAAATAAGGGTGCAAACAAACTTCCACATTCTTCTGCATTTCATATATCTATAATTCCCCACTGCATGACCATTGCTTTAAAACATTAAGAACTTGCATATGGTCTAGTAACCACAGCAGTGTTGGATCAAGGGTTGGACTTGGTGACCTCAGAGGTCTTTTCCAACCCGGTTGATTCTATGATTCTAAGTTGTAACATTCTGAGGGTTAACACCTTAAAAATTAGAAACTTATTGAAAAATGGCATAGCTCTAGGGAAAACACTGCTTTTTCTTTTTAATATATTAATTTTGTTCAAAAACAAAACCATTATATTTTCTGAAATATTACAAAATTTCTTTTGTTTAAGAGTTTTGGAAGCACTAGAAAAAGACACAATTCCCGGACCAAGTAGTTCCAACAAGAGACAGACCCATAACCAAATGCATATGTTCTGAAGTAAGAAGAACCCATACAGGTTTAACATGTAAATTAGTACTTGCAAATATACTGGCATATATAAGTATGTAGCAGTCAAATGGAAAGAGAGCATATTTCTCACTTGTGTTTGTCAGAGAGACAAAGTAGCAGCTTCTCCTCAGAACTGAAATTTCATCCTATTAACTGTATTTAAATATAATGCTATATGACAAAGGAGTTAATGAATTTTGTATGAAGTTTCAGAACAGCTTGTGCATTCTTTTTACAAATATTTTACGGAAATTAACTTGTCTGTGTTTAAAAAATACGCATAAATTACCTACACAAATACCATGGATGTCTAATTATGAAGACAAGCTTCCATAACTGCACTTCACTTCCAAAGGTATCACAAGCAAAGAAATGAAATCATGGAACATCAATTTTGCAAACTTTCCAAAATAAGTGCAACTGACCACTAAAGGTAAAATAAGAAACCCACAACAACAACAACAAAACCACAAACAAACAAAACCCCTAGAAACAACAAAAAAAATTGTCAGATTGATGGCTGCTAATATATGGAATTCAGACACACAAAAATGTCATGATTTATACCCTGTAGCAGTTAGAAGTTGAACACTCCAAGTGGTCCATACTAGAGGCCTGCAAATCTTTTATATGAATACCCACAATTATGTTAAACAATCACAGAACTCTTACAGGCTCAGGTAAGGCATATCCAAGTACTTGATACCACTGAGGATGAAAAACAGAAAAAAAGCTGTAGCATCCAAAATTACCCTGTTAGAAGCAAAAATAAGTGCTGCAATTGTAGTAGTCTCATCCACTCAAAGACCACAGTATTAAGCAACAGAAATATAAGAAGTAAGCATGCATGTTAACACAGATTTTTTTTTCTACTGCTTTTAATATTTTTATATTTCTTTAAGAATTTATTTTACATTGAAAAACCTAAATGAACCGCAGTTTTAATCTGACATTAGTATGACATACTGGAAAGCTATAAACATGAGAACAGATCTGTGGGATGCTAAGAAGGAAAGCAACTGCATTTCTATGCCATGACACAAACTAGCATGAGCCCGGACACTGCTCTCAGCAGCGGAGCTCTGAGGCTCTCATGAAGCCAAAGCATTGCTGCTTACTTTGGGAAGGCAAAATTTCCACAAAAATATTGTGATAAATCTAAACCCAAATCTTACAATGCAAGAAGGTTCATTTGTAGAAAGGAAGATTACCTGAAAGTGCTGTAGAAAGTGTTAACACCTCTTCATAACAGACTGTCTGTCTGGTGTAAAGGACACAAATCTGAGGCAGATTTCAACATCTATACTCAAAAATACATACGCAAAGATGTACGTGTGCATGGTGGTATGTATGCATATGGTACGAAAGCACGGTGGTGAAGAGGGCAGTAATGACATGGCACTGTCAGGATGACATGCTGCTGTTTCTCATCCCCAAGAAGGTGTTACCGAAATCTCCTCGGCTGGTAAGAGGATGCTGATCAAGTGACAAAGCCAAATGACTACAGGAAGTGGACAGAAGAGTTTTTTGTTTGATTCCAAGTCAGTAACCTGAAGACACGTTTGATAGAACATGCTCCTGAGTTACCTCTGCTCTTGAGACTTGCCAGGCAGAACAGTAATTCCCTGTTCTTAAATAAACATGAGAAAGGAGTGCTAACAGTCTTGTTGCTGAAGTCACAAGGAAAAGATGCAACTCCCAAGTTCTTCTGTAAAGCCTAGAACAGCAGTGCAAACCCTCCCACCCCACCTACCGAATTCACCATTCATGCACCAGATTTCCCAGGTTTCAACCTGCACCTGCAGAACAAAATAGTGCACTGGACTGACTGAGAACAGCATGGCAAAAGGCTACAATGAGGAAGACATGATTATGAGGAGTTCCTTCTGCCACCAGCTCAACTTGTGCTAGAACCTTTTCTGGTCTACAGTTTCAAGAGTTTGAAGAGATCAAACAGGAGTTAGGCTAAAGCAAGAAATACAACTCCCCTCCAGATAGATTACACATCTACTTGGTTTCTTTTACTTCATGCTGCTATAGATGCATGCTATATGAGTTCATGCTATTCATGCACTAATCACTTCTCTGAGGCTTTGTCTTATTTTCCCCTTAGTTGTTTTTATAAAATATAGATACTTAAAAATAAATAATTAAATAATAAACATATATAAAGATATTTATCTTTTAAAAAAAGCTGCCAAGGAGACAGACAGAAGTTTTTGCATAAAAAAGATGTTTCTGCACAGAAATGTTTAGTCTGCATGAAATGGAACCCGTAAGGCAAAATTCAGGAAAGTGGGCTAAAGAGAAGACATACATGAAAAAGTGGGCTAAAGAGAAGGCATATATGCATATCTCAGCATGTATTTCTGCTGATTAAAGAATTCTCTCCATACTAGGAAATGAATTAAAAGTTTCTGAATCTTATAATAGTATATAGCTCTATACTTAAACTAATGCAGCTGTCCTTGAAGCTGTATTACTGCTCTCATTTGTGAGCACACTAAAAGAAAACAATTTAGCTATCATGAGAATCAGTTATTCTTAAAATGGCTCAGCCATTCTTGATGTGTTTGAATTATTACTCTGCACTTTTACATCACCAGCAGAATATTTGAAATAGGACAAGTCTAAGAAGTGCTTCACTACAGGACAAACTACATAAATGAACAAGAATTTGAAAAAATAAGCCATTAAAGTAGGTTGAATTTTAGCAAATAGTGACAATCCATTAAGACTGAATTCTTACATTAAGACATTTGAATCATAGCAATTTCATGAATCTTTAAGCAAAGATCTGATAATTGTTTTGGCATGCTTTTGTTTCAAGTTTTCAAAAGTTGTTTCTTTTTTGACTCACTTTCTTGGCCACCTATATTTGTTATTATACTTCATCATAAGTTATGATAGCATTCATTTGTATATTTATATATCGTATATTTGCTAGAAGCAGCAAGGATTTGTATAGAATCAAAAATAGCCAGCTGTACTAAATTATATTAAGAAAACTTCATATGATCTCAATTTTATCATGAAAATAAAAGTAAACAAATCCCCATTTGGCAAATGACACTGTGAAGTTAAGAAGTTGAAACACATTTGTTGTCCATATAGATATCAAATACATTATTTGCTTTTTTCTTCTAATTAGAAGCCATAAAATAGTACATTGCACTGCAAAATACGTATTTGCTCTTATGGTTCTTGTTATATTACCTACAGCTTCGGCATCACAAGTGTTAACGTGTCAAAAGAACATCTATAAATTCATGAAAGCCTGTAGAAGTGAAAAATCAGATACAGTGGAAGACCAAGAACATAATTAGCTCAGCTAGTTAGAGCATGGTGCTAATAACACCAAAGTGGTGGATTTGATCCCTGTATGGGCCATTTACATAAGAGTTGAACTTGATCCTTGTGGGTCTCTTCTAACTCAGAATATTCTGTGATTCTATAACTTCCTGTTACAAAAGAATTCCATTACATGACTTTGCAAACACTGAACTACATTAAGAAAATATGAATAATTTGGGAGAAAAGAAAAGCTCTCACAAGAAGAAATTAGTAAATTCTACACAGCATAAAACTGGGAAAACCATAACAGTAATCAGTAAAATGCTGCACTATTGTGATTTGTGAAGTCAGCTTCATTGTGTTTGTTGCATGTAAATATTTGCTACACTAAAGAAAAAATAAAATTACAAAGCACAATGTTCAATGAATGTGACAGGAAAATTATCAACTTCTAAGTACATGGCAGCTACACAACTAAGTTTAGAGATGAGCTTACAATCTGAAGCATAATTACATATTTTCTGACTTTGAGTTGAAATATTCAATATTTACACGCTTTTAAGTATATTGATAGGCTTCCTGGTTTTGAGGGACTTCCCATTTATCACTTAGAATAATGCTGTTATGGTTGAATTTCTTCCTGGCCCCTTAAGGGGTAGAAGCTGTTTGCAGTAGACCAGACTTTCACCTCAACTCTGATGTATAAGTTCAGTTTCTGCAAAACCCCAACAGAGAAAAAAGGAATCTGTGGACATAATGTCGCTAAACAAAGTGCTCCCTTGCAATTATTCCTTGCAAAAATGTATGCTACTACTGCAGCAAATATGGCATTCATAAGCAATTCCATATTTTGTCCAGCTACAAGACGTTTCCTCCCACCAAACTGAGGAGCCTCAGGACAGATAGCAGTTTACCAGTGTGTCCTGAGACAGGCAGAGGGTTCAAAGCCTGTTTCTCCTCTATTATATCAAGACATTTCTTTTTTTGAAGGGCACAGTAGCCCACTGTCAAACCTTTCAAAGAAGATGAATCATGACTGAAATTTGAAAAGCTCATTTAAAACAAAATGTCCTCATTAAAAGACAGACATAACACATGTAGGGTAACCTTGGAGCTCAGACTGGTATACCACTTGACACAAAAAAAAGCTACCTAACCCCAAAAAGCATAGATATATGTAAAAGCATAATTTCTCTCTGTACTTCTGTAATCGGAGACTCTATGGGATCAAAAAGTTGACAATACTAATTCAATTGGAGTAGAAACTCACAGGATAAACATATAGCAGACGGAACTGTAACATACATGCTTCATTCATTCACGCCTTTATTATTCATCCTGAAGACCCTCTTGACTAAACTGTAATTTTCTGGAAATTGCAATGATAATTGTAGGTAAATGAACAAAAAATTAAACCTAATGCAAATGAACTTTATCCATAAAATATTATTCATGTTGAGCAATGTATTTAAAAAAAAAAAAAAAGAAAATGCTGAGCTATTTCTGCATGCAGATACACAAATATACAAATGTTACAATTGCACAAAAAAATTTTGCATGTAATGCTGGCTCTGCACACAATAGGGTCCACCACTTGCATCCTGCTCTTCTCAAAAATCACCCCTTTGGCTGATAGAACTATAATTAGGAGCTGAAGGTTTGTTACTGGTTCACTTGAATGAATTGATCTGCAATGAAGCTTACAAAAAGGGATGCGACTTGTGGAGTGAAAAGGGCCTTAAGCAACCAATCTTCAGTGGACTTTGTAGCCAGCAAAACACTGTTCACAGGACTAAAGCATTGTGACATCTGCAAACAGAAACTTGTTTAAAACTAAATGTGTTAAAGTGAACTGGAAGCATTGTTATATGTAAGAAAACAGTTTTAATCTCTCTTTTAAGGAGCAGGGAATAAAAAGAGCTTTTGTACAGGGACATTACTAAATCACTCAATTTAATTGCACATGAATTACAATAATAGAAATTTATAAGGGGAATTATTGTTCCAAAAGGATGAAAATATTTTAAGAAATGGAAATATAATCTAGTACCTGGGAAACATAAAAAAGTTGCAAAAGCAAATACCAATATTTTATAGTGATATTTGTTGAAATGCAGACAGATATTAAAGGTCCTCTTCTCTTGTAAATAATTTTTCTTGGACCATCATATTATAGTGGCTTATTTTGATAGTAAAGCTATATGGCAAATCACAGTCTAATAAGAAGAGCAAAGCAAATAGTTACAAGAACCATCAAGTTGAACATTCTGCCTGTGTATAGAGTAACTATTCTCTCTGACACATTTCTAAGAGCCCTATTTATTCAATGAAAAGATTATGCAAGAGCTTGACATATATCAAATAGTGCGACAGACAGGCAGGCAGACACGTATTCCTAAGCCTTTTTGCAAAGCCACAATTGGTGGTAGAACCCAATTCTTATTTATCCTTTGTCATTTTAGCAGGCACAGAAACTGATCACAATTCTTACTGCAGATAACTTCAGGTTTGCTTATTCAGCCTTTCCATCATAAAGTCCAATGCCTTTTGTGCTGTGAAACTGCATCTTTAAACAGTTGCTTGAATTAACACAGGGACACTGAGAAAAATACAGCTCTTCCTTCAATTCAAATTTTAAACTGAAATAGGACCATGAAGCAGAATAGTCAGAAAACAAACTTCACATAACTTACTACAGAGCTATCTTCCAAATTAAATAATCAATTGAAAAGAATATGATGGAAAAAACCCTCAAAAATATTTGATTCTCTTTGAACATGTTTTATAGATTTTCCATAGACAGAATATCATATGGAGCACCGAACCAATCTTACTTTTTCAAGAAATTACAGAATTACCTTCTGCTTCTGGCAAGCATTACTCTTGCTCTAGTTTTGGTTACTTGTATGAAAGAGAAGCAAACAAAAGTCTAGAACCAATCTAACTAGTAGCAGGAAGATGCCAACAAAAGCTTTATCACTACAATACCAGCAAAACCAAACCTTGAACTCTCTTTCAAATTATCACTATCTACATAGGCTGGATTGTTAATTATGGAAAAGATACAAGAGAGACATAATCATAAGCACTGAAGACTTACCTGGATATGACCAAGGTCTAGTGACACCACAAAAACATGTACCTCCAGCTCTGAATTCATGCCACCAGGCACTCGTACAACATTTATCACAAGTGCCTGAAATATAAGCCTACATAGTGTACTTTTTCATGGTGCAAGTTTCCAGGGATTCCCTTAAGAACAAGTTATGTGGTAATTGAGAACAACAATTTTATTTTAGAATTTGAATCTGAATCATGCATCATTTTATTTCCTAAGATCAACAGTGGCTGAGAGAACCAAACCCAGTTCTTCAAAGGATTAAGCTACTGTTCAAAATTTTAATTACTTATGATATGAAGGATGTTTCACAGCAATGAATGTTAGTTCCCTAATTGTTTGGGCCCTTCAAAACATATAGCTTGCAGGTTCAAGACTGACGAATGTTCTGGATGCTTAAGTGGCTACTCATTTTATTAGCCACAAGAACCAAGAAATAATTGGGTATTCAAAAGTCTTACAGGTGATTGGTTCCAGGCAGTTCCCATTAGTGCAAATTATAACAGTATTTATGTAGTTTGATTCAAAGAAGCTGTAAGTCTGCAATTCTCAATGACATTGCCAATAAAAGGCTTCTACTGAAATCACCAGAATTTCTCCACTCCGGGATATCACTTTCTCCAGTGGTCTGGAAAGCATCTAGTACAATTGTTCTTTGGTTGAGAGTTATTATTCTATATTTGTTCTATGGTACTGCCATGAAACTCTAATCAAGACCATGATTTCCTGGGCTAAGTGCTACATAACAAAGTGCTAAGTCTCTTTCCTGAGAAATTTAGCAATATTCAGTACTGCATTCATTCTATGCATGGGAATCTTATCCATGCTTCTATTCATCACCACAGGCTACATAAGACATTCATTTACAGGGAGAACCAGATCTTCAGAGGCTTCAAAGTATCTAATCACACTAAACACTTTGTCCACATTTCAGTGCACAGAAGACAACTAAGTCCCCACAACTCAGACTCTGAAGCAGGTTGTATCCGTCCAACACTGATGTCCAAAGGTGGACGTGGGAAATAAGGAAAGTACATGTCTGTATGCTGCTGAGCCCATCTTTCAGCTTGGATGTAGAAGGCAAAGGTAGAATTCCCCATTCTGCCTGACTTGGAGCATATGCACTGGAAATGCTACAGAATTTATGATTCTGCATAGAAATGAGAGTTCTGCTTGTTGCATCTCCCACAGAGCAGGAAGAAATCTAAAAATAGAGAGCAACTGAGTAAGTAATACAGATTGATTTTGGCAAGGACAGACTTAACTCCACCAAGGCTTTTTAGGAGAACTACAAGACAGGAAAAAACTGCTTTCATATTAACCAAAGCAGATGGAGAGACCCAGGAAGAAAGGTCAGGCAAGGGGAGAAAGTTAAACTGCCAATGAAATTTAAATCCAAAAAAGGACTTGTACATAAGCAAGCAAAGAGTATCTTAAAGCAATTCTCTCAAATTCTTACTTTTTTTTTAAATTCTTCTGCTCTTAAATGGTCCAGTATTGAAGTGATTAATTATAGTCCTGTGTCTCAGATAACAGGCATCCACCTACACTGCAACCAGACAGTCCTCAGTACAAGCCAGTACACCCCTCAAGACACGAATACAGGATATTTAGAATATGTCCTGATGCCCTTTCACCAGTCATTTCTTGCATGACTGACACTAGTGCTAGACTACTGTATGACTCTTTTACCATCATCATTTGCTGTTGTCAGACGGGATTCAATAAATAAATATTAATACTGCTAAAAGAAACAAAGAATAAAGAAGATGGGAGAACAATTTAACCCCTTCTGTAAGATCCCTCTTTATGGAAGACAAGAACTAAAGCATATACTTTTTAAGCTCTCAGTACCAAAAATCCATGAATCTTAGAAGTGTCAATACCTGATTACTGCCTGCTGATATCTCCTTACCAAGCAGTGCTCCAATTAGCGGAATGGAAGACGCGCTGATCTTCACAGTTGCTGTGGGTGCTGCTTCTGTGCCAAATCCACTTCCGACACTGCCTACATGAATGCTGCTTCATCCTAAGTGTTTTCCATCAATGGCCTATTTCATAAAAGTTTTATGACCTCATAGCTTCTTTTTTAAAATATGGCTATAGTCCCCAAAATAAACTCGATGCAAACAGATAAGTTACTCAAATACTGCATTTTACCCAAATCCAAAAAAAAGTCAAATTTAGAACACAAGTCCTTAAGCTCTCACAAATTGTTTAAAACATTACTTCCTAAAGCTAGAGACTAATAGTACAGCTCTCATATTTGGTAATGTGGGAGGTATCTAAAATGGAGGAGAAAATTGTTCCATTTTCAAATACCTTTTTATGTAGTTGCATAATTTTAACAAAGCAAACCACTAAATATGTTTGCTTTTAGCTACCATGCATTACTAGGAAGAACTAATTTTACCTCTATACCTCTGAACAGCAACTGATTTCCCTTCCTTGTAGTGTTGCTCTCCATGTACAAAATGACTAAATATCAAATTTCACTGGATTTCCCCTGTTTCAGATACAGATTCATTTTGAACTGAGTAGAAATAGTTTCCCTAATTAGAACACATTCTGAGCCAGATGCAACAGTTCAGAAATGGCAATGTGAAAATTTTGAATAATAAAAACATGTTTGATTGGGCAGAGTAACTACCTCAAATTTCCCTGCGTTTGCTGCCAGGCAAGAGCAGGTATGCAAGCACTTGGCTGTGACCAACAGCATCTAAGGTAATGGCAACAACTTATTAATATGCCAACATCAAAAATGAGTTTTTAAACACTCAGACATTAAAAAAAATAAATGGTTTGGATAAATAAGGTAAACAAGGTGCACAAGCTAGATGATTAACAGACATAATGTGGATTCGTGACCTGTATTTAAAGACATTGCAGCTAACTTTTAGAAGTTAGTTTTTAGAACCATAGAATTACTAAGGTTGAAAAAGACCTCTAAGATCATGGAGTCCAACCATTAACACAGCACTGCTGTCAGGGGTGAGGGGGGGAAGCCAGAAGGGACAGAGCTTACTGGTCAGCCACTGTCCAGGCCCTGGGTCCCATCCCACCCCAAGTTCCCAGCCCTGCTCACCAGCCTGCTTCACCTTGTGCCCCACATCTGCATGTCAGCTTTCCAAGACCTGGTGCTGCTTTGGGAGACACAGCTTCTGAGGAACAACTGGATGCTGAAAGTGCACAGGGTGGAGGAGATGGCTGACTACCACCAGCTATTACCCAATGCAGGGAAGATGAGAAATGGGACACTGCACATCACCAGCAAAATCACTTCTTCCCCTCCAACCCACCACCAGCTGCCCGAGGAACTTCTGCAGCAAAATATAAAGGGTCGTCGGTGCTATACCTGACAAGAGGAGAAGAGAACAAGAGGTGATGTCTGCCCAGGAAAGCACTTCTGCAAGGCACAGGTGCATTGGTGGTGTGGAATCATCTCTTCAGCTCTCTGTTCCTCTTTCTTTCGGTGGTCCACAGAGAGCCTCTTGGCCACCATGTCCGTTCCCATTTCTGGGACTCCTTTCTGCCTGCCAATTATTTACCTCCTTCTTGTTTGTTTGCCTGAGACAATGACAGACCCCAGACTTTGTTTTCCAGCTTTGACTGCAATTTTCATTCCATTGTGCAGCATCCTAGTGGGCTCTCCAGCCGGAACTGGATTTTCCTCCCCTTCTGAGTTGTGAAGGGGCAGGTATTCACCCTGCTTCCCTGTAGTCCCAAGGAACAGCAACAGGAATTAATTTAATTCACTCTGTCAGTTCCTGATTTCTATCCTATTAATGAGATCACAGTAAAGTCACATCTTAATGTGGTGGTTTTGCAATTGTAGCAGTAATGAAAATCCCTGCTTTTAAAATGATGCAGAACACCTAAATTAGCACCCAAAATGACAACAGTTCTAAATTATTTTCTTTAAAAGAACTTATCCTTATGATAGTCTGAATCATTTAAATTAGGGGAGGAAAAAAGAATCTGAAATAAGGGGAAAATAGAATTAATTCCTAATAAAAACTTCTCTCCAGATGGAAGTGTTTCAGATAATTTACATTCATATGCTAATTACATCCAAACTAGAAAAAGTCTTATCTTTAGGTGACTTTTGTTTGGGGTTTTTTTCTGTTCTTTTGGCGTTATGTTGGTTTATGTTGGTTTTGTTTCTGTGGGTTTTTAAATTATAAACAGTCCTTGCTTTTAATTTTGCTTACCACTTTTCTAATGGTTAGGCATTCAACTCAATTATAGGCCACAAAGCTAACTGAAGCATACCCAGTGCTGGTTGAGTTTTATTATTTCCTAACTGTGAGGAAATAGAGAACAATATAATCTTTATAGTAATAGATATTCAGAGATATTTGGTCAGCCTGGCAAATGCCACAAAAAAAATGTAGCTAAGAACTATTGTTCACTTTGACCATGTTGTGTTCAAAAGCAAAAATGCAGACAAAGGTTTTAGTCACATGGATTTAGCATACAACATGTGGACCAAATGTTTGCTACATAAACATTTGTAATTCCATGTAAATCAAGTTAATCACATGCTGACAGAAATATCTGTTAATTTCCCATTTGTGTTACTTACTTTTCCCTAAGTTTTTTAAATTGCTACCTTAAGAAGCCTCACATTTAGTTACAGGACATAAAAGCAACATAATTGGAAAAAAGAACCACACATAAAAAAGGTCACTAGACCTTTAACTCCAAAAGGCTGAAAACGAGTGAGCATTTCTAATATGAATTACAGAGCACATATACCAAAAAAAAAAAATTATTTCTGCCAATATATTTCATCTTGGTAACAGCAACTGTTATTAAAACAAAAATGTGCAATAACAGATGTTCTTGTAGATACACATTTCACCGGCATACATTTGTGTGCTTTAGTGCTTAACACAGACGCGCTGGATGGGTAAATTCATGCTTTGTAACCTGCCCCAACTCACCTGCTCTTACTTCTGCAAAGGCACTGAAAAGTCTGGACAGATCATCTGCCAACCAAATCCAGACCCTCAGTAGACTTACCTACAATAAGAAGGAAAGTCGCTTTTGAAAGGAAATTGTGTTATCCAATATGGAAAAGCAAGGTATGTTATAATTTTTCTTCAGAAAGTTACACAGTTAGTAGTGGAGACTCTCAAGCAATGAGGCAAATAAAAGAGAGACCATCAGAACTACCCAGCCAGTACTCACTGAAATTCCCCAAAGGCGAATATTGGTGTAGAATTGTCAGCTCTCGGAGTGTTAAGTGTGAATTTAAGCCCAAAGTACAGCCACAAGTTCTTTAAAATTCAAATAACTACAAAAAAACTTCTCAGAACAAACTTGCCTTGAACAGAGTGACCTTTATCTTATGCTAACAACATATAAACACCTGTAGATATTTCCAGAGTACAACAATATGGTAGGAAATTAAACTTCAATAATCTTTTGAATGGATAAATAATCTTTTACTGACTCTTAACCTTCTTGTCTTGGGTTACAATAAATCATTAAGATAATCCTTTTTGCACTTTTTAAAGGCAGGGCTGTATTGTCAACTAAAGCACAGAGCAATTGTACCAATAAATTATCATGGAGTTTGGGGGAAAAAAAGAGAGTCTCAGATTAAGCCTTCATGATTTCCCACTTCTTCAAGAGTAGTGACTAGAATTCTGATTTAATATATAAGACAGCTTGATGAACCTCTGGTCCTAGGTCGAAATGCTGTTGGGAGTGTCTCTGTTTGGTGGGGGGGTGGTGTAGTGTTTTATTTTAAATAAAACCAGAATACCAGGGAGAACAAGGAAAGCCAAACAAATTTTAAATTCCTGAAAGTGTGAAATGCATATACATTTAATAATTTAATTTAAAGAGATTTCCTATTCATTCAAAGATAGGACACAATTCAATACACCATTCTATAGAGAGACAAAAAACAGTGAGTGCAGGATCCTTTTTTTTTTCTTATTTAGCTTGAAGCGTTGATATAATAGATTATTATTCATTTACTTAAAATGTTTGGGACATTTCTATGATAAGTAATCCTTTTTGTAGGATTTCAACAGTGAGCATCTATGCTGTGATAGATCTATGGGCATTATCTCTCTTGCAATATTAAACAAAAAGACTATTTAAAAATATGGTAAGTCTGTATTAATGTTTGAATTGAAAACAAAAACAATAAAAATTACATGGATGAATTGTTTGGTACCACTGTCACCTGGGCCAATTGCTATCTCTACTTCATGAGATTAAGTGTTCTGTATTGTAATTCTCCATTACGTTTGAATATATTACCATCAATTGTGCAGCAGGAATATCTGGCATTAGAGACTGATCACTAAACATATCTTTTTCATTAAAGAAAATCTTCTGCTTAATTGAACTCCATAGTTTACATGAAACCTAAGAAACGGAATCTTGTGTCCCCAAATCATCTGCATTACTTTGAACTTTGGAGTTGGTATTCACTCCAGTGAGTCATTAAGTCACAAATTCAGCTGAACCTTATTCACTATATGTAACTGCATCCAGATCATAATTGTTTGGCCCATTCACATTTATTTCCAATTCTCTTTAATTCTCAAAACAGACATTTTGTCAAGGTTTGAAGAACTTGCCTTTACCCCACATCAGACATCACAATTCTTCCTGACAGAGGTAAAGAAAATAGGTAATGATGCAATTTGTCCCTGATCACAGTCAACACATTAGTGAATGCCTCGGGATTTTTTCTGAAATTTTTGCTATGCTCTCTGACTATCTGGTTAGATAGTCAGATAGAGTAAGAATGCCAATAGGAAAAACACGCCTGACTATAATGTTTGACAACTGAAATAGTAACTTCTAAAGACACTGTGCAAGATATCTTGTGTAGTGAAGAGAGGAAACACCCATTCAATCTCTTGCTGAGCCCTATATCACACTCCTGTTCTGGAGACGAGATGGGCAAAGGCAGCAACCTCTTAAAGGGTCTCATCTCCAGCCAAGGGGAGTAGAGGAGCTTCCATAAGAAAAGGATATATCATTAATAACTATTCAAAGAAAACTAACTTTTTGTGGATAATTCTTCTAACATCAATTCCACTCAATACAGAACTTTGGAAGAGAAAAAAATTAGTCCAAAGTCCAGTGACTATGGACATTTTACAGTTCTGCTGACCAAAACAGCATTGGCCATTTTCAGTCAGCTCCTTGGCACATGTTTTAAGTTTCACATCTTGTTTTCATAATGACAAAACTTGTCTGCCTCCTAATTTCAAGTAACCCTTAATACATCTTTGACCTTTCTAAAAAATGAAAGCATGAAAAGTACTCCTGTGATGATAATATACTTATTTCTGAATAAGTATACCCAGCAAGACTGTTAAAGACCTGTTATGTCCTATTCAGGAAGCAGAAATCAACCCAAAGTAAGTGATCATTCAGGAGAAAGCAAAACAAAACGGAACACAAACAAACAAACAAAAACAACAAAAAAGGCAAAGAAAATAACTACTTTTTAAAAATGCATATTTGCATTACGAAGCGAGGAGGTTGGTTACAAATGTGACACGTAAATGATCCTGAAGAGTTATTTCAAATATTTTTTTAGTCTAGCAGTCTGACTTAAAATGTCAAAGCTGAACATGATTTTCCATACCAAGCAGCTTTTCCTCCCCTGGCTCGTTATTTGATGCACTAGTACATGATGTGGGTAGGCACTGAAAGGTGACTTAGGGACATTTATTAAATCACCATGATTTTACAAAATTCCTAGATACAGAAATGGTCTTGTAAGAAGTAGTCTTCTGCTAAATAAAAACCATTCTTTTCTTTGGCCACTTTTAACGGTTGTTTTTGATCAGGTGGCAGTGGGGAAAGTCTAAACTGCAGCAGAAGGTCACAAGAAGAAAACTAGGAGCACTACCTATATTGTATCTTCTACTTTCATGTGAAACAGTGTTTCAAGGTGGAGTGGGAAAGTGTCCACAAGATCTGCTATTAGGACTTTTACTGCCGCAATAGTAGTACCCATGAATTTAAAATCTTAATATAATTGTTAAAAGA
>JAWWLV010000045.1:37961271-37971843 GCA_035041135.1 Platyrinchus mystaceus | reverse complement strand
CAGGCTTGAAAGGTGGGAACACCTTTCCCAGATCTTCGTTCGCGAAGACTGGCCATTTACCTTTACCTTACCTTTACAGCTATTCCTATGCTACTTGCAAGAACATTGGGGAATTACAGCTTCACAACCCTCCTTATCTCCTACCCCCTCTCATAAAAATGTGGTCATTTCCTGGGTTATAAAATGGCAACCTAAATAACTTCCATGTGTTTTGGTGCAGCTTACTGAAACACAAATCTACATAACAAAAAAGAATAAGAAAACAGGATGGAGGAAGAATGAAGTAATGGACTTGTATTCTGTTTCTTTCTCATACTCCAGAAATATTTATGTGGGACAGAAAACCATCTCACTCTAGCAGCCTACAAAAGCCCTGATTGGGCTGTCACCCCATTAGCATCAACTAGAACTGCCTTCAGCTACCACGTGCTGTGTGAGACTATAACCAAACCCCTCTTACCCTGTGCATAGGGGTGAGATACCTTCCCAAACCACTTGCATTTAGTACATTTCACATGCACCTGAAAACCTGACCCAGATACTTGCATTTCCATTCTATCTCTTAATAAAATAAAAAAAAGGGAAAACTATGAATATTTAAGACCTGCCTTGTCTTTATACAGCTGAATAAATTCTTAGGCTGTGGGATTTTTTTTCCACGTGACTATTACCATACTATACTTTTAAGCAGTAGAATAACATACAGATAACATGTTCTTCATCACAGCTGAATTTGATCTCTGTTGTGATATTTTAATAGCAAGGTAAAACTAGCATGTACATAATAGCAGGCTGAGCAGAGTTTAAAAATAAGTCTTCTCTTCAGAAGTAATAGCAGCAGCACATCCTCTTCTATGGTGTTGCTTTAGGTAATGACTTTATTTGGGTATCAACTGTCAGATTCATGGAAACATTTTGAAGAATGAGAATGCTGAAATACTTCATATAAAGAGTGACTGCAACATCCATGCAGATGCCTGCAAATGACTTTTCAAAACAAGTAAAATACAGAAAGAGACATTTAATAAATGGTTGTCATATATTACCTGTACATCTTACCCCTCCTAGGTAAGGTAAGATATAGTTGATATGAGGCTTTGTATATATAAATTTTCACCTTTTTTGAGGTATCAATGAACTATTAAAGGGGGCTCTGACACCGAACTCATTATTATGGATTTTCAAAGATGCTAACAATTGAAGTATCATGTATGTGCAATGTTAACGATGTTAATCATGTATTTTACAACAGTAAGGAAGTTCAGCACTCTTCAAAAACTGCTCAAAATTATTACTAAGAAAAATCAAAAGTTTGAGAAATACACTATTAGAAGAATCCCACTGCCATTAAAAAAAAGTGCAATTATATTTTAACAAATTTATTCTGACTTTTAAAAGTATAGAAGAGAGTTTCCACCTTTCAGAAACATTTTGTCACAAAATGCATTGGAACAACTTAATAAAATTATTCCTGGACACATGGCAGGATTTATTTTGAGAATCCAGAAAGAGATTTTTACCAGTTCTTCACAGATATTTACATACTCCTCCTTCTCCTTCTCTCCTTTCCCCAGATCACAGGGATCATTGAAAGACTTCCCATTAGAGCTTCCCACTGTCACAGGAAGTCTTACATGTCTCCTTCAAATTGAAGTTGTTAATTCTTTTAATGTAATTTCCCACTAATCTCATTATGGCTTCTTATATGTATGAGGTGGCAATGGACTTGCCCAGCACACACTAAAGCCTATTTAACTCATACACGATAAGGACACATTATATATTAAGTACAGTTATTAACAACTTGTTTGATGCCTCCCATTTACAAACACTTTGAGGGCTGTTTATTTTCTGATTCAAAGATTTCACTTACACATCAACTTGCACACTGAAGTAGCACAAAAGAAACATAATCTGAACTCAGTCAGGGTCACGAGGCATGAGCAATGCTCACAGCACTATGCAAGGTCCCAATGTGAGGCAGCAATAGCCAGTTTCTGCTTACACACCTAGTGTATGGCATCACCTCAATGAGGAAAGAAATGCCTCAAAGAACCACTGCCACGAAACCTTGAAAAATACTCTTTTTCAAATACTCAAGTTTTGAAAGTATAAGCACAAGGAAAAAAGTACAAAGTCTTGGCAAAGAGTATTTTCCCTTCTAACTATTCTTACACGACACAAAATCATAATGAACTACACAGATAATTTGCTAGAAAAGCCCGCTAGAACTGACCCTTCAGACACAAAAACAAATCAGTTATGTAAAAATCCTAAAATATGAAAATTATGCTTCAGCAATATGCAAGTGTAGAGATAGTAACAAAACAACCCATAAGCACACAGTTCTGTTTCCAGAGAGACTAATATGCTCTTACACTTAAGTTTGGCAACATCAGCCTATCCCTTCCAACAAACACTGTAGAAGTGAGATGTCAAATGACCATGACCACAAAGAATAACCTAAGGACTGACAAGGTCTCATTAAAATTTCTGGAAAAGTGTCTCATTTTAAAAATATCCTTCCTAGGCTCTCACCACGTTTTTCAGACTCCAGGTTTGGCCTCATCTGCTGTTACTTTAGAGCACTTGATAGAGTCCAGACATCATCTCTGCCACTGTGACCCAGTCCATCTTTCATAAACTTCTCATAAGACTTTTTCCTATCCCAGGTATGTATAAATGGATTCATAGTTGAATAATTCAGAGGAAAACTAAAATAATGTTCAAGAAAGATAAAGATCTCCATCCCAATGTGTTGGTGATCTACAACTCTGGAGTTTTTTCATTTTTATGTTTAAACACATTCAAATTAATTACTTTTTTGTTTTGGTTTGGTTTTTATTTTGTTTTGCACTGTAGAAGAAGTTTTTTGGTTTGGGGGTTTGGGTTGGTTAAGTTTTTGTTTAGGCTAATACTTGCCAAATTTTTTTTTCTTCTGTTTAAATGTCACCATAAAAAAAAGAACCAGATTTTTATAAAGACAAAAAAGGCAAAGCTTTTCATTTCCTATCAGATGCATCTAGTTCAAATAATTCCTTTATAGGATATCAGGCAGAATGAATAATTATTCCCCTCTCATTCAACAAAATTAAAATGGTTGGCTGGCTTATATATGTGAAATTTTTTAGTGTATGAACATAAATCTCCCACATTTCCTTTATATCCAAGTGACAGATCTTTTTGCTTTTTTACATCACTGTCTCTGGAAGCTCTGAATTCTGTTTATACACAGAAATAAAACTGTTCTTTATTTCCCACTCAAAGGCCTCCTCTTGACAGATCTCCATAACAGTTTTTCTTCTGAAAAATTGAATATCTTTTATCATTTCTTATCCTTGCCCATGTTCCCAAGTATCAGTCTTTATATAACATCATGTATTTTCATTCAGCTTTATTCCACTAGCCACTACAAACATCTCTGTATATGGGTTCACAATGCTGAGACTGCATTCACAGCAAAGCTAATTGAGACAACAGAGAGATACACTTTTACTTAGTCTGGTGTTTCTGATGTGGATAGTTTTCTCAGCCAAGGAAATAGAATAGGAAATACAAATTATAAAAGTACTCAAGACTGGAAAGGACCTCTGGAGGCCATCCAGCCTGATCCCCTGCACAAAGCAAATCTAACTTCAAAGTCAGATCAGATTGCTCAGGTCCTGCCAAGTTGTGTTTCAAAGGCCTCTGAGGGCACCCCAAGCTTCCCTGGCTACCACCTCTTCCAGACTTAGAGATACCGGTGCCCTGCAGCAACCGCCCGTTCCAAGGAACTGAACAGTATCTGAAAAGGGCACCTGAAGAGTCTTCTGGCATCATTCCACTCTACATATTACATTTATGTGATTAATGGCTGTGGAAATTACAGGTAGCAAGTACAACATCTACAGGATTGTTTAAGATTCAAGTGAAGTAAAAGCAGAGGAGGATTTGTAGATACCCAAAGAAGCAGTTTCCCATGGCCTTGTGAAAATACTGAAAAGAAGCAATATGCTGCACTATTCCTATGCTGTAGCTATTCATTGGAGGCCCTCAAAAATTTAAAACCATCAACCAACCCACCCAATCTTTTACAATAGCAAAATATCTTAATTTCTAAATCAAGGATGAGGAAAATCGGAGAGAGAGACCACTACTGATGCAGTCTTATACAGGAGCTGTAGGAGCTTCCACACACTGTAACATTCACTACTCTATTCCTTCCCATACTACTAAAAAAAGACGGATGAAATTTGCCAAAATGCTCAGCATTGACCTATCTGTGTTTACAACAAAACCTGTGGATCCTCCACTGGATTGACTGGAGCAGCCAACATCACAGGGAGCATTTTCAAAGGCTGCCTTAAAATTTCTGACTAGTGGCATCACTGTTAATAAAACTGTATGGATTTGCCATTACTGTGACCTGCAAACATCTAGATTGATGGAACTGACTGTCATCTCATAAGATAATAGTTAAGACCTCAGTAATTTCCCCAGTGTTTATTCATACACAGAAAATTCATCCCTGTGACCTTTGCTTCCTAAAATTAAGCAGAATAATTGGAGGAATTATTCCATAATTGAAACCCACAGCATGACTATTGGCAGCTCTACTCCAGAGATTTTTACCTTTAATCCATACCTCGTAAAACCTGTAATGAACACTACAATTAAATACACCAGGCAATAATAATAATAATAATAAGAGGGTGCTGCTTAAAAAGGCCAGTAATGTTATTCAGTCCTGTCAGTGCCATACACAGAATGCACAAGAGAATAATCTGGTAATAATGAATTCATAACTAGCATTCATGTTTTTGAATTTCCTTTCAGTGAACATTTTGTGTAAAAAAAAAAAAGGGACTGAGTTACTAATTCTTACTTGAACATCAGCAGGCAAAAAGGGCAAGTGAGACGTGGAGCACTACTGTGTTAGAAATTAATCTGACATGCTTCTGAGTAAAAAAACAAACCAAAAAAGATGCTCATGGAACATTTTCCTGTTTTCTTTCCCTTGTGTATGGTAGACAAGAAAACAGGAGACTGCAGGTAAATATATCAGCCTCTATAGTCTCCCACCACTACCTCCTCTGTAGTATTTTTTCAAACATCAGCTTATCTCCCACTACACAAACAGCTTTCGAATATGTACTATCAAACACTTTTTATATTTTTCCTGCTTAGCCAAGCTTCAATTATGAAAGAAAATCAGAAAATCCATTCTAGGGCAATATTAAGAAAATGTGGCTTCCTGATCTGAATTTTGAGTGCGTTTCTAGATAAATAAATGATGCAGCAATAAATGTTATTTGAATCAACTTTTTGCTATAATAATGCATAGTGCCTATAGGTAATTATGCCACTACCATTTGCAATGTTTGGAGTCACTTAAACACTGAGACTCAGGTCTCAAAAATAAGACATCTTTGCCCAATGAGTCATGACCTTTCAGATGACCTGGACTACATCTTTTCTCAGCACTTCAAAGAAAACAAAAAGAGCTCTGAGTCTCCCATGCTGGGTTTTATTAGAGTAGAAGGTAGGGCCTTTTAAAACAGAGGGAACTCCTCTCTGGTGGGTAGGACAGAATAACAGCAAGAGACTTGCAAATCCACCTCCTGTCTGCTCAGCCTGCCTTTCCCAAAAGGACCCTTTTGTTCATGCTTACACTCTCTCCGAGGCTTCTTCCTCTCACCCAACCCCACCCACCCAGGCTCTCTTGAGACCCAAAGGCACCACGTAGAAAGTGACCCCAGCTGTCTCCCATTTGTTTTCTCCTTGCTGTTCCCAGGAATTACCATCCTCCTGCACATTTACTTCTCTCTCCTGGGAACAACCGTCATCCTCCTTCCACAGCCTTCATTGAAGCTGGCACACAGCAGGCACAACAAGAAAAATGGGCAGCTGCCTTCTTCCCTCAGCCCCACCACAAGTAAGAGAGCAAGCAAACGAATTAAATAGCAATATAGCCCATGACACTTTAATAAAGACTTATTCCTGTAGCAGTGAATGATCCAACTAAGACTACAGGACTTTAGAGTTAAGATATTTTCCTGACATTCACTGTGAGTTTTTAAAAGCCCTTCCTCTCTCCTACCACTCTGCAATTCCCCCCTTCCATGCATCCAGCTTCTCAGGAGCTCACAAAGCCCGAGCAGGTGTCCAGGCCAAGACATTTACACCTGTTCTTCTGACAAATTTTACAGGGCAGTTAAATCTGCAAAAGATTACCAGTCTTACAGTACACACCATATTAGATGTCTATTGGATATATCCAAAGCACACACCTACAGAATAAAACAACAAAAAAATTAAAATGGTAGAATCCAAGTGACACAAAAATACCAGAGAGACAAACAATCTTCTGGCCACCAAAAAGCAGGCTATTTTTGCAGCCTCTAAGCCTACATTTGTTCTGAGAATCTGCAGGAGTGTGAACCAGTGCAAGGTGGGTGGGTGTCTGAACAGCAGGTCTCCCGCAGCAGCAAGGGACAGCGCCCAGTACCTCTGCACCCTTTGTGTACTACCTAAACACAAGCACATACGGATCAACCCTAGGAATATCCATACCCCAGTACACAAAATAAGCAATGAAATCCAACGCTGACTCAGTTCTGTACATGAGGTCTGTCTGTTATTCCTATTCTTTTCTAGGTTCTAGCTAAAAAAAGGAAACAAGTAATTAATGAAACACAACATTTCAAGTTATATTTAATATGCCCATTCCAAAATCTGCTTTTGCTGGATTCTCTTCTCTCTTTTTCTTCAAAGAGTTTCTTGCTTTACCTCTGTGTAGCAAGGCACATCTGGTTCAGCTACTTGGCAAATTCACAGGGTGGACCTTCATACTGATTTATCCCTTGTAAAAAGAAGAGTGGTATATTATAGGCTTAAAGTTCTTTACAAAAAGCCACAAGAATCTCAGTAGTTGAATCTTGCCCAGGATCTTCAAAGCTCTCTGCCTAAAATTTAATTTTGCAGGAAATAAGGACATGGATTGTAGCCAGTTTATATACACAGTTGTGTACTAAAATCTGTATTCAATTTCGAGATCTGATACCAGTTTCCTCCATAGTTTTCCACAAGCCTCCATTTTTATCTTCAGGTCTGTAGACTTAAAGTATTGATATTCCCCTGCATCCTGCAGAGATTCTAGATAAGCTTTTTGAAGAGCTGTGCTACAGCACAGAAAGGAATAACATAAAGGAAAAAAAATCTGTGAAAAAAACCTCCAAACCCAGGGTTGCCATAAACAAAGCATAGGTTTGTCAATATTGCTGATATGATACTAAAGCTGTAGAAGAGGTCTGCAAGAAAAAAACCAAAACAACAAAACTCAGTATCCAAATCACAGTATCTGAATCAGAAAACACCTGACAATATCCTAATTTCTAGAACATGAACTTCCACCTTTCATACACAACATCGAACATGGTCCAATCTGGACAGGAGCAAACTCTTAAAGAAATCTATTATGCAGCAGTAAACTTTACATTTGAAGATTCATCATGAATTGATTTTAGAAGACTGTCTCCAAGACCAAATTTTAACAGCAGCACATACACAGGTTAGGAAGTTCAAAGTCACTTTCAAGTGCATAGTCTCCTTAAAGTGCATCTGTAAATCAAAATCAGAGACACATAGATAAAATTACACTCCAGATCTCTATGAAGCAAAATACATTTCTATTTGTTAATAAAACAGAAAAATACTTGCATGTCCATGACAGCCAAGCTTTGTAATTGCTCCATTTTCTTTAAGAAGGTGAAGGATATTAACATTTCCTCCCTGTTTTTAGAGAACAGTAACCTTGTCTGCAACTAGAAGCAGAAAGGCTAACAATACATAATGGCGGAGTTCTGATTTAACCGGTGCTAAATATTCACTGTTTTTCTGATGTCTTGAAATCTAAATGAATTCTTATTAAAATTACTGTCACCATCTGCATAGGATAAAACTAATCTTATTCAACAATTATTTTTCAATTCTAAAATATGAAACTGAATTAAAAGATAAATAAATAGAAAAGTGTGAAACTACTAAATTGAGGTTTGAATTTGTAACAGCAATAAAAAGCCTCACTGTAAAAGTCCAGTACATGCACTTCACATTTTTCTTCAAGCTTAATTCTAAGTAACTTATTATATTTAACTATTTTTTCCTTCAACAGCTGAACTATTAATCTTGCCAATGATTTTGGCACGGTTATTACTATCAGTTCATTTGAAGTCAGACTTGCACCTGGCTTCTGATTGCTGGCACCCATTTACAAGTTCAAATCAATTAAACCTATTAGCATGTCCTCTGTGATGCACTTTAATTTTTATAGCAATGTATTATTAATGTAATCATCTCAGCAAGCCCTATACCATATAAACATAAAAAATTGGAAGGATTCAAGCTACAGGAATTTAAGTAGCTCAGAAATTACTGTACTCTATATTACTTTAATATTAAAACAGAAATAATTTGGAGAATATTCACTGTAACATATAATTGTCTCACTGTAGGAGGAACAGGAATAAAGCTGACAGAAAATTAGCAAAGAAAGCAAATGCAAGGGGTCAATCTATATAAATAAATTATTCTTTGTGAATAGCTTATCACATTTTATTGTTATGGGACTTCTGATAGAAACAAAAGTAGTCCTTCTCCAAACCCAAGCATAAACAGTGTATATAGGAGATGCTTAAGTTGCAATATATTATCTGTATTTGACAACTGATAATTACTTCTTCCAGAAAAAGATAAGATTGATTCCTGCTGAATGGACTCATTGCCTAAGCAAAAATAAGGGAGTAGCTTTAAATTAAGAAGAAATTTTTCTTAAAAGACCAGTACTGAGTGTTACTCAAATTGTACTGATGGAATCCCAAATACAGGATTTGAAAGTTTGCTCAATACTAAGGATTTGGTCCAAGAGTTTGTGTTTTGAAAATTAAGTTCATTGCAATAATTTCTTGTCCATAATTTGACACAACCTCCTATTTCTTCTTAGCCTACTAAAATACACTTGAATTAAAATCAGCCAACCGAAATAAGATTTCATTCCTTTTTCTCCTTATTTGTTTATGGGTGCATCTTTCAACTACTACAGACCCTCAGTTCTTCCCATCATACTGAAGAGATGGTTTTCTAATCATATCCCTTATATAACCAGTGTTCAACTAATGATCACCTGTAAGTAGTCTCATTTTAAATAAAGGTCAAAATTTTATATTCTCTAGGGTAAGCAAGGTGGCAGAAAATGAAACTAAAGCATGTGATATATTAATGATCGAGGCACCAAATCATTCTTTAGATGGGTTTTCCATTAGAATTAATTAGCTTTAGAGTTTTATATGTCATTGCTGGTTAAACTTCGTGTTAATTGGCTTCAGTTCAACAAGCAAGACCTCTTTGGAAATGCCAGTTTATGAAATAAGTTGTTTATCATACCTCTGGAGTAATAAGAAGGGCACACCATCTGATACTTGTAGCACAGAAAGCAAATGCTATTTCATGCTTCACAGCATCAACTAATCATAGCAGAGGCTCTGACAGATCTGCTTATGGGCTACATCGCATCCCTGGACCAGCATACTGTAGGAGAAGTTGTCTCAGCTGAAAGCCTGTGCTCAGGAGCTCTGTAACGGGACCCAAATTGGACTGCTGAGGAGCCAGGGCAGCATCTTGAGCCAGGGCTCCCATCCTACAAACCAGTTGGCAATTCTTGCTTCTAAGCATGGTTGAAGAGCTGCAGTTTAACACATTGAGGCTAATAGGAAGAAATTTACCAGTCCAGAGAGTCTGAGGACCCTCACGTTTCCTCAGAGGCACTGGAAAACAAGCAAGATCAACATCAGGCAATATGATGCTTACAGAACACATGCTGTTTTCTGTCAGCTTAAAAGGCAGGCTGAGGCACATAAGACCATGTCCTGTATGACCTCTAACTTGTGTTATTCATCACTGCCATGGAGCAGAAAGAACTGTGTTTTTAGAAAACCCACCATATAAATGTTCAGAATTCTCAAAAGTCAGACTAATCACACCTTACCCAGTAATGCCAACCCTACACTTTTTTCTAAATCACAGGATCTGTAACGGGTTTTAGCCAATCTCATAGACATTCAGGAAACTACAGGTATGGAAGTGAAAGCTCCTATATCATCTTGCAGTCTATAAAGACTAGTTTCTTGGTATGTGCTTATCATCAGACATATCACACACAATGACTGAAGAAAAGTTCACAGTATGCATTATTTTAGAGGCAAAATCCAATAGCAGATGTTCATGGAATAACAATCACTGCAAGTATAAGGCCATCCAATGTGCTCTGCCAGCTTCAAGCAGCCTTCAGCTTTGTCAGACCTCTGAATCTAGAGTTACCTTTAATCAGCACATCAGTATCTATTGTAAGTATCTGTTAGTATGTCTAAAACCCCTGGAAGATATTTGTGCTTCTGATCTGCTTATCATTTGGAGGCAACTAATTGCATAAGTATTAGTGCCTAAAATTTCATAAAAAAATCAGAGATTTTGGTTCAACAGCCTAGCTTTGAGTCTCACATGATTGTTGCAAAAGATAATGCTAAATGAGCAGAGATT
>JAWWLV010000045.1:37941830-37961171 GCA_035041135.1 Platyrinchus mystaceus | reverse complement strand
CAGAGATTTTGGTTCAACAGCCTAGCTTTGAGTCTCACATGATTGTTGCAAAAGATAATGCTAAATGAGCAGAGATTCAGACCATGCAAATAGACAGACTAAAATATGAACATATGAAAAAGAAAAAAGTTATGTCTCCTTCAACATTCATTGAATTGCAAGGACAATAAATCAATCCTTGAGAAGACATGGTAGCTAAGTGCAACTCGAAGTCACAATTGTGTAAAATAGATTATAGAAAATCCGAAAGCCTGGCTCATTCCAAGTAGCTCACATGGCTAGAAAAAATACCCCTGAAACTAATCATGGATCCAGTACTGACTCAGTAGAAAACAACGGGATTTTTTTTCCATTCTTTTGTGTAATATCTATCTGACCTGACTTCCCCTTCTGTTTTTCTTTGATTTGATTTATTCAAGAACATATTACCAGAGAAGGCCAGAAAGCTTGGATGCTATTTCAAAATAGGGGGTGTAAAAAAAGACCCTAATATTATACCCCCTCAACCCTCCAATTCTCAATATATATATGATTTATGGTTTGAATCAGAATGTGCACAGGAATATTATTAACCACTCTTGTTGCTCAGTGCAACTTTATGTGCACACACAAAGCACCTGCTACTAGAAGGATAGAAGGGATTGGTGCCTGAAGGTTTATAATCAGCACTGAGAGAATTGAATTTTTTCATCTCTTAGATGCATGTGGAAGCATATTTGAACATTGTAACCGTAGGGAAGAAATGCAAAATTAAAAAGTCCATGTAGAGAGAACAGGGAATATTGGATCTAGGGAGAAGAGGTGAACATCTTGACAAGGAAAAGGCAGGAAGGAGGAGGAATAACAAGAACATTTTATAAGCTATGAGAAAACAAAGAAAGAAGCAATTAAGACGGTGTCAAAGGGAAAAAAAGGATTGAAAATTACTGGAGATTGTGAAAAGAGAATGCAACACAGAAACGATGAAGACAAAATGGAGAGAAAAAAAAGATAAATAATGTCAGAACACCAAGCACTGAAAGACAAAAGAAAGGACAAGGTGAGAAAAAATAAATGGTGAGATAAGTGGAAACTGTCATAAAAATTCACAACAGGCCCATGCCAACCACAGAGAGAGGTTAGGATTCAAAGTGCAGAATTGCAAGAGTAAATATTCATTCACATGTATGAGATGTCCCTGCCAAATTGGTGCACTGTGAACATAGTTCTACACAAGGTTACCAGACCCTTCAAATATTCATTTCTAGCACTCATGCTACTGATTGAAATAAAACTTTTCAAACCAATTATATTCCTGCAGCATTCTTGATATGTCTATTGATCTAGATGTCAGTCTTTCTATAGGTACTTACCTATGATGCTGGGAGGGTTTCAAAGATATGTTAGAAAGGCTAGGATGCTGGTGATATTTTGGCTTCCTTTATCCTTCACAGGGAGCTGTCTCAGTAGAAAACAATGGGAATTTTTTTTTTTTATTCTTTTGTGTAATATTTTCCACAAAGCAAAGTCCTTATTTCCAGGGCTGGACTGTCTTTTACTTTGTTTTACTTAGGCATGAACAACATCAGAGTCTCCAGTAAAATTCCACTGCCTCATAACATTAGAGTGTATAATGTAAACCTATGCGTATATATGTATATATATATTTATACACACCAAAGTTAAAACACTTTATTATAAAAACCTACTGATATAATAGAAAAGGGAATTTTCATAACAAAACAAATATAAACATTATTTATCTATTTCATTTTTTTTACAAAACAAACATGATAAATCTTCTAACTGGCCCTAAAGGGCAAATATTTAAGAGTTCAAAGAAGGAAAAATCCTCCTTTTCTACACCACTGTTCCCTGGCTATTCTCTGATCTCATCAGCCATTTTCCAATCAGTGAATCAGTCAGAAGGTATTTCCCAGGTGAATTGTTACTGTCTGTGTATTCTGGGCACAACACACATTTTCTATTTTTATTATTTCTTTAGATTTATAGAAGATGTCAGACAAGGAGGGACCTTTTCTATGGTGTAAAATCCCTTGCAACAGACAGATTCACAATCTTATCAATATCATTGCAATAAACAGAGAATCACTCAGTGGTTACTAAACAGCTAGTCTTATAATGGTCTACAGACCAAATAAAACACCAGAGGAACATAAATGCTCCCATATCCTTTCTAGTGATATCACAAAAATACCTCAATAGCTGCCTGCTCTTGTTCCCCATCACAAAAAGTACAGTCATCTTTGCCAGCTCTATCAGAAACAGGCTAGATACTCTCTCTCTTAACCAAATCAAGACCAATTTACAGCTTTCAAATTGTAAAAAAACAAGGATATTACTCAAACATTCAGGTTGCCAGCACAGCTCCCAAGCTGCTGCTTTTGGTAGACCTTGTTCAGGGCCACTGGGTAACTGCTGCCCTTACCTAACACATCAGATCAATGTGACTGCAAGGTGGCAGACACACATGCAGGAGAGAGTAAGGTCAACCTGCTGAACAGACAGCAGCATTCAATGTACCAGTTTAGGCAGATGAATGATGCACAGTCCTGGTTATGTTGGTTAACCAAAAAAACTGCCAACCCAAAAAGCAAAATCAAAATGAGGATTCTAGGAGCAGTTTTGTTGCAGGTTTCCCTAATGTACATCAAGGTTGTCTAAATTTCATACCATTTCAGAAGACTGACCTGTCCTCTTTGAAAATTGATAATACTACATTGCACCTGCACATTTGCATAGCTCCATCAGTTTTATGGCTGTGCTGTCATAGGTATGTGCTATCCACTGATTTGTGGATAGCTAAAGTCTTTCCTTACTGCACTGACATTTAGGGATGTGAATTCATATTTTATTAGTGCTGTAAGCCATCTAAGTACCCTCCTTTTTATCCACACATGTTGAGAAAGTGCTGTACATGACTTTTTTAGTTTTAAGTCGCTTGCATATTCACTTACAGCAGCTTTGATGTTGAGCTATTTTGTCTTTTGTGTGTTTTACCTCATTAACATAGAATGTAGACCCCCTAGTGCATAATTAGCTAGAGTAGGATCCTTGACTCCCATAGATGCATTCTTAATTTGACATTTAGATTAATATCAGATTATGGTGGCTTCATTCAAAAGTCACACAAAAAAAGAAAACCCAGTGGGAACTTACACAAGAATATATCCACTAGAAAAAAATACCTGTCTGCTAGATATGCTATACGAAAGTGCTATCATGTTTATGGAATTAATTCTATTGCACTGTTCAAGGAGAAAAAGAAAGAAACTGTGGCCAAAAATAAATCAAGAGGAGGGAAATCTGTCACGAGGCAGTAAACAACTGTTACTCAAATATTTTTAAATGTGGGTAGCAGTAGGTGATCCACTTTGCATGAAGCACAGCTCTGAAGAAGATATCCCAGGCTGACTTTAGAAGCATTAGGGTGATTATGTCACTCAAATGAAGACTCAGTAAATTCACTTAGGTACTGACAGTGAACCACTTCCTATCTTACCAGCACAACTACAAGGCTTGTTACCTTTCTCAAACTATTGCAATCTACTTATCATGGCCAAAAAGGCAAAGTGTTCATCAGATACCTGTGTCCAGTAATAACTCAAAGGAGTCGTGGACATTTTAGATCTTATGTAGCATCCATGACTTCAATATGGCTTTTTCTGATTTCCCTTGAGAAACCCCAAATCCAGATAAAAAGGCAAAGTTGGAACTGGCTGCATGGCTGTGTGTTTAACTGGTACTTCTCTAAAGAATTAAATTTCTACAAATGAAGTCTACAAATTAGAGTATATAAATTCTGGATTATTATCTGAAAGAATAATTTCAACAGTTAATAAAATCCATCATCTTCATGAAGGATGCACTGCACGTTAGATTAAGACTATCTGACTTCTTAGCTACCAAAAAATGGAGTTATAAAGGTGCAAAGAACACTAGCTCAGCCTGAGAGTTTAAGTTGCCTATTTTTTTGTCATGACTGTTTCCAAACTTTGAATTGACAGGATAGAAAATCTGACTTTAATGTCAGGACCCAAACCACAATGACTACATGACACACATGACTGATCTTATCTAAGCTCAAACAATTCTGGCAGTTCAATTTGTACAGCTGCTTTACAATAGATAAGGTACCACCTTATCAGTAACCCTCTCACTTTATCAGGTATTTTATCTGGCATAAAAGTCATGAAGCTAGAATAAACCTCAGTCATATTTTCTGAGCAATACAACGGGAATGCAACTGTTTGAATACAGTTGCCACTGAAAGGTTTGAGATAAAAGGAGGCAGGCATAATAACTTGTCATGCAAACTTCCTCATTTGCTTCCCATCATCAAAGCATCCCTTTCCACACAGCTGTTTAGTAGGTCTTGCTGTCAGGGCTTAGCATACAAATAGTTGTTTACTGTAATGGTTTCATTGTTGACTGGGGAAAGCTCGAAAATGCAACAAGTCTGAAAAAGCAAAGGCTCTCTGGTTATAAAACATGAAGAACTTTCCTCTTGGACACAGGAACTGTATTTTTGTGCAAAAGCTAACCATAAACTGCTCCATCAAATGTCACTGAGTCTTAGATTTATTCAGCTCAAGCACCTGCTTTGGTGATCCAAGCACCCAAAGGCACAGTGTGCCATAGGGCCACTCTCTGTATTAGCTAAAAGGGTTTTCTCAGCTACCCAAAAGTGTTAGCCACAGGCTTCATATAGCTCCTCACAGATTTTTAAAATACTCTTGAAATGATAATAAACGTGGTGCTATCTGGAAGTCAGGTAAAGCTAACAACAGGAGGGGGAGCTCTCACTGCACCAGATAGTAGGAGATACTGGTCAGGAATGGTGCTTCTGCCTAGCAGGAGAGCTCAGGAAACATCTTTTCTGCCTCCAGTGCCATGCTTTGGCAGCCTGGTGCTGGTGGGAAGGTTGTGTTACTCTTCCAGCTAGCTCCTTTTTTTTAATAGAATTTTCCATTTTCTATAACCACAATTTTAAAATTATGTATTTTAATCTAATCTTTTAACTTATTTCCTCTACCAGGAATAAGAAAATAATCATATTCTGCTATGCGAAAGTCTGCTCTTCTCCTTCTACCCTGTGCTTTTGTCTGACTGATGAGCTAGGAGACCTGGACACATTTTTCATCTAAAATCCCCCACAATTTTGGTTCCCTCAGTAACTCAGCTATGCTGCATGCATGTATTAACACATCAGAGCTTAGCAGTAGGTACTGAGAAGCATAAAGCACTGCTAGAGTACAAGTGGGGGAGAATCATAGTTGCTTTGGTAACCATCACTTTGAATTTCCTGACTTCTTTTTTCCTTCTTGTCTTTAAATTGTTAGCCATAATTCTACATTAAGTCAGGTGTCTGCATCAATAGTCATAAGACTTAAGTAAAATATAGTTTACCCAATATTAAAGCCTGACAACTGAAATGTTCTTGTTTTAAGCATATTCCTATGTATATTTAATATTATTCTCATCCAGGGCTGTTGCCAGGATGAAACAAAACTGAATGTAAAGATGGCTTCTGCTTCTGGTTTGACTAGAGAGGTGATAAAAATAAATAAAACCCAGCCACAATTCCAGAGTTGCTTTGATACTCTCTTAACATTTCCCCTCACTCATGAGATAGAGACATAGAACAGGGAACATCCAGGGTGCTGCCTCCAAGGAGCTCTTGGTATCAGTCCAAATACCAGTGCTTATCACACATGCAATAACCAGATTTACTACTGATCCTAACAATGTGCATTAGAAGGTTTGCTGGCACATTAACTGCTAAATAAAAGCAATGTCTACCACCTTTAAAGGAATGCAGGCTATTTTTGTTTTATAGATTATTCATATGTTCATATATTTTAATAATTAACTATTTGACAGGCTTATAAAAATTTTTTGAAAATTTATGTTGCATATAAATTATGTTGCATATTAATCAAGGATCCATATTTCTTTTACCTGTGGAACATCAATACTCCATTGCTGAAAAAATTAATTCAGTGTTCAGAGAAAGAAAAAAGATACCACAAAGAATGAAAATAGCAAACCTGACAAAAAGGCTTTTATTGACTCAGCATGGAAATACTATTTATAGCAGATCTGGACTAAGGACAGTATTACAAAATTTAATGTTTATAGAAATTTATGCCTCCAACAGAGAGATTTCATAGGAAGGGATAAAATTGCACAGTGATTCTAGAATACAATACGTCATTTGAATTAAACATGAAACCTGATTTTTTCTTAAAGAAATATTAACAGCCAAGAACTAGCCCTGTAAGGTGGTGGGTGAGGACCAGAAAGGCAGGGGGACAAGACAGAACTGGGTGATAGAAGCCCTCCAGTATGATGCTGGCACTGTCCAGTATGCTGCTGGTACTGTAACTGGAAATACAGGAGCATGCTGGACTACCCCAGATGTGCCTCCCTGCTTAACCAACAGCTCCAGGGCACAAACAAGCCACAAGGAAATGAAGCTCCAGGTCTTCTACTGTAGTTCTAAAGGTTGTGCTAACCTTTAAAAATCAGGTGCAGCTACTATGGATTTGCAGAAGATACAACTTGAGTTTGTGAACAGGATGGAAAAAACCTGATACCTTGTGATCTTTATGATACATAGGTATTAATCCTTTCCCCCCAGTCATATGCACAAAATATCACATAGAGCATATTTGAATACAACATACACCAGTTCCTCTGTCAGTTCAAGTCACCTACAAAACGAGAGAAACAAAAAGAAATCACCTTAAACCTTAACTGAGTGGCATTCATTTGCATCCTTATGAAAAGACTAAGTGGAAATCAATGTTCATACTGGGGCCATTTCCAAGCAGAGCAGCAAACAGATTGAGGAGAGGAAACTTTGCACTTTGCAGTGCATCCATGGGATCAGCCTTGTGGATGAAAAGATAACACCTGGGAACAGATCCAAATCACCTACTAGCATTTGACCAAGTATATCAAACCTGCTTATAAAACTCTAAGGATTACACTGCCTCTGAAATAGTGCAACTACTGAGCAAATTTAGAATCCAGGTCCTACCCCTAAAGAAGGAATTTATTTTTAAACCCTCCCCATTCTACATATCTCCTGTTCTAAAATAAAATGCATAATAAAAAAAAAAAAAAAAGAAAATGTCTGACAAGTGGAACCAAATGCTCATGGTTCAAGTCTTGCTTTTATTGCCTTGCTATTACAGTAAGACATATCAAAACAGATTAAGAAGGCTAATGCTGAATTATGCAGAAATCAGTAATATAGAATTACTGTGGGAAAACCACATAGTCTGTCAAACTGCCTGTAGATAACTTAGAAGTATCTGGGGCATTTGCCAGATAATAACCACTGAGCATTTTTTTCCAGAGAATCATCTATAATCCTAACTTTTTAGGATCTCTAAAGTCACTTATATAGATAGAATGCTTCCACATAAATTTTCATTCACTTAAAAATACCATTAGGATGGTCAACACTATATACAAATTCAGATTAAATTTGCTGAATAAATCTGGATGAACATAGAACTGAACACCTAAAGGGATGCCATGGTTCATCTGTCACATTTTACTTTTTTGGGTTGGTTTGCCAGCAGCTACTCATAAAACCGGAAAAGAAGATGCAGCTCCATCTTATATTTTAGAGTCTGTAATTAAAGGACACACAGTTTCAAATCTAGTATTTCAACAGCTCTACCTGAAGCATTTGGGGACTTCTTCACCTCCTCTTCTCCATACTAAAAATCAAAATGCAATAAGATTAGAGGCAAATTACAGGAACTGTGTGGAGGTAAAAGTAATAGGTAGAGCACAACAAGTAGAAACAAAACTGCATGATTTCCATTTAAAGACTGTAGCCCTAGCTCCTGAGAGAATTCTGGACAGGGAAGGCTATGGGAAGCAATATCCAACTTCCCCTGGTGCTCTTGACCAGACCATCCCTGTCTCCGTCCTGCAGCTCCCACCTGCAGGAACCACTGTTTCTGTCACCTGGTTCTAGTCACACTACACTTGCTTTCATCTAACTCAGCTCCTTTCCTGACCTACAAATCATCTACCAGAGGCTTCTGCTTCATCTGTATCACATTTTGCATGACACCATTGTCTACAGCATTTGCTGTACCCAGTCAGGCTACGCCTTACAGACTGCATTAGATTTCTGTAACAAAACAACACACTGGCACTCTTAGGGAGTTTTATCAGAACTATTCCCCAGATATCTAGATATATCAAGCTTGATGAATAGGACCAATTCTTGCAGCTGCATGATACAGAGTAGCTCTATATGTAGCTCAAGAGCAGGAATGAATCCGGTCCACCACATCTTCCTTATATAGTCCAAACAAAGTCAGGTTCCTACTGAGTTCCTTTGCTGATTGCTATAGGAGCACAGCTGCTGCATAAATTAGCAAGTTAAGTAAATCAGTTGAAGCCAATCTGAATATTAAATCTCAGCATGGAGTTCCACTATGTGCCTTCACAAACATAAGGTAGCTGTCTTCAAGACTTGGTGAAACAGTCATTTTAATAATCTAGTTTTGGTATTAAAATAGAAATTATATTCCTATATTACCAAACTTTCTTTACTCTAGAAAAGATGCTTTAGATAACAGCTGTTGTTTTACTGAAAACTGAGCACGTTATCACTTCATTCTAGACAACAAAAGTATCCGCTTTCATTTGTTAAAGTAAAACAGAGCTACTAAACCAAGTTTATCAATTACCTGTCAAATTATAGTACCCTTCAAAAGCCTATCCTCTGAATCCTCAGTTATTTCTTCCTACCCACTTCTATGCAAGCTGTTGAAAGAAGCTGAATTTAATTTATCTAGTACTTTTTCTGGCTCCCATGCTAACTCAGGGATGATGTACCTGCCAGCAGACACAGGAACCGCTCTGCTGCAGCCATACCGGGGCTACCTCCGCCTCTGAGCATCAGTACCTCTCCCCTTTCAAGAGCAGAAAAGCCAGGCTAGGATTAATGCAGTTTCCAAAAAACCCACACTGGCAGCTACTGCAGAGCCCCATAAGGCTGAAAGACCTGAAATAGATCTGTGCAAGTTAAAGAGAACACAAAAGGGTATTTTGGGCTATTGATCACACCCCTGCAATTCTGTAAAATGTGTTTCAGTTTTTGTAGTCAATGGAAATAACTGAGAGCACGTGCTGTCCCTAATTATTCCCCACTGCTTTACCCTGCTATTAAAGCCTTTTTTCTAACATTCAGCCGTTAGGCAATGACGTCGCAAAGAATCTCTGCACATCAAAGGAGTAATTTCTTGCTTGGGATACTTACATTTAGATATTAGTTTTATATCTGAATCAGGCTTTATCATGGCAAAAAAAAATATTAATTGACCGACTATTCTATTTCATATAGTTGTATAAATTACATTATCACATGCACATATTACTTGAAACAAATTGATCTGATCATGCTTGTTAACTACATACATGTTCACAAATTACCTTATGAAAATTTCCCTTCTGAAGGCCTACAAATGAATGTCACACCAAAGAACAACTTCATTTCTCCATGTTAGAGGTTCCCTATCCAGCAAAAGAATATCACAGAGGGAATCAATAAGATCTTTCTGTAAATTTGTATGCAGACACAGAACAGAAATATCAAATTATCAAATTCAAAATCTGCCCTTTTTCTATAATCCATATACTAATAAGGAATAGATTAAGCATTTCCCAACTCTCCATTTCAGAAGACCTTTGAATGTTTCAAATCAGGCAACAGAAGCAATGCCTCTGATCAAAGAAGACATGGGATTCCCTTCGCACCCCTTCACTCTCACTTCTCAGAACCTCTCATACTGGAAGGAAAACCAGTTTGTATTTGGTGAACAGGGGATGGGAAGCTAAGACGCCTATCAACTTCCAAGTGTGGGCCAACATGAATCTCAGGACACCACTCAAAACCTCCAAGAGACAGGAACATCCTTAGGTACATTTTGTGCTCCTACAATAACACATCTGTGTTAAGGCGCAAACGCACAGGTACTTTTAAGTTCTACCCACATCCCCTTCACACAGACTAAGAAGACTGTAGTTATAACAGTGTAGTCCAAATGAAATTAATTCAATCCACCTGCATGTATAAATTCTTCCATAATATACATTGCTTGAACCATGTCTGAAGAGGCCTTTGTGGGCATTGCGAACAAAGAGAATGGTTTCTTTCCCTAAGACTTTAAATAAACATAAAATAAACGTAAATTTAGTTGGCAGTCATTTTAATGCACAAACAGGATGGTAAGCATATTCGCAAAATAGGTCAGCAGAAGCAGGAAATTAGAAAAAAAATCAAAACTTTGAAAGCCTAAATTAAAAATAAATGAAAAACACAAGTATACATTTTAATTTATAGTAGTTTCTCATTTGTGGTCAAAACAGCAGTAGACAGTAGAAACTATTTATCTAATCTTAACACTAATTAAGAATATGTCAACCCTTCCCATATTCCCACCCCCTAGAAAACCCCATGAAAGCAACAGCTACAAGGCATATTTATTCATGACGTCAACAGCTAGCAAAGAATATATTCATAAGCGTGGTCTAAAGCCCACTGAAGTCCCAAGAATTGGTCCCATCTCTCCTTAGTTTTCATTCTTGAAGATGCTTGTGGGAATATCTCAATTGTTTTTACTGAATTGCCTTAATTTATAAGCAATTTCTTTGTAGAATGCAGACCCAGAAGTTGGAAAACTCAGCCTAGTGGCATTTGAAGGACAAGCTAATTTCTTTTCTGCAGAGGTAGGGCTATCAAGAAACTTTTACTGAGAAAAAAAAATCTGCAGCTATTCCAATGCAGTTATTTAATATTTAAAATAATTTATGCTATGGAATTTGACTGACCCAACTCGAATAATTTGGCCCTGCTGCTGAGGATCACCAATCAACTTCACTGATAAAGTATAAAGCAAAATAAAATCTATTTTTTTGCTACATGGCAGTTTACTAACCTACTGGGATAAAAACCAGTGAAAGAAGACCTTTAAGTAATGAAAATTAATGAATGAAACAGACTAAAAATACAGAGATCAGACCTCCTGGGTAGAAAGGTGCAGTTTTTATAGTTATTTTTCAGTTCAGAACCAAAGCACATTTATCCTCTCAGCTAAAGTTACATTTTTATATTTTGCTAAGACTCTCCTGAAAGAAAAAAATACCCATAGCTTTACAGAAACTGTGAGGATGAAAAAAGTAATGACACATAAAATACATTTTAGTTGGCTCACAAGACAATATGTACTACTGAACTTTACTTCCATAATGTGCTTAATAGCAACAGAACAATAAAATAGGATATATTCACATTTCATTACTACATACTCCCAATTGTCTTTGATGGGGGTTTTAATTATTTATTTTTTAACCAAAATCTGAGCATCTGAATGTCTCAAAGAACTGTAGAATCTCTTAATTAAGCCCTTTATTAGATATAAAAATATTTTTGAAAATAATAATCCTCTAAACACACATCTTTCTCCAGCCAATAAACTGTTTGGATTCCACTGTGCTCAAACGATCTTCATGAAACAGCATCGCAAAACACTAAGAACGTGGCACTTTCATTAATGACGGTGTCACTAATAGAGGTATAACTCTATAGTGAAACATTCGGCAGGATGATGAAAAGACAGTGGATTTCTATATGCTGTGAAGCAAACTGAATAGTTACACAGCTCACAAGGGCTTTGAAGAATCATCCATCCAGGAATACAAAGTTATTTGAGTCTCTACAATGCAGAGTTTTGCAGTTATGAAGTAGAATTATACTGTCATTTTTTTATAAGTGTTCAGATATATCTGAATATGCACATAGGTGAGGCTGCAAGCACCAATTACAATTAATTGCACAAGTTGTTATAGGACTGGTTTTTATCAATTATCTATTTGACAACCTGAACCATTTCAATTAAAATAGTCTGCCCAGGTCACCTTCTTTACGATGCATTCATTTTAAATGGAAGACTCTAGTACAGAGTTCCACCATTTCTCAGATTTAGTAATTCCACTACTTAATCCATTCTAAAAGCAAACAAATGAGCTGGTAGTGGTTTGGCTGAGGACCTCTAGCATTATTAATCAAATTTTTAATTTTTATTTAAAGCGTGAGAGTGCTCCGTGCATCTGAGGAAGATTTCCTTTGATTACCCCAGTATCTCTGCCAATCATAGGGACTACTCTGTCTGCAAAGCCCATCCACACCTATTCCTTTCCCCAGAGTTCCAGAGCACCATCCCCACCAGTTAGAGGGAAGAAGGGTAGAAACACTCTGAGAAAGAGATGAGATAGGCTGAGGAGTTGTCAGGATTCGGGATAACCAGAAACACACTGTGAGATGTGTTATGTCCCTGTCACTCTCATCTGGACACTCCTCAGACAGAACAAGACACAGACTTTCAGCATGAAACGTGTGCATGGGCACACATCTGCATCCCATGAATAGGGTGGAGATCCCATGCTCAACCAGCAGCCCCAAGCTGGGAACTGTGGTTTGAGAGGCATAGGTTTCAAAATAGCCAGACAGCAGCTCTGCTGACTGAACTACACCTTTCTCACCTCTGAAAATCTGCATTGAGTAAGAGATCAGTTCATCCACACTCAAAGACCTCCTAAGAGTTGGCAATTGAATTCCAAAAGCACCTCAGGCATGTGTCCTGGCTCCAACCTGGCTTCAACAGTACTTCTCTGCAACAGTCCTCCAGTAGCTCTCAGTAACTCCACAAGAGCCCACCACAGTCCTGCTGCCCTTAGTACAGTCTGCAACAGTGGTAGGAAGAGAGCCCTTGCTGCCCAAACCATGCTCAGACAATAACAAATAAATTAAACACTTCCCCACAAGATTCAAGATTTACACATACAAAGCCTTAGCTTGCATAAACTGAAGCAAGTCTTTGGGCTTTAATAGGGTTCTAACAACCTGCATCAATTGAGAATATACTCCATAAAGAATGTCCATAAAGATGTATTTTTAAGTAAGGTTCTTCAACAGTTTCGGGTGGGTTTTGGGGGGTTTTTGGGGTTGGTTTGTTTGTTTGTTTGTTTTCAAGAAGTGTTAAAAGTCAATAGTAGACTAGATAGAAAAGTTAAGTTTTTATGTACATCTTTCTGATTTCACATGGTCTTGCTTCGCTTTTCTAATTAGATAAAATACTTTAAGTAATAACATCTGAAGAGCTGCTGGATGTTTCAAAAGAAAAGCCAGATTTTCATAAAACAAAAGTCTCAGGAGATGAAATGTTAACACTGTAAGCAAAAAAGAAAACACACTCAGGTAAGTCACAAAGGAATCATACTTAAATATATAATGTAATTTGCAATGTGAAGAACAATATCCTAATTTTATGAGTATTAATCCCATTATGTTTTCACTCCTTACCTTTCCAAGCATTGTTCCAATATTCCTGAAGCATCTGACAACACATGTACACGTCCCCTTAGATAAGACCTCCGGTTGTGTTTTTTTGCAATGACATGAAAGCTGTAAACCTCCAAGGCAAAGTACTCTTCTAATTTCTGCTGACTCATCTAAATCTTAAAACAAACTGAATTCTTTCTTTCTTCCTCAAAGTTCTGGTAAAGCAACAAAACAACTATCCAGAACATGGAACTTAAAAAAAAAAAACAAACAAACCAAACCAAACCAAACCAACAAAAAAAAAAAAAAAAAAAAAAAAAAAAAAAAGGAAAAAAAAAACCAGACAAACCCTCAAAAACTTAGGTAATAACACTTTAGTTTTCGTTAGCATTCACAAGCAAAAAGCTTCATATACCAAGACTTTTCCAAGTGAGTACATGAAGTTGTGCATCTACTAATTGGGCCTTCACCTCTAACTCTGAGCAAAAACCCAAACAAAACCACAGAGCCATAGGGTAGATCAGGAGAGGAGGGCTGCATTCTGCTAGAAGAGAAACAAAAGAGAGGTCATGAACAAAGACATGAAAAGCAGAGAACTTCAAAATCTACTGGTGAAAGCAAACATAAATACAAGTCTCAGCATGAGCTCACATTTTCTGGCTTACTATACTATATATGATGTTTGAAGCTAGCTGTCCTGTAACAGGTAAATCCCAGGAGAGAGAAGATGGATCAGTGATGCCAGTGAAGGTCACACCATGGTGGGTGCAGAGGTGGCACATGTCTACATGTCTAGGTGATCCGCCCAGAAGTGCTAGGGTAGGGCCAGTTCTTGTGCTCATGTTCCATAACAAAAGGAAGGATCAAAGACAAGATCCCTCCCTCTGGAAGGAGGGGAAAAAACCCAACCAAACAAACGAACTGCCAAACTAAATAAAAAAAAAAAAAACCACAACAGAAGTACCAAAAAACCCCCCTAAGTAATCACCTTGTTTGCCTGTTCAATAAGACAGCAGAAGACAGCTACCAGTCATGGAATTCACATGCAAATAAACCACCACATAATTTTGGCAAGTGAAATGTAAAAAATTAATGTTATTAGTAAATAATTTGTAGAACCATTTGCTAATGGCATAGCAGCAGTAGTTGCTTTCCCTCTAGTGAACGATAAACCTAAAAAAGACATTGTAAAGCTTGCAAAAGGGCTACAAGATTTGTTTGCACCAGGAGATGTTTGAATGGCCCCACACCAAGTCTGTCTTCTTGTAGAATGAGAAACTGTCTTAAACTAATGTGTCAGTAGAATAGCTGACAGATTGATAAAAAATAGTAGGACAGATTGATAAAAAATGCTAACAAATTGTTAAGGCCAGATGGTGTTCACCTAAGAGATTTGAAGGACTTCTTATGTAAAATTGCCAAAGTATTATCATAACTATCATGCAATATTCCATTTGTACAATCTATAATTTAAATCAGCTTCAGTTGTGGAAATTGTAGTAAAGAATAGCATCACTAGACAAATGAATATCCATGATATACAGGAGAAGGGCCAACACAGATTTAGCAAGAGAACCAATAACAGACAAAAATATCTAAAACTCTTTGAAGGAATTAGCTAGCATGCAAATAAAAGATGATCTCATGGGTTTACAAAAAGCCTTTGATCAGGAAGCAGGACAGCAGTCACAAAACCAGCAAGGTTCCAGATGAAAAGCACTGAAAAACATGATTATCTTGAAATAGGAGGAAAGATCAACTTTCAGACTAATATGTGATTAATAAAGAAGGACTATGAATGAAAAGCATTTCAGTAACTCCAAGCAATTCCCAAAAAAATAAACTACGAGGAGCTACAGAAAACTCTCACAGTACTGAGAACTGGGCAATAAAATGGCAAGTGAAATTCAAGTGCCAAAGTAAGGCACCTAACCAAGACCTGTTTTGGCTATCAACAGGCAACAGTGTACTCTAATTTTGTCATTACCATTTAGGGACGTAGTGTAGATCCATCTTCAAACGTTCCAGTTAAGAAAAAAAAAAAAAAAAAGAAAAACAAAAAACATCCAAACAACTAAAAAACCCTCACACAACCAAAGCTATCATGGATGTTACTCAGTTTGATGGCTGTCCAAAGGACAACACAGAATACTAGGAAGAATTAAAACAAAAAGAGAAAACTTCAGCAAGCAATTATATATACAAGACACATGCTCCCAGCTTGAATACTGAATGGAGCTCTGGTGTCCTTAACTAACACCACAAAAGCCTGAGATTAGAGAGGGAGGCAATAAATTAGTGGAAAAGACTTTTGTATGAGAGGATTATAAAGTGGAACTGTTCAGTTTGAGCGTAAGAGAAAACAAAAGTGACAAAAAATTCTGTAAAATCATGATCTAGAAAGGTAAATAGAAATTAATATTCTCTAATTCTAATGAGATATGAAGTGTCAAATAAAAGTAAATTAGCAAACAGAAGTTGGAAAAAAAAAAGGAAAAACTATTTTTTTCCAGACCAAAGAAGTGCAGTGACACATGTTGTAGCATATGCTAAAAGTCTAAAATAGCCAAAAACTTTTTAGGCAAGATCGTTGAGTAAAATTCAGCACACAGTAGTGTTCCAGCATGACTTCAGTTCAGGAAGCCTGTAAACTGAGGAAAAGCTAGAAGGATATACAATGAAAGCATACTTTGGACTGCTGTGGTCCTGCATATCTTCCTTACACAGTCTTGACTGAACACCAATACCTACCAAATGAATATTGTAAGAACGCATCCTAGATATTGCACTGCTCAATTCCTTTTTTAATACTGGTAGGCACAGGTTACTTATTAAAAGATGAACCCCTTTCAAGTTGAGAGAAGCTAGCTAGTGCTTTGAAACTAAAAAAAAAAAAAAAAGCAAGACATGAAGTAATCTTGCTTTCTTCAGTGCTCAGCCTTATATATCACTGCATGTCCATAAAGATGGGAACCCTCCAAAACAAACTCAGTTAATGACCATGAGGATATTCATAGGTCTAGAAAACAGGATATGTAAAAAGAGAAAAGTGAACAGACATGGTCCATGAACACATACGAGCTTTGACACATTTTTCTGGGATTAAGGATAAAACTGGGATAAATGTCCTATATGAACAGCAGAAATACTGTCATTCATGATCTGTTCCAAAAATCCCTTCAAACATTGGTGACTAAAGCGGATCATGTGTGGCAACACAGTGGACATACGGCCAGGTCTCTTACCACCCCTACTATTCTGGATTTAATTGAGTGATGGCTAAGACACTACACTTTAAACAAGTATAGTTCTCAACTTTTAGTGTCCAATACCAAAAGAGCTGAAGGAAGGTAGATAATACAGCCTCAGACATAAGTATACACTCAAATGATTGAGGGAGAGGGACAGGATTCACATTTTCAATATATATCAGCTTTTCCCCTCAGTCTACATTTACCATGGCTGTCAAGTTGTCTTAATATTATTCTCTAGAAGCAGTAAACATAGATTGTTGATAGGGAAACCAAAATACTTTAAGTGAAAAATAAGTAACTTTTTCAGTTACATATGCTGCAAATAAAATTAGAGAAATATTTTGTACCATTTGTCTAAAATTTGAGTCAAATTCTAGCCTCAGACCACAGACAAGTGAATCCATGACAGTGCTGTGAATAATTAAACAAACAATTAGCTTTAATAATAAATGATACTTTGATATATATCTCTAGATTGGACTTGTTCACTGAAGGTCTGTGATAATTAATGATAACTGAACTTTGACCATTTTAAAATAATGGAATTTAAATGCTGTTTCCTATTACAGATACTCAAGTCTATTTTTTGAAAAGGTTTTAAAGGCTTGTCAATCTTGTAAGTTGTGAAACACTGATTATTTCGGAAGGAGGGTGCTCAGTCTATTTCTGAGCCCTTCTCCCTTAGAATGATCTGAAGGGCATTGAAAGAACATCATTCAGCTACATACATTTGAATGATGAAGTGAGGAAGTAAGGAAGAAATCACTGCAACTTGAGTCACAACAACCCCAGGCAGTGCTACAGGCTGGCAGTAGAGTGGCTTAGAAGCAGCCCAATGTAAAAGGACCTAAGGGTGCTGGTTGACAGCAGCTGAACATGAGCCAGCAGTGTGCCGAGGTGGTCAAGAAGGTCAATAGCATCCTGGCCTGTATCAGGAAGAGTGTGGCCAGAAGGACCAGGGCAGTGAGGTAGCTGGAGTAGTTTAGGAGAAAAGGAGGCTCAGGGGGCATCCTATTGCTCTCTACAACTACCTGAAAGGAGGTTGTAAACAGATGGGAGTTGGTCTCTTCTCTGAGGTAACAAGCAATAGGACCAGAGGAAATGGCCTCAAGGGCAGATTTAATTTGAATATTGGGAAAAATTTCTTCATGGAAAGGGCTGTCAATCATTGGAAGAGGCTGCCCAGGGAAGCAGTAGAATCACCAGTCCTGGATGTATTTAAAAGATACGTAGATGTGACACTTGGGGACGTGGTTTAGTGGCGAACATGGCAGTGCTGGCTTAATGGTTGGACTCAATGATCTTAAGGGATTTTTCCAGCCTAAATGATTTTAAGATTCTATCATTCTGGAGAACTTACTGTCAATCATTCTGGTTCACAGAACATGCAGAAGACATAACTGTACTCAGTTACTTTCTACTAAAGGCAGAGATTCCATGCTTCTATGCCAATCAATTACTGTAGTCTCATATCTCCAAAATGCTTGAAACACATAGTAATACAACAAGAAAACATGATCTATGGAGACTAATTACTTAATAATCTTGCTGCATATGTTCTTCTTGAACCAGGGTGTTCACATCCTGTTACCCTTTCAAGGATATTGCTCATGGTAGAGTGATTAAACACTGAAACATAGCCAGGGCAGTGGATATTCATAAAAGACAGCACCATAAATACTCTTCTGTAATATGACAGGGAAAAAATGAATCAAAGTATAATAGTATTTAAATTATGCATTTCCATACCACAGGAGAATTAAAGTTAAGGGCTGATGCAGACAATGCATAACTGTCTCCAAATAGGTGAGTAATTGTGAAGAGGTAACTGTTCAATGACTATCCTGTTGGACTGCTTCCACTGGACACAATGATTTCTTAGACCTGAGCAAGACCACAAACTTATGGCATCATCAGTGTCTCGGCCAGTAAAGGCAGAGTTATGGCTCTAGTTTCAAAAGATATTTCAACACTGTCCAGAGGCCATAATGTATTTTAAAATAATTTCCTTAGCAGAATCAGCTAGTTTGGGAACAATCCAACAGGACTGCAGACAGCATTTATCTTTCCTGTACTGACAAAGACCAAAGAATAAAATTCTTTTATCAAACTATATATCAGAATAACATTTCCCCTCAACCATTCATACAGTTCGATGCAAATCCTTATACTAAGCACTGTCACTGGTTTTGGATACATTTCCAGGTTTTTTCTCCTTCATGGAAATACTAGCACAGCAACAACCAGGTATTTTACTTCATTTCAGCTACAGGTGTGAAGATAAAATTTCTATTTGATAAGCAGCTCAAGAGTCTCAGTAATGCTATATCTATTGCCCTCTGAGGAGGAAATTACTGTTTAATATTTTCGTTATGGTAATAGAGGTTTCAATTCACTCAAGATTTTGTGGAGTTAACAAGGGACTAGACTTACAATGCTTAAAGGACAAGTTGTGACAAGATGCAATAAAAACATTGTAATGTGACAACTAAAATGGGTGACAGAACAGGGGGCTTAACAGTGGCAACAATGGACAGTATGATTTACAAAAAATGCATTACCAGATAGAAAAGCAAAAAGAATGCACAGTTATGTAAAGAATTATCCTTCTGCGGGGGACCCCTGGTGGCCTAGTGGTTAAGATGCTGGTCTCTCAGCGCCAAGGCCACAGGTTCGAATCCCAGTCCTGCTTCAGGGTCCCCCGGGCAGATG
>JAWWLV010000045.1:37920023-37941730 GCA_035041135.1 Platyrinchus mystaceus | reverse complement strand
CATTGCGCAGGCTTGAAAGGTAAAAACACCTTTCCCAGATCTTCGTTCGCGAAGACTGGCCACACACACACACACACTATCCTTCTGCAGTAGAAAAAGGGGTAGGGCTTTCAATTGATCATTATTTCTACATTAGAGTAGAAATAGTAATTTCAGTGCACCTAGAAAACACAGTAAGGATCAAAGGTTTGCCACGGGTTGCAGTGAAGACTAGAGCAGTAAACAGACGAGAAGACGAGTAGACAGAACAAATAAGCTCCCTTGCTCTGCCTGTCCTGGCAGGCTACATGCATGTGTTCATATGGCATTCATACGGGTGAGAGCACAACTCAACAGCAGCTCCCAGGACTAACAGTCAGGGTGTTCACAGGAATGGCTGGAGGTATGAGCAATGCATGGGTGTGCCAAAAAGTCTTCAGAAGTCATCTGAGCATTTTCACACTTCTGCTCTGATTTATATGTGAACAGAAGCAATGGAGAATGAAAGATGGGCAGGGGTCATTGTGGGAGTGGTGCTGTGAGCTACAGTGGGGTGGCTGGTCCAAAGCTGTTGTCCTCTCAACTACAGGCAAGACCCCCTCAGAGCCACAATATCCACGGATCCAGCATTTTAGAAGCAAAGATGTTAAAAATAGTAATAAAAGTAAAAATTAAGAAATACAGGTTTTCATCACAGTAGTTCGTTATAAGGGTGACAAGAGGAAAATCCACTCCTTTTTTACTTTTCTTTACTGAATCCAAGAAAACATGCCAGTAGAAAGAGGAACCAACAACTGCAAATTTGCAGCTTCATTGAGGATTATGATATCCTGTAGCTGCATAAAAGTTGCCCTACTTAGGGCTCTGTTACCATCAACATTTTCCCTTGATAAGTATGTATTCATTAAACTACATAAAGAGAGAGAAAGAGTAAGATCAGCACACACATATAATACACACAATTTTGCATGACGCACGGGTAAATCAGGCTTATGCACAGAAAGATGAACTCAACTGTCATATGCACTAGTGTAATCAAAAGAAAACAGTCACAAAACAGCTGTGCCAGCTTGAAACCCAATTATTATCTACCTGAGCATACAATAAAGCTGTGCCAAGTTCTCAAGCCTGCAGGCTCAAAGCAGCCAAATATTTAACACTGAGCTTTTTCTCTGAAACACTGAGACAAGAGGACCAGATGTACTGCAAGCCACAGGTCTGAAAAGTGCTTCTCTTTCATGATTAACACTGTTAATTTAATTTCACTACAATATAGGTACATATTTGCATAAAGCAGTTTTGAGGCAACAAGATTTCTAAGATGCCAAAGCACAATGCTGTAAGGTGCTGAGTTTAGCTGATGGGTTTCACAAGCTTGTTTTTGTGTATTAAATGCAGATTTTGTAGATCCAGTCTAATTATCACTTCCACTGATCACAAAGCAAGCCTCTAGAAGGAGAGTGATTTTTTTTTGTTAGTTTAGATCCCAAAGCAGAACCAAGTTGCTTCTCCTAGATGAGACAATCCCCCCACATGGTGCCCTGAGTCAGAGCACCCATCCTTCTTCCTGTTAGCAGAGCTTTAGGGCTGTATCAGGAAGCAGCAAATCCCAATACAGGATTTCTAGTGTGAAGCAGCTGGTGTTGAGTATATGAAATCCACACTACATATAGAGTGAGTGGGAAGGTGACTATTTCTAAATAACTCCATGGACTGAATACACACTGGTGGTTGGAGCACTTAGTTTCATCCTGGAGGTACATGGTCCAATACTGCTCTATGAACCAAAATGTTAAAACTGATTTCAAATGTGTATCCATAATTCAAGCTCAAACACTAATATAAACAAATGGTAAAAATGGAGTTCATACTACTTAGGCAACAAACACAAGTGCCATGATCAAAAGGCATATCTTCTGCTCTTTACAACTACCTTACTTTTTGATGAGTGAAGCATTAGATAATTTAATGAGAGAACAGAAGAATCTATCCACTGTTCAAACTAGTAGATGCTCAGAGCATGCCTACATTCCAAATCCAGGCAAGAGCCATGAAGAAAAAATATGCTTTTAATATGAGTTTATATAATCCAAATACACCAGAGTTGATAGCTTAAATTTCTTCCCAAGTCTAAGGACAAGGTCATGTGTGTTTGGGAAGAGAAAGCAACAGCACAGAGATCAGAACTCCACGGGAAGCAGTACCAGTTCCCAAGTCTGTGGTACATGTCACCTCAATCTTCAGTCACCCTGTATTTAAGTTCATTCTAATTTGTATGTGTGGATCTCTATACGGTACAATCTATATACCACCTGCTCTGTGACTACATATGCAGCAAAAGACATGGGGACATATTCCCAAGCATGAATTGTCTTTTCACACCAAGAGAGCAAAAAGAAGCTCTTATCCTGCCAAACTTCACCAGCCAAAACCCTGTTCCAGGAGATTTCCTGCTAGCATACATCTGCCACTCCCAAGCCTTGGTCTCAATTTTTTCTGCCCTGCACAGGAAGCAACATGTTTGGAAAGAACAAAGAACACATTGGTTCTCCCCTCTACAGCAGAAATTTGTTAGAAAGATCCTTCTCCAGTGACCTAGAGCTATTTGAAGAGCTAAAGTTGCAACAAATTCCCACTGTGTTAAACCTGGCTCTTTCCAGAGAAAATCTGTACTTGCAGCAGTATCCTCCATTCAAAAGCAATAATTTTAGCCATTGAAGATACTGGTCAAAGTGCCGCCCAACTCTGAGGGGCAACACTTCCAACCTGAAATGCTTTCTACTGTCCAGAGGGTATCAAAGAGAGGCAGGAAAATGTAGATTGGACATAGCTGTGCCAATTAAAGGAGATAAAATTTTGAGGACAAAATTAAATGCTTTGCCCTCTCCCATCCTTGGGCTGCAGTCTATCTCCTTCAGTACACAGAGTCTAAAAGAATTTAGCTTTCTTATTATATATAAAATTTCACCAAATATCTTGGAAAAATTGTGGGAAAAATGCACAATTAAATACTGTTACTTTAATGTCATCAGCAAGATGCTATTTTTGAGAGAATGTGTGACATGATGTAATTCTATGCTATGCTGAATTTTAATGCTGTTTTATAAGTTCTGCACAGATTGAAATTTCTTGGAGTCTGAGAAAGTAAAGACTGTATTTTCAGTGAAACAGCTCATAGAATTTTCTTTGTGACTCATGTGGGACATCTTGGCTCCAATTTTTATATCTAATTAGGTAGCTTTAGCTTTACCCTGCTATAATGACTGACTGGGAGAGAGAGGTATAGAAAAAGTTTAACTTTTCCCAAGTCCAGTTGTATTGCGAGATACCCCAGAAATAGCCACATGACCAGCCCTAGTGTAACCAAGAACAGTGAAAAGTTATGTTTAGCATTCTCCTAAGGGCAGTGGTCCATATAATGGAATTAACAGGCCCCAGCTGGAGCAGCACATTGACAAGTACCTGTGATCTTGTTTTTATGCACTGTGCATGCAGTCCAGCAGAAACCAGAGATGAACGTATTAAAAAAAAAAACAACAAACAAACAAACAAAAAGAAAAATCTTCATTCAGAACACTTCTAGAACTGTGCTGTATAAAAACTTAGACATCATGCAATGTCCAAATCCATAGCTTGCAAGCAACACTACTTGTAATAGTCTCAGGCATTATTTGCCCTGACAAATCAAAATCCTACAACCAAGATCCGAGTAATATGTATCAGCTTGACAAGAAGATCTGACTATGAAGCTGTCCTCCACAGTATATATAGTAGAGGACAGTAGAGTAGTAGAGGACAGTACTCCTCCTCAGTACTGGCATTCAGCAGGCAGAATAGGTATCCCACATGGTCACTATCACTGACACACCATTGGAGAGTGTGACGATGATTCTGGTGCCACAAAGTCACCACATCAGTAATTTCCATATCATTTCTGAGCATTTGGAGCCTTTTCAGCCTCCCTAAGCCCACCATTATGGAGGTACTGCATGAGTGAACCATACTAACCCTGGAATCCAAATATCGGAGATAATTCATGCAGAAAGCATAGAAAGGTTGTTATAATTGCTGGGCACAAAAATAAAGACAACCTGATTTATAAGCAAGGTCTGGCTGGCAGTTTTGTTCCTTGTTTTCTGCACCATCTTCAGAAAATTACTTTTTTTTTTCTTTTACTGTCTGTTTGGTGTTGGTTTTTTGGATTTTGTGGTGGGGTGGGGTTTTTTTGTAATCAAATCACCACTTGCTGAGACGTCAAAGGCAAAACAAAACAGAACTTGGGCAGAACTGTGTAAGGAAAAGCTATTATATTCAGAAACTGGCCAGGAATAAACCAGACTCTAAAAATAAGCTGGACAACTAATTTCTCTGAGGCAACAACACCTGAAAAAGACTGCAAGTGAAATCTCTATAAAAACAATGAAAATAGGGACCATCATTGGCATCAGTCAGGCCATCACATGAAACACTAAATATGTGACAGGATATGGACACTGTATTCATTTTATACAGTATCATATTGCAGTCATTTTTTTAAGTTACTCAAATACCAGTAGTGCAGCTAGACTGTGTTTCCAATTACAACCTTAGCTGTGAAGCCTAGAGCATCCCGTCCCTTCAATGTTTAAGGCTCAACATTGAAAAGTATGCATGCTTCAATAGAGCTGCTCTGGCCAGCAATTGAGGGAAGACTGGCCATGACAGAAAACAGATGACAAACTTTATTCACCACCTGTATGAACACAAACAATTTTAAATCATGCACCGGTAGAACCGAGGATTGCCGCCTTCCTTGTGCAAAGGAAGTTAGCAGAAATTGGAAGAGGTAGATATTTCTCCAAAGCAGACCCATACATGTATATGTACTGAATCATGGAGAAGAAAGATGAGGAAAAAATAAATTTAAGTAATGATTTAAATAAAAACAAATTAAAAAAAATATCGCACAGCAGTAGAGACTCTGAAAAAAAAAGATGGACATGAGAAAGATTTCACATGAAACAGTCAAGGTAAGAATAGTCAGCTACAGCAAAGAAGAGAGCAATCTGCAGAAACCAGACTTGCCAAAATATAGTTCTAGGGAGAAGATCTTAAAGGATCCTGTCCCAGTTTCTAAAAGAGCCTTCAGAGAGGTGAGGATGGAGTGAACAACTAGTACTTTCTAAAACAAGAAGTGCTGAACCTTTTGCAAGGAACACATCTGTTTGCTTTCCTCACTGAGTGATTCTAAAGAGATGCCTGGTCAGCATACTGTTTTCTAGATCCTTTTCTTGAGCTAGTTACAAGAGAAGCAAGCAGTGGTCACGAGTTCTCAGCTCTGCAAAGAGGGTTCAAAATAAGGAAACTAATAAAGCAAGTCACTGCAGATTGCCAGCTTGACACTCATTAGACCAACAACTATTTCTGCACAAGCTTCCTTGCATTTGGTGTGGGCTAAAGACTCAACTTCACTTAGCCCAAAATAAAACATAATTAAACTAAATACTGTTGTCCTGTGCTAACTATCAGCTTAGCATGCATGTTGCACTTCACGGCCTACTGTAGACCAGCTACACCACAATAAGCTCAGCCACAACCTGAGCCATCACTTCTGTTTGGGTATCTGCAGCCAGAGACAGCACCTTGTGTGTGTTCAACCTCAGAAAGCCCAGAAATAGCTATTCAATTCAGTGGGATCTACAAGCAGAAGCTGACTGAACAACCAAAGTTGTACTTTTACCTTCCTATTTGCTATATTTCATCATTTGCACAATATTGGAGAATGTTCTGTAAAGAAAATCTCCCTGCATTTTCCTAGCAGCACACCAGATTAGTTTTCCACCATCAGTTTTTTTTTTTCCTGTCATACTTTGCCTTGTATCCTTATGCAAAACCATAACTTTTACACTAGAAGATCAAAAAAATCATCTAAATGTAAACAAAGCATTCAATGCACCAAATCTAGAAAAATAAAGCTACATTGTATGTAATTATTTCAAACGTTAGAAAACAAATTAAAAACCTCATCTGGAAACCCAAATTGACACACCAACGATTTATGCACCACATCAACTTACCCTTTGGTGAAGATGAGGTCAGCTTAGTAGCACATAGCTGTACAATCTAACCTATAAACCTTAATTTAAAAACCTGAACTCTCCCATTCAGTGCAATGAGGCGGTCAGGCCTAGCAGCTACTGCTGTTCAAATTGGGCAATAGCTTCCAGAGCTAAATGGCATTAAAAGCTGAAAAGGCAAATCAACTTAAAATTCATACCATTATTCTGTCAGTGAATTATCTCATTTTCATAAGAAATATTTGAAGTACGTGGAACATATTGAAGTTTTCTGCAAATAAAATTTGATTCCCTCAAGGATAAATGGTAACTGAGCAAGTAACCTGAAATTTTAAATTTTGAATTTAGATAGAAGTAAGTTACTTGCTTTCTTGGTGGATCTAATGCAAAAATACACTGAATGTTTAAAGTTGAGCATATATTTAAATATCTCACCCAACTTCACCACTGCAGAATTAGTTTTTTCTACCCATTCTTCTAATTATCTTGCTTTTCTTTCAAAAACAAGTTTTACAAATCTAAGAAGGAAACCCTAGTGTTCTGCTAGAGTCCAATCCTTCCTCTCTCTCCTAGTCTTCAGCAAAAGTGTTTTAGCCTTCATTACTTAATGTATAGGGAAAAAATAAAAGTCCTCTTTGTTAGGGCTGTAGGTCTAATTGTATCTATATGACATTTTTCTCCTGCCCTCTTCACAAGCCTGGTTTCAGTTATTTGATAGCAAACATACATACAAACACCCTGAATTAGCAGATTTCCAGATTCTGTTGTTACAGTTTTAAATTACAATTTTTTTTACAAATTCCATGGCTGACAATTTACCCATAGTGTTTCTGCAAAATAGAGTCAACATAGCAATGTTATTTTGTTCATACTGGCTGTGGCAAAGTAGGGATTAGCCTCTTCTCCCAGAAAACTAGCAACAGGACAAGGAGACATAGTCTCAAATAGCACCGGGGGAGTTTCAGGCTGGATGTTACGAAATATTTCTTCACAAAAAGGGTTGCTAAGTATTGGAACAGACAGCCCAGGGAGATGGTGGAGTCCTCATGCCTGGAGGTGTTCAAGAAACAACTAGTCATAGCAGTCAGTGCTATGGTCCAGTCGGCAAGATGGTGATCAGTCAAAGGTTAGATTCGATGATCTGGAGGTCTTTTTGAACCTAAATGATTCTGTGATTGGAATAATACAAACAGAAAACTAAGTACTTTACATATTCATATGTTACTGGGATTTTTGTTGGTGTTTCTTTGATTTTTTTTTTTATAGTATTACTCTTGAAACAAAATAGGAACAACATTGGAAAAAATTCAAGCAATATGTGATAGAAAACAGTACGTTGTGATGCATTGTTGCTTGGAAGTCACAGTGATTAAGAGGCTACTCCTGGGTGGTTTTCTACTGGCACATGTACTACTTTAACCAAGACCAAATAAAAAGTCAACAATAAATTGTTTTGATACAACTTATTCAGTGGAAGCACTGTAAAATAATGCAAAGTGCTGTTAGGATGATTTGGAATTAAATCAGATGGTATAAGAAAACTGTTAATGGTTTATATATGCATGGGGAGAATAGATGCATGCCTGTGTACAAATTATTCCCAGGAAGCCACTTTCAGCTCAAACAAATACTGAACTAAGTATTCTCAAGCTAGGTATTCACATCAATATACAGGTTTTCTAGCCCCAACATTATGTAGTTAATAATAAAGAAGGTCAGCGCTAAACTGGAAAATGTTATTAAAGGTTTGTTATTAGTGAAAACTGCTGTTCTACAAAAATTAAGTTCTCATAATGTAAATTAACAACTAAGGCTGCCAAAATCCCAGGCTATTATCAGAGGCAAGGTAATTGCTCTGGCTGGGATCTCTCCAAAATGAAAACATCCATATTTAAGGGCCTTTGCAAAGTATTCAAGCTCCCATTATAGTCACTTGTCAAGCCAATGGGTTTAAAGTGTCTACTTCGGGGAAACCCGAATCACTCTCTAGCAGCCTGTAGCCTGTCCTGACTTGAAGCTCAATGCAGTTTGCCTAAACATTGGTGTTACACATCATTTAAAGTGTCCAAGGGACAGCAGATACCAAGTGGGGCTGATGGAAGACTTGTGTCTATGGACTAACAGCTGAAGGCCACAAGGAGCGCCTGAAGTTAGGCACAAGGAGCGCTTGTTCAGGAATTTTCTAGCTCTTCACCAATTATAACAGGAAGTAACACATTACAAGGAAAAGACAAAGGAGGAGTGGTTGCTTGGTGATCAAAACAAAAAAATATTCTCTCTTCAGAAGCTAACACCCCTTCTCCCACCTTTTCTTCTGGCCAGCATCCAGAGATCTGCACCAGCTGCTAAGTAAGGAGAATAATGACAAATTGAATTCATACCCCATGGAAACGCAATCTACTTCACATTCAAACAATAGAAAAATAGAGCCCTAACCACTATATATTTAAATAACAAAGGGTTAGATAGTACATGCAGAAAACTATTTTTCAACTTGAAGAGTTGGAGGGTTTGAAGAAGGGAGCAGAAAACACTTTGGCAGCACGTTTATTGTTCATAAGCATGCCTAGGAGCTTTACACTTTGTTATCCTGTTGAAAATGCTGATAAATCTTAATTAAAAGTAGCCTAGGGTATAATGATTATACAGCTCAGTGTAGTTCAAGGTTTACTTCCGAGAGATTATTTCAGCACCACTCAAAGTGTGCAGCTTCACTGTAGAAAAACACCTTTAAAACCCCTAGCTGCAAACCCAAATTCAAGTCAGAAAATATATCTGCAACCTGCCACTGACATCGTAATCTTGTATTTGGTTCTTATCTTATTACCATGCTAAATTTTATTATTAGTCTCATTTGTAGTTTCATTTAGATGGCTGATTTGTGGCTATATCTTGTCTCTCAATAGTAATGAGACAGAGGATTTCAAATTACATTCAAAAAAGCTTTATTTCTTCATCATGCACACAATTTTTACCTCTGCTTCCTCTAATTTTTATCAAATTTGTGGGAAAATGAACCAGAAATTTCCCTGGTTTTTGTAGTTCATGAAATACAGGCAGTGACTGCCACTGCTCACATTCCTCCTGGAATGGCCACTGGATCTCTCCTGTGGCTTTTACCAAGGGACAACAACTGAATATATATTTAAAAAGCGACACACCTGAAGAGGAAAAGAAAGGTCAGGCTGCAGCTCAGGAAGGCAGTTGCTTTTGTGGATGTCACTTCTCTCTTCTTTAAAGTCTTCAGGTACCCAGGGAATCTCTTGTCCAAGAGCTTTTCAGACAAGCAGGGCTGTGGGACTGCACTGCCCCACATTCACACATCTCTCATCACATACACTTCAGGAAATTTAAGTCAATCACAGGGGTGGTACTGTCTCTCTAGAACTCTCCTGTGGGTTTCTTCTCAGGAAAGGGTGAATTTGGCAAAACAAAGACATATCTATATAACAACAAATGAATCCCTTTTTCCTTCAGCATTCAGGTATCAGATGCCTTGAGAAAGAGAAGGTAATGCAAACATTGCATTTTCAGAAAAGCAAAGGAGTAGTTTTGCATTTAACATTTCCCATATTCAAACATTCCTGATGAAAGTTTTGAGGCAGAATTTAAACACTAGCTCCAAAAGCATTCTTGAAAACATAATGGGAATTGTAATCAACATTACTGACAAAATAATGACGAACTTAATAACAGCAAAATTGATGAACAAATATTAAAAAATTTTTAAAAAAATCAGCAACCTAGTCATGACTACTGCAAGTTTCAAGCATGCAAAGCATAGGGATACTTTCACTTTTAAAAAATTATCAAAACAAGAAATTCTGTATGGCAACAAATTCTACACCATATTACAAAGAACAGACAAATCTCATTTGTTTGAGATTTTACTGCTGTGTAGCTTCCATGCATCTCCACTTGCAAATAATGAAATACCTGCTCCTTGTTTATGTCCCCCAAGGCAGAACATGAGCAGAGACAATAGCTAGATCTACATTACCATTCTCTATACATTGATTTGACCAAAATAGCCCTCTATTGGGAGCTACAAAAGGGAAGCAGTTCATGCTTCCTCAGTGGCATTTGTAATTCTTGCTGATGGCAGGATGGTGGTCAAACCCAGGGTGACCACCGACAACACAGCACAGCCCTTCATTCCTAACTCATCCAATTGTGTAATCTTTAATCTCCAGCTAGTCTACTCTGTACTTTAACCTCAGACATTCCTTTTCTATTTCCAGCTCTCCAAATGCAAGGAATTACTCTACATTCTCTTAACAACACTTAAGTTCTCTCCTGCTGCCCAGAAACAAATAACAGGATAAAGGTGAGGGTGGACCAAAAGACAGGTTAGCCTCTGTCTCTTGGTAATAAACAGAAGCAGTTACAGAGAGGTCTCATTCAGTCAATGCAGTCTGGCTTGGAAAATGCTTCAGGATGATATAATTTTAATTGTTTTCTGAACACTAACATGATTCAGGAGCAATGGTTGAAATGGTCATTCTGATGAAACTGAAATTTCAAGGATTCCTTTTTAGCATTTTGATCCATGAACAGAAGTAGAACAACAAAAAATGTTTTGAGTTCTATCATTTTTTCACTCTGAAAAGCCATGCTTCATTCAAAGACATACCATTTAGAATGTTATTTCTTATTACATGGAACAATTAGAAGAGTCAAAAGCCAAATATAATGTTTTGATTTCCTTAAAATACCGCTTCAATGAAGCTGAAATAATGTTTTTCGAAAAATCAGTTTTATGGACAAATTAATGTTTGTTTTCATCCTCATTCAAAAGAGGAAAATTCAGCATTGGCATTTCATTGAAAACAGGCATGCCAAGTTTCAACCAGCTGTAATTCTGTAAGTAACTGTGAAAACAGATTCCAGAGGTTCATAATCAGATTTGAGCTATTGTTAAAAATTACACCCACACCCTAAACAAACCCCCCTCAGAATACAGCAGAAAGATACATGACTTGACAGAAATTTCAAAAAAACACTTCAGAGAGAGAACAGCTTCTCAGCAATGTTCCTATGGGAGTCTAACATGGGCAAAACAACTCACTTTTCATGCACTTGCTCTGAGAAATGGCAGAGTTGCCTTTGCTATGATTTTCATATAATCCTCTTTCCCTCAAAGATCTTTTGAGACATATATGAGTCATAGATGATTTCTACCCAAAACCTTAATATTCAGGAAAGTTTCAAGCAACTTAAAACATGATAATGCAATGTAACTCACTTCTAATAGAAAGGGTTGAAAAATAGGTATTCCCATTTACAATGCCTAAAACTATTTACATTTGTACAACATATCAAGTTAATTCCTACAAATACAATGTAAACCTTTCCAAAAATGCATGCAAGCAATACCTTACTGCCACCTAAACACTGTGTTCAAGCATTTGTTCTGAGATTTTGCATGGCCAAAGTCCATTATATTACAGCATAAGTGGCAATTCTAACCCTGCACCCATAACCAAAAAAAATTGGTTTATGTTTTTTTCTTTTAGTCAGTTCAGCGGTCTCCTCCTTTCTTAAGTGTTGAAATTGCTTGAGTGATTTTAGTTGTTTGAAGAAGATTAAATCATTTGTTGGATAGAGCTGTGAAGCTGTCTGTGAAGTACCTGTTTCATCAGCTACTAGTACATTCAAAGATCATCTGATGAGCTGTGCCAGTTGAATGACTAGAAATCACACATACTGTGGTTTATCATCAGATAGAAAAGAAAGAGAAATGTACTCACACAATTTTCATCTAGTGACTGAAGACACTCAAAAATCATACTGAAATCAATTGTAAAATCAAAATCATAGAATCATTAAGGTTGGAAAAGACTTCCAAGATCATTGAGTCCAACCTTTAACCAAACACCACCATGCCAACTAAACCATAGCATTAAATGCCATGTCCTGTCATTTCTCGAACACTTCCAGGGATAGTGACTCCACCACCTCCCTGGGCAGCCCATTTCAGGGCTTGATGACCCTTTAAGTGAAAAAATTCTTCCTGATGTCCAACCTGGATGTCCCCTGGCACAGCTTGAAGCCATTTCCTCTTGTCCTGTCACTAGTTACCTAGGAGAAGAGGCCAACCCCCACCTGACTACAACCTCTTTTCAGGTAGTTGCAGAGCATGAAAAGGTCTTCCCTGAGCCTCTTTTTCTCCAGGCTAAACAACTCCAGCTCCCTCAGCCACTCCTCATATGACTTAACATCTATACCTTTCACCAGCTCCATTTGCTTCTCTGGATGTTCTCCAGCACCTAAATGTCTTTCACATAGAGAGGGGCCTAGAACTGGACACAGGATTTGAGATGCAATCTCACCAGTGTTGAGTACAGAGGGACAATCATTTCCCTAGTCCTGCTGGAAACACTATTTTTGATACAAGCCAGGATGCCATTAGGCTACTTTGCCACCTGGGGACACTGCTGGCTCATGTTCAGCTGCTGTCAACCAGCCCCTCCAGGTCCTTTTCTGCTGGGTCACTTTCTAGCCACTCTTCCCCAAACCTGTAGCACTGCCTGGCATTGTTGTGATCTAAGTGCAGGACTCAGCACTTGGCCTTGTTGAACCTTGATACTATTGGCCTTGGCCCACTGATCCAGCTTATCCAGATCCCTCTGAAGAGCCTTCCTACTCTCCAGCAGATCAGCACTCTCACCTAACTTACTGTCATTTGTGAACTGACTGAGGGTGCACTCAAACTCCTTGTCTAGATCATTGATAAAAATATTAAACATGACTGGCCCCAATACTGAGCTGTAGGGAACACCACCAGTGACCAACTACCAACTGGGTGCAGCACTGTGCACCACCACTCCCTGGGCCCTGCCACCCAGCCAGTTTTAACCCCGCAAAGATTGCACCTGTTCAAGCCATGGTCTTCTTCAGGAGATTGCTGTGGGACACAGTACTGAAGGCTTTACTGAAATCCAGGTGGACTTCTACAGCATTTCCCTCATCCACTAGGCAGGTCACCTGGTCATATAAGAAAGTCCAGTTGGTCAAGAATGACCTGCCTTTCCTACACCCATGCTGGCTGGGCCTGATCCCCTTGTTGTCCTTTATGTGCTGCATTATATGGCACTCAAGACAGTCTGTTCCACAACATTCCCCAGCACTGAGGTCAAACTAACAGGCCTTTAGCTTCCCAGATTCTCCTTCTGACCCTTCTCACAGATGGCCATCACAATGGCCAACCTCCTGGCATACCCACAGGTGGATCCCATCCAGCCCCATAGAGTTAATGAGTGTCTAAGTGGACATCAAGTCATTAACCACTTCCTCCTGGATTACAGGGGGTTTATTCTGCTCCCCATCTGTCTACCAGCTCAGGGGGCTGGCTGCCCTAAGGATCACTGGTCTTTCTGTTTAAGACTGAGGCAAAAAAGCATTGAGTACCTCAGCCTTTTCTTTACCCTTGGCTACAATGTTTTGTTCTGCATCCAATAAAGGATAGAGATTTTCCTTGGCCCTCTTTTTGTTGTTAATCTATTTATAAAAACACTTATTATCTTTCACAGTGGTGGTCAGATTGAGTTCTATCTGAGCTTTTGCCTTTTTAATTTTCTCTCTACGTGACCTAGAACCATCCTTGTACTCTTCCTGAATTGCCTGTTCCTTCTTCTAAAAGTCATACTCTCTCTTTTTTCCCCGAGTTCCAGCAAAAACTCCTTGAATAAGCCAAAGTCTGCTCTCTGAAAGCCCAAGGGAGAAGTTTTTTTGAACCCCTTCCTTCCTTCACCATGAATCAAAACCTCTGTCATTTCATGGTCACTGTGACCAAGACAGCCTCTGACCACCACATCTCCCACCTTCGTAAACAGAAGGTCCAGCAGGGCACCACCGCTGATAGGCTCACTTAGCAGCTGTGTCAGGAGGGTCTCTTCCACACACTCCAGGACCCCCCCCAGACTGCCTTCTCTCCACTGTGTTGAGTTTTCAGCAGATATCTGGCCAGGTAAGTCTCCCATAAGAACAAGGGCTAGTGACCATAAAATGTCAGCCGGCTGCTTATAGTATACTTCATCTACCTCTTCATCCTGGTTGGGTGGTCTGTAACAGACTCCCACCAGGATGTCTCTGCCTTGTTAGCCTTCCCCCTGATTCTTATCATAGGCACTCAACTGTATAATCACTGTCCTTGATCCCCTATACAGTTGAAACACTCCCTAACGTACAGAGCCACATCACCACCTCATTCCTTGCCTATCCCTTCGGAAGAACTTATAACCATCCAAAACCATACCAACAAGTCCTGTCTGGAAATTCTCTACCAAGTCAGTCCTGTCTAGTGTATAATACAAAATGCAAGAAAACACATTAGCCTTAAATCACATACAAAAAGAGCAAAGTTTGTGTGAGAAGCTCGTGTTAAGCCCAAAAATTACTTCTGCAGCCCAGACAAAAGCTGTGCCATGGAGTCTCCAAAAAAAAAAAAAGAGAGAGAAAGAAGAAAACTCAAAGAGGAACTATTTCTGTCTAGCAGTGTGGCTGCAACCCAGGCATGGATAAGGTGAAAAACATAGGGGTCACCATGGAGCCACTTCCAATGGAGCCAGGGCATCTCTGACTTGTACTCACAAACACAACAGCCCGATGCACCACAGTCAATATTTTTGGGTGGTTCACTTGAGTTTGGGTAGTTGCTCTGAGTGAAAGAGGCCCAGAAAAGAAATAATAGGGCTGTGTAGTGTCCAAATTCCTACATCAGGACTGCATTAGCGGAGAAGCAGCTGAGCTAATTCCACCAGCGGACTCCATACCCTGACAAGCTCCAAAACGTGTGAAAAGTACTCTGAATTCTGCCTACAGCTGAAATAGCAAATCAGATGATCCCCCTGGACCCATTCATCTGAGGGCTCAAGGACGTGCAGAAGCAAATATAGATTTCATCAAGGATCTCAGATCTGCAACACTCCAAAGACACATTTATCTCAGATTTTCCCTGCACTCCCTTGGGCCATAAAGGACAGGAAAGATGGCAGCAAATAGTTAAACTAATAATATCAGTTTGGAGGAAGAAATTAAATCACTTTTAAAATTTTTGTCTCTTAGCATGAGAGTAAGATTCTTTCTGCCTTTTTACAAATATGTCCTCTACACTTACAGAAAACAAGTAGATATATCCTTAACCACCCAGCAAACATTCACTGTTACAGATTTTAAAGAACCTGAAGCTTCTTCCTTCAGATTCAGTAGGAGTAAGAAAAGGGGAAAAACTCATAGTACTGCCATGACTTACCTCATGTATATCATGTGTTCAGAATAACAAACTTGTATATAAACAGAATGAGTTTTTAACAGTGATAAAAAGCATAAAATTAAGCACACTTTTCACACTGTCATGTGTACAAGTATTAAGTGATAATGAAAAGCTATTTAGAGTATGGCAGAACTGCCACTCCACCAGAACAGAAGGAAACTCCCTGCTAAGAGAGGGAATTTTACAACAGACAGTCTACCTGCTGCTTTTTTCAGTGGTGCTTTATCTTTAGGAAGAACAAAGCTTACTAGAAAGCTTAATAAATACACCAATTATCACACAGGAGACACTCTAGAGTGAAACCCAAGCAGATGGCCTTATGAAATTTCTGATCACGTCTGCATCACATTTGGAATTAAGCACATAGGCTTCCACTGGAAACTAGATTAAAAGCACCACCTACCATATGAAGTAGAGCTTTTTATTACTAGTTTGACACACTTTTAAGTTAATTTGTATCCAGCTGTAGTTTTACTTTTGGACCCACCATCCCACCTGTTCTGCAACCCCAAGATGCTTAATGAAAAGCAGAGCATGAGTCTCTTCTTCCAGATGCTCCTGGCTGACACAGTGGCACTTTATGCAAGTCAGAGCAGCCTTTTGAGAGCTTGGGCTGGCCCAGGGATTTACAGCTGAAGTTACTAGACAACATGTCTACTTAAAAGTACATGACGAGCATTTGGCTAAGCCACATTTGCTGCCTTTGTACACTTAGCCCTGCATCTGGATCTACATGATTACATTACCAACTGGCTCTCCACACTCTCAGCCCACTTGCTGCAGAACAAAAGCTGTCTCAAGAGTTTCATGAACAACGCAAACCAGACGCTAGGAAGTCTCATCAAATCAGTGAAGCTGGGAGTAAACTACACAACCTAATTTGAGTGACACCAACTACTATTTTATTTCTAATATTGTCTGCTACCTGTAATTATAAAAATACAAATAGCTTAAAAACACCCATATACTTCCACTTAAAAAGTAAATGTCTGGATGTCATAGTTTCAGGGGGACAGGGGGGGTGGGAAGGCATAAACTGAATATATCCTAAAGGACCAGAAATCTAAAAACCAACAACAAGAAAACCAAACAAACAGCATTAAAAAAAAAAGCCCCACCACACACACACACACAAAAAAGGAAAAAAAAAAGCAGCAAAACAAACCAACCAACCAAAAACCCTCCAACCTTTCTCTTCTTTCAACAGCTTGGAATTTTTTACTCAGCCATGTGATTTCTGCTTTTCTTTTGCCACCTATCACACCCCCCAGGCATGGTCAATCCTCCTCATTGACCTTATGAAGGATTTCTGTGTAGAAAAACAACACATGAAGAGTAGCTTACCTAGCATCTTGTTTTTCTACAAACCAGCAATATAAGATCTTCAGTTGACTGTACTCCTTGAAAGGCAACAGCCTAGGCAACACATAATTCATGTGCTGAAAGCACTTGCATCACCATCCCTAATAGGCAGCCTATCATCTTAAGAAAACACTTTGAAGTATCCTTAAGGCTTCCAGGATGGTTAAGTTTGACCTGTAGTTTAAAAAATCACATCTATTAAGCAACCAATTTCTGCTAGTTAATTTCATCCTCATTTATGACATTTTAGCCCTGTACCCTTTCTCTCAGGCATACACATTATGCCAATGTATACAATTATTATTAAGTGGATACTGTTTTCTCTGTTGCTACCTTAAAGGGAGATATAAAGGGCCAAGGTTGTCACTATAATTCAATTCCAAACTTCAAGCTGTCAAATTTCAGAGCAGTACCGCTGCACCTTCAAGGTGCATTGGCACAGTGACTGCAGTTGTCTTTGACAATGTAAAGAAGAAAAATGTTACCTTAAAGGGGCAGCATTTTCATTTTCAAGCTTAAATTACACTATTTCATCTTAATTGGTATGCAGAAATTTGTAGACTAGAAGTGTCAAAATTATCTTTTGCTCTATATTTTTTATTTTTCCTTTATTTTCCTCTACTCTTAAATAGATATTTGCATTGTGATGAAAATTCTCTTACTCATGAAGCTTTAGATTATTCTGCAACCAGAACTTAACGGTGGATACTGGTTCAATGTGAGTGTGGTCTTTTGTACATCTGCATAGCCAATGCTTACTAACATTTTGTCATGGGTTTTATCATTCTAACTCACATTTTAGTGCTTTTCCAAATGTTCTGTAGAATTGAGGCACAAAATATACTCAAACACCATAGAAAATACACTTTGATACAAAATCTCTTTGGAAATATGTTGGTTTTTCAACTGTTTCACACTGCACAGTATTCCTGATTTATGAGTCTCTTATTGCAAATCAGAACATTACTGTCACATAAAGTTGGATAAATGTATCTGTATTTAAACAAAGGGGAAAAAAAAGCAGTCACAGCACTAACAAAGAGCAGCAGACTTCCAGTAACAAATCACATAAACCATCTCTGACAACTTTAGTTACAGATTAAAATAAAAAGGAAAAGGTGTTGCAGTAGCCCACCAAAGACCATGTAGATATTTTCAATGATTCTTTGGGGGGGGGGGGGGAGGGTGTGGAGTGAAGGCAGGATGGGAGGTGGAAGGATGGTGGGAGCTAGCATTAAGAAAACTATCCAGGCAGCTTTATACTCTACCTATCACAAAAACTCACTGACTCTTCCCTCACCAGCTGGAGCGCTTGCTACACACCCTGAGCATGTGCAGATAGGAGCACAAAGCTGGAGCTCCAGGCTAGAGCAGAGCCTACCACAGTCCTTGAGGGGTTCAGTGTGAGCACATCCACACACAAAATGGCATTGAATGCAAAAGCAACTTCCAGTTCATAAACGCATAGTACAAGAGTGCATTGGTTATTAGACAGGTATAATGACACAGAGAAACCTTTCCACCTCTGATCAGAGAGCCTCACTTACCTGCAGGGGATTCATCCCAGGCTCCTGCATTCCCAGCTACCCACCTTCAAGAAGGCGGTCATGGACAATGTGAACATAGCTATTGTGCTTACAGGCTCCTGTCCTTGCCTAGCACACAGGCTTCCCTCCACTGCAATAGCAGATAGTTCAGACACACTGCAGGGGCTCCAGACAGAGCAACCTGGCTGCCAGGCTCCTACATTCTTGGTGCTGAGTGACCAACACAGGCATCTTGTTGGTCACTTAACTGTCCATAACTGGGAGCACTGAATACCAGTGACTACCAGTCACTCAGCTCCCTCCCATTGACTGAGGAGCTCTAAGGTGGTCCCAGTCAGACTAACAGCAGCAGCAATTAGCATCTCATTACTACACAGAACATGTAAAATAGGGCATTCATTATCTACACTAATGTCAGGATGAGGTTAAGGTGGGGAATGGAGAGAAGAAATTACAGCAGTAGTTTGGATTAATGAGGCAACACACATCCTGCAGACTTAATGGGAGGAGTGGCAGAGTTCAATTAGAGAGAAGTCTGTACCCTCATTACTACTGCCAGTTGTCACTTAGGGCACTAGTACAGACAACCTATGCAGCAATAGGCAAAGAAAAGGAAATAATGGATAAATGGGAACAGGAAATTTCCTTTAAGCACTTTTCACACTGAAGGTCATCATTCTGGCAAGTTTTATGTTTCAAGAAGAAACAGAAATACAGACATCACAGATCTGAAAGGGTTGATATGAGAACAAATGCAAAGTCAGACATTTTCTTTCCTTTTCCCTACCACCCAGGAACCACCTACTTGTATACTGACCTAATTATTATTAAATCAGTCTTCAACAGTTAATAAAGATGGTTCTGCATGCAAATGATACCAAATCAAATGGGTGTCCTTCTACTTAAGGTCAAGCAAGACGAGTTTACCTTTCTTTGCAGACCACAGGGGCCTTCTACAGCTTCTTGATCAATGTCATGGAAGTTTTCTGATGTAAAACTTTGTGACCAGACAACATACCATACTCAACTCCCAAATAAATGTCCAGGAAATAATACTGCCAAGGTTGTGGGTTTGATCCCCATAGGGATCATTCACTTACGACTTGGACTTGATGATCTTTGTAGGTCCCATCCAACTCAGAATATTCTGCGATTCTGTGACTGACTCTTAAATCAAAGAAACAAATGCCAATAAAAAAATCCTATGGAGACTCACTCCCTTAGACAAGTGATTCCAATTCCCAGCTTCAACAGCTAGTGCAGAGCAAGGAATGAGGACTGATATTTGCTGTTTGTCTAGTTCAGTTTGTACATGCAGGCTGTCAGCATGAGGCTACAGCTTTTCACATCCCATACCCTGATAGTAAAGTCCCTCCTCCTACCTGCATTTGGTATAGCAAAGAGGAGGCTACAAGTCCGCTTAGGTTTAGGTTGGTTGGCTTTCCACAGACTTGGCCTACAATCACTCGGGATGAAGAAGCAGCAGGACTATCCTTTGCTGGCAGCCTGCAGTTTAACTGCGTTAAGCATAGCGTGAAACTACAGGCCTCAGCAACCACCTTCATCATCACAGCTGCCAAATACAGCAGTCCTCCCCTATCTTCATTCCCCTTGGCCATTAATTTCAATCCCTACATGCTCTTCCCTTTTTAGCCACTTATTCATCACAGGCTTATGATGAATCAGATCAGAGAAATGGGGCTTTTTTCCCCAGCTGGTTCATGAAGCTGACACACAGGCACTGGTGCTAGCAAAGGAAGGCAGCTGGTAGGGACAGAAATAAACAGGGAACTGTTACAATTTATTTTTTTTTAGGGGGGGCTGTGAGGCAATGCTGTTACCAAGTGTGTTCAGACAACATCTCAAGTTCATGCCATTTTGGGGTCATCTAAAAACAAAAAAGAAGAAATTGCTACTATCAGGTTATAATTGTTAGATCTTCAAGAAGTGCCCAAGTGCTATAAAAAAACATAATTTAACTCTCTATACATTTGAGTATGTTGTTTCAACAATTCATCAGCAATAGGAAACACCTATTTATTTTATAGTGAAACATGATACAAAGGATATAAAACCCCACCTGATTAGTTCACAAGGGAGCTCATTCATAACATGCTTCAGAGGGATGAAAATGCCTGCCTGAGTTCACATATGACTATTTGATCATATCTTGTACATTTGTGTGATAGCTGCTAATCACAATCCTTTCTAAGAAAAATTATCAATTTCTGCTATTCACACAATAATTCTCTGTTCTAATTTTTCTTTGGTTCCAAAAGCCAGGTGTTGCCCTTCAAAAACAAAGACAAAACAACAAACAACCTGGATAAGATTAAAACCTCTCCACTTACCAGAAAAATACATGGTCTCTGTCAGATCCCACCTTTGCATGTGGTACTATTCAGCACTATTTCAGCAGGGGAGCAGTTAAGTACCTTTTAGTTTTTCCAGTCTGCAATGTTCAGCCAGTCAGAAGTTGCTATATTTGAGGTGTACTCATTTGAAATTCTTCATCAGATATGGTGCACAAAGCACATTCAAAATAGGTTCACATGGCTTTAACTTGCATTACCTCTTCAACATTTACAGGCCTCTAAGATGAACACTGGAGAAGATGAACAATGGAGAAGCATAAAAAACATACGTGAAGTTCTGAAAAGCTTCATTTCTAGTCAACAAATTAGTGGAGATCTAGACTAAAATGTGCAGTGGCTTTCATTGCTATCCTTTCCCATATAAATTAGCAGTTTCTGCTCTTCATGTAATTCTGTGTTCTATTTGTTCCTGAAAGATGTTAAAAGTTTATAGAGAAAAAAAAATATTAGAAAGGATAGATCCCAGCTAATGATCAAAAATCTGGTACAATATGCATTTAGCAAAGATGGATAACACACATTTAACAAAAGTATGGAAAACCAGATATTACAAGTGTATATAGTCTATGATTTAAGACTTCATTATGCCTTAAGAAATAGTACTCAGGAGTGATTGACCATCTTGGGGAGGTGAGGAGATGTAATATTTTTTTCCCATGTTATAAGCAATTCACTATACCGACCTTCAGTTCAGTAAAGTGAACGTCTCTGAGTCAGAGTATCTACTGTTAGAGATCTCTGTTTCAGGGTGCCAGAAGAATCACTGAGAAGGCTTGCTGAAGCAAGCCGTTGCTAAACTATCACATACCTTTTAATTTATTAGTGAGTACAGGTATTCATCTCTTCTTTTTGAAATGTTCATCTTTATTGTAACGGTATTATTTCCTGTAATCAACATGAAAGCCAATTTCATTTGGCAGGGAAGATAATTTCTCACCTACCTAGCCATAGTTTGCTTGTCCGAAGAAATGTAGAGTGCCGTAAATCCACAATATTTCTGAATTTAAAAAAAAAAATTAGAATTTGACATAGTAGACTAAGTATATTCACTTAAAACTTCAATGATAATACAGATCTGGATAAAAGAACTCTTTAATTATTCCTACTAAAATTA
>JAWWLV010000045.1:37900993-37919923 GCA_035041135.1 Platyrinchus mystaceus | reverse complement strand
TAAGTATATTCACTTAAAACTTCAATGATAATACAGATCTGGATAAAAGAACTCTTTAATTATTCCTACTAAAATTAGAATTAAAATAAATTAAAACATCCTCCTATGCCTCTATCTCTTTCCAACGGTGTAAACTTGATTTTCATGATTGTTTTATTATGTCATTCTTGCTATAGAAAAATTAGAAACCTCATAAAATCCAGACTTGGGTGGAATGAATAGATAATGAGATCTTTTGATCTAGAGACTGATATCATCTCCTTTATGTACAAAAATAAACCCCTATTTCAACATGAATGTGACAAGTCACACAGCTCCAACATTTTGTGGTTTAATTCCGGAGGCTTTCTTACAGTCTGAGAAGAATAGCACTTCTTTTTTTTATTGAGGAATTCATTGAAAAATACTCGGGGGGGGGGGCAGAAACCACAAACCAAAAAACAACAAAGGCAAAGGAAAAGGATGGTGGTGAAGAGAGAATATGTTAAATGTCCGTATTCTCATCTCCTGCCATTTAATTTAGGACCACAGCCATACAGAACCCTAAGTAGTGAATCCTTTTCTCTATGAAAATCTTCTGCTACTACCAAGTCTCAGAATTTCAATACATGATAAGTAACTACCCAAATACCATTCTCTACTACAATCTCTCACCCTTTGCACCTCTGGCATTTCAAGTTGTTGCAAACCATCCTGTCACATGCTCAGCTCCGTTTGTTCAAAAAAAAGCAATTTTTCACTGTGTCCAGCCCCCTTACATGGCCAAAGCCCTGGGCACTGTGCTCACCTTCTGGAAAGCCCAGCTGAGGTTCTGCTCTAGCAGACTGGGAGTGAACTGTCTCCCCTTACGAAGAGCTACACACTGGCCTAACAGTCTTGTAAAGAGGAGAAAAATTTTCCTAACTTAAAGTATCTGCAGAGAGCAGGCAATTTTCACAGATCAGGTGGAATGTATAAAAGGACAAGAAGCATGTCTAAAGTTTTGATGTACTACTTCCAAGTTGCTCTGTGTGAAAGTAAGGAGTGAACAGCAACACTCATTTTTAATTAGTCCCAGCGAGTCATTTAATTGTTGCTTATTTTGCAGGCTGCAAGATGGATAATAGAGCTCTTGCATTACAATCTGGTATAAAAATAGGAAAGTAAACTTATTTAAACACACACAAACCAAGATATATTGCTAGTAACATTTTTATTGATGTTATGCAATATATTCCAAACACATCTCAAATATTCATTAAGAAAAAAAAGATGAACACAGCAAATAAACATTTTTCCAATTAAGTGAAAGCTCTTTAAAAGTTTAGGCTGTATTCATTAAAATTGGATTGCATTCTGATGTTAACTAAAAGAGACTTTGTGGGGTTCCACATTTATTTTTTTCAGTAATTTACATATAGAATGCAGCCATTTGCAAATCAAAGTACACTTTTTGTGCTGCCTGCATTGCAGAATTCAACATGGACTCTCAACACAAATTTCACTTCTCAGGACTGTCTCTTGTGTAGGACTCCTCCATGTCCTCCACGATGCTTCACAGGAGAGAGAGCTGCTATTCCCACATTCCTCCTGCACACATCACCCTTACTCTTCTTAGCAACCAATGTGGTTCTCTCCTCAGCTGTAGAGATGGGACCAGCCTGGTGGTCTTCCTCAAATACACATACTAAGAGCTATTACTTGCATTTGCTCCTCTCCTCCCAAAGAAGGAGACTGGAATACTTTCAGGATGGAGTCCAACCCATTTCTGTGCAAGCGCTACCAGAGCAATGCATAGTCTTGCTTTGTGCCTATCTCTGCACCCTGCTTGGACACTGCTACAAGGCTCACATGTCAGATGGACTCAGTAACCTCAGCTGAGTCAGTTGAATTCAGGTGAGGTGGGTGAACCCACCAGGTAAGGTTTCCCCAACTCCTCTGGCCACCTTCTCCCTCAGCACTGTCTGCTCAATGAGAGTAAGTACTGTGTGAACATCAAAATGTCACAAAAATACTCCATGCAAGAAACCCTGGAGTCTTCTGCCATTTCTGTGGATTAAATAGGCTCATAGTGTCAAAAAGCAGCAGAGCCACTGCAACAAAGGGCTAGATGGTGAAGTCATGGGAAGGTGACAGGACAGAACAGGAGCACAGCTCTCACTCCAGGCAGTAGCAACCCACCAGAGGGGCTCAGCAGCTCATAAAAGAGCACTCAGACTGCTGTGACAAACTGGAAGCTTATTATAGTGGCAGTGAAAGATGGAAGGTAACTACACAGAAAAATCAGAAAAATTGCATTGCTTCAGCATGGCTCTGAAAAATGGACTTTTCATATTAAGTCTGTGTGAAAAGAGGTGATGAGATGCCAGTATATGTAAAAAGACTTCAGTATAACACATGAGGAGGGACATAACAAGCCAGTCTTTGAAGCTTGCTACTTCACTGCTGTACTGGCACTGTGGGGCAATCTTTCTTTCTTCCATGGACATGAGCAAATACATTCAGCACTCTAGGGGACCAATATGCAAGGCAAGGTTATACCCTTCCCCCAGAGCTATTTTTCTGTCTATAATCATACTCTAATCTAGTTCATCTTCATCAAATATCAGAGGGAAAAATTAAAGTGCATTTGTCTCCCCTTCCCCTGCAAAACGGGTATTGTTGGAATTCACATGAGATGAATCTGCACTACCTACTACTTGCATCAATTTATTTTTTAAAAGCTATTGCTTGCACAAACTGCACAAGTGACAGAATAGAATTGAATGGATGCACACTATCTTGCAAGGGCAGGTGATTTCATCAATTCATCAGTTGCTGTGATTAACAAACAATCAATCAAAATTCACCAATTTCATCTCAGTATTTCACCTAAAGATACCGTGAATGAGGTACTATATCTACCTTGAACTTGCTGTAATTTTAAACTGCTCCACTTTATCACAGCTCTTCATCTGAATGACTGGTGCCAGGAACTTGCCACTGTAGAATTAATAACATATTGACACTTCCATCCCCTCTGTCTATCTTTGAAGTTTGAAAGCAATATCAAGGAACAGGTTATTTTACTTGGAAGAAATGACTATTTGTCTAAGACCACAATTCTCCAAATGTAAGCAAAACAGAAAGTACACATTTTGGCAGTAATAAATAGATCAAATTTGCCTGGCAAGTGTTGAGGGCCAGATGATATTTCTGGCCTCTCCACAAGGACTCTAGGGCACAGTGATTAAAATCAGTGGGGATAGACTGCTCTATCCCAAGGCTGGTAGATGAGATCATGGGTCCAGCTCTTTCCTGGAAAACACTAGTATGATGCTGTCACCTTGTACCAGGGGTGGCTCCTTTCTTCCTCCATGTGCCTGCATGAATAGATCCCCCTGCATCCCATGAGAGGTCAACACTACTTTTAGGAAGCAGAGTCCCAGAGTAAAATGACAGGGAAACACAAGCAAGATTTAGAGGCAGCAGCTGTGAACTTCACAGGGTGCTCTGTCGTTCAGTTACTGCAAAGTACAGACCGCTTGTGCAATTCCTTCCTTGCCATTGCCCTCAGTGGGGCTGCTTCCCCTTGCCAAATGTTTATTCTGACAGTTCACACTGTAGAAATGAATGTGGGTTTTTCACCTGGGTTTAAGCCAAGACATCCTAAGGCCCACACAGAGTCTTCCAAAATAGAGTGCATGGTGCTGCATGTCTGAGTTGCCTGCACAGCTTTGGATATCCCTTAAAGGTAGGACTCCAATTAGTTGGTCAAGCTGCCTTGTTTTGAGTGAAGCTTCAGGGCGAAGCCACCTGAAAGCATCCAACCATCCAGTGTTATAGAATAGAATCATTAAGGTTGGAAAAGACCTCCAAGATCATCAAGTCCAACCTCAGACCAAATACCACCATGCCCACTAAACCATATCACAAAATGCCGCATCCACTCATTTTTTGAACACTTCCAAGGATGGTAACTCCACTTCTACCTTGGGAAGCCTGCTCCAATGCTTAACCACCTTTTAAGTGAAGAAATCTTTCCCAATATCCAACTTGAACAACCCTTGGTGCAACTTGAGGCCATTTCCCCTTGTCCTGTCACTAGTTGCCAGGGAGAAGAGGTCAATCCTCAGTGGGAATCCTTACAGCCATAAATTACCCCTCAGCCTCGGCTGGACGTTGTCACTTAAAAGCTACGTGGGAGTGGAAGCAGATAGACATGTCCTAGAATCATAGAACAATTTAGTTTGGACGCGTTATTTTCTTAGTCTTTTCCAAAGGAAAAAATATTTATTCCTACAACTGATAGCAATGAGTCTTTGGGAGGTACCATGACAGGATTCAGCCCAAAAAGCCATTAGGTCTCCATACCTAGTCACATGTGGCTCCCAGGGATAGGAACGAACTTTTACTGTCCTCATCCTTGCACACAGATTGAGCTTACACATATACTAAGTTTGGGATGCCAGTACCTCAGGAACACACCTGAGCAGAAATATTGCACTATTACAAGGAATTTTCAGTCTATGTCCACTTTCTATGTGGAGCTTCTTTCCCAAATCCCTTTATCTCTTCCCCAAATTGTTTATTCCTATATCAATCATTTTTAGTGAGTGCTTCAAATGGAACTATTGTGTTGGCTTTATGCCAACAAGAACACAGCGGTAACAGTGGAGAACATGAGAAGTCAGAGGGACAGTATCTTGTCTTGTGAAAATACCCTACAAAAGCCAGAAACCGTGGCTAATATAGCTTGAACATTCTCTTGAATGCAGTACCAAATAAGTCTGATTATTCTTGGACAGCAATATACTTTTTCTCTCATAATTTATTCACTGTAAAGTCTAATCCTGATGCTGATAAGGCAATATACAATAAGCAGAAGAACATAATCATGTTTGAGGACAAGAGTAAGAAACCATGCCCAAGCCATTTCCTGCTTTGTCACAAATGATTCCAACATTGTTTTGCTTTATTTCTTCCTGGAAGCTGAAAACCAGTGTCTAATGTTTCAACCAGAGAACTGTATTAAACATAGTCTTTTCTCTACCAATATTATTAGTCAAGGATGAATTTTATAGCCTAAAAACATGGATAAGACGGATTAAAATGGAAAGAAATGGTGGGAAGAGCTCTGCTTTGCAGGGGTTATGATAGAAAAAGGATGCACAATTGTATTATAGTTGTCTTGTTCATGACTGAAGCCTCTATTAACCTAAACCACAATTAGAGCTGTATTGACTGATGATGAAAAATGCCACTGGACTGGTTCTGCATCGGGACAACTGTCCTAAAAGCTTTCTCTGCACTTCAATGTACACGCTTTCTTCAGGGCTCAAGCCACCCATGTTCACACAAGCTTTTGAAATTCTGCTATCCACCTGTAACCATCTTTTTCAGCCTAGAATCTGTTTTGATGATGTCTGAGGCAGGCAAGAGAAAAGCGGCCTCGGTTAGAGAGTCAATGCGTCCATTAGAAGGTCAGTTGCACCAGGAAATAGATCTCCCATTGCCATACAGTTTGCAAAGCAAATGTTGTCCCTTCCATCTAGCACTGTCCCCCCACCATAAGCCATGATTGAGTGATCTTCCCATTCTTGCTCAAGTATTTGGGTGATTTGTGTCAGTATCTGAAATTCTTTACAAGATGCCTCAGCATAATGAAAAAATAGCATGAGTTTTGATCCAGGAAGTTTCCAGGAATCTTTTATACATTGCAATTGAATGAACTTTCAGATTAAAGACCCATCTTCAGCCCTTTGATCTGGTGTGCATCACTTAATTACTAACTCAAGCAGCTGCTATTTCCCAGAGGAAAAGATAGGTTTTATAACAACCAGAAAGGTAAGAAGAAACAAATAGAACATGGAGATCAGTAAAGAGAATGAAATAGTACTGAGCAGTGAAACCCAGTGACAGAACTCAAGACAACAGCATGAGGCTCATTCAGAGGGAGTTTAGGTTGGATATCAGGAAGTTTTTTCACCCACAGGGTGGTTGGGCACTGGAACAGGATCCCCAGGGAAGTGGACACAGCACCAAGCCTGTCTGAGTTCCAGAAGCGTTTGGACAACACTCTCAGGCATGTAGTGTGATTCCTGGGGTGTCCTGTGCAAGGCCAGGAGTTGGACCCGATGATCCTGATGAGTCCCTTCTAACTCAGCATACTCTATGATTCTGTGATTCTATAAATATAGAGTATACAACATCAGGGAATAGTGTGCAAGACATCAGAAAGGTCTTTGGAGGACAAGCAGAGAATGTTTCACTTACATTGTACAAAGCAAGCAAGGCCACCTTGAACAAAGGAATGGAATCGGCATTGCATGCATCCAAAGTTTATTTTATGCTTCTGATTCAACTGAGATATGACAAGAGGAGAGCAAAAAACAAAACAAAAGAAAACCCAACGGATTATAAATTGTCCTAAGGGCTTAAAAGGATAAAAAAGAGAAAATACATATGCATATAGAAATTTTAAGCAAATACCATCTTCATAAAACAAGCAACACTGCCCTAGGAAATCACCTAATGTATCTCGCAGATATCTTGGCTAATTTTGTAATCATCCAGGGTCTTCGTTACTTCATTGGCATTTTGGCATTATCTGATATTGTCTAAAATTGGTTCCAAATGCAGCAGTATATTTTGCATAGATGTAGAATTACATTATCATACTGAGATACCCAGCAATTACGTTTTATTACTGAGATTTTCTTATATAAGTGCTTTATGTTAAATATGGGATTTTCCAGGGTTTAGAGCCTGAAGCAGCACTCACTGAATAAAAGTTTTGATCTCATACATGCATAAGGCAAATACAATGATATCAGTGAAACATGGTCTCTTATTAGGGAAAAAAAAAAAAGATTGTGTTTTATTACTACTTTTTTCAGAAATAAATTGTTCCTAACTGAAGAACTGTTTTCTGCTCTCGATTACATACATGTTGATTTGGAATTGCTTCTTACTTTGGAGAACAACTTTTGAGTTGATCTTGTTCTTAGAGTTTTACAAAGAGTAAAACTGTTGTTCTCTAGTAATTATGTTTAGCTATTTTTTTTTCACATTTTTAACAAATTACATTAAAAACATCCTTCAAGAAAACTATTCCTTAACCTTTTTTGACACAAGTTTCACTAAATAGCAAAGAACACTTAAAATGTGCAATTTGGGCCTTAGAAATATGTTAGTATAGAACTGTGACAATTAATGCTAAGGGAAGGGGAGGAATATTGTGATCTTGTTACTGAGCAGAAGAAGATCATAAAATTAAGAGAAATCTGGGAGGGAGAGATAAACTTGCCATCGCAAGAATGAGGGAGAATATATTCAGCAAGTTTATTCAAGCACAGCCAGTCAGCTTCAAAATCCTTGTTCTATTTCTAAGGTCCACAGCATGATTTCCATACATGTAGTAAATGTCCTATTGTGTATGAGAGAGCTTCCAATCCAAGTGACTGTCTCTAAGTTACCATTGTTAATTCAGATTACAAAAAACCAAGAACAAATGGGAAAGTCGATTTTTTAATTTTTTGTCTCTTGGGGTGACTTTTTTGACTTGTGACTGTTTTCCAAAATTATACAAATGAGAACATGGGTAATTCTTAGATTAGGGGTAAAAAAAACTGCTGGAAGGAAAATAAAGTCTTAAGACTGAGGAACAGGTACTGCAGGAAAAGTTTCCATGGACTAGGGACATCAGTTAGAAGTATGTGCCTAAGCAACAGAGAGGTTCTAATCAAGGACCAAGCCCCCATTGGGCTTGACTGTCTTCAAAAGAAATCAAAATCAATTTTCCTGTCTGTAGTGGGTTGACCCTCGCTGGTCAAGGTACCCCCTAAAGCCACTCTCTTGCTCCCCTCTGCAATTGGACAGAGAGAAAAAAAAAAACCAGCTAAGGATTCATGAGCTGAGATAAGAGCTGGGAGAGGTCACTTACTGATTACCTTCATGGGCAAAACAGACTCAAAGTGTGGACAGTACTTAAATTTATTACTAAAAGGATCAGAGCAAAAGAGAGAGAGGTAAAATAACCTTAAAAACGCCTTCCCCGCACCCCTCCTTCCATCCACGTTCTCCCTCCTCCCCCTCAGCAGTGCTGGGGGACGGAGAATGGGGGTTACAGTCAGTTGTTGTTTCTGCCTCTGCTCAGGGAGAGGAGTCCTTCCCCTGCTTCCATAGGGTCCCTCCCACAGGAGACAGTCCTTGATGGACCTCTCCAGCGTGAGTCCATCCTGTGGGCAGCAGTTCTTCCCAAACTGCTGTCCCGTGGGTCACTCCTCCATGGGGTGCACCCCTTCACGAATCAGCTGTACCAGCATGGGTCCCTCACTGGGGCCACAAGTCCTACACAGGAAAAACACCTGCTTCAGCTCTCTCCACGGGCTACAGGTCTCTGGCAGGACTCTGCTCCATCTTGGGCCTCCCACAGCATCACAGCCTCCTTTGGATATCCACCTGCTCCAGCACAGGCTTCTCCATGGGCTGCAGATGAGTCTCTGCATCCCGATGGTCCTCCATGGGCTGTAGGGGCACAGGTGCCCCACCATGGTCTGCACTATGGGCACTGACCTTGGTGTCAGCATTGTTGTTCCCATGTTCTCACTCCACTCTTCCCTGGCTGGAAATTTCACCTGCGCAACAACCTTCTGTTCTTAAATATGTTATCACCGAGGTGTTACTGTCACTCCTGATTGGCTCAGCCTTGGCCAGCAGCAGAAAGCCCATCCTGGCTTCACCAGATAGGGGAAGCTTCTAGCAGCTTCCAACAGAAGCCACCCCTATAGCCCCCCTGCTACCAAAACCCAGCCATAGAAACCTACTACATTGTCTTAGAGAGCTTACATGTGGGAAAAGAGATAGAGGGAGAGAAAGAGAGATTGAAATAACAGAGAAAGGATGTCTGACAGCTAACCAAGTCAGCACACCAGTGTGCCATTGATTTTATAGCACCACAACAGAGGAGGAGTCTGAGGGAAAACAAACATACACACCACACCCCCCCAAAATACATTTGCAGATACTTGTGGGGCACTGTCACCAAATAAGGGCTGGGAGAAACATAAGTGCTAACTTGAAAGTCTTGCAAAGATGTCTTATAGCTGGCATCATAAAGGCAGTAGTCCATATACCACTAGAAGGACTTTGGAAGTAAAAGGAAATATCTTAACATCAAATGAAAGGAATGAATACCAACACAAATAAGAAAAGTGGATGTCAGAATTGTTACAATAAGTGATAAAAGCATTAACGAAAAACAAAATTGCTAAGAGAAAAAGAAGGTAATAAATTTCCAGAGGAGATAAATGTCATAAGACAAAGCAAGTTCCTTCCCTCTCCTGAGAGAAGAAAAGATACCTCTCCACCAAAAACCTAAAAAAGAGGTGCTAAAATGGGACCAAAGATTGGAGAAATGCACCTCAAATTTTTGGAGTATCACCCATTCTGCAGGGAAAGGGCTGGAGTCTACAGAATCTACAGACCACCCTAAACAACGATTTCAGGACTCCTCAGGGCTCAGAAGGGAAGCTCCTCTGGGCTGAGGAGCTGCCTTGAGTAAACCTGCTGGTTTATCTCTGTGTTCTGTACAGTACCTGTCTGTAATGTTCCCCTGTAATTGCCTCTCTGGAAAGAGTTGCACAAGAGTTTACACAGATCTGTACTGAAAGAGCACTTCCCTCTTCTCTCATATAATGCAAAAACACCACCTGCTTACACTAATTCTCCTTCACTTGCTTATGTGGAGGGATATTATAATAACCAAAACAAAAATATACAGGAGATGTCTGCAGGCTAAAGAAAAACCTTTCTGAGGCTGGACTTTAGAAAGTCCATGCTGGACTTTAGAAAAATGTGCATATAATCCAGCACACTACAGACTAGTTAACTTTACTTTAATACCCTGAGAAATACAGGTAGCAACAAACAGAGAAAAAAAAACACAAACAGTATTTATTTTAGCTTGCAATCACACATATTATACCAGTCCAGCGTGAATTGTATAGCAACTGACAGCATTAAATCCACTCACCAGGCCTCAAAATCTAGGCACTGGTCCTGAAATTCAGTACAAAGTTATAACCAGCCTGATGAAACCATGGGCTGCCATGGAAAGAAGCGTTCTCCCACCAGACTCCTGCCTAGCATCAGAAGTAGCAACCATGCGACCGCAGCACCAGCTGGCATAATGACCCGCCTGACAGAAGATTAATCTGACAAAATAAGGTTTTCTATTTGATCAGTTGGCTGAACTGACTCACTCTGCAGTCACAGATTGCTCAACCCAGTACAACACAAGCCAAGGAAACAAATGAGATGGTATAAGCATGCCCCTCCTGAATGCAGGCCTCAAACCATGCTATGTGCAAAGCCAAACCTCACACTGAGATGTTCATAGGGGATAGGAGGGCAATATGTCAGTCTTTGCAACTATTTAATAACTGAGCTTTATCTCAAAGAAAGTGCCATTTTCTTACCGTGACCATAACTGAGAGGTCTGCAGTCTAACAGCTGTTAGAAAGCAAAGACTTCAGACCAATATGGAGCTCCTGAAATTGGAATCTAAATGCAGAACAAATACATATTTCTGCATAGAAAATTTGTAAGACTACATCTAAAAAATTAATTACGCTTCCAGTGCACTACACATGAATTGACAAGCTTAGCAAATTTAGCTCAGTGGGACTGAGGAACTGCCATGTCTTCAAAGACAAGGTATTTTCGCCATCTGCACCTCTCTAAATGGAGAGGAGGTCTAGTGTCAGATATACTTACCAGCCAATATAGTCTACTTTGGATTTTCCTTATCAGCAGAATCCATCTTTGACTCAGGTACAAATCAAACACTTTCTTATTCCTATTACTGAAAGAAATCCATATGGAAAAATGTATAGATGACTGTAACAGGTCATTAAAATATCACAGAAAAGGCAATTCAGATACAAATTTAGACTCTGCAGTACTGTGTACATCTGATGACCAAAAATGCATTAAATTAGTGAAAATGTATGCACATGAGTGATAAAGATCCCCAAAACAAAAAGGCTTAAAAATATTAGAACCAAGCAAAAATATATGCCCTAACATGTTCCATTTCCCTATCCCTTCTTCTTGGGTGTAAAGGGTCTGTTTCCAACACTAGCAAAGCATGCTTCCCAAATGGAAAATCTCTGCCAATAGATGAAACATTACAGCTGACACCATGCAAGTTTGGCTTGTTCCTTTATTCACCTGGGGAGTTATCACACAAGCATTTGCCTCTGGCAAACTATTCTAATGCACATTGTGATAATGTCTCATTTTGACACAGACTGGCAAAAATTATGCATATTTTACATAGACACTATCTCATGTTTTTCAAGGTCTGATCTTGGACACGGTTAATTGAAAACATGGGTCCCTTTATTCTTCATGCTTTGGTTGTCAATCACCATCACACATTTCTCTAGTGCAAGCCCTGCCTCCTCCATCTCTAAGTCTCATTACTGTATGTTCTCCAAAGGGAAAGAGCCATGGAATAACAACCTGCTTGAATATTTGATTTATGCTGCTGTCCACCTTTTCTTAAAACAATATATTTCACTCAGGAGCTTTGGTTTGTGTGGCATGGAAAGTCAATGACATGATTTGTAAATGACGTAGATGATAAAGAGAACTTCAAGTTAGCATACACAACATGATACTCTTCTGCCTGTAATAGAGGGGGATTAATTTTGTGTTGTTAGAAGAAGTAGCTACTGGCTTTTTTTGAAATCTACAGCAGGATCATGCTGGAGTTTATCCCTTCCCAGATACTCTTTGCATTTCTCTCCATTCACTTCTGGGCAGTAGACATGTCTGCTAGAAGCATCCTTTACCACACAGGACTGAGTCCCATTCACAACCTGAAGAGAGCCAGCTCATGCCTGCATGTACTGTAAAGCACTTCTTCTATTTCTCCCCCAGACCTCCTTCTCTAACACTTCAGATTATCTATTGATATCCCAGATGATTTAAGATTCAAATGTCTATGTACCTCCATTTTCCACCCCTTCCAAGGCTATACACTTTGGAAGCAGAACTGTCATAGATACTCTTTGCAAACAATAGCTTCCCTCAGCTCTATCACTGGGAGACATTAGTCTTTGGAACCAAAAAGAAGTATGTTTAAACAAAAGAAACTTTCTTTCACTTTTCACTGCATTTGGATTCTATTAGAGAATTTTTAATCCATATTTTATTTTAAAACTGAGATATTATTGACTGCTCAATGGCACATGTATAAATAGCAGGAGTGAATGAATCAGAGCTCTGTAGCTGCAAAAACACACAAAAATAATTATGTTCTCTGTGCTTTACTGGTGTTTTCTCATTTTAGCATATACACTGATGGTTACTCTTCACAGAGTACCAGGATAGTGAAAACTCCTACAGAGTCACTGGTTTCCTATTACTGCAATATTGCTGGAATCTGATGGAGTAGAGCCAATAATACTGTCGAAATAATCAAACAAAAAAATTCCTGGCAACAACATGTAGAGATGAAGGGGAAGAACAAAATTCAAAAGATACCCAAATGACAGTGTATAAAATATGACACAAATATCAAGACAAAGACAACTCCTATGATAAAGAGGAAGCAAGGGTCCTTGCATTTTATATCTTCCTTCTTCCAACTTCCAATTTAGTGCACTGAAATTTCTGGATTATGTAACCTCTTCAGTGATTGCACTTCTGTAATGAATTAAATATAAAAATGAATGACTGAATCAATATAGCTATTAATGATGATAGTAAAGGCTAGAAAAGAAGCTGCATCTGCTAAAAAGGACATCACTGAAATAGTTGAGCAAGCCTTAAAATTATCAAAGTACTAAGTTTCAGAGTTAATAACCCCTCAAATGAGGTTCTCATATTTCACATTGTCAAGATCATGAGTGAAGGCACACTTCCCTTCACATTTTTCAAGATTGTCTTTGCAGCAATGAGTCAAGAGACAATTTTCCCTTTAAACGAAAACTCAGATTCCAAAACCAAATTTTATGGCAAAGGATGAATTTCAAGATGTTAAATTCTAGAAAATAGAAGACATTTGCTAAATTATCCTTATCCTACCATGTTTGTGCTAGGAAATCAGCATTTTTTTTCAAAGTCTTAACACCTTTCTAGAAAAGATTATGTGAACATAGCTTTAATTACAAATTATATCAGGTTTTATTAGGCACATTCCTAATCTTCCCCAAAGAAAATTATGAGCAGTTTTCCAACAAGAACTGAATCATCTCCAGAGATACACATACGTACTTAAATCTCAGACCAGATAGAGCTTTAGGACTGTAAAAATATGGATGCTTATTAAGTTTCTGCTTAACAGCATAGCCAATGTTTCAAACAAAGCTCTAGCTGTGCTCTTTTTCTGCCAGAAAAAGTGAACTTTACTGCCTTCAAGCAACTGTGGTCTGGAAAGCAACACTAGCCAACATCTATCACCGACTAATGTTTAAACAAAAACATATTCTTCCTTTCTCATACTTTCCTTTTTGCTATCCCTTATAAAGTGAAGTGTTCCTTTTCTTCCAGCCTTTCCTCAAAAAGCCCATGGCCCCACATGACAATGTGCTACTGATCCTCGAGCATGAGACTAAGTCATCACACAGGATGCAGTGATCCCTCTAATTAGGGTACGAAAGACATGATATTTTTGAAGGCCATCCTTCTCAAAGAAACACATTTCTTCATAATTTCACCAGATATAACACATTTATGGTGCCAGCATAAAGTCAGAAATTGACACCATCTCTTGTCCACTGCTTCACTTACATCTTAGTCACTGCCCTGCAAGGAAACGTGCTGGTCTTCATTTCTGTGGTGGTCACTATAAGGTTTGAGTGGTATTAACTAAGCTGGAGCAGTTCAGAAAGAACTACAGCCCATGGGAAGGATTCACACTGGAGCACTTTGTGAAGGACTGTATCCCATGGTAGGAATCCCACTCTGGAGCAGGGGAAGAATGTGATACGCGGCAGAGATGAAACGCTATGAACTGACTGCAACCCCCATTCCCATTTCACTGCACCGGCTGGGGGGTGGAAAAGGTAGAACAGTTAAGTGAATTGAGCCTGAGAAGCAGGTGGGGAAAGTGGTGTTTGGTTCTGTTTTTGTTTCTCACTGTCCTACTCTGTTTTTAACTAGGAGAAAATTAAATTAATCTTTCCCAAGTTAAGCCTGTTTTGCCTATGATGATAATCAGTGAGTTATCTCTCTGTCCTTATCTCAACCCATCAGTTTATTTTCTTCCCCCATCCTGTTGAGGAGGGAGAGTGAGACAGCAGCTGAGTGGGCATCTGGTAGCCAGCCAAGATCAAACTTCCTAATAATAGCAACTACCCCCCACCAGTGGAAAAAGAAAAAACAAAGAAGCACTTCTGTAGCACATTAGAGATCACTTCAGCTCTCAGTGAACAGGCAACATGAACATGTGGGCTGAACAACTGCCTGTCTGATGACAGACCCACTCCTGCTTCTGCCCTTACCTTTCAGAAGATAATCCAAACTCAGCTATAAGAAGGAATATGGGACAGCACATTTCCAGTTTGGGGGATTCACATGTTATCTTCATTTGTTGTTCATGCTAACCAAACTGATTATTACCAACAGATAAATAGCAGTTATGTCCCAAAGAGAACAAACAAAGAATTTTCCAGGAAAACAAATTTTTTTCAGCAGGGGGAATACTTCATAGCAGCAGAAGCGTAACATTTTATGCAGATATCTGATTGCAAATCAGTGGTACTATCATCAATGCTTTGGTTTGCTTATTTTTTAATAGGAATATATAGTTTTGAGGTGAATCTTGGGGAATATTTTAGGGAAAGAAAAGAGTGGATAGCTAAAGATCCTTCAAGCTGCAAATCTGAACTCTCCTTACAACAAAAGATGGAGTGACACTGTCAGGCATCAAAAGGTTTGGCTTGAGAAAGTTGTTTCAAACTGAGTCACACTTTTTCTAATCAAGAAGCTCCACTTCAAAGGACACGGGAGTAACATCATATCAATTGCTGCATGCAAGGTTTTTCCTCCATTGTTTTTTTCCAGAGAAAGATGATTACAGAGTGGCATATGTGAGGGGGTACAAACTCCCTCCTGTTTCTGTTACCTTTAGCAACAACCAGTCAGTTTCCATCAAATTTGACAGAGAGAGGAAGTCAAAAATCTACTAAATTCCTACAGTGTTTTTGAAGGCGGGAATCAGAGCAGAGATCTTAAATTTGATCAGTACCCCCACTGAGAGAAAAGCTAAATTCTGAGTTTGGCTTGCAACACACAAAGAAGAATACACACATATCAGAGATATTATAAATGAGACTCAATTGCCTTTATCTCCATTCAGAAAACCAAATTTCACACCTAACTAGATGCCAGAGGATCAAACTACACTCCAAGTGACACACACACATCCACACCCACAAATCCTCTCAGTACACCAGGCTTCACAAGTTTCACTGTTCCTGAATGTACTTCAATGTTAAAAACTATTATGGGTTTCTTTCCTTTCTTCAGCAACAAAAGCACTCTAAGCTCACTTACACAGCATTCCTATTTGGACTGACCCCACAAAGCTGGGGGACAGCTTTAAAAATAAAAATATCAAGCTGTCAGTCAGCAGTCCCTGAGCTATTTGGCTCACCTGACACAGCCTCAATCTGCCCTGGGAGAAAGTAAGTGGGTGTGTAAATGCAAAACATAACATTTCAAGTAATCTGTTTTGCATGCAGCGTAACAGTATTTGCCATACTTATTCAAAACCACAGATCATTTCCAGGGAGAATACGACAGGATAAAAAAGACAAATCACCCCACTGCAAGCCAAACGCCTCTCCATCTCTGCAGTAAAAAACTGAGGAAGAATGGAAGTCCAGGGATACACACACCAGGATGACCTGCACGTATTCCCTTATACATGTTTAAGTAAAAAGGGGATTTTAATCTGAATTCCAAACTCACACTGCACGCTGCCATGTGAAGACAGTTTCTTCTTCCATACACAGTTGCAGCAGTTTAAAACAGGATTCAAAATCTGATAATTTATGCCACTTTATGCATTTGCTGACAAGAATACAGTTCTACAATTTATAATTGTTTCCTGGGGTTGCTACTGTGCATGGCTGTATAAAACAGGGTGTCAGTATTAGTCCCTTGCAATGCAAGAGGGAATTAACACTACTATATCAAATGTTCGGTGTCAACAAGTAAATCATCGAGAAGAGTTGACGAGCTGAAAATTGAACCTACCTTTCAGTAGGGCTGGAAGACCGACAGCCTTGATGGTTACCATAGTAATCCTGTGGCAGTTTCAGATTTATTGCCTTGTACTTCACAGTTAAAAAGGTTCTTCAGTTACCTTCTGCACTGTTTCCAGAGTCAACAGGAATGCTATGATAGATGTCCACTACCCAAAAGATATATTCAAGAGGATGTAATGCAGGAAAGCTGTACTTTAAATGCAAATTACATGCTTTTTGCCCCTTTTAGAATATTAAAAAGTGATTTCAAAGGAATGAAAACAAAGAACTCTGACCTCTGACACCATGATTCTTTGCTGTACAGATCACAATTTTCTGTGGGACTGCCTACTGCATATATAAATAGCATGAAACTGAAAATGAGGTAATGAATTCTACTAAAGATAGTCTGAGTAATGCATTGATTATGAAAATAAGCATACAACTGAGCAATTACTGGAGCAGACAGTCACAGGGTCTTGTTCAGTATATTTAGATCATTCTGTAACCACTAGAAATTAAATTATTTCATTATATCTAATTTATATCCCTTTATATTTTCCCTAACAAAACAGAATATTGCTATGTGGAATAAATATTAACCATTAGTATTCCAATATTCACATGCCACACCATAAAGAGTGTGCATTAGTGTTGCCAGATTGCATTAGATTTTAGTGTACCTCCATGATGGGCTTTAAAGGAAAACACTTATAATTTGCCTTTTATTGCAACCCTAAATATTGCTAGCTACTCTGTTCAGCCACGTCTTAAAAAACAACTTCTTCTCTTCCTAGTAAACATTGCAATTCATGAAATATTTCATTTTATTTTACTGGATTGTTTGTGTCCATAATTCTCTTTGATTGCACAGCAATAAAAGACTGAGGAAACATAGGCTATCTTTCCTATCAAGTGCAGAAGCACCAGGCACTAATTTGTGTATTAGCAATTCCCGTGTGAATACTACATTATTGATTCTGCCATCTAAATTCCACTGTTTGACAGGAAGGATATTGTGTGTAGGATTAATAAAATTATTACCTCAAGCAATATTTTTTAAAGCATTGATTGTGTACTTTTACTTCAGAAAAGCTTCTCACGAATGTAAATTACAATGTGAAAACAAAACACTTCTGTGGTGCAACATAGTAAATACAAATGAAGATACGCTGCGTGACATAAATTCTGTAGTATGCCTGAGGATTAAAACATCAGGCTAAAATTGCTTTTAAAAGGCAAAGGGAGATGCATACCTTATGGATGGTTAGTGCAAAAGGACTCAACACTCTTCTGATCAGTAGAACACACTCTCTATTGACATTGCAAGGTATGCTATCCCAAAGACAAATAGCAGAAGGTTTACAGTCTTCTGTTTGCAGCCATGAAGCCCAAATTTTGTGACCTTTGTACTGCAGAATCAGAGCCCCCCTTCAAGTGTTCTCCTTTAGAGACAAATTGAGAAAGCATTATCAAAAGTGACATCTCTTGCTCATAAGAAAAATAAAGATGAGACTTCAGCTGGCTTATTGTATCACAGAAATACCAAGACATCCTGACGTAGGGTTCTCTACAAGACACGGTTACACACGAGAAGGTGCCATTTATTTTCATTAAACCTCGGCAGCCCATTCTGCCTTCATGGTCACCTCACCAGGAACCACCCTACCGAGAGAATCTCTTAGCTTTAAATCAAATGTATTTTGAAACAAATATAAAAGGAAAGAGAAGAATTAAAACAAAACAAAGCAAAACCAAAAAAATACACACACATAAAAAGCCAACACAGGGTGACAAAGCAGATATTAAAAAACTCTAAAAAAATGTATGCATTTCCCCTCTGCCAGGCCCGGCCTGACTGTAACTAAAGCAGCCTAAATGAAACGAAAATTTCATCAGGTCAGGCCATGGTTCCTGCCTCCATATGTCCTTTCTCTAACAGCATGCTTCTTAATGACTCTGCATGCAGACAACAGGACAGACCAAATGGAGTTCTACACCCAGCAACAGGGTCTGTGGCAGTGGCTCTGGGCTGCAGCAAGGCTTTGGGCAGGACTAGGGTGTGGGTGTACCAGCCCACACCCTGACTGTGGGAGTTGCATGCTCTGCCATACAGGCAGCAAACCCCAGCCCCTCATTCACTGGAGCCAGGCCACCTGATGGAGCCAATGCTGCCTCTCACCATCCTCAGGTTTTCCTCTAGCAGCAAAGGAGGTGCAGTAGGTGAGCAGGCTGCATCCTGGTCTTTTATTTACTTTACTTTTTATGCTGACCAGAGATCTGATCCTCATAGTTTACACATAGACCCAGAGGCACTGAATCTACAAAGCTATAATACATTATCACAACCAGTGATTAATTGTATTCCTGTCCATTAATTGCTGTACAGTGGGTGGAGGGTCCTTGCACCCTCCCCATCTGGCCCCATGCACACCCATACAATATAACAGTGTCTCAACTGTGGTCCTATTTCTCCCTCCAGATTTCAATGTAGCAAAATATAAAGCTACAAAGCTGATGGATTATGTTTCTTACCGTATATTATTATCTTTGTAAAAAGTGTGTTGCGTGGAGGGATCTAAAAGAGTCATTCCAAGACCAAAGCCTGGTTAATGCTCCTCAGGAATGATAGGTTCAATCCCACATCATTCCTCCTCAGGAACGAGTCCCAGAAAATTAATTTCTCAGTGGCTGACCGAGAAACACA
>JAWWLV010000045.1:37887657-37900893 GCA_035041135.1 Platyrinchus mystaceus | reverse complement strand
AGAGATCTGATCCTCATAGTTTACACATAGACCCAGAGGCACTGAATCTACAAAGCTATAATACATTATCACAACCACTGATTAATTGTATTCCTGTCCATTAATTGCTGTACAGTGGGTGGGTGGTCCTTGCACCCTCCCCACCTGGCCCCATGCTCACCCATACAATATAACAGTGTCTCAACTGTTGTCCTATTTGTCCCTCTAGATTTCAATGTAGCAAAATATAAAGCTACAAAGCTGATGGAGTATGTTTCTTACCGTATATTATTATCTTTGTAAAAAGTGTGTTGCATGGAGGGATCTAAAAGAGTCATTCCAAGACCAAAGCCTGGTTAATGCTCCTCAGGAATGACAGGTTCAATCCCACATCATTCCTCCTCAGGAACGAGTCCCAGAAAATTAATTTCTCAGTGGCTGACCGAGAAACACAGAATCAGGTGTTATAAAAGTGAAGGATGGCATTAATAAAACATAAGGAGTAGAAACAGATCAAATATGTAAGATTCAACAGTTGGTTGTCAATGAATTCATGTTTCCTGTCAGACACCATTACAGGCAGTTCTAATCACCCTCACCAAGAAACTTTTCAATGCACTATATTTTAGGTCACAAAAATATTTATTTCTGTTTTCTATAAAAACTATTAACACACTTAAATGCAACTACATGTTTCTTTTTGTCCCCTTATTTCTCCTGGCCAAAAGAATTTCTATTCTGCAAAGGGCAGGAAGGGATCAGAGATTAATTCTCCTTATTGACTGTATACACCAGTCAATGCTGGGTCCTTTTGTCTCTGTGCAATGACAACAATGTGACATTTCCAGGCACCAAAGCTTGCTGGCATCATGAGTCATTTTAATGTCGTTTTCTGTACCTTGTTTATCAGCAGCCATTTAAGCAACGAGGCTGTGAAGGAAAACAGAACTCAGCAGACCCCAGCTTTGCCCATAACTTTGCCCACCCTTAACAGCCTTGGGACAATGCAGTGCTAGGCTTGATGCAGAGCTTCCTGCGTATCAGCAGTCTCATTGTTTGCTATGCTGCAGATAATAAAAATAAAATTTTTTGTATTGCACATGCAATCACAAGATACAATGTGAACTGAAATGAACTGACAGCAAGATGCAACTTTTATCCTGCATCAGAAGCTATACAGAAACCATTAGCATTTTCCTCTGCAGGAAAAAGCCCTGAGATAAGTGAAAAATACTACCTTGTGGGTATGGTGCTGCTGACTAGCCAAAGCATTTTCATTAGCTTGGTACATGTTAGTACTGACAGCGAGAAACTCTTGGTAATAAGAGAGCTGGGCGGCAAAATTATACCAGTGTCCCGTTAGAGAAATCCTTCATAATCTTTTCTGGTGCTATGGAAGGAAAAGAGGTTGCTACTGAGGAAAGGGGTCTGTGAAGCAAAGAGTACAGGGATCTCTTCACACACACATATCTACCAAGAATGATGACATCTTATGATGTCCTTTCAAGGGCTGCTCCTGCAGAAAGCTTTGTTGTATGGAAAACAGGCATGGGACCCAACTCTTCTCACCACAAGAACTGAGGAGCTGTCCAAAAGGAGAACAGAACTAAAAACCTTACCCTGCCCAGCAATTTAAGGATAAATGGAAGGAGTGAAAAAACAGCAATAAGTGTATAAATGCCAACAAGTCAATAAAAGTTGCTGGGTTAACAGTGGTTAGCTGAAGCTGTCACTTGCTGGAGTAACTGGATCGTGAGCCAGCATTTGATTAAAAAAAAAAGTAATCAAGATTACCTCTTTGATTTAAAATTGAATGTCCAGCTAGTTTTAGGAGTCAATATAAATAAAAGAGCAGCTATTTGCAAAAACAGAGACATTGTCCAGCTCATTCCAAACTGAACGGAAAAATGTATCTTGCTGATTAATTTAATATTGTTAACAGAAAATTATAACGGTTTATCAGGGCTGCTTTACCAATGTACCTTAAGCTACTACCATCACACCAGAGACTATAGAAATACTTATTTTCTTTCAAAATATGACTCAGCAGGGGAAGAATCTATCACTGCCAGTTCTTCCTTCCTAGCAGGTGAACTATATGGACCTTAAGTAAAAATGGGGCTATACAGATCTCATACTAAAAGGAAGCTTTTGGTCATAGTTAGAAGAAGAACATTTAATGATAAGGTGCTTTCCCCTTCCCTTGTTGTTCCAATGACATGGGAAAGCTAAAAATGTCAAAATGCATCAGTGTTTTTTTAGCTGTGGCTGTAAGACATGAGCCAGGTAATTTTTATTCCCTTCATGAGTGGTGATGCAGGTGCACTCAGAAAGATTTCCTGTAAGGCATTTTAGATAGAGGTGTCAGTTAAGACTGGGGAGATGAGGCAGTAGGATTTGAGAAACAATCAGCATATGAACAGAGAGAATAAAATCATTTAGCATTAGCCAACCTCTTGGATTAGCCATAATGGAACAACTAAAATACCAGACAAGTTCCAGAGCCATTTGCATTTTTGTTTCTGGTTTAGATGACAGGGATAGCTGTGACGGAGCAGTAACATTTGCAACTAGGATGAGCACAAAAGACAAGGTGCCTTCCTTCATTTCTACCACTCTGCAGCCAGTGTGAGATCTTTGATCAGACTTCAAAAGCCTTAACCTGCACTGTTACAAGCTGAATCAGCACATGGAGGATAAGGAGTGAGGGAATGAATGGGATACGACCAACTGAAAACCTGCTCAATTCTCTCTGATTCTGAAAAGATTTCCTAGTAACAGGTGAGTTCAACTCATTCACTTTCAAGGCCTGAAAGAGTCTATTTTTTCACAGCTTCTTAGCTGCAGTGGGAGAGCAGCCTGGAGGAGTGTTAACACTTCCTTTGTTCCCAGGACCTGAACTTAGCTAAATTTTCTTATGCAAACAGGTTAAGAATTAATTTTTTTTTTTCTTACCAGCCATCTTTTCAACTTTTTTTATCTAGCATGACTATCCTTACCAATAGTAGCGTGCAATAGCTGCCTGTAAAAAAGAAACAATTACATAAACATTGAAGGAATTATGCACTGTATTTTTGAGTGCATTTTGAGGCCTTTGTCCTGTGCTTACCGGAAAACAAAGATTTGGTGCAAATATTTCACTCAGTATTCAAAATACTAAAGCACCTCATGATTACACAGCTTCAATTTTAAAAAGCCTATTCTGGTACAATTTTTACGGGATTTAAAAAAGATGGAGTCAGAATTTTGGAGCTTGGATAAATGAGCTTTTGGTCTGCCTAGGCATCAGAATTACTGTAGAAGTCTTCAAAACCCAGCTAGTTTATTGTCTGTTGTTTTAGCACACTGTAATTTGGTCATGCAAGAGAAAGAGAAGGTCTCCTATTATGGAAAATATGTACTTTTTTGTAGTTGTTTAAGGTTTCAAATTACTATACTGTGCAGTGACTCCTGCTAATAGGGGCAGCATTTGACAAGTGCAACATAATGTAGTGAGCATCCCATTGCTATTCCACCAAGACTGTAAATACTACTACTATTATCTCAAAGTCAGAAAACACTGAATACCTGAAATGTATTGAAGGAGTAAAATGCACCCAGTTACTCAAGATGGCTCATTCAAAAAATTTCCTCAAAATATTTATAGGGAATTATTATTTGTGAGGATTTAAACCAGGATTAGCTTAATGGCACACAGGAAAGCACACTGAATGAAGAAACCAATTGGAGGGAGCACTGATTCACCTGAATAGTAAATTAATATGCTGACCCTCTGCCCTCCAGGCATTGTGGTTAAATTCCTAATGCTGATGCTTGAGTTAGGAACCACAAGTGGGTGACATATGTATATACAGAGAGAGAAAAATTTCTTGACTCTGGTATACCTATACAGGGAGCTGATACTTTGGAACTGCCAGTCTGTGGGTTTGAAAGAGTAGGTGGCAATTATAATGATTTAGCGTTATGAAGCAGACTTATTCTACTAGATTATGGTTTTCATTAGGATTTACAAAGGTTGCTGCTGCTATTCCAGCTTCTCGTTGCGTATAAACTCATTCTTGAACAAGAATTTTCTTGCCTCCTTCAGAAATGTTAACAGAAAAATATTTTACCTAGCCAGTTATTTTAAAAAGAAACCTTTAATTACTATTGCTTTGCAGTAACCCTCAGAGCATTTTAGGACAAGGTGTTAAAAGAGGATTGGAGTCACCTTAAAGGGTTTTGGTCTTTTTGAGAGTTAGGGTGGAAATCAGGTCCCATAGAAATTACTTTAAGTACTACCAAACAGCAAGCTAGTAAACAAAATAAAGGTAATAGAATTTGACTCAATGGTAAAGAACTGTGACTGCATGAAACATTATGCACACAAAAGTCCTCCTGAATGCTAGGGATGAGTCACGCAACAGGAGTGATGTCTTCTTTTGCATTTTCCTGTGCCATAACTCTTTAATGTCAGCAGAACAAGAGAGCAGTGACTGAGCACAAAGAAAAAGGGCAATATTTACATATTACTCCTGACCCTGACTCACTGAAAAACAATTGGGTTTTTTAAACTTTTTAGTGAAGAATGGTCCGCACTAATAATTTTTTTCACATTATTGATAGAGCAGACCAACTTCCAGTCACTTCATAATATGGGGACACCACATTATTAAAACCCCAGCAATATTTTCTATTGCTAACTATTAATAAAATAATTTTTAAAAGAAACCTAACTGTGACATTCAACTCCCAGATATGCTAAATTGGAGTGTTTTTTAGATGTTTTCTTGTCCATGGATGCTATGCGCTTATTTTTCAAATCTTCAAAATAAGGATGCAAAACAGTGCCATCCAGACATTCTCTTCCCTTGTACCTTGGAATTTTAGGACAAGCTGGCAAAAACCCATCAGAAAATACAACAGCTGTGTTCCTTCGCTATCCCAAACAATAGCTAGTACAGGAATAAAATAAAAGTGAATTTTGTTACAGCAACCGCTGAGCATCACACACATGGAAAGCCTGGACTGCAAAGGATGTACCACGTTGTTATGGAAACTAGTGACAATTTTGGTGCACACAGCCAGCATTGTCACCTCTGAGACTGAAATCCAGATTGCCTGGAGATCTGCCCCTGATCCTGCCCCATCATATCACTGATGATGGTACCTAGTGTTGCTGCCCCAAAGCACAGCCCAGTCCCCGCATGGCACAGGAGGGCAATTGACACTCTCCCCTGGGTTTCTCATGGCCTCACCACCATCCTCAGAGTTTGCAGAAAAACATGCTGTAGCTGCCAGACCATTACTGGGGATGGTAGAAAGGACACAGGTGTGACATCTCCAAGTCATCATCTCTAAAGTTATCCATGAGACTTGCAGACATTTTGGCTGAACTGGACAGTTGGATTGAATCTTTCATTTTAAAGAAAGATGTGTAGCACTCCTCTACTTATGCAAAAAAAATGCAGAAGGCATTTTCTTTCTACTAAAAATAGGCACCATTCACTCTATCAACTCTTTTGTCTCACTGCTTTATACAATGAATAGCTGGTCCAGTCTATTCCCTGATAGCAGAGAAGTGTTTCCCGTCCTTTCTGTGTCTCCGCTTAACACCCATCATATTCTCCATCTATTCATTTGATTAGTTACTTTGTATGTCTGCAAAAGTTTGGACAGTGTGTTCCCTGGGACACAGCAGTGCAGTGGACACCTGATGCACCTTTTTTGCTCCAGGTATTACCACAGACAACAAGCTTTCAGCATTAAGCTCAGCATGCCTTAAGTGAAGAGTATTTTCCTCATTCTGCTCCACTACTTTGCCCCCTTCTTTTGCCACTGCCACACAGATGGCTGCAATGAGAGGGAAAACTAGGCCTTGTTTGACCTTAGCCAAGAGCACTTGCACACTCTCCCAAGCAGGTTTCTGGGAAGAAACAGTTAGATTACCCACAATAAGTGTAACTACCTGGAACACGAAAATCAGTTTCCCGTTATTTATGTGGAAGGGAGGTGCAATACGGAGGGATGACCTAAGGAGCAGATGGCTAGAAGAGAGGGCCAGAGTCAGTCTCCACTGCCAGCAGGGGAGAGCACTGCTTATACACACTGTACAGCAAACCTGCACTCACATCATGGCTATGATTCAGACATACCCGAACAAACTTTCAATCACTTAGCCCCAGCACTACTGCAGGAGCCTTGCTGCAGAATCATACTTGCTTTTCTCTGAAGGACTCAGGTACAGTTCTACAGCGGTTCAAAACCAGCATGATCTCTCAGTGACGTTAACGGCTAACAAGTACAAATTTGGCACCATAGTGCTGGAGCTCATAAATGAGGATCAGAGGCTAAAGGTGCAGCACATATCCTCACATGAGATGCTCTGAGTAGGGAAAATATGATGAGTGATGGTCAGATAAGACGGACAAAGATGAGGATGAAAGGCATTTTGTGAATTTCCACTTTGAGGTCTATTTTTAAATATGATATATTGACCTTGACCTATTTGTGTGCTTAGAGAAATTCCTTGAAGGAAATGGGTAGGCGATAGGATCATTATAAAGATGAACATCATGTGAGCTTTTTCTCTTAATATTATCTTGAGAAACCTCAAAAAAAATGCAGTTGCTATAACCATAAAGGCATTTTAGATCCCCTGAACCCCTGTGTTAAAGGAAAAGCACACAGTGCACAAATGTACAGCAGTAAAAACACCTTCTTCTCACAGCATTACTTCTCTCATAGATTAGCTATAGAAAAAATGTGCTGAATTTTAGAGGAAAAAAACCCTGCTTTGCACTGTAAGCCTCCTTCTCTGAGCATGAAAATAGGTAATATTTAAGAAGCTCAGTGTGACTTTTAGTTAGAAGTCCCACTGACCCAGCACCAGGAGTGAGGCAGCTGGGACAACTGTATCCACCATCTTCTGCTGAGTTCCTTCTACATCAACAAATTTACAGAAAGCTAAGTTTGATTTACATGGACATTTAACCATTACATGGGTTTACCTAACTCAACCTTTTTTTTTTTTTTGGTGACTATGTGTAGACATATAGTAGAAGCATAGGATGAAATGTTACAGAATCCAGTTCTGGTTGAGGTAAAGTAAGCTAAAAATTCTATATATTAAAAGTTCAGCTGATCTGACCTGCTTAGAGCAGCAATAGTTTTAGCCCACAGAATGCTCCAAACTCTGGTTTCAGCTGGTTTTTCCTCTTAGCAGACCTTATGTGATGACCCTTCAAATACCCAGTACTTTATGAGTATTTTTGTGAGAGCACAGAAACCTGATATTTGAACCTGAGACAACACCCAAGTCCCATCTTAAAATAAACAAAAAACATTGATAAAAATCAGAGATGGTTTCTTCCCTTCTTCCCTTTTTTTTTTTTTTTAAAAAAAATAGGAAAGATGTCTATTTTAAGGTTGTTTGGATTTATATTATTTTAGTTAATAGCAGGAAGTTTAATTTTTTTAAAATCAGCCTTCTTTCCAGAACAGCACATGCTTATTACATTCCCTCAGCTTTTTTGATTCCAATGTTCTTTTCTATCCTACTGCTCCACCCTTTTCATTTCCACTTCTTTTCTGCTATGAGAGTTAAACTAATTTGGATATCTCCATTGAGGGAAGATTTACAGGGAAAATTCTGGTCTTCACAGCATGAAATAAGCAGGTCTAGGCTCACTCTCACTTTTGCTGTTCTCTCTAGCCAGGCTTAAAGCGTTCTCTGCCTTTGGCTCCCAACTTCATATGGGGCTATAATTGGAGAAGCATCTATGTTAAACCTGTACATCCTAGCTGAAAATGGAAAGGTAATCTCCAAGACAGGCCCTAGTCCATTAAGAGCAGCAGGATCAGGACCTTGAAGTGTATTCTGAATTGAATAGGGAGCCACTGGAGTGTGTAGAGCATTAGTGTGATATGCTCCTGGTACTCCTTCCTCCCCAAAAGACACATCACTTGTACATGAGTTTTAGCAGTGGCTTTCACCTTCTGTGCAGCTTATGTCTCTGGCATGCTTCCCTAAATCTAAAGTTATATGAAACTGGAAGGGATTAGCAGCTTCTGTTTCATCAATTATATTACTTTTAATTGCCTTGAAGGATTCATTTGTCTTCACTCCAGTAACCTTTGGCAGCAATCAGCAGTTCAAACACCACTACTCCCACACACAGCAGCTCTTTTCAGTCACATTATGTTTACTGAAAGCTCCTTAAGAAAAAAACCCACATTCATTGAGTTAGCTTTCCAGATGTATTTATTTAAATTCCACCTCTGATAAAATTAAAATATTAAGTACACTGAGAAGCAAGAAAATGCTTCATTATCACTAGGAATGGGCATTAAATTCTTGTCTGTGTTTTACAAGAAGCATAATCAAAGTTCAGTAGAGAATATGCAAAGATTGCAAATCTATAGCAGACAGAAATTTACATAAATAACAGATACGAATATCTGATGTTTACAGAAATAAAACTGCATGCTACGCAAACAGACTAAAGTCTACAACACTAAACAACATTTCATTATGCTGATTTTTCAACCCAAACCTCCTTGTAGGTGAGTATGTAGGAGGCATTTCATTCATGTAATGCAAGGAAAAACATATAAAGAAAAAAACAATATTTATATATTGTTATGCTATATTGCTTAAAGAAATTTGAACTAAGGATTTGAGGGAAATGGGGACTGTTTCCCCCCCTCTCCACAGGACTAGCCTTCAAACTTGAGGGATTTAAAAAAAAAAAAAAAAAAAAAAGAAAAAAAAAAGGCACTGAAAATCCAAAATTCCCTAAAAAGCAAGAACCAATAGCTCATGCCTCCAAACACATTGTGCTCAACAAGGTCACCCTCCTAATTCAGAGAATTCAGTTAATCTTCTGGATGAATGCAGCATGTGTTGCACTCCCAATGAAACCACACAGGCTCCAAGTAAGAGGCCATCAACTACCGCTATAAATGCAGTCAAATGGCTGGGAGCCTGAATAGCACCATTCCATTTTCCCCTTTCCAATAAAAAAACAAAACAAAGATAAGTGTTTTACTGAAGGTGTGCATTGTTTAAAAGGCCAAAAGGTGCCTTTCCTTCTAAATTTAAAAAATATTAATCAAGCATGAAATAAACATGTGAAAGTCAAAGGTTAATATCCCAAGTCATTAATGTGCATTTACGACCAACTTCTTTTCCATTAATACTGTCACTTCCTCCCTGTCTTTCAACACCCCCCAACTATTCTTACCTTGTGTCTCACTGATTCACACAATTGAAAAGTAGTAATTATTTTGCAATTAATCTTCAGAAAGCTGTTGCAAAGAAAACAGGCTTTGTCATCTGTTCCAAAGTCTGAAGGGAATGACCACTAGAGAGAAGCAATTGTTTATTTTCTCCTTTAAAGAGTTCACTCAGGTTTCATTTGTTTGTTAATGAGAAGAAGATTAGTTTCACTAGTACCTTGAAGACACTGACATCATGCTATAACAAAAATATCATAAGCGAAAGGATAACCAGGATCTATGGAGAGATTTTGATTTTAGAGATAATGGCATTAATCCAAGATAGATTCAAATGATTTAAATAGTGTGACTGTAGAAATTCACCAGTGCTTTTAAACACAGAGTATAGCTCTAATTATATCTGAACAATTAGCCTTTACAATTGTGCTGTTTAGAATGCTTCTCCGAGCGAGTATATTCTTCATAATTGGGACATTAATTAAAATTGCTATCTAAAGAGTTGTCAGAAATCTTCAGTAAAGAAAAGAAATTGGGCTGGGGTGGAAAGAGGACAAAATAATCCCTCTCCAAATGTGTGTTCTACCATATTCACTTGAAAAAAAAAATGAAAGAAAAGCGAAGAGAGGAAAGCAGATGTCATTCCTGCATGTTCTCTATGTATCTAGAAAATATAGAGCAGTACTGAAAAATTTCAAAAGCATTTCCATGCCAATAATAAAAGGTATCAAAAGAGTAACAAGATAACTTAGAATTTGTTCCTCCATTCTTTCCTGCAAGGTAGAATGAACCTATTGATATAATATATCTTTTTCATTTTTCAGGCTGATTTTGTTTTTTAATTCTACCTAAACTGTCTTCATAATTCTAAGCAAATCTCTAGCAGTATTACTTGTATTTACAGAAGGAAAATTCTTCCTAAGTCATACATTCAGCAATGAAAACAAAGACTGCTATGTTTACTCAGAAAATATTTCTCAAACTCCATTATGTGATTAAGTTAGAAAAGAGGGGAAAAAAACCCACAGGTGAGATTTAAACACCTATTTAGCTCAGTCAACAGGACCTCCGAACTCTGGTACCTCAAGGCTGGATGGATGGACTGAGCTTGCAGGTTCCTCATCAGGTTTAATTCCATTTTTCTGAAAACACACTTTGCTGAATAAGAAAATCAGACAAATTTATAACTACTCTTCAAAAGTAGCAACTTATGCCAAAATCTTTGATTTTAGCAGGTAAATACCAACAGATCTATTTCCAGACAAGCATCCTGTTGAATATTCCCAGACGACAACTCATATTCAAAACCACAGGTAAGTCCATGATACATAAGTCCAGAACATGTTTCCTTGTCACTTCTGGACTTATTTCACCACTGTGCTAGGCTGTTAGCCCTGTTGCTAAATATCCTTCTGTTGTGGAGTTACTCTGCACTACCCTGGATGGGAAGGCACTTCACGTGTACCGGTCCTTGTGCAGCAGGATGCACATTCTACGATTATCTTGGCCAACTCTAGAAGCCTCTGTCAGTGGAGGACATATTTATACCATGTGGCAAGACAGTTGCATATTTTGATGCTCTGCAGACAGATTTCTTCTGCCTTAAACTCCAGTGCCTCTGGATCTGCAGTGTACTCTCCTGCATGCTTCAGGCAAAAGGCTGTAGGGCACAAACAGGATTTTCACATCAGCCACATGGAAAACCTATTACCGGCTCCCAAAGTGGAAAGTGGTAGTATGGGTCACTTAACACTATCAATCACTTTATCTCGCAGAAGCCATGAATGTGAGGGCGGGGTAGAACAAGGATTACTCTTCGAGCAGCTCAAGACTGGAATGTCTCATCTGCTCCCCAAAAGAAGCATGGGTACACCTAGAAGCTATTACACACATGTGCAGCTAGGAATGAGCATTCACAGTTTTTTTAAAAAACCACCAAGTTATTCATCAATGTGTGGAATTAGGTTTAAAAAAGTACTATAAACAAACATCTCAGGCCCTCTTTACCTTTCTATTAGTCACCACTTCCAAAAAAGCTTTTTTTTTTTTCATTTTTTTTTTCTCTTTTTTTCTTCTAAAACAGTGCCACACATTTTCATAAAATTAATTTGTGGATCTATAGTTCTAACTTCATCAGCAGTGCATATGCATTTTTAATAACTGACTTAACATCAGGCTAACGTTGACCTATGCAGTATTTGGTGGCATATATTGAAACTCCTGTGTGTCAGTGCAAAAATGTAGCAGAAAGAAGTAACCTGCATACCCAATACCAAGCTTCATTTGGCATTACTTCAAGTGTAACTCTCATACTGGGGCTACACAGAAACTGCCAGGTAGTCTGGTTCCTGCAAGAGAAAGAAATTGAGCTAAGATGTGACACTGAGGCCATTCTCCTGTCAGTCTAGGACCACTCCTGTCTGTAAGGGACACTGTGTTGGACCTCTGGAGGCCACCTCCATCTCCCTCCTGAGAAAAACCTTACTTATCCCATTCACTCTGCAAGAAAGAAGATACTATTTCTATGGCTCTGTGTGAAGATCATAATATGTGTGTTGGAACATCAGAAATGCCTGCTTCTGGTAAAATTCAGTGCTTGCAGTCCAAATACCCAAGAATCTCTGTCACCTAATGACTGGAATAAATCACGATTTGACTTTACGTGTTGACTGATCATCATAAAATGAAAATGGTTGGAACCCAGTGCCTAAAAATCTCTGCATGAAAAGCTGATGTGATATTACTAGAGAGCACAGCAGTTTGAAAATGGAAGGACCATGTGATGGGACTGGAAGTAACCTGCAGGTAAATCTCAGCTATATTCAGGTCTCAAACTAAACTCCCTTGTTACTTCTGAGCCTGAAATTTATTTAATAGAAAGAAATAAAATGTGAGAGGGAAGGGAATGAATTATCCCATTTTAGCATCATTGAATTATATGCCATGAGGTTACTGCACTGAAGTTTTCATCAGCATGAGCAGAGGTTGAGTAAGCTAGGGAGGAGCAGATCTGCCAACAACAGCCTTTAGCGATATCATTATATATATGTTTTAGAAACTGTTTATAAATTTATACACTTGGGAATTTCATGGACCCACACCTGGTCTAAATCTAGTCTTTAATTATGTCATTGTTGCTAGCAAATTCTGGTAATGATCCTTAATAACTAGGGAAACTGATTTTACTTTACACGGATTGAAAGCTGTTAACTGCTTTGCTACTCAACATTTAAGCCGTCAGTTACCCAATGTTGTATCCAGTATGGTTGCCTACCTTTCTAAGGCAGACTACAAATAATAAAGAAAAAAAAATAAAAAAAAATAAACCAAAGATATGCCCAAAATTGCCATGGAGTATGATTGTGCTCTCCAGGTAGTCAGTCCCTACATTAGTTACTTGACATCCACAAGATAACTTAAAGAACTTACCCATAAGGCAAACTATTTGCAATATATACTATGCAATAAAAATATACTGTAATGTCATGGATTCACAAAGTTCTCTTACAAAATAGGTATTTGAGCATTGCCCCCCAAATGAAAATATAAATCAAATTTATTCAAGCTTAATCTTCTATCAAAGTACACAAAATGAATAGCAAGGGAACGGCTTAGTAAGTAGCAAGAATTCTTAATTGATTCCTCTATGGATGAGATCACAGGAAATTATCTTACAGCCAAGCTACTGTAAATAAGAGAAATTTATGTTTTGTTTTTAATGTAGTATACCTTATAAAAACAAATACAGAGCTTTAGTCAAAACTGACTCACTATTAAAGTCGGTGTTTAAAAACTGACTCCATGAAAATGAGAAGATACAAACACGTAACAAAATAACTAAGGACACAAAATAACAAGGACACAAGCATCATTAAGCTGAACATGAGCCAGCAGTGTGCCCAGGTGGCCAAGAAGGCCAATGGCATCATGGCCTGTATCAGGAACGGTGTGGCCAGCAGGAGCAGGGAAGTGATCCTTCCCCTGTACTCAGTGCTGGTGAGGCCACACCTGGAGTACTGTGTCCAGTTCTGGGCCCCTCAG
>JAWWLV010000045.1:37872967-37887557 GCA_035041135.1 Platyrinchus mystaceus | reverse complement strand
TAGCCAGGTGGGGGTTGGTCTCTTTTCCCAGGCAGCTATCAGTAAGACAAGAGGGCATGGTCTTAAGCTCTGCCAGGAGAGGTTTAGTTTAGATATTAGGGAGAAATTCTTTAGAGAGAGGGTAATCACGCATTGCAATGGGCTGCCCAGGGAAGTGGTGGAGTCTCCTTCTCTGGAGGTTTTTAAGATAAGACTGGATGTGGCACTTAGTGCCATAATCTAGTAACTGTGGTGGTCGTGGATCAAGGGTTGGACTTGATGATCTCAGAGGTCCTTTCCAACCCAGCTGATTCTATGATTTAAAATGCACAGCAGAAAATGTGGATTTAAATGTCATCAGTACATTGCCATCCAAACTAATAGTATGTCTATATTAAGCTCAAACTCTCTCATCTTTTCTAGTGCCACTATCACATTCATGACTCCCACAACACTGCCATTTACCAGCAAAACCTAGTTGAGTGATCCAGACTGTCATTTTGCCTTCATCTGTTTATTAATAAAATGTGATAAGAAACTATTTGCATTTATGAGCATTTACATTTCTTGTACTATGCTTGTAGTAAATCATTGTACAAGTCCTTTTTGTCAACTCCTTTTATCTAGTTATTAAAAACTAACTAAAATGTCTTTTCAGTTCAGCACATGCTGAGCACTTTCCAGGGATCTGGCATCTACCACCCTTCTGAGCAACTTGTTCCAGTGTTTACAACCCTCATTGTAAAAAATATCTTCCTTGTCCAATCTGAACTTACTCTCTTCTAGTTTAAAATCATTACCCCTTGTTCTATCGCACTGGTCCTGCTAAAAAGTCTGTTTCCTTCTTTCATGTAGGCCCTTCAGGAACTGAAAGACCACAATGAGGTGTCCCTGGAGCCTTCTCTTCTCCAGGCTGAACAACCCCAGCTTTCTCAGTCTGTCTTAATAGGAGAGGTGCTCCAGCCCTCTGGTCTCACTTCAGTGCCTGATAAAGTTATGTAGAAGATTATTCTGGGAGGTATTGAAACACACCTGAAAGACAACACACTCATTGGTCACATCCGGAACAGCTTCATGAGAGGAAAGTCCTGCTTATCCAACCTGATTTCCTTTAACCCACCTAGCCGATTAAGGGAAGCCAGATGACGTCATCTTTTTGGATTTCAGTAAAGCTTTCAATACTGTCTCTCATGGGATTCTTCTGGACAAAATGTCCAGCACACAGCTGGATAAACACATCATGTGCTGGGTGAGCAATTGGCTCAGGAGTCAAGCAAAGAGGGTGATAGTGAACGGGGTGACATCAGACTGGTGACTTGTCACTAATGGGGTTCCACAGGGCTCCATCTTGGGTCTTGTGCTCTTCAACATCTTCATAAATTACTTGGATGCAGGACTGGAAGTTTGCAGATGACACAGAACTGGGAGGAGCTGTTGACCCCCTCAAAGGCAGGGAGGGCCTGCAGAGAGACCTCAACAAATCAGAGCACTGGGCAATCACCAACCATAGGAAATTTAACACGGGAAAGAGTCAGATTCTGCACCTGGGATGGGGCAACCCTGGATGTTCGTACAGACTGGGGAATGAGATGCTGGAAAGCAGTGCTGTGAAAAGGGACCTGGGGGTCCTGGTCAATGGCAAGTTGAATTGTGAATCAGCAGTGCCATGACAGCCAGGAGGGCCAACCGTGTCCTAGGGGGCATCAGGCAAAGCATCACCAGCTGGTCAAAGGAGGGGATTGTCCCGCTCTGCTCTGCACTGGTGTGGCCTCACCTTGAATATCGTGTGTCGTTTTGGGCACTGCAATATAGAAAGATACTAAGTTTTTAGAGAGAGTCCAAAGGAGGAAAACGAAGATGGTGAAGGGCCTTGAGGCGAAGCCATATGAAGAGCAGCTGAGGTCACTTGGTCTGTTCAGCCTAGAGAAGAGGAGACTGAGAGAAGACCTCATTGCAGTCTGCAACTTCCTTGTGAGGGGAAGAGGAGGGGCAGACACTGATCTCTTTTTTGTGGCGACCAATGACAGAACCCAAGGGAATGGCCTGAAGTTGTGTCAGGAGCGGTTTAGGTTAGATATTAGAAAGAGGTTCTTCACCCAAAGGGTAGTTGGGCACTGGAACAGGCTCCCCAGGGAAGTGATCACAGCACCAAGCCTGCCAGAGTTCAAGAAGTGTTCGGACGATACTCTCAGGCACATGGTGTGACTCTTGGGGTTGGTCCTGTGCAGGGCTAAGGGTAGGACTTGATCATCCTTGTGGGTCCCTTCCACCTCAGTATATTCTGTGATTCTATGATCACCTTCATGGCCCTCCTGTAGACACCCTCCAACAGATCCACGTCCTTCTTGTGCTGGGGGTCCCAGATCTGGATGCACTATCCAGGTGTGGTCTCACAAGAGCAGAGCAGAGGGGTGAAATCACCTCCCTTGACCTGCTGGCCACGCTGCTTTTGTTGCAGCCCAGGATACAGTAGGCTTTCTGGTTATGCCCAGCTTTTCATCCACCAGCATTCCAAAGTCCTTCTCAGCAAGGCTGCTCTCAATCCATTTATCCTCCAGCCTGTATTGACACCAGAGGTTGCCTCAACCCCAGCACAAGGCCCCTTGCACTTGTCCCTGTTGAACCTCATGAGGTTCACACAGTCCCACTTCTCCAGTTGTCCAGATCCCTCTGGATAGCATCCCATCTCTCAGTTGTGTCAGCTGCATGACTCATCTTGGTATCACATCTGCAAACTTGCTGAGAGTGCACTCTATCCCACTGTCTATGTTACTGACAAAGACATTAACCAGTACTGGTCCCAATATGGACCTCTGAGGGAAATCACTCATCACTCATCTCCACCTGGATATTGAGCTGTTGACCGCTACCCTCTGGATGCAACCATCCAACTAATCCTTCATCCACTAAACAGTCCATCTATTGAATCAACTTCTCTCCAGTCTAGAGAGAAGGATGTTGTGGGGGACCATGTCAAAGGCTTTACAGAAATCCAGCCAAAAGACATCTGTAGCCCTTCCCTTGCCAACTGCCACTCTACCATAGAAGGCCACTAGGCTGTTTAAGCAGGACTTGCCCTTGGGGAAGCTGTGCTGGCTGTCTCAGATCACCTCCCTGACCTCCACATGCCTTTAGCACAGATTCTAGGAGGATTAGTGTTGGACAGAGACAGGAAGAAAAAAAAGCTAAACAGCCATTGCTTTTATTTAGGGGTAGTTCATGATCTGGGCACTGAATTTTGCTAACAATAAAAATCTCAGCAGGGTGGTTTTAAACTGGTATCTGATCACTTGGGACTGTTTATTTCTACCCAGCTGTCCAGACTGAAACCTGCTTATCAATGAAGAGCTTCTTTGCCTCTTTGCTGAAATTATCTCCAATGCTCTGCCAAAATAATGACAATGTTGTGACAGTCTCTGAAGGCTTGCTTTGATTACCTCTGCATCATGGTGACACAGAACCACCGGACTGCTTTGATATTCAAGGGAAAGGACAACAGGTTACATAAACACTGTTTTCTAGCCACAGAAGAAAGACAAATTCCTCCCAGATGCTCCAAAGTAACAGCCTAATTCACTTATTGCTCCAGACTAAATCACTAGTATTCTTTTTCCTTAAAACTGGTGTGTCTCCCTCTCTCTTCATAAGCAGCCTGCATCCCAGAACAAGATCTTTGAAAATGCCTGTGTGTCAATGCTGTTGTGCCATACTTCACTTTTTTCCACTTTTACTCAGTCTTACTGGGGTGATTTCTACACACAAACTTGCCCCTGTGATAGACTGAAATGTTGTTAATGTCTTAAACATTGTTAAAATCATAGAAGGATTTTTTGCCAAACAGCAAAGAAGTAACTGCCTGTATGGGACCACCAAAGCACACCTCCTCCCCGCCAGTATGCCTCTTGACTGGAATCTGGACTGTGATGGGAACTTGAGATAAGGCTATAGTCCAATTATCACAGGTCCTAGGTGAAGTCCCAGATGACTGGAAGTTGGCAAGTGTCACGCTGATGATCCACAAAAAGGGCTGCAAGGAGGACCTGGGAAACTACAGGCCTGACCTCAGTGCCAGGCAAGGTTATGGAGCAGATCATCCTAAGTGCAATCACAAATCACATACAGGATAGACAAGGGATCAGACCCAGCCAGCATGGGTTTACGAAGGGCAGGTCCTGTCTGACCAACCTGATCTCTTTTTTATGATCAGGTGACCCATCTGGTGGATGAGAGGAAGGCCGTGGATGTGGTCTATCTGGACTTCAGCAAAGCCTTTGACACCATCTCCCATAGCATTCTCCTGGAAAAGCTGGCAGCCCATGGCTTGGACAGGGGCATTCTCTGCTGGGTTAAGAACTGGCTGGATGGACGGGCCCAGAGAGTGCTGGTGAACGGTGCTGGATCCAGTTGGCGGCCGATCACTAGTGGTGTCCCCCAGGGATCAGTGTTGGGTCCAGTTCTGTTCAATATCTTTACTAGTGCCATGGTCTAGTAACCACAGCAGTGTTTGATCAAGGGTTGGCCTTGATGATCTCAGAGATCTTTTCCAACCCCATTGATTCTATGAAGTAAACAAGGCTCAGAGAAGAAGAATGTATCTGTGCCAAGAATCCACCCCAGCTGGACTCAGCAGGTGGAGGAGGAGAAGGGTTTGGGGTGGGTGATGGTGACATCCCTCCACAGAAAACAGACGTCTTCCCTGCTCTCAGAAGACCACGAACACACAGGACATTCATGTGAGAGGCAGCTGAGAAGAGGTCATAAACCATCAAAGACCCACAAAGCACTCCCCCCAACTCATTCCTGATGCCTTCTACCACCAAAGGACTGCACTTGATGCAAGTGATGCAACCAATCCAGAGCCTGACAAGAGACTATAAAGCTTCCCTCACCAGGGGAAGTGCCTGGGCATCTCCTAAATGTATATTAATCCATTGCACTCTAAGTTTTGTGGGACCCTCACCACGGAGAAGACCAGAAAAAGAGGACCCATGGGACACTGCTGGATCCCACAGAGTGATGATACATTTTCTATTTAATCTCTCTCTCATTCTCTTTCTTCCCCACCCTCCTTCTTCCTATTTCTTTCTCTCTCTCTGCCTCACATATACTGCTAAATAAAATCCATACAATTGACTTCAGCATATGGTCTTGTTTGCACCTTAATTCGAGCAGAGGCGTTTGTAATAATTTTAATAAACAGATCTTAACAACCCCCTTCTTATATTCTGTAGAATTATATTTTTCAACTTCCTCAGAGATATCTTAAAGAAGTCATGCCCCAAAATATATGAGCTCTATAGGAATGTCAGTGACATGCAGCTAAAGGTTCACAATTAAATATTAGTGATTTTACTGGATTCTCAAATTGCCTAATAGTTTTTAGAGTAACTCAGTACCTTATGCATATTGAAATGCTTTTAAATAACTGAATCAGTTCTCCAGTGAATATTTCAAGATATATTGACTCTTGCTTTCACTATTTTGCTGGCTTGGATGACTAATCAACTTTGTTGCAAGTCAAGACTTTCTGTAAGGATATTATGATTTGCTACTTCCACTGCATGAACTTGCAGTATCTTTAAATAGATCATAGCAACCCTTATCATCTTGGATTTTTCTTCAAATTCATCAGCTGTTCCATCAACAATTTTTAACTGCTGCTTTGTCAAATTTATTTTAACTATTGCCAATTTAATGTTTTTCCCCCCACTTTACTAATTTTTAAGGCTTAATAACAACACTTTAGGGTCTAGGCCAAAGACAAAAGTTTTATAGTCCAGCTAGAGTTTTACCATAAAATCCATTCATCTGCAGTTAACAGATTTTTTTGATAATGAACTATTAAAAAATTTTGGTTTTGGTGTGCTTTTCCAAGTAGCCATGTTACCTAGGATCGGTTTTCCAATTAACTTGACATTTTATAAAACAGAGGCAGACACGGACCTCTATTTAAAAGCCAGGTGGAAGTGAATCAACTGGTCAAAAAAAACTAGATGTTACATACACACTTGAGAAAAAAAATAACATTTCACTGTAAGAGGTAACTGACATCACAGTGAAAAAAGCGCCAAATATGAATATAACAGAACTCTTAATACAATAACTACTCCTGAAAAAGTTAATTGCACCATAATTTCATATTTGTAACTATAAACTTAATTAATGTTTCATTTACAGATTGTATCATCTTCCTTATGGAAGATATTTCTTCCCAAACCTAAAAGAGTGATTCTGCTAGTCTTCAGCAAAACATTTCATTTCAAGCAGTATCTATCATCTTGCGAATGAAAATGTCAATATCATAGAGAGAAGCAGCACATTTTCCACACAGAAGAAGGTACACATGTATAAATCTAATATGAAAGATATCTCATGTTGGTTTTATGACATGTAAACAGAGTTGATATATTTTCCCTCCAAATCAAATTATTTAGAACACTGCAGGATATCCCACTTAAAAGGACTCCAGGATTACATTTTATTTCTCTATGAGCATGATTCAAAATAACCAAAAAATCTCATGTTTTCTACTTGTAACTGACAAAAGATTCACTAAAATCTGGGGAAACAACAACTGCTACTATTTCTGTGAGGTCTCAGTAAAGCCTGCTTTCTTATGATCTTTGATTCTGCTTAGGCTTTTTTTAAATTTATGCAAATGTTTTTCTGGTTCAGTATAAATCTTCACTTTCTTTACTAACACTATTATTTCATCAGCTTTCAGTTACTTCTAAATTATTTTCAGTGTTTCCATATAAAAGGTATCATCAGTGGACTACCCTCCAAACACCAACTGGGACCACCTCTGTTTCAAATTCAAGCTTAGCATCCACTGCTGCAGTACAAGTAAACCAAAGAGTGATGACTATACTGTGATAAAACAGAATAAAATTATTATTGTTTAAATGAAGTTCAGATATGGAAAGTCATCAGAGATTGAAAGTCATCAGCAGACATAATGGCATGACCTTCTTTTTTCTTACTCACATTTCTCTTCTGTCTCTTGGCATTAGTCTAGAAGGACATTGCTGTCTCACTTGAAATACACCTCTGACATAAGTATCTGGATGTGGAATACATTTGCTCTATGGAGCCATGAGCCTAACTCAAGTTCTCTAGACTCCACTTAAACACAAACGCTACGAGCCAGTCACAGCAGTAAGTGACATTTACTGGCCTGTTGCGAGACACCTGAACGTCTCCAGCCGCAGAAGTTAACAATCAAAGCTCAGCAGGTCTCAGAATCCACTGGCTCCATTTCACAAAAATCCCTACAAAAACCCACTTTTCAATACATTTTCCTGATATTGTTACATAGAAGGCACATTAGTGCTTGCACCATCCACCACTGTCCTCGAAGGACACCTGATTTACATTCAGATGAACACATGAACCAGTGCTCCAAGTACCTAGTGAGGACCAAGAAGCTCAGTCAGAAGAGGTACAGACTTTTTAAATGCTTGTGCCCTGCACAGGGTTCCTGTGATACCTCAAGGTAGTCCAAATTCAGAGGATGGAAACCACAGGGCACCAGGACCAGTGAGCCTTGGGGGATCTAAGAGATGGGACTCAAAACCCAATCCTGGTCTGCTAATGTCCAGTTGAGAACAGAGGCCAGCTCATGCTCCCATTATCCTATCTCTCTACATTGGCTTAACAGAAGAACGACATCCCATTTGTCACTCCATTAAATAGATACAATTCTAAATATAGATGGGAAAGTGGAAAAAAATAACTAAGTAAAGAGATGCTATTTGTATGTAGTCATTTTTAAGAGGAGAGTAGAAACATTAAAGTAGATTACAAGCAAAACATATGGCTATTACAATTACATATTACATCTTCTACAAAATGTTTCTGCAAGGAAATCTTACCATAGGATTTCTTATAGTGATTGGTGGGCAAACACTGAGAATGTGGGTAAGGCTCTGATTTGATACCGACAAAATCCCAAGTATTTTCATGGCAAGCATTGTATTGTGTCCTTGCAATGTATATTATACTAAGTAGCATAAGATGGATACAGAACATAATAAAACTCACAGTAGTACTTTTCGCCCCAACTTGCTTATTTCTTTGACATTATACATGAAGTTTATCTTAAAGAGACCCAGTTCTCAGAAGCCAGCATCCATCTGTGGTAACAACTTTCTATGCATACACTTATCCTTGCAGTAATAACTGATCTACATATAAACAAACCACTTTCTTACATGCAAATTCTAACAGCTCTCAGGCAGATTGTTTCATCGACATGTGCAGGCGATACCACAGGAGGCTAGTACAAAAAAATGCACATGCATCAGTGCAAGTCAGATCCCCTATTGAAAAAAACAGCTACTCATCTCCCAGTCATATACCTCTGATCCATCTCAATGTGGAGCATAGCTGCAAAATTTATCACAAATTAGAAAATACTCCTCTAAGAAAATGAGAAATTCTGTATTATTACATCCTTGTGTTATCAATCAAACATAATGAATTTTTGATCCTCTGCAGTATAAAGCACAGTACTGCCAGCCATCTAAAGCAAACATTCCCATACTCCAAAACACAGCTGTAAATATTGTTGCTCAGTGTGCTTATCTTGGTGAAAATTTCTGGCATTGACTCTTGTCTACTTTTTGTAAGTCCATACCAGTCAAATCTAGGTGAAAGAATAGCTTTATGAAGGACTCTGTCAGTTCTTACGAATTATTTTAGCTAGCTGCCCAAGTGATGTAAAACTGACATTATTTTTATAATTCTCTAAAACTGAAATTCAAATTAATTTCAGCTATTCGCTCATAGTATTTTTAGTTGAATCAATATCATTCAGCCATTTTGAAACCTGTTATGACATACACAAACTAATACATACATACATGAACACACTCTTTAATACAGGAGAATAAAGGTGATGCTGCAACTCTTTTTTATAGACATGTAATGTTAACGTGTTTATTAGATGAGCCAAGAACACCTTGCAGGTGTTCTTCTCCCTGCAAGGTAACAGCCTCACATCTCCTGCACTTTAATCCATACTGTGTCTGATGATGACCCCTCCTCACAATGCACTGCAATGTTCACTGGTGAAAATGCCCTACAACTGCTCTGAATTTGGCCCCCTGAAGTCATATTACCATAGGGGTTTTTGATTTTAACTGTGGGAGTCTAGGCTAGACAGAATGTGAACTCAGGAAAGTAAGTATATTAAAAGGCTTCCTCAGTTCTCAGATCTGATTTTTGCTCATATTTAAAGCCCACAGTAGGGGAAAGAGAAGAGATTTATTTTTTTTTCTCCTTACAGCACTTCAGAGTCAATACATTTATCAAGATACGATCTGAATTCCATTCTGATTTGCAGAATGGTTAGCTAATTGGCAAGCACATACAATTTAAGAACTAGATTTCGTAGATTAAACTCATTACTTCAAGCTTTTTATGTTAGGCTCAGAGTCCCCGCATAACCTCTTCCCCTGCTGATGATCTGCCCTGCTCCCTTTTCACGTTTCCTTCCCCTGCTTCGCCTTCTCCAGGGAAGGTTGCCTCACCTGCCCCCGGTGCTTCCTCCTGTCTAGGCTCCCTCTCTCGCAGCCTCGGCTCCTCATACCACCACCGAAGGCTTGACCCGAAGGTTACAGCAGTCCTCGCTGAGCCACCAGCACCTCGGCACAATTACTTGTCTCACCGGACCGTTACATTTCCCGGAGCTAATTACAGGCGGCGGCAGAGCTGGTTGTTGATCTGTGATACTCTCCAGCTGACTGCCTTTTTAGCATGCACGATCTTGAGGCCACAGACTACGCCTTTCTTTTGTGTCTGGGAAGCCTGTAGTAGTTGCTGGGCACTAGGAACAAACCAACCTCTGTACTGGGAGCTACAAAAACTCTTCTCACCTAAGAGGACTGCAATCCTTGTCCACCCTGACTAAAGAGAAAGATTAAAAGATGTCCAGGAACGTTTAAGGATGAGCAGCCTTCTCTGAAGCAAGGCTGCTTTCGTATGTTGTCTACATGCTTATTATTTACACTGAAAATAAAGCTCATCAAAAGCTTGAAGTTGCCTTCACTTTGAAAGGAATACGTCATCTTCAAATATGCAAAGCAGGTTTACTGTTGACAACCCAAGAGTTATTGACCTTGTATTTCAGCTGTTCTCAGCGTGCACTTTGGCTTTTTCTGTAATAAGATCATCTTACCACAAGATGATTATTGATCACTTATGACAGAAATAAAAAGCTTTGACCAGACTAATCTACTCATTGTGCTCAGTGCAAACTGATACAAAAAATCATAAACATCCCTCCCAGAAAAAAGAGAGTCACAGTCAAAAACACCATCTCAGGATGAAACACAGAGGGCTAGGGAGACAGCAAGCAACAGTAAGTTTTAGCAGAAACCTGCTTGATGAATGACTACCACCTGGCAATAGCCATGGCACTACCAAACCGAGTATGACAGCAACTGGAATAGGTCCTCACCACCTAACCCAAACCTCCAGAGGCCTTCCCCGTGCTGCCCACCCAGGAAGGGGAGATGATATATGGCAGCATGAGAAGGCTGTGGAGCAGGGCTGGAGGGCAGCTCAGGACCCATAGGGACATCAGCACCACTGCCAACCTAATGCCAAGGCAGTGGCAAGAAGATACATCCCTCATCTTCAACTTCTCTGGATGGGCCCAGGCTGGTGGGCAAGGAGCAGGTCATGGAGAGAGAAGCTTCTAGACTAACCTGCTCACAGGTTTCCACAATGTGCTTCCCACCCTCACCCCCGCCCCAGGGAAGCCAGACCGTGGCACCCAGCCTGGGGATGCTTTGGGCTGCTCTCCCCTCTTGTCTCTGACGCGATGACAAGGGCTTTCTCCTGCCCGCCTCAGCGGGGGCTGCAGAGAGCTGGGGGGCGCTCCGGGCGGGGGGCACGGCCGGGAGTAGGGGACGAGCGGAGATGCGGCGAGTACCAGCCGCGCTGGAAACGGGCAGCCGGGTGGCTTGCGCCCTCGCTCGCCGCAGATTTTAAGGTAAAGTGTGTGTGCGATTTCTCACCCTCACAAAAGGGAGGAGGAAGGAAAGATGATCAAGAAAACAAACCAGGCAGGGGAGCGATTGGGGGGGCATGAAGGGGTGGGGGAGGAGAAGAAAAGGAGGGAGAAACAAAGGGAAGAATAAAACCCTCTCCGGGAACAAGCAAACAAAGAGGGTAAGAGGAGCTCGGCGGGCTCCCCGGGGGGAACCCCCCGCCGGGCTCCCCGGCACCGCGGCACCCCGCCCCGACGTACCTTCCCCTTCCCCGGCTGCCGGCCGTGCTGCAGCCCCGGCCGCAGCCCCGGCCCCGGGATGTGCCGCCCCCGGCCGCGCACGGCGCAGCCCCGCGGGCAGGAGCCCGGGCTGGCCGCCGTCGCCCTGGGAAGTTCGGCGACGCGGAAACACACCCGCGGGGTCGGCCACCTTACCTGCCGGCTGGCACTCCTCGGGGAGCTGGGGGGAGAAGCGAGGAAAAAATAGAGGGGGGAAAAGATAATGATAATAAAGCCACCCCAGTTTCCGAAATTGCACCGCTCGATCAGGTTACTATGGAAATCGTCGCGAGGACGCAAAAAAAAAAGCCAGAAGCCATCCTCATCCTCTCCGCCTCCGCGAGGGACCGCGGCGCCGGAGCCGCTGCCTCCCCGGGCGCAGGGCTGCGCTCCCCGCCGCCGGCCGCCGGCTGCTCTCCGCCGCCGCGCACCGGCAGCCGGCCCCGGCCCCAGCCCGCGCCGCGCCGCGCCGCCAGCGGTGCTGCCCCCCGCTGCACAGCTGGAATTTAAAGGGGCCGTGCTCTCCGGGCGCCGCTGCCCCCGCCGCCGAGGGCCGGCTGGGTGTGCCTTTGTAACCAAAAGTTTCCCGGGGGTGTGCCGAGATACGGGCATCCGCGGGGACGTGGGGGATGAGGGAGCGAAGTATTTGCTGTGAATAGCCCTGGGCGTTATGAGTTATTATAGGCGTAACAGCAGGATCCAAAGGCCTCAACAGGACTCGGTTGCAAGGAGCGCTTTACGCAGACACGGTTATGAGGCAGTCCTGGCCGCCGAGATCTTGTAATGTGAGCAATGAGGGCAGACAAAAGGGAAGAAAGTATATAAAATGCATGAGGAGGGGATGAAAACTCCCTAACCACGCCAGTCCTCCCGAGCCTGGCAACCACAATTTTTAAATTGCAATTAAAAGACTCCAAAAAGGCAACAACTCCAATACAACAAACAGTTCTGAAACAGATCATCCTGCCTGTGTCCCTTTTACATAAATGGAATTGTTTGTCAAGCCTGCCGGTCCTGAGAAGTTATCTTGGCCTGCAGGACACCCCAGCAAACCTGAAGACTGGACCCATTTGAAGCCTGTCAGTAAGAGCTGCTGCTCACAGGTGTATGCAGACTTTGGCCTGAGCAGGTGGACAGAGCTTAGCAGCCATTGCCACCACGTCACTCTGCCCTACTCTGTCCTCACCCTCACCCCTCTTATACTGCTCTGCTCTGAGCCATTTCCCACCACAAGCCCTCTGTCTGCTCCAGCAGTATCAGGTCCTGCAGCTGATTCAGGATCTACCACCCAAAGCATGGTTTTCACCCATAAAGAACATATTCCACAAATTTCTGCTGATAGGGGATGAGGCTTCTAAGTTATTCCAAGCTCTGAAAAATGTCTAGCTGCAGAGCACAGGGGAACCCCATCTTTTCTCTGTTGTTGCAGTCTAACACTCTATGTACTCTAGCTCCCAAGAAAGGGGAAATGTGGAGAAAAAAAGTCTTCAGATGATTGCCTTAAAGAGGTATGAAGAAAAGGTATGCTATTGCAGGAGAAAGGGAGACAAGAGTGGAAGGGAGAGAAATGAAAGACCAGTGAGTAACATCCAACAGCTTCTGGATGCCTCCTTTATGTAGTAAAAACGTGCATTTCTTCTCTCTGGAGGAAGAACACTTTGCAAGTGGTAGGCTTAGGAAGATGGCTTGCAGTTAGTGACTCCCATAATACCTGTGGGTCTTCAGAAAACCTTCCTCTTCCCCTCTATCAGCAAGTTAGGCCTCACAGTTCTTTATTTCGCACAAATATTCATCAGCATTGGTCAGCATAGCTGTGTGGTATTTCCCCATTCCAAATAATTCCTGGCATTTCATCTAGCCATTTCTATTTAAGAAAGCAAGAGACAGAAATAATACAGCAGCTAGCAGCCTAGTGAAAGCTTAGTGTTAAGAAATAAGTAAGACTCTTTAAAAGGGCTGAGCAAAAGGCAGGAATTGACGGCCACATTGTCCACAAATCCAGTTTTCCAAATACCACCACAACTTGAAATATTCCTACCAAAATAAAACAAGATGGATTTTGACCATAGTTTGCATAGCACAATAAAACATAATGGGACATGTGAGGCTGCCTTTTCCTAAAGCTGTGGGACAAAAAAGAGGCTGGGTATCTTAAAATTAGAATTACAAAGTGATAGATACATGAGTGAAAATCCCAGGTGACAGACATCTTTCAGAAATGACAATCCCTGGAGTGTTAACCTGGAGGTTATTTCTTTCAGTGCATGAAAGGCACAGAGCAGTGAGTTATCCCAGCAGTCGCTATGCTGCAAGACTTCTCTCTGAAAGGTTAATTGGGTTAGAGGTGTAATTTTTACCCAGCAGAGATGTGCCAGCAGAGGCCTCTAATGTAGATGCAGTTCATATTGACAAAACTATGGTTTTGTTAGCATAACATTTGTCACTGTGGTGTGGAGTAATTTCATTTCACCAGTACAAAGATCAGACCTGATGGTCCAGCCATATCAGCTCAGCCACTCTGTCAGTGCGATGTGCAGACCCCCGTACCAAAGGGGCAGCATGCACGAGGCTTCTATCTCCTTTTTGCCAATGACAACTCTGTGATTGCTGTTATTTTGCAACAAGGTTTGCAAATGGATAGAACATTTTACTGTTTGTTAGAGTCAACTCTTTCATCTTATGCCTCAAGTTTAGGAGCCTGTGTCTGACAGTGAAGCAGTAACCTGTCCTCTAGTCTTCCAGGAACTGGCATTACAGAGAAGAGAAATATTGTGAAAGTTTACTTACTAGCAAGAATTTTCTGCAATGGCTTTTATAGCTTTGCAGAGAAAATATCTAATTAATTATCTGTTTTTTTCCCTTTATTGTAGAACACATGACTAGTATAAATATAAAACTTCAACACATTAGTTACATTGTAGTATTCTTCTACATGAGATACAAACAAGTATGTTGATATCATTGACATGAGATTAAATGTAAATTTATTTCAGGATATTTAAATAACTGCAGAGATATAGTAGTTCAAAATCACAGTGTCTTGGCTTGTGTATTTAAATGTGATCAATTATCTTAGCTGACATACATCTATGTAAGTGGAATGACCAAACTGTGATAAACCTAAAAAGACAAATTTATGTGTTATCTCTGTGGACTTTCAGTCCTTTTGAAATTACATCACCATATGACATGTGACCTCATTACAAAGACTAAAGGAGTCTCCTATCAACCATAAAGATTAATATATTGCTAGTCAAATACGTGGCCAGTCTTCGCGAATGAAGATCTGGGAAAGGTCTTTTGACCTTTCAAGCCTGCGCAATGGATTTTTTAGGT
>JAWWLV010000045.1:37797940-37860347 GCA_035041135.1 Platyrinchus mystaceus | reverse complement strand
GTCTGATATGCCAGAATTCAGTGTCTGTGTTCAAGGAATAAAATTCATTTTTTTCCAAACTATAGTCCAGCCCCCAAGAGTGTCTAAGGGACAGTGAACTGGCTCCCTGTTTAAAAAGTTTGAGGGCCCCTGCTTTAAGGCAATACTCCTCATAAAGTTTTCCTGAAGTATCCAAAGAAAAAAATGCACCTCATACAAAAATGATGTGTAGTAAAATTTGACATGAAAATGACCTGATGTACAGTTGTTCCCTAGAAATAAAATAAAATTAATAACAACATAAAATACTAAAATTATAGAAATGTTTCTGCATCTGGCAGAACAAACTAGCATCACAATCGCAGCAGGTTTGTAGGCATTTTCGTTATCACTTCTGTTTTGTCCACACTTCAGAAAAACAGCTCTCTAGATTTTAGTTTTGTAGTTTTGGGCTTTAAGCAATTCCAGAAAAATTGGGGGGGGGGAAGGAGGAGTAAAAGGGGAAGAAGGGTGGATATGCTTCTTTTTTCAGTAATTTAAGTTATTATCCTTCTGTGGCTACAGCATGTTCTTATACTCACATTCCTAATTTGACTATATACATTTAAGAAACACAGTAGAGGAATTTCTTATTAAAAGCATTAAAAACAACCACTTGAACTATCAACAATTTTCCTCAGCTCTGGTACTGGATTTCTTTCCTTTGTCAAGCCTATACATATGTTGGTAGTTGAGTATTTCGCTTTTTTTGCACAAACTCTGTACATGAATTATATCTTCTATTGAATGTCAAATCTTTTGGCAAAAAAACCATTGTACTGAAGGAATACTTGATCATATAACTGGGAGATATAATCCAGAATAAGTGCTTGGCCCATGAAGTAATGATTGAAATCTCAACTGAAGTGTTACAGGTCAGAGTAAATTATTCAATTTAATTGTTAAATTTTTTCAACATGGAAAGTAAATCCCACAGACAGTGATTGCTGTTGGTTAGATTGTATCTTGGCGACCCCCCAAACTTTTAGTCAAACACCAACATGAACAAAAAATTTAGCTAGCCCTGCAAATATTTAATCATGTTTAGTGCACACAGAATCCTAGAAAGTGACACTTAAAAAAAAAAAATGTGGGAGACACCTGCTTCTGTAGTGTCTTCTGCTTGTGAGGTTGTTCCTCACACCATTTGAGCCAGGAGAGAACAGAGTCCTGTCCCCAGGCTGAGAGACTTGTATGGCACAGCACAGTCCCCTGCTCTGTGCAGTGGGGAGGATGACTGGGGCTGAAAAAAGCCCCATTTATTTTTAGAAGAAAAGAAGGAAGATGCAATATTTTTAGGAGTGGGTGACAGCTGAATGTGTGTCTTATGAAGTTTGTCTTTGATGAATGTATAGCATCCCTGGAGGAAAAATAAGAGTTTGCCAAGTTCAGACATTTTCTGTTCTCATATAACTAAAGCTGCTTTGATCTAAACTTGACAAGTGATGTGTATATTGTACTACTGGAACCACTTTAGTCTTTCTAACTCAAAAAACAAATAGCCCAGGGACCAAAATCTGCTCTTAGGCACCCTCCTCCTGGAACTCCCACTGCTTTCAGATTGTGAAGTATGAAAGGTAGGTGCAGCAGAGGAGGACACAGCAAATGTATGAGTGTTTGGGTGGTTCAGATCCTGGGTCGCTTCCAGATTGACTCGTAGTTTCTGGATTCCTGTCCCAGCCTGGATCTGGTTTCCTTTCCAGGGGAGTGGTAGCGATGCTGGTGGGGGCATGAGAAGTCACCTCATGCATGAAGTGTTTCTCTAACCAGTGTTGACACTGACTTATATTTTACTTTTTTTTTTTTCATTTCAAGGGGATCAGCACTTCACCTATCTGTGGAAATTAATGATATGTCATCTTTCTTTAAGATAGCCTGTGATGTCTAAAAAGGAAGATTTATAAACTCTTTAGTCTGCTTAATTGTATCTGTCTCAGTAAAGTCTGCTTGAAATATTGGTAACTTTGATTCATTTATTGTCAAAATGACAGCAGCATTCCCTCTACCTGGTATATGTATTGTAATACCTGGTTTTAATTCAATAATGTAAAAAGGTGTAAGAAAGGATGTAAGTGAAAAGTGCCATGTATTGTGACACTGAAGTTTGTCCTCTGTATGTAATATTATCTTCTTCAAATATTTTCTAACCAAATACTTACTGTACTTACATCAAAGACAGCAATTATAGATTCAATAATCTACATTTTTAAATCCTTTAAGTACACATTTGTATCAGAGACTGTAATATCCTCTGACAAAAGCTGTCATATTTCCATTTGTAATTTTTTTATTTTAGTTTCCACTAAGTTCCATCTAACTTCCAGCTTAGTATTGCTTCTCAGAAGACTGTTTTCAAACTATTAACTTGATTTTTAGACTAAAACTAATCCTGACATTTAACAAAGGTAAAAAACATTTTTATTACAAAACTACTTCATTGAAAGGTAATTAAAATACGCTTTCATATTTTAAGTTCTTTAATAAAAATATTATATTGTATTGAGAAGTGTTACAACACAGAAAAATGTGTTGTAAAGGATTTGTGACAATTATTAACAGAAGAAACCTGTGAAAAAACCTTTTCTGCTGAGAAGCGACTAAAGGGAACTCACTTGTGTTGTACATACCATAAACATGAACTGAATCAAATGGAAAACCCCAGCACTGATAGTGGGTGCAGCTTGCACTTCAGCTGGGGCACCCAGTGATGACCAATCCATTACCATTGCTTGAACTTGTCCTTCTTTCTCCAGAGCCATTTACACATCTCTGGTAACTATGGGAAATAGAAACAGCTGCCTATACTTTCCTGCTGGGAAGTTAAGTGAGCACTAGAAAGTAAAGAATCATAGAGAGGTTTGAGTTGGAAGGGACCATAAAGATCCTTTTGTTCCAATCCCCCTGCCATGGGCAGGGATGCCACCCACTAGACCAGGTTGCTTAAAGACACATCCGAACTGGCCTTGAACACTTCCAGGGATGGGGCATCCACAACTTCTCTGGGTAACCTTTCCAGTGCCTCACTACCCTCACAGTAAAGCATTTCTTCCTAGTCTAAATCTGCCCTCTTTCAGTTTAAAGCCATTTCCTGTTGTCCTATCACTAAAGCCCTTATAAAGCTCCAGCTCTCTCATCATTTTCATGGTCCTCCTCTGGACTCACTCCAACAGGTCCACAGCCTTTTTATGTTGAAAACCCCAAAACACTGCAGTTCCTTTCACAATACTAACTCGTGAGGACTACTACCACATCTAGGGTTAAAATGTTATTTGTTGCACTTTGCTGTCTTTTAGTAAAGACAAATAATTTCCTTACTTCTTTCTGTCACTCTCTTTTTATTGTCTGGATGATTTCCCAAGAAGAGATTTTTAAAATTTGTAACTAAACAATATTGGAAGAGAGAAAAGAGAAAAGCTACAATCCTGTGAATATGAGAAGCTGCACCTTTTGTGGATTTAATTTGTGTTCAGTAAGCAAGGGAAAAAAAAAGTGTTTAGTTTAATATTTCAGGAAATCACACAGTAAACACCCTGAGAAATGCAGTGTTCTGAGGCCAGAGCACACTCCAGCACAGCTTCCCAAATGTAGGGTTGTTTGTCAAGCCTGGCTAATGCACAGTTTTTATACAATACAAGTATTTAATTTTGGGGCATGATTTTTACCAAATGATTTTTACTATTCTAACACATAACACATATGTTTTTACATCAGTAATTGTTCTTTTGTCTTCTAGTTATGAGCATATTTACTATAACAATGACAGTAGCAACTGGAAATCATTTAGGTCTAGTCAGTTCCTCTGCCAATGATTAATTATTTCTTAAATTGCATTCATTAAAGTTTTTCCAACATATGAAAAACACTGAAAAGTCATGTTATTCAACTGGGCTAGATAGTATAGAACAAGTAAATACGATTACAGAAACATCTGCAGGGCACTTTTTTTTTTATGAAGTATGACATTTATACCTTAGCAATGAGCAATATTCACATTACCTGCAAATTATTTGTACAATTGAGTTCTTCTTACTTTTGACAACACTACCCAGCCTGTTTCCATGGCAGTCCAAGAGACTTCACCCCAATGTGTTGGAGGAAAAATCCTGGAATAATTCGGCCACTGGGATCTTACTAATTTCAGTGTTAAAGCAGGATACATGGTACCAGGATATTGGCTGGCTTCCTTTAAGATATATCCACATATATTGTTTGTGCCTTTAAGACAGTTCTTTTTTTGTAAGAGAGTGAAGAAAATTGTAGAACAGATATAAAAAAAAGCCAAAACAAATGAAGACAAAGAGACCACAGCACTGTCCTGATCTTACTTACAGTAAAATCAGGGAAGCTCTCTGCTTTCAAGACAAACCTTGTTGGAAGGTTTATTTCTTTATATACACAAATCCCTTTTCCTTGTATTTTCATAAACAAATTCTATTTCCTTGTATTTTATTATTTGTTAATATACACAAATTCCTTTTTCTTGTAGTTGCATAAACCAAAAAGTAGTTGTGATGACAGTGCTGTAGAAGGGGCAAGGATAGGTAAATAAAAATTACTTTGAGGCATTAATAGGCTTAATGCAAGTAAACCTGAATACAAAAAAACTCAGTATTTTAAACAAAAGTGGGGCTTCTCTGGAACAGAGGGAGGCCTAGAAAATGCAAATAATGCCTCTGCATTTCAAATGATCTTTCCATTCCTTCATCATATATGTGTGCTCTCTGCAATGGGGTCCTGTGGGGTCACAGTGGGGCAAGTCCACAGCCCTTCTGGGGTGAATCCAGTGAATCAGTGACTATGTAAATCAGCATGTTGCCTCAGTCCTGATTTTTGTTTTAATTGAGGATGAGGAGAAGGTGATAAGTGCTGACGGAAACTTGAAGGGCTTTCTAGGGCAGTGGATATAAGTGGGAGTGATGCAGCAGGCTGGGGCTGGGGTCAGAGTCAACAGAGTTGAATCTGATAAGGAAGTTGCTTGAACTGTCAGAGAGTTAAATATATAGCAAAAGTGAGCCTTTATTTGCAGATAGAGCATCCTGTCTAATATTCAAAGAGTAGCAGAAATACTGCCCTCAAATTAACAACTTCACGTTTATTTCATGAGTGCCTTCAGCTCCAGTTACTTTAATGAAAGTTTTAGCCAGCTGGGCAGACAGACTGACAGGCTAAGGCTCCTCCATGCATTGTTTTGTCTTTTCTCACTTGTGTATAGATCAATAAGGATTACTACAGGGCTGTGACTCTTCCTGTGCAGGCAGCTCAGGTAGTCGTTGCACCTGTTTAATGGAATCTCTGGCACCAGCCTGTTGGGTATATACAATTACACCAGTCATAATGTTTTTCTAGACACCCAATAAATAATGAAAAGAGTTTAATAGATACTTCAAATGATTGCCCTCTCATCCTTTGGAGCACGGGATTATCTTTTTGAAGTGATAAATCCATGCGAGTTTAAAGTTTCCTTAAAATGTACACCCTTTTGTCACAAAGGGAGGTGGATACAGAGGTAGGGAGACAGGTGCTTTTGCACTGGTTTCATTCTTGAACATGTTGTCTGTATTGTGCCTATCTGATCCAGCTTCATTCCATCATTTGACTCACACAGGCCCCCTCTGAAGACAATTACCTACAAAGCAGACTGGTATGGTAGCACCTATATCCTTGTCTTGGACAAGGATATTCCTGATAAGAACAGCAGCTGCCAAATGGCCACATCAGAGGCTGAGGAGGGTACAACAACTTGGCATATCCTTTTAGTTCATTCAATGCATAGCCTTTGTTTAAAAGCTTATTATAAATCATAAATATAAACTAATGACAAAACCTTGCAGAAAGCTTATAGAAGGCACATATCAGGTTATGTGGCTGGGCAATTTAGATTTCAGGCTGGCAGTGCTTCTTTTCTTTCAATTCATGATCCTTGTTGGGAGACTATCTTGTTATGTCAGCAGTGAATATCTAATGCAGTCTTCATATGATGCCAGTAACCCATTAATGAATCCTCCTGGTTATAATTCTACTTCTATCTTGCTGACTTTGCACCTTACCCATACAGGTACAGCATAGGCAATGTTAAGACTTGTATTGCCTTTCCCTTTGCAATGCCCAGAAACAGTAGCTATATAACAATATGTTTCTAAGATGAGGCTAAGATAGACATGGCAGTGTCTATCTGTTGTTGGAGTAGTCTGTTTAGACCACAACTTTCGCCTGTTTCTTGCCATAATGATGATCTGCATGCTGGATAACATCCAAACCCTTCCACAACCCCAATTAAAAAAGAAAACATTAAAAGGAAATAAGGAAAGCTGATACTTTTGGGTAAGCTACCAATGCTCAGTGGTAGTAAAGAGACTTGAACTTGCCTAGTAAATTAAGATGTGAACAACCCACATTAACTCTTTGGAATTCCTTGAAAAATGGAGGTTAATAAAAAACAAAAATGGATCATGACTAAGAGTTCAGGTTTTTTGGTCGAGGAGAAAAGTGGAAAGAGAAACATAGAGACAAAATTTTGGATCCAAGGTTGTTATTATTCAGTCTTGTAAATAACTTTTTTAAGTATCAGTCTTTTGGTCAGCATGCTTTATTCAAAGTTAATGAGGAAGTGACATTTCTATTTCATTAAAACTGTTTTGTAATGGGTCATTTTGTTTAATAACTTGTTCTTCCTATCAGGTAGTACCAAGAGCAGCTTTTCACAGCAAAACAAATCTGCATGTGCTGCTGTTTGGCAAAGACTATTGAAATGAATGGACAAATGTTTAATATGCATTTGCAAATATGACCCTTTCTTTTTATTCTGTTTCAGAGTCTACTTCACACTGTCATATCAAAGATCTGGTTTCACAGATCACTGCTAATGAAGCTTTTGGATATGATCCATAAGTATATGTACATTTTGTTCAACAGAAGCCAATTTTTATTTGCTGTTACCACACCTTTACACAGGAAAAGGAGCTTGTTTCAGTCACACGAATTCTTTGTCTCACTGTGATGCCTCAAGAATTTTTAGGATTTTTGCATTTTTGTAGATTTTAAAGTAGCTGTGTAGTAAATATAGATTTTTAGTATAATTGTATAGTCTCTCACACTTTAGAATAGTAGTTAACACTTACCAAACCCTATTCCCCCATTTCATATCGAATTTTCTAAATTCTTTAGGCTTGTTTAGGCTCCTTTCAAGGCAGGACTATAGTAAACACATTGTGTTTAAGAATATATGCACCTTAGGCCTGAACAACAACATACCATCATAGTTAAAGCAACTTTCAAGCCCGTAACCTTGGAGAAGCTCCAAAGGCAGTACGTGCTGTGAAGATGAGGAAGATGAGGAAGAAAGGGGTCTTGGGAACTCCAACTCAATTTCCAGGAAGGCGTGCCAGAGGGACAGATCAGGGGATGGGTAGTTCTTGGATCAGACCATAAACTGTAGAACTGGACAAATGCACATTCCTTTTGTACTCCTTACACCAGAAGGACTTCATTAAAGACCTGCTCTATATCTTATCTCTATTAAATTAACTCTGAATTCCTCCCAATATTTAGGCAACACTGCATAAAAGAAAAATTGGGCAAAAAAGCAAACTTGCACAGTGGGAAAATCAATCATCACAAGTTACACCAGTGTATTGGGTTTGTATGGTCAGGTTTTGGCAGTGAGGGGGCTACAGGGGTGGCCTCTGTGAGAAGCTGCTACAAGCTTCCTCCATGTCCACCAGAGCCAATGCCAGCCGGCTCCAGGATGCATCCGCCACTGACCAAGGCCAAGCCATCAGGAATGATAGTAACACATCTCTGATAACATATTTAAGAAGGAAAAAAATGTTCCTGCACAGATGCAACTGTGGCCAGAGAGGAGCAGAGTGAGAATATGTGAGAGGAACAACTTTGCAGACACCAAGGTCAGTACAGAAGAAGGGGGAGGAGGTGCTCCAGGCACTCAAGCAGAAATTCCCCTGCAGCCCGTGGTGCAGACCATGGTCAGTAAGGCTGTCCCTCTGCAGCCCATGGAGGTCCACTGGGGTGCAGAGATCCACCTGCAGCCTATGGAAGAGACTCACCACAGAGCAAGTGGACACCTGAAGGAGGCTGTTACCCCATGGGAGGCCCATGTTGGAGCATGGTCCTGGCAGGAACCTGCTGACCTGTGGAGGGAAAAGCCTCTCTGTAGCAGGATTTCCTGGGAGGACTTGTGACCCTGAGGGGGACCCATGCTCAAACAGTCTGTGCTTGAAGGATTGCACCCTGTGGAAGTACAGCAGTTTGTGCAGAACTGTTGTCCGTGGGATGGACTCACACTAGAAAAGTTCATGGAGGACTGTCTCCCATGGGAGGGACCCTACACTGGAGCAGGAGAAGGACTCCTTTCTCTGAGCAGCAGCAGAAACAACTTGTGATGAACTGACCATAACCCCCATTCCCCATCTCCTGAGCCCCTGGGGGGAAGAGGTAGAGCTGGGAAGGAGGGAGGGTTGGGGAGAAGGTGCTTTTAAGATTTGTTTTTACTTCTCATTATTAATATCCCCAATTCTAGTCTGTTTTGCCCATGACAGTAATCAGTGAGTGATCTCTTCCAGTCCTTATCTCAACTCATGAACCTTTCACTATATTTTGTCTCCCCTGTCCAGTTGCAGAGGGGAATGATAGAGCGGCTTTGGTGGGTGCCTGGTGTCCAGCCAGGGTCAATCCACTACAGCCAGTTACAACCAGAGGAGAATGGCAGGATCTAAAGATGTTGATAACTGCTATTTTACAATTCCTTGTGAGTACATTCAGTAAGAACAATCTCTCATGTATATATATTTACATATGTGTAGTAATTTAACCCATTTAAGTAAGACCAGTGCTAATGCAAGGAAACTACAGTAAGGACAAAGAAACTCTCTGTATTTGGCTTTTATACTCTAATCAAAAATACACAACTTTTAATTATAGTAGTTCATGTTGTCATTTAAACTACACATTTCTGTATTACACATTGGGAAAGAAACGAAGAGAGTTTGAGTGAGATGATCAAATACTGAATGGAAACAAAGGGCTCCTGACTCTACTTGGCCCATTACATATCCCTCTACTTGAAAAATTTGTCCATTTTTCTTTCTTTTCTTTAGGCAACTAATCATTGACATCTTATCAACTTGCCCCCTCTCACTCTCTGCAAGTAAATGACAGTAATAAAAATCTTCATCTATGCTACTTAATTATTTCAGATACTGAAGCCCCTGCTGTTCTTGGGGACAGAAAGCTGGGAGAGGACAAGGAACACAAGAGATACTTGCAGCTAAAGCATAATGAATTTAACAAAAGGCCTTTTCACATGGAGTTTAACTAGTATAAAAAGTTTAGGGTGGGGAAAAATAAATTCATGAAAGAGTGGTCCATTGGTGGCTACTGACCATGAACGTAAGATTATAGCCTGTAGTTCAGGGATTCTTTTATTTCTTTTGAGCTATTTCAAGATGGTTCCCCTCCTCTACTTTTGTACCTTCCCCTCTCCATGGACCCAGGAGCAAACACACACTCCTTTGTCCTAATGATGTGCATGGGAGAGAGAAAGCAGGACCAGATGAGCCTTTGCACTGACATCATGTGGATGTTACAGCAGGAGAGGCCACTCCTCAGCTACTCGAACTCACTTCAGCCAGCCCTGCAAACCAGGTATCTGATGCAAAGCCTGGTGAATTCAGTGAAATCTTTTTGATCTTCTGAGCAGACTCCTAAAGGCAAAAGCCTGGTTAATACTCCAGCAGAAAACATCTGATTATTACATGGGGCAGGTCAGGAACAGTAATCAAATTACCTAAAGGAAAATATTTAGGATACATTATTTAAACTGTATTAGATATCTGTATGGTCATTTCCAGGCAGAATGAATATTTCCTCAATTTGATTTAATTTTATTCTTATTCAACTTAATATACACCTTTCATTACTTCGGATGAATATTGCTCTACAACATATCTTAGGGAAACAAGCTCTGCAGGAAATCGTGTGAGCTATTGACATAATTTCTACTACTATTTCTAGTAATATAAAATATTGCAACAGTAGAGAGTTTTCTCTTGAATAAGATATAAACCGGAGGTTTATATCATAATTGCACCGGGTGCAATTATGTGGTAAATATAATTGTGATCTGAACATGGAAGTATGGAAGTCAGCAGTAGGCAGGAACAGCTTCCTTAATGCTCAAATTTGCAATTTTTCCCTTACTACATGGAAACAAAGTTTGCCAGTGCAGTCCCTCCCTCCGTGATGTCTGTCCTGCACCATCCTCACAGGCTTTTGGATCTGATGCCCACTGGCTAAATCCCAGCAAAACCAGAGCGTAGGGGCATTTGAGTGATCTAAGTCTTGGAGAATGACTGCTCTGAGCAACTGCTTCATCTCACAGGACCTAAAATCAAAAAGTGCCTCTGCTTTTGAGCAATTTTCTAAGAAGGGACTTTGGAGTTTGCTAGCAAGAAAAAGATTTTAAAAGGCAAAGGGAGTCTGATACTCTGCCCACCTCTTCTCCCTGCTCTCCAGACGTTCCAATCACTGAGCTATTGAGCAAAAGCTGCAGCAGTGCCTTCCCGTCGCTCACCTCATCAGGTTCCTCACCACCTGCAAACCAATCATAGCACCTTAAAAACATCCCTCATTCCATCAATTCAGCAATGATTTTCAGGGATAAGAAATCATAGTTCTTTCTTACTGCTGCTACATGCTGAGTCTAAAGTCACCAAGAGGGTAAGGGGTGAATAGTCTTTGGATTTTAAATTTCAAGGAAATCTTGCTCATTGTCCTCTGAAATTAGCAGGAGTACAGGGAGCATTGTGATTACTCAGTGTTGGTATTTACAAAAAATCTGATCTCCATAAATATTGAATTGTGTCATTATCACTGTATATGCCGGGCTTCCATATATATTGGCATTTAGTAATTAGACAGCTGGCTGTAAACTTGAGGAAACAGTCATTAAAAGGGCCATTAAGAGAGCTCTTAAAAAAAAGGGGGAATTTTCATTTGAAGAGGTCACACATTCTGTATTTGATGTAATCTCTGTTGTATCTCTGATCTCCTCATATCCCTTCAGCCAAACAGCATATTTTGCATCTTCATTTCCAGATTCATCAATACAAAATTGGGGCTTTGTTTTTTCATGTCCATTGCAGAGTGCTCTAGAAAGAAGGACATGCAAAATTACTTTTAAGGTCTTCACATGGATTTTAAAACCTGCGCTTGCAAACCTCAGGTGGTATTGGAAGACCTGTGTGAAACAACTAATCTATACTATGTTTCACAGATTAAATACCTCTGCTTATAGCTGAACACTATATCTTCTCAGGAAAAATACCCACACATTACTGGGAAACAGACATAGGACAATTTTCTAGCTTGGGCTTTCTGTTAGAAAAATTGAAATCTGATGTTATTGGGAAATCTGTCCTCTTGCATTTCTTTAAAAAATGCTGAATGATTTTAGTCAGCCTGATAACACACTGTCCATTTAAATATTTTTTTAATATATATATATTTAAGGTAATGAAGGTATGAAGCAAGGCCAGATTTCATCTTTTGGGTAGTCAAAATGACAGCTGTTATTTGCATAGTCACAACTGTTCTGGGGAAGACAAGGACTTTTTGGAACTGGAGCAAAGTAGACTGAATAGTGTAGCAATAGTGCTACATGATATGCAGTCAGGGGTCACTACTGCCCTGCAATCATTAGGAAGTGAAAGAAACTGGAAAAATCCTAGCCTTCAAACACCAAAATCCACATATTCCAACAGATACTAGTGAGCAAACAAGTGTAATGGGTGGAAGTGAAAATGACAAAAGATCAGTCTGATTTTGTGTTGGTTATGACAATGGGGGTTGCCATGCTGCAGAAAAGTCCACAGGTTGTTCTATCTCCAGGAATTCCAGGTGGTACTGACATTTCTCTTCATTAAAAGTTACAGTTGCCATTAATTTGTAGTGGCTGACAGATACTTCCATGATGACTGTGAAGAGACAAGAAGCTTTGAAATTCATGGATTTCAGTCCCACAGCAGGGAGGCAGAAAAAACGCCGAGGTGCTGCCACCTAACAAGCAGGTTCTCTCTGTTATTGTAATTAACATGCAACTCCTGCCCGCCACTTCAATGAGAGCCAATGCCAGTAAGCTTTACAAGCAGTTTATTGTTTTGTACTCTGCATGAAAAATGTATCTAATAAGAAGAAATAAGATTAATCTAAAATCGGTTTCAGGGAATGATTGCAGATTGAAATGATTTGTAACAGTATGTCTGAAAATTTATGGGATGCAGATATACAGCCATGGAGGTATTGGAATTTGAGGAGTTGCTGATACATATCTCTTGAGTCTGCTCTATTTTAGACTTAGTAATTACACTTACACATTTTGTTTGTAACGTGCTGCATGACAGCTGCACGGGTACGCAGACTCATGTATATGTATGTGTATACCAACGGGGAGGAGAAAAACTGATGGATTTTTCTAATTCAAGATAGAGTTATATATATGCATAGATGATCCTGTTTGGAAAGAAATATAATCTGTTGACATTTGGTTTTATGAGTGAGCATGTGTATCTGTGCAGCAACAGAGTGGCATGATAGAAAGCCAGCCAATTTGTTCTTAGCACAGTGTCTGACAATTCACCTCTTGATCCTGCCCTTTTCACAGCCATTTCTCGAGGAATTATTACAGCTAGGAAACCTGAAATCTGAGAAACAGCTCATCTCCCCGCACAAATGATCATTTTTCTCCCATTTGAGAAGGTGTCAGAGCTACACAGGTGTAGCTACAGCAGGACTTAGCAGAGGGGCTTGTACCCCCCCCCCCCCATGTGATGTAGATGCTGCAGTTGGACTTAGTGGAGGGATCTGGCTCATATCCTGCCATGGATCTGGGCAAGCTCATGGTCTTGCATAAATTACCACTGTGGGGATCTCAGCTCTGAGCTTCAGGTCTCCAGATGTAAAAATGAGCTAATATAATCTTCTTAGTGCCCTTTTTCTGTCTCTTAAAGTTCTCCAAGGCAGAGGCTTTCACCTTGTTGTACTTGGAAGGTGACTTTTTGCCTTCAGTTGCTTTTCATCCTGTGGCCAAATAAGCAACCTGAGATAGGGAGACAGGAGACACACTGGGGTCTGAATGACAGATAAGTGGAAGAGAAAGCCCTCAAACTGACCCTACTGCAGATGGGTTTGTACTCAGGGTTAGTGGAGGGGAGGGAATCTCTGCCTTGAAAAATCTGCAGGATTTTTTCAAACCACCCATATGAGTGAGCTCTTGCCCTTCCTTTGCTGCAGGTAAACCGGTGTGGGATGTGCTGCAGGTTGCAGAGACCTCCCCAGTCAGCTACTGTTGGGTGAGGATTTAGCACTGGATCCATCCCTTGGCACGCTCTGAGGGATTCACAGTGTTTCTGCTGAGGGAAAAGAGAATGGCAGGAGGGGCTGAGGCTGGAGATGATGAGATACAGCCTTGCTCCAGCTGTAGCAATTACCTGTGCTGTCAGAAAAACAGCAGGTCTTAAATTTTGAACAGAAGGGACTAAATTCATCCTTGGAGTAACTCCAGCAATGTCTGCATTTTATAAGAGAAAGATTTTGACCCTCTGTCAGGTTTGTGCACAAAACTAAATATTTCCACTATCACTGAGTCAAAGGTCTGAAATTATTTCTATGATTGAGAAGTTTGGTGTTAAAGCCAGAGGAAAGAACATACCTTACTGCCAATTAAGTTGGTCTCTCCATATTTCTAGTGTACATCAAGTAAAACAGCATTTTTCAGGTAGGTTGCTGATGTTAATTTCAAAATTTTAATTTCAGGTGAACTAGAGGGTTTCTTTATGAGTGAGAATTGAATCTTACGGTCCTTTTTCATAGGGCTGCTGTGAGAGCAAAGAATTGGCTTCCCTTAAAAATCCTGCGACATCTTGAGCTAATTTGGTGGTGAAAGGTACCCTCTACCAGTTACTGCCTTCCCCATATGAGTGACTACCGTGTGTGGAGTTGTCTGAAGAGGTTATCTTAGACTTTGACCCTAAATTTTTATATCTGGTTGCATTCAGCAAGACTTAAAATATCCTAACAGCTAAGACATGAAGTAGTGATGTGTTTGCAGTGTGACACATAGTTCAGGGGTGTTCTCAGCATTTCTTGCAGATGATAATTCTGGCTACTTCTTTTTCCAATGGTCATCTTACGGGCATCAATTCCCACAGGTGGAAGGCTTGACATCATGCTCCCCAGCATAGCATGGCAGCAATGGCTGCAGATCCCATGTTTGATGCTCCAGTCCTGCTCCAGTTCCTCAGGATAATGGTCACGCAAGTGACTGCCGCAAATGTGTTGTGGCTGCAAAGGGAAGGATGGAGAAAGAGCCTCAGGATGCTTATCTGAGCAGGAGGTTGCTGAGCTGTATTTCCAGGGAGGCCACTTCTGTTCAAGTCTCATTTTACCTATTTGCCCAGTGTGGTGTCAGGAGACTGCAGAGGTGTATATGAAGTTCTTTGATGCATGACAGTTCTACATGAAAAACCAAATGATCAGAGCTTGTTTCTGTCTGTATCACTTTTACTTGGACATCAGCAGCTAGTCAGAGTTACAGCATGCATTCAGTGGCTCCATGAATGGTACTTCTCCAGTTCAGAGCTGGTTTCCTGGTCTTGGGGATTTTTTGCCAATAGTACATAAAGATCTTCCATTATTTGTCATGGTACTGCTTATGACCTTCTTTTCCCTCTTAGAACAATGAACAAAATCCCTACTCCTCTCCTATAACTACCTTTCCCTGGAGTACAGCAATCTGTATTGTTGTCAAATTATATTTGACAAAAAAAAAAAAAAAAAAAAGGAAAAAACATTTTTTTAAAAGTCTCCTTTGCCAGGGATAATGTTAAAAGCAGTTTAAAAGAAACCAGAAAGCTGATTGTTAACAGCAAGATATAGTAACGCAGATCTGTTCAGAGGATGGATGCACATGGAGCAGTGAGTGCTATTACAGGCTTCTTCTCCAAAGCCCTGGCATGGGAACAGCTTCCATCACTTCTGCATCACACCGCAGGTACATGCAAGATGTGACTAAATAACTGCAAAATCCAACCACTCCCCTTATCCGTCAGATTGACTCAGCAGCTAGTCTGAGAGGTATGGTTGCCGAATGCAAAGCCAGTAGCTGAGAGGCACTGACATTAATGTGTTTTAATTAAACACAGACAAGGAGATGGGAAAGGACTAAACCAGTGATACTGAGAGGAAACTGAGCACCGGAAAGCCTGGATATTTTCACTCTCTTTCTTCAGCATCATTGCTGCTTGCCAGGCTAGTGCATATTACTAAGAAACATGGTGGGTTTTTATTTCTATGTTGAATTTACACCTTTGACTAAATCTGTCTGTTACTTAACAGACCCTTTTAGCCTTGTATTTCTCACATAAACTTGGCTTAAATCTCTCATATTTGATAGATTAATTTATTTTTAACTTCCAGTTATCCCAGATTCCCCACTGGTCCTGAACCCTTGTGATTCTCCATCTGCAGAATTATATTAGCAACCACCACAGGCTTAGATATTGTTATGGAGATGCTGTGTGGTGTTTTTGGCTTTCTGATGTCCCTGCTGGCCTGATTATGTATGGATTCTCCACAAATGGATGTGTGCCACAGATATAGCATCAATCTCAGCAAATCCCTATTAAGGCCCCCCCCAGGGAATTTCTGGTAGGCTGCAGCTCCTACGCCATGGTTGGGGGGAGCATTTATGGGTATGGGGGATGTCTGTCTGTCTGCATGTGGTTTCTTTGTTTTCAACAGAGACATAATAAATCTAATATGAGTATGACAATGTACCTTATGTGGAAAATTAGACAGGATAGAAATATACAGTCCAAGTTTCTTTTCCCCATTTATGGCTAGCCTAAAAAAATCTATAGGTCTATGGGTCTCAGACACTATATCTTTTTTAGCCACAACTTATACTGATTTGAATTTGCTGCTTTGAGTTCCTTCAAAAATAATGTCTTCTGGAATTTCTCATTTATCTCTGAAAACACTGCTGTTACCTCCAGTACGGGTGAATACAATGTCATAAAAGTGAAATAGAACTGTGTTACATCTCTGTGGGTTTATCATGGATAATGCTGGAAAGATTCATGCTAATTCCTGCTCCTTTTCCTTAGCTGTGGACCTTGTTCTGGTCTTCCATTCAGCTCTTTTTTCCGTAATGAGTTCCAAACTCTGTAAATCACAGTGTTTACATTAGAGTGCAAACACTGTAATCTCCAGTGTGATTTATAAACTACTGTGAGATTTTCTAAAGATATAGTAAATCATCATAAAATCTTCATAGCAGTATGTTAAAATAGGAGGCTTTGGGTGTGAAGTATTTGTCTTGTGCCATAAGCATGCATTTGTATTTAGTTTAGTGTGGGTAACACTGGACATCACTCACTCACTTGAGCTTTGCCAGTGGGGAGGGATTCCTGCAGGGAACCTCAAAAAAGCCACTTAAGTTACAGGGGTAAGTTAAGGGATGAAGGGATTCAACTTGTAGAAAACTCATGACAGCAAGAAGGCACCACAATAGCAAGGTATGATTCATCTTTTCTAAAGTTAACTGCCTAAAAATGGCAAATCTCATCTCAGGTTTTTTGCTATGCAATCAATGGAAAAGGAAGGCAACCTGCAGGATGACTGACTCACCAGGAAGGCTGTGAACTAGGAGAAACCCTAGGTGGCTGAACCTAGGGCATCAAATTTGAGTTAGACAAGCGCAGTTAATCAAAATCAGTCCAACCCCAAATGACTTCGGTCCCTACAGGGTTTACAAAAACCTGCAGTGCAGACCTTACTTCAGAAGAGTCAGCAACTGCCCCATTAAATTTGATGTCATCATCCCTGCATCAGCTTTCCCATGGGATTTCATCCTTCACAAAGCCTCATTTTTTTCTAAGGAGAAAGAAAGAGAAGATGGATATGAAGGGAAAGAGCTTTAAAGGCCACGGTTAACACTTCAGTACACTGCTCCTTGGGAGATTTAAAAGCTTCTGGATTATTTTAAAAGGGATGAGCGAGAATTGCAAACAGGACAAGCAATAGCACAAAAGGAAATGGCTCTAAGGGGACGTTAAGAGTGAACATTCGGAAAAATTTCTTCCCCACAAGAGCTATCAAACATTGGAATAGTCTGTTTGGGGAAGTGGTTGAATCACCATCCCTGGAGGTATTTAAAAGATGTGTAGATGTGGTACCTGAGGACTGGACTTAATAGTACTAGGTTAATGGTTGGACTTGTTAACCTTAGAGGCATTTCCAGTCTAAATAAGTCTATGATTCTGTGACACTATAAAATGGAAACTGCAGAACTTAGTTTCCTGATATTCTTGAAGGAATTTCCAATGACTTGGTAAAGAACAGGCATATCAGTTAATGCCATATTATTCCCTTCCTAAAAGAGAGAATCAAACTCAGGTGATGTAATAAAATTGAAGGATGGCTATAGAAAAGCCCTTTAAACTCATTCTTCAGTCTGTTCTCTCATCTGTTCACCACCACAGACGTACAAAAGTGTGTTGAAATGATTAATAGAGTAGCAGTGTTTGTTGGGATGACTGAGATCTTCAGGAGCATAGATCGAAGGATTTCACAGTCAAGAGCTGAGAGGCAGGGAGATATTAAATTGTCAGCTCAGCAAATACACAGAGGAAAACCAGAGCACCTAGCAGTACGGCCAATGACTCAAAGGCTCATTCCAAAACTTAATCTTACAGCAGAATCCATTTCTACTGGATGTTCTCAGGGTGGTATCTGGCCTAGAGCAAAGAACATTAGGAAAATGTAGAGCATGTCAACAAAAAAACCTCATAACAGTGATCACAAAACAGTATCAATTTGACTGCAGCTGTAAGTATGTGCTCTGACTTTACTGAGAGCATCAAGGAGCAAGTGTCTTATGTTGAACAGCTGGTGCAGATGCAATGTCTTAACAGTGCAGAGGAACCACCAGGTGTCATTCTCTTAGAGATAAGAAGGGAGACAGGCTTCATGTCAAATAAAATAAAAAAATTGATGGGAAGTGCATCTTTACAGAATATGATAAGACTGATCTCAAAATAGAAGGAAAGATGTGCAACTGGAAAAGGCATTCCAAACCAAAGCACACTATTTCTAATGAGCATTTTGTTGCAGCAGTTGAGAGCTAACGTAAATTTTATACCTCTGACAAAGCTGGACTTAAATCAGTGCCCAAAACACAGGCCTTTTGTCCCTGGTACTCTCTGTCTGGCTAGCAGACAGGAGCACAGACAGCTTATAGGCCAAGTAATGCCTATAACTTCCATTAGACCTAGGGCCATACTATTTTTCTTCTTGTTGTAACTGAGAAACATTAAGGTATTTTTTGCTCTCTGGCCTGCCAAGGCCTTCAGAGCACTTTTTTGGCTCCTGGCTAAAAAAAAAAAATTGCTATTTCATGCTTTCTAACTTCTCTCATAATAATTACCCTTACCTTAAAACTGCTTGAAAATAGAAGGCTCATAATTAAATAGAAGAAAAGATGGGATTCAGATTGCATTTTGTTGTTCTTTCATGTAAATAAAAATACTCAAAAAAAAAAAAAGTGGAGTCCTACAACATTCTACTTTATTAAGTCATTATGTTGCAGAGCTCCAAGGGATGATAAAGCCAGATTGAGCAGTGTCCATGGTCTGGAAGTCAGGTGTTTATTCTGTTTTTAACTACCAGAATGAAGCCAGAAGGCCCTAGCTAACCTTTTTCCTGGATATTCCTTGAATGTATCAATATAGTGTAACATAACTCTGCTTAGTTTTGCTGAACTCTTGCACCCACATAAGAAGAAGAACATGAAAAAAAGGCCTATGGGCAATGTGCTTCTGTACCCCAGCTATCCAGCCCCTGCCAGAGCCTTTTCTAGACATGCCATATGTAGGTGGAATTCAATTAAAGTTTTCTTTCTTTTTTTTTTCCCTGAATAAAACTATATACACAGAGAAAATTGTCTGATAAATGTCGCTGGTTTGCCTTTCTGAAGGCAAAAGCTTGCCTGCAAAATATAGTTCTTTCTTCACCATTTTAAAATAGTCAGCTTGTTCTCTGCTGCAGTAGGACTCTGCAGCACACATTTTGACAAGGAAGCTGAATGGCCTTACAGCTGGGCAGCACCTGGCCACACAGTACCAGCCATGGGGCATCTCACACCAAAGTGCCCGACCTCCAGTCTGGCTGCTCACGGCTTCAGCAGCATTTCCCTCACTAGAAAACACAGAGGTCTCAGAACACAGCCATCCGTGACAATGCCCACTAATAATATGAGACCAAAATAAAGCCTAGGAATGTAAGTTGGCTGAAAAAGTGATACTTATAGAAGAACTCTGTCTTTCCATGTGCGGCTTTCCCATGTGGTGCACTCAAGCAGCTCCTAACAGCTTTTCCAGACACAGTAAGCCATAATTTTGGACCACTCCAAAGCCCGTAATATGGATGTAAGCCACTCACAGCCATACCATTTTTAATAAACCATTTATTAGCTAAACACGGACTGATAATAAAGACATCTACGCTGAGAAGGATCCCTCCTTTGAACTGGAATTTGCACAGTTCAAAATCCAATTTCTTCAATCGTCGGATTATTGTCTGTGTTATCTGTGTGTGAATACAGTTCTACTGTGTCCCCATTGTAACAAGGGCCTGTGCACCCAGGATGTACATGTTTGTATTTGTACAGGGATTGTATTCAAGGGAAGCACAGCTTGACTTGGGGAGGGAAATGCTCCATGATATTTCTATTACCATTAAAAAGCCCCCATGCTGGGTATTAGGCATTATTTCTCTCATACTTGGCATGTTGTAATAGGTTCTGAATGCTGTAATACCCCTTTGAAATATCGCTGGAAGTAAAGCCATGCAGAGAAATAGAGAAAGAAATCCGTCTTGCACATTAACCTCTTCTTGAGCTCAGACTGCTTCTTACTTGCATTTAGGCATGGTGTTTGTATAAATTTGGAAATGTGCCTATGCCTTATCTGGTTTGTAACTTAGCAACCTTTAATCTGTGTTTCTCGCTGCTCCTTATAAAGCAGTTGATAAATCTAGTCAAGCACTTACAGTATACTTGCTAGAGAGAGTATAAGGGCTTCATCAAATACGTAAGAAGTAACACCCAAAGCTCCATTCATTTTGCTGACATTTACCTTTACACATAAAGACAAGCACAAAACCGCCCACTGCTCAAAGTCACATTTAATCAGACTGAGTGGCTGTACATTGCAGAAACCACTTGCTAGAGGGAAAGCTGTGATTTGCAGACTGAATAAGTTTCATAGAGCATGATTTGTCTGCAATAGGATGATCTTTCATTTAATCGCTTAACTCAGTTAATTTGCTATCTCTGTATTTGAAGTGGGAGTTAATCAGAGGTAAAAATGGAAAAGAAGTAATAAAAATGGAGAAGATTATCTTGGTGCAGTGTATTTTTTTACAATGATTTCACCACACTGAAGACCACGAAGCACTGATGGGTTCAATCCTACTCACAAGGCAAACATATAGAAAATAAGACCTGGGAGCTTTGAGTGACAAAGCTCTTAATGACACACTTATCATGAATGTTTGGTGTATTTGTTACCACATTGCCCCTTCCCAAAAGGTGTTCTGGCATGCTGCTATAGGATTCCTGAAGGATGCCCTAAAAGCTTCTCTCTTTCCTCCTGCATTAGTGCAGTTACATCTTCCCGGAATTTCATCTTGATGCTATGCATTCCATGGATGACAGAGACATGTCCAAAGGGCAGAGTTACAGGATCAGAGCTGGAGACTGCCTCACAAGTTGGGGGGGGGGGGGTTTAGGCACTTAATTAAACTCCTGCATTTGACTCTTTTGTTCTGAACAGTGTAGGTATTTCTCAAGCAGTCTTGGTATTCTTTTTCATCTCAAAAGTAAGCCCTGAGGTATGGTGGGCTCCAGAATAGCAATGTCACTCCCAGCTTAAGGAACAACAGGAAATGGATTGCTGTTTGCAGGCTTCAGTTTTAGGGATCTGTTTCATGGGAAGTGAGAGGGGAATTTTATCAATGCCATGAAACAAGTCCTTTGATATAAAGATAATGAAAGTTCTAGACAAAAATGTATCTGTTAAATAGCCCAAAACACATGTGTATTAGCCAGCACAAAGACAAAAAAATATACTGAGTGATATCAAACAAATTTAAAAAAAAAAACCAAACACAGTTTTACAGTGATTTAAAAGTTTGTATTTAATATCAGTATCTTTGGGCCTACAGGCATGTTATCACAAGTTGTTCACCTCAGAGTTTCTTGAGATAGAAAACATGGAGTTTATGACTCCTCCAAGTGTTGCAGAAAGCAGTAAAGAGACTTGGCTTTTGCTGCAAAGTGAGTACCAGGTCTACATGTCAGCAAAATGAAACGGACTGCTGGGTCCTGGTCTTTTGAATGTGGAGGAAAAACAGCTTCTGGACTGCTGCTGTGCCGAGGAAGCCTCACCCTTCCAACTGAATTCCTACTGGCTGAACTAATATGTGTTCTTAAATATTTCATAATGAAGTGTCTAAACCTTCATGTCAATTAATCTTACTTATCAATGAAAATGTCAGTGGTTCTGGGGGCCAAAAAATACTGTGTGGATCTATGACCTAGTGGTTCCCCTACCTATATGTTTTCCTTTTCTTTTGCTCCTCGTATTGTATGTCTATGTGGTTCTGCTATGAACATCAGTTCTAATTGATGCAGGAACAAACAGGAGGACTGGGAGGTCTGGGTGCAGGTTGCAGGGCTGAAGTCCCTCTGGTACCTCAGAGACATGGCAAGAAAAAAGAAGAAACTTTTGCATCTCTTTTTAGCTTCCATTACCAGTCAACCCAGAGTCCAAAGGAAAAGGAAGAAACTAAATGCACAGTACTACTCTCTCACAGTACAGCTGAGTTTGGACTCAGTTTTCAGAAAGAAGGTCCAGATCTTTCTGGTCATGGGAATGTTCACTGACAGCAGGAGACCCTTGCAAGGAAGCACAAGTAAAGTCTCCTCAAGCTCTGTTTCAGCTACTGCTCTCACGCACTCAAAGGCCAAACAAGAGAACTAACTTGAGAAAAGTGCAGCAGAAGTTGCCATGGGGAGGATCAAGGACCTCCAAGGATAAAATTCCCAGCTATTGCAAAGACAGACTTCCTAGCTCCTGCCAGGGTTGTTTGCAACTAACACAGAGAACTGTGACCAGATGTCATTCTTGGGCAGCAGCACAAGCCACAGGGGGCCAGGGGCTGAGGGAGAGTGATGGAGAATCCCCATGCTGCTGCTCGGTGCAGCACAGACTCCCACAGCTTGCAGCTCCCACACTGCTCCTCATCCCCAAAAGGAGCACCAAGGTATGCAGTGTCTCTGCTGCCAGGCACATCCCTGGAAATGGCAAAAGTCAAGGCATGAGAAGAGGATTTTATGAACTTGTATAAGACATGAGTCATATTTATTCAGGATTTTTACAGTCTTTTTAGTAGAGTTTATTTCAGAAAGGGAGCCAGGGTGCATGACAGTTTGGCTAGAGAATGGTACAAAAAGAGGTACTTCTATCCATCACATGGGAACAGGAGAAAGGGAGAGGGTAACCAAATGATCCATGTCCTTAGCAGACTGCAAAAGTTTGTTTATCCCTGATAATTAATTATACCATACTTCAGCTTTCTCCTGAGAGTCTATGTGAGCCCAAAGCCAGAATGGGTTTGCCAATATGCTTTTTACCACACTGGTTTCCGTGACTACTGAAGAAAGGTGACATTTCAATACTGTTCCCCCTGAACCTTGTGAGTATCCATTACACTTGCTTGTGGACCTCATCACTCTACACTGAACGGAAGCACCTTCCTCCTACTTGATTTTCTTTTCATGGCTAGAAGAAGATTTCTTCCCACAGTTCCTGTGTTTCTAGTAAAAAATATAAAGATTATATATCTATCCATATAGATGAAACTTGCATTTTTATCTTAAGCATCAAGATCTATCAAATTAATTTCCTCTTCACAAGGCAAAAAGTGGTCTGCAGTGCACTGACATGATTTCCTCTGACAACGTTGCCAGTTCATGTAGGAGTAACACCAAGAAGGCATGCTTGAATTAGAAAATGCAGGCAAGCAACAGCCAAGAACCACATGAGAGCATGGTTCAGTGATAGCTGCCAGTTGTATGTTTGAGTTAGCAGATGTCTGTAGGGCATCTGAGTTTTAACATCTCCATTGGTTTGCTCAGACATATCATGCCTTTCTTGTCAGGGTTTAAGTATGTGTGTTCTTTCCTTCCTCCCATGGGCTTTTATGCAGTGGTGCCCTTTCAGAATTTGCCTATGGTAAGTTAGATAAATAGACAGTGTTTGTTCATATTTGTAATAGCCATGTGCTTCCTGCATTTACTACATGAAATATAAAGTTTGCACTTTACACCCTGAATTAATAATTGCTAATCTCATAATTTCAAGCCTAGCCTTTACATCAGAAATACGGCTTGTATCAGAAATAATGTGGCCAGCAGGACCATGTCAGTGATTATAACCCTGTATTCGGCACTGGTGAGATTGCGCCTTGAGTCCTGTGCTCAGTTTTGGGCCCTTCATGACAAGAAAGACATTGAGGTGCTGGAGCATGCCTCATTGCTCTCTACAGCTACCTGAAAGGAGGCTCTAACCAGGTGGGAGTTAGTCTCTTCTTCCAAGTAACAAGAGATAAGACAAGAGGAAATGGTATCAGCTTGTGCCAGGGAACGTTTAGATTAAATACTAGGGGAGATTTCTTCATGGAAAGGGTTGTCCAGTATTTAAACAGGCTGCCCACGAAAGTGATGGAATTACCAGCCCTTGAGATATTTAAAAGATGTGTAGATGTGGCACTTGGGGACTTGGTTTAGTGGTGGATTTGGCAGTGCTGGGTTAATGGTTGGAATCAATGATCTTAGAAGTTTTTTCCAACCGAAATGATTCTATGATTCATATCTGGCTAATGAAGAGGGAGGTGAAATTCCCCAGAAGACAGTCCAATGCCCAAATTATTTAATGTCTAAAAGGAGATACTGTGAATACTCTGCTCCCACTGGAAGAATAAGTAAAAGGGCTGAAGTGATGCAGCAGAAGAGAGGCTGAGTGGAGCCTGATCCACCCGCCAGGCCCCACTGCTGCTCTGCCTGTGCAGCAGGACCAGGCAGTGCAGAGCAACCATGAAAGGACCAAGGACCACATCACTATAGGCATCCATCCAGATATTTTGTAAATAGGCAAGTTTTTAACTCCAATGCAAAAATTTCACTGCTTGCATACTTTGTAAATAATTTCATTTGGTTTGTTCCTTCTTTATTAAAGACCTTTATTATATATAATTTATAAATGCATATAAATAAATATATAGCTAAGACTTAGCTAGATGTGCTTACATTCACATATATATATATATGTATAAATATCTTATTCTTTTTTTCACTCTAACAATGAATGGGCATTGAAAAAAAAACAACTAATGCCCCCAAAATCCAGAAAGGTTTGTAGGATTTGTTGTTTTCTCCTCCTCGTTTCCAGCTAAATGTAAACATGCTGAACAAAAACAGATAAACATATTTTTCCTGCGCAGAATTGCAACAAAATTATTGTGGCATCTTTAAACAATACTTTTTTAATCAGGCCATTCTAGAGGTTTGAAGAACAGCAAAACAATTATTTTGCTTTTTTCTGCTTTTATAATTGCCACTATGAAGCACCCCCAACTCTCAAGGGGTGCAATACCAGTGCCAACAGACATGAATATTCTTCTGCTTCAGCAGTGCAGCCTGCTAATATTGCCCCCAAGCAAAAAAAGAGGTGATGTTCTCCACCAGCACCATTGCTTTGGATGCCCTTGGACTCTTCAGACGTACTGGTCTTGAATTATTATCCATGCTCATTATTTATCTGGAAACAGTTAAAATTAACCTTGCAAGTTTTCTTCTAAAAGTCCATCTCCTGCAGCAGCTTACCTTAGCATTGTATTTCCCAGGACTACAATTATGGCTAGTATTTGAAAGTTATTTGCTAGGCAGCTGGTTTTTACCCAGACACCAACAGGCTGTGAGAGGCATACTTAGCTGGGGCACAGTCTGTTCAAGCTCCTGAAAAACCTTGTTCTTACCAGGGCCCATTTTGGCCACTGTGGCCCAGAGCCCACAGGTATTTTAGATCAGTGGGACTGCTGGGAAAGCCTGTGTTTGAAAGTTTGGACTTCAGTCAGCTCCAGTTTGTCAGTGCTGCAGATCCCTGGCTGCGTTTCTCCAGGCACAGCCATGGCCGTGGCTCATGCCAGGGCCAGGCTGATGGTGCTGCAGCCAGAGCCAAGCCCTGCTTGAACATGAGCCGGACAACAACACGCACTCAGTGGCTGGCTCCAACACCGACCTTCTCCTGTGCCCATCTGCTCCTGCAGCAACCCAGCAATCACATCTCTTTCCTCCTTTATCAAGCAAGTAGTTGGGTTCTTTCCCTTCCAGTGCTCTCCCTGCTGCAGGGATGGACTACTGACACCCACTATGGAATACATTCCAAAAACACAAATGCTTTCTTTTCTCTCTGCTCCTTTACTTTTCATGTGTAACCAAATGCAGTGGCTCAGAGTCAGCAAGGTGGGGATGGGAATAAGAGGACAGGCTGAGTAAGGATTCTATGAGGTCCTCAGACATTCTGATTTAAACTAAGGGACTAGGGAAAGAGCATGGAAAAATACACACTGCTGACATACACATATATTCTATGGGAAGCTGGATCTTTCCCATGCTGCCTAAAGTTACACATAACTCTTACAGAGTCAATTTTGCTCTGTCTTCACATTAAATTCTGCTTTTGAACCAATACATGGAATTTGCTGCTCTAAGAAGAGGTGAGCTTCAGAACTTTTGTATCTTGAAGAGTCTTCTCAGTTCAGACAACTTAGGGCTCAGGTCTCCAAAGTATTAGGGCTCTGATGGAGTTCTGTCTGTCAAAAGTTCTGTCTCCATGCACCAGGGCCAGACAGAAGTGTTAAAGCACACAGCACTGCTCATTGTTTGTTGTGCTGAGTTAGCACAGATTATGGAGTATTTCTGAGCTCCAGGGGAAGCAAATGAAGAGCTTTGCTGTGTTTAGCAGATGTTTCTGAATAACTTGCTTTGTCATCTTCTTGTTAGTGTGTGGCTACCTTGGCAGGGAAAGGATGTATTGTACCAATGGGTCTGAGAAAATTCCCAATATTCTCCATACTTGGAAACTGTCAGTGTTCAAAATCTGTGCTGCTCCAGCCCTTGTAAGAGATGTCTAGAGACAGATGGAAGCAGAGAGAGAGAGCAGAGAGTGAGTAAGATATATAAGGAAAATATGATGGCATATTACAAAGGGGTTTTTGTCTACATGTTAGCACAGTGGTTGTGTGCATAGTCACCCCAAAAGAGAGGTAATAAAACCTCTACCATGCTGTCCAGGATTCCTGCATGCTCCTCTGCAAAACCCATAGCAGGTGAGCTGGAGGAGCAGTGCCAAGCGTTGGCAGGGCTAGGCTTTTTATTCCCCCTATAAATACTACATCTCTCCACCCAGCTCCTCCAGCAAGCTGTTGAGACAAGATTCTCTGAATAGCTTCCGGGAAATGCCTACTGATGGGATTTGCAGGCTATGCCTGTTCTTGAAAATGAAGCAGAGTGACAGACAGTGCATTGGCCTGGGATCATCCTCCTATTTAACTGAGGAGATGGAGTAACACATTACCCAGCATGGATTTGACCCATGCCAAGCAGTACTTTCCTGGACAACCTCCAAGCACAGTTTGTATGATACACAGGCCAGGATCTCTTTCCAGAAGACAGAATGGATAAAGTCACTCTGCCCAGGAGGAAGGGGAAAAGCAACTTTTGCTACAGAAGCGCAGCCCAGCGTTTGCCACTTCCCTTCAGGAACAGACTCTCTCCACCTAATTTATTAACATTAATGTACCCAGGGAGACCTCAAGTCAGATTATGGACTCTTCGGTTAATATAAGTTGGAGGGCACAATTCTGACAAAAAAACCCCTCATCACAAAGACATGAAATAATTCTTTAAATATTCTAAAATACTTTTTGTATATTTAAGAGGGCCCCTCTTTTAAATCCCAGAGCTAAAAGCCAAAGGACACTCCCAGTGTGAGGCCATCAGAAGACAAATTTCTGAGTCACCACATTTCTAGGAAGATAGGACTGAGCTTGGCCAGTGCTGAGCCAAGGACAGGAAGGGAGGGTTACGTGTTCAGAAGGAGAAGAGTCAGAAGAGGAAGATTTCTTTCACAGGAAGAAAACAAAAGCAATCAAAAGGAAATATATGCAGATGCTTAGAAGTTGTCTCAGGAAATACATTAGTATGTTGATTGAGATGTCAAGTATCTGATAAACTGCAGAGAATATGCAGTTTTAAGCATGAATTTTATTTCCACATATGGTTCAGACATCCCATTGGGAAATTTAAACAAAATGTAAAGTTGCTAACAGATCCCTTTTGGTCTGGATTTAGTTTACTCTGCTTTGTTGTAAACACAACTGGCTGATCTTTGCATAAATGGGCATGTTAGTCTCTCATATGATATTCATTGGCAATAAAACTGCCTTCTCAAAGTTATGGCATTTTAAAGAAAATTTCTTTGAATTACCTCAGTGTTTATGCATAATTTTGGTATCTCCTTAGTAGTCCCTGATGCATCTGAGGAGAAAGCAGAACTGAAACATTATACGGTGGTTTAAGGTTTTGTGACTGTGCAAGCTTCTGCCATGCCTAATTTGCATGTGCTACCTTGAGCTTACAGCTTATCAATAAGCTCAGAACAGTTTAATTAATATTTCCTGAATAATACTTCCAGTTACAAAACATAAATGGTTTATCCTAAGTTGATCCCAGGGGTAACTACAAATGCACTTAAGAAAAAACTTTTCCTGGGATTCTGTCTTGCATACGAGCTATACTTCCCCATGCCTGATAGGAAGGGTTTGCCATTACTTTGTATTTGATCCTATTTCCATAATACTAGCAATGGTGGGGGAGTAGCCTGTGGCACAGCCTGCACTTTCCTATGTGGCATTTCTCATCCACTGCACCCAACTGTGCACATCATGGGGCTCTGTGTCCCCTAGACCCCATGGTAAATTTGCCCTCAAGGTCCAGCTAAGAAACTGGAAAAATTAGCCTGTTCTAAAATCTGTGTCACTAAAACTAAACTGTAGTGTCTTTTCAGGTTTTTTTGGAAACTACTAATATTTATGAACACTTAAAATATCCAAAGGTTGTACTAAAAGATAACTAGACTCTGACATGTAAAGTCAAATGTATTAAATTGCACACTACTTAATAGAAACAGTATTTTTGTTTGATATATCCTCTGCCAGTCTATCAGCCACTAGTTATTATGCAAGTATGCTTCCAAATATTATTTTATGGCTTTTCTTATACACTACAAGATATTACAAAGTTTTGGTAACAACTAGCATTTGCGGAATACCAAAATCTGTTCCTTTTTACCTGTGAGGCAAACACTCTCTCTCTAGACAGCGAACTCGGTAATGTTACTGATTTGTCTATCAAAATCAGTACTGCAACACTTGGGGATAAAACCATGTGAGCACAAATGTGTTAGTCAAGTGAGTCATGTGAACACTTTGTATTAGTCAAGGTAGGTACAAGTGATGATTATTTATTTGCTATAGGCTAACAGCTACAGCCTTCACCAGCAGTATATATGCTTGCTTCTTCAAGAACATCACTTTCCTAAAGCTGAAAAAAAGTGAAGTGAAAGCAAGTAGGAGAGAGTATTTCAACATCAGCTTCAGGACAGTGATAAGCACTGAGTTGGGGCTATGAATGTACATGTGGTAGCACTAAAGAAAATTTGCATTAATTTCCTGGCATTTGCCCTTCTTCTTGGATGAGTTTTCACTCCAGACAGGGATCCAAACCAATGTGACTATGCTGTCATGGCCTACAGTAGCCAGCCATCCCAGTGAGAGTGTAGGGTGATACCTGCTGTAGTTCAGGCAGGTCAGGACAGTGGGATGCCGTGAGTGGAACAGCTGTCCAAGCCATGGTGGTGCTTCCTCCAAGGGGAAAGGGCTCCAAACACACAGGCACTGTCTGCTTTTGAAGTAGGGTGATGAGTCCTTCAGAGGAGCAGCTGTTGTTATCATCTAGAAATCTCTTCTCCCCTTTCATATGGTGCTGAAGGAGGGAGCCAGGTCCTTCAGTGAATCATCCCAAATCTTATCCCACTTCCATCTCTCCTCCAGCAGCAGCTCCACACCACGTTCAGTTTGTCTGTCCTGCTGAGAAGCCTTGAGGAAATTCAACGCTGGAGCTACGGGGATAGAGTTGACTGCACAGCTGATGAACCCAAAAGACACCATCTTAGAGAGGCCCAGTTCTGTGCTCCGGTGGATATTTTCTCTATTTCAGGTCGAGAGAAAGCAAATTCTGCAGAAAGCAGAGCACCAACTTCTAATCATCCATATCTGTGCAGACTCCTCAGTTCCTTGGAGGAGAAATGCCTCCCTCTATTAAATTATGAAAGAGGTAGAAATACTATTAAAACCAAAATGATACTGATAACAACATGCAGAAATAAGGAAATGTGGAAATATAAGTAATTGCTAAGGGTAAGGCAAACCAGGAGGAGTTTACATACATCAGGAGCAAATGAAATGATATCTCAATAGCAGCTTGGACCTGCTGTTAGACAAGGTTGGCAGGATTATTGATCACAGAGTGCAAAAGGCAGACATACTCAGGCAGTGTTTCCCCCAGCTGCCAAAGTGCAGAGACACCAACAGCCAGAGTTAGACACTGGGGACTGGCACAGAGGAGAGGACACTTCTTCCCAAGCATCCTGTTCAGAAAATTTTGACTTTGCAAGACCAAATAATTTGCAGCTATAAGAAATAAAAATTGTGGACAAAGAGTTCTTTGAATTATTAATGCTAATAAATCCTAGAATGATTTAAAAAAAAATCCGACTTGCAAGGTTACAAACAAGCTTAGATTGACACTGGTCTCTAATAAAATCCAGGAAAGGCTGGCAGGGAAAACAATCTGCAATGAGTCAAAAGAACAAGTGATTCAATAGTGATTATTTTTATAATCTACCTCAAAAGTTTTGTGACATCACAAATTTGATTCAGTTATCTAACTTCTATAAGTCATTAGAGCAAGTCCTTCATAACATTCTTGGAAAAATTAGCTGTACAAAAAAATCAATGCAGACTCATTTAAAAAAGATTAAGGATTGCTCAGTTGGTAGATCTCAGTAGGGCATTTGCAATGGCTAAAGGTTTTTTGAACAGAAGCCTCCAGGGAGCTGCTCTCATCCCATTCAAAGATCTTGAAGAAAATATTAAATCATTGCTGATAGAATTTGTAGCAAATAAAAAGAAAATAATGAAGAGAAAAGAGATGATGGGCATAGGTCAGTGGCACTTGGAAAGGGATGTTCATTTGAATGCGTGTTTCAACACAACCAAATGTAAGGTCATTCTTCAGAAGAAAACAAATCCCATTTATAAAGAGGAGGGGCAGGGAGAATATCAAAGGAAGCAGTGGCTATTAGGGGAATTTAGTAGCTGTAAAAGATAAGCAAACCAACGTAATGGCTGAAAGAGAAAATAATTTCCATCACAGACAAACGCCAAGGAGTAGTAAGAGGGTTAACATTGTTTTGTTGTACGTAATGTTTATTACTTCAAAATAAAAATTGACCATGAGCATCAGTGGAGCTGCCACTTCTGTTCCTCAAGTGGCCAGACTGTTTCCAACTTCTGGTACTGTACCCAGGTCCAGGAGGACACCTTGCTCAACAGTCCAGAGACAACGGGCAGGAAAACTGATGCCAAGGCCCTGGGTACTCCTGCTGCCAGGACATCTAGGGATGATGTAGGTGGGGAAATAAGGGATGGTACACTGACATATCTGGGAAATAGGAAAGAGTTGGGGAAGAATGCTCAAACCAGGGAAGCGTCTTCTGGTGAACAGTCTAAGGTTTTCATCTGTTTTGATTACCCAGTAAAGGATAAGAGGTGATTTTATCACAGTGTAACGGGACCTAAATGCAAACGATCTTTCACAGATAGCAACACTTCTATCTAATAAAAAAAGACATAGGATCCAACAGTCAGAAACCAAAGCCAGACAAACTCAGGCTAGAAACTCTTCCTTTTCAACAAGGAGGATAAATAATATTTGATTAATCACTTGCAGCTTTTAAAATATGAATGAATGTATCATAAAATAATATGTTGTGATTCAAACAAAAGTTTAGGCTGGAAGGCAAATTCATTGTGCAAGGTTATTTGAGAGACACAGGACATCACATAAGACCCTTCTAAGCTTACTTGATTATTTTGGTATTTTTTCCAGGCCTTAGAACTCTTCTGGAAGTCTGCTAGTATCCTCCTTGGTTTTGTTCTCCTTTTCTGAAACCACGGTATGACATGGAAAAAATGCAAATACAAATGATGTACACTTTGTGTTTTGGCAGGTTTTCAATCCTGAATTTGCAAAACTATGTAGATTACTCAGAGAATTTATACTGATTTTAGGAATTTTTTTCAAAACCATGGAAATGACTACTTGTACTAGTATTTTGTACTCTAGCCATGAATTAAATATAACTATGAAGATTTCTGCATCTTTTAACTACATTATCATTTTTCAAAGTTGCAAAACCTTGTTTCAAGACTACATCATGCAGTGACTTCAACTTACTCTTAAATTGTAGTGCAATTACATTATAATTAGACCTTGACTGTACATCCCTGAGCACACCAATTCTACAAACTGGGAGGTGTCTCTATGACTGAGTTACTTTCTGATCACTCAGTGTATTTTTAGACCCCAGATATACTCTGTTGATTCTATGCCGTAATAACACTGTCATATACTAACCAGAGTATATCAATTAGCACTTGCAGGTAACATGGAACTATAATAATTTTACTGTAATTGCTGTGTAATTATTATGTAATTCATGTCTGATCTACAAATTAAAACATGTGTATTTTGCCATTAATGTTTTAGCTATATTTATCTATCTGTAATAGATTTTATCTGTAAAGTAGTGGCTAAAAGAGAACTGATTTTCTCCAGGGAATAATCTTGATTCCCACACTGTAACACTCATTTAAAATTAAGAGTCCTTTCACTTTGAGATTCAGGGAGACAGTTAGCTCATTTTCTGTGGTCCAGGAGAAACATCACCTGGTCAGGACAGACTACCAAGAACATGTACTGCTGGCCTCAGTGTAATCAGGATTCACCCTAGGCAGGAGAGGTCCTGAGTCCTGAGTCAGATAACATTCCCCTTGGTGTGAAAAAGGGTTGCAGAAATACAAGAATCTCTTTGGAGGTTTTTTGTAAGCAATGGCACAGAAAAAAATTACAGAGCAAATGTGGTATTTTCCATGGTAATCCTCCAATACTTTTTACTTGAGTGTTGAGTTGACATCTCCCTGGTGCTGGCTGAGACAACTGTAAGGCTAAGGGCTGCTTCAATACCACATCCATCCAGAAGCTCTTAGATTTAGGATAAATACATGGAACCAAAACAAAGACAATAGAGCACATTTGTTGCAAGATACACCAGGGAGGACTACTGGTGCCTCAGCAATGGATTGCCTGCCCTTACATTAAGAGAACATCCATATACATAATTTGATATCCATTATTAATGGTTAACTTTAAGTTCTTTTGTAATTAAAGAATTAAAAATTATTTTAGAAATTGTATTCGAGTCATCATCTCCTCTTAACCATCTCACATCACTATCACAATTCATTCCCTTTCATTTTTGCCATTCTAAACAACTTATCTTGCTTGTCATGAATATAGTTTGTATAAAAACCGCTACACTTCAGGCAGGAGCATCACTGAGAATAATTTTTGTAGGTTCGAAACTACAGACTCATGCTGACATTAGCCACCTTCTTTGAAACTTACATGTTTTCTTTCCTCGATAAAGTCACATGATAACAGCTCAGACTCAAAGTCCTCTTACAGATGAGATTTTGTAATTTTTTTTTTTCATTTACTTCAGTCTAGCTTGGCTCCAGGGTTATTCTGGAGTAAAATACAAGACCTTCTATTTCCTTTGGATGCAATGTTTAAACAAGGATTTGGAAACCTTTAAAATACTCAGTAACTGAGCACATGCCATGGTTTGGAAAGGGGCTTTCTTTCAGCCTCTTGTGTGGGAGCCCACACAACTGTGGGTCCATATGACAGGAGTGACCCTGATTGAGCAGCAGCACCCAAGCAGAGCACCAGGTGCCAGCCAGCACCAGGCAGAGAGACTCAACCCCGCAGATATGGAGGGAACAGTAGGCACTGATTTTGTGACAGTAGAAAGTACTTATTTCATTCCATGGCTACCAGTTGGAAATAGCTCCTGACATCCTTTTGTAAGGTCACATGCATGATAGAAAAATTCTGGGACTGGAATTCAGTTCCAGTTATGGCACCTAATCTCAGGTCTGTAATTTAGGGAACTGTCATAGTTTCCATGATAGCCCATGGAGGTCTCATCAACAATGCCTCTGGAGACCAGGGGGTTATCTCAGCTGACCAGCCAAGATGCATCCACTTAATGTGAGCAAAGGCAGTCCTTGCATGAACAGGGTGTCTATTGACTGTGCAATGAGACTAGTCTCATAATCAAAATCATAGAGTCATAGAAAGGTTTGAGTTGGAAGGGACCTTAAAGATTGTCTAATTCCAACCCTCTGTCAATCATGTTAGGCACAATTTGAATTTAGTGAAACCATGTTAGCTATCACCAATTACCTCTGTATTTTCCACATGCCTTAGCATGGTTTCCAGGAGGATCTGCACTATGATCTTGCTAGGCATAGAGGTGAGACCAACTGTTCTGTAGTTCCCCAGGCCTTCCTTTTTTCCCTTTTTAAAATGAGGATTGTCTTTCCCCTTTTCCGCTAAGTGAGAACTTCAACAGACTGCCACGACATATCAAATATAATGGATAGTGACTCAGACACTTCATCTGCCAGTTTCCTCAGGACACGTGAAAGTATCTCATCAGATCCCATGGACTTGTGTACCTCCAGGTTCCTTAGATGGTCTCAAACTTGATCTTCTCCTACAGCAGATGATTCTTCATTCTCCCAGTTCCTTTGCCTTCTGGGACTTGAGTGGTGTGGCTGGAACACTTATGGGTGAAATCTGAGGCAAAAAAATTTTGAGCACCTCAGCTTTCTCCATATTCTCGGTAACCAGGTTTCCTGTTTCTTTCCAGAGAGACACCATATTTTCTCTAGTCATTCTTTAATAATCAACATACTTATAAAAGCTTTTCTTATTGTCCTTGATGTCCCCAGCCATATTTGATTCTATAAGGGCGTTAGCTTTCCTAACCTGATCCCTGTCCACACAGACAATTTCTCTGTATTATGCCCAGGCTCCCTGTCCTTGTTTCCACCTCTGTGGGCTTCCTTTTTGTGCTTTAGTTTGTCCAGGATCTCCTTATCCATCCATGCAGGCCTCCTGGCACTTTTGCCTGATTTCCTCTTTGCTGGGATGCATTGCTCCTGAGCTTGGAGGAGGTGGTCCTTGAATACTAGACACCTAAATCTGACTTTTCCTATTTGAGGAGCTGAGCCCAGACTTAATGCATGCATCCTCCACAGGACCTCTACACAAACATCATGGAAGGGCTCTTTAGTGAATTCCTAAATCCATTTCAACACTGACACTGAAAATGCTAACTACAAAGCTCTTCAGCTTTTTAACAGCAACTATTTTTTATCCGCATTATTCAGCAGTAAGCAGTATTTATAATAAAGCTCCTGATATATTTGCAATGTTTATACAAAATGTCAGAACAAATTACTTATACCCAATACAAACTCTGCTTTACAATTCCCTCCATTTTGTTAGGTTTTTAAAACTGGTCGCAATTTGCATCTTTATGTTAAAACATGAAAATAGAGCTCCTTTCCTTAAACGCCCCTATTTTTCATTAACTTGTATAGAAATGTCTCATGTAAAAGGAATGCTAGATCATAAAGTGGTAACTACAGTAAGAGTAAGCTAAAGAATTACATGCCAGAAGGGACAGGTCCTCCAGTGCTTTACAAGGAATATCCTTTTTAAATCAGGCAATATTGTGAATAAAGCTTACCAAACACTGTAAGCTTCATTTTAGATCCCCCAACTACAGTTTTCTTTGTGTCCCATACCAATTTCAGGAAACATTTTACAGTCCCAGAGTGGATTGAAAAGGATCCCCTCATTACCTACAAGCCTTCTGACAAAACGGACAGCAGAAGTCAGTGAGAAGAAATGGGGATCAAGTTACAGCAATTATCTTTAAGAGCAAAGCTTTGAGTATCTCTGTTTTGGTTAACAAGACAAATCAAAGGAAGCTTGGTTCATGTGTATAGATGACTAATGCTTTTAAATATAAGATTTTAAACATTTAAAGGTATACACAGAGGAAGTTTTCTGCTTCTGTGGATGACATTCACCACCTTTTCCTTTTGATCTATCCTCCATATTTGTCCCCTCAGCCATATGTACAAATGGCACTGGTTTTCCTCAAAACAGTTAAAAAGACTTCAGTATTGAATATGACCTGGTTTCAGTAATACTGAATAGATACAAGTAACAAAATGAACTCCCAGAACAATAGAAAAACAGATCACACTGTAATTAACATAAACCAAAGGTATTTCTGTCAGTCCCAGCACAGCATCACAGTAGTCGTTTCTGTCTCCTTTGGTTAAAAACAGTTATGTTCCTTAGCCAGAAATCTGCATTTTATTCCTGATTACATTATATATTCTCACTGAGAAAGTGCAGAGGACACGAATATTTAAGTATGCGAATCAGACAAGACTGCAACATTGCCAATGTCTTTCAGTTTATTTCTTCACCAGTTCTCCAGAGCTTCACAAATTGCTGCCTCACCATTAATAGGAGTTATTTGCAACGTGTATCTCATGAACTCATGGTGGAAAACTGTAAGGCACTTTGTTGGTTGTTTGTATTTACAATGTCGGAACATGCCTCAGCACTAGTGATTTCTGTGGATGCATTGCTACTGACATGAGCAGGAGCTGCAATGATGGAGCTTCCCCAGATGAGATGGAAATCCATTTCAGAGTTTACCAGATGGAAAACAGTATGCTAATTAAACAAGAACCTGATATTGGTTTTAATAAATATTTTAGTACTTTCATTATGTATTGCCATGAAGATGCTTTAAATGTGGGTTTAAAGTAATAAAAACAAAGAAATCAGGAATACTATGCGTAGAAAAATACAGATCCACCATTAAGACCTGCATCTTGCAGAAGCAAACAAGAGTAATTTCTGTGTCAATTAATCAGTTAAATATGCTGAACCACACAGATGGACACAAAGCCAAACACGTAGGAATAGCAAGTCATCTTTTAGATGACACAAAGCCTGAAAATTGTCCAGTGCAAAGGCAAACAAAGAAATCTTCACTGTTAAAATATTCATTATGTCAAGTCTGCACAGAAGCATCAAGATCTGTATCAGAAACAGCTGAGCTCTCCCTGTTACCTTTAGTGGCTTTGAGATAAACCTCTCTAGAAATGCCCCAGTGCCTGCTACCCCAGTTCCTTGCCAAGCAGCAGCAAACAGGTGGGCTGACACAGTGGTGTGAGCCCACTGAGATCTCTATTCTCATGTTTACCAGAGATTATTAAAAATAAGGAAGTGGAAAATTTTGGGCATCAAGTATCCTGGACTGTCTATCCTGAATTGTCATTATTTGCACCATTTACTGTGGTCATATTTATACCTTGGTGTGAAAATCTGAAGGAATGCTAAAATTGTCATAATAAATAGCATATTAATGTGTTTTTCCCGAAGCTGTACTTTTTACCAGGGAAACTGAAATATTTTAATCAAAGTGTGTAATAAACTTATATTTCTTTACAGCCCACATTCCTTTTAAATAACCATAAAACCTTTTACAAAGACCATGCTCCAATGAGATTGTACATTTACGCTTTGATTTAAAAACAAGCAAACAAGAATTTATGGTTTCCATTGAATGAGGAAAATATTATATTACTGTTTTAGCTCTCCTTTTGCTGTACTATCTAAAGAAATAACAATGATGTATTGAGTAATTTGGAAGGAAAAAGCTCTTTAAAATATATCTCGAGAAAGCACAGTAAAATAACACACCATGGAAGGAAGATGAATCCTCAGACATCCATCCTCAGATTCTCTCAACAGGACATCACAGACCTAATCCGCAAGCGCAAGTGCTGTGAGGAGCACTCTGTAAGGCAGGGCATGACCCCGTTACTATGAAGTCATGTGGCTATTTGGAGGGGTCAGGCTGCTTTATGAGTGGATGGATGTTAGCATGCATCCTGGTGTCTGTGCACTCTCATGCATAGAGTCTTGGCCCAGCAGCCAGCTTGGTGTCCACGGAAGTGTTTCTACAAGGGTCTTCCAGGTACTACGGCTTTTGCCATGCTGTGTTGTTGTCCTGGGGTGCTTACACAAGCAGTCTCAGTGTAGCCAGGAAAAAGGGGTCTGGCAATGGCTTTTGAAGGGATGTAATTTCCATTGGCATGTTTATTTGGATTCTGTTTAAGCCAATGAGTATGTCATCATAATGCTTAAATGACTAATTATATTAAACCTAGTGTAGTTAGTAATAGTAAACTAATTGGAAGCACATGTTTGAAGGTCAAATAGTCCTACTCCCATCTTATCTATTGTCAGCATTCAATTAAAACAAGCTCCAAAATAAGGCACAGGTGATGGTTAATTTAGCCCTGAGGAAAATATATTCAAAAACCTACATGGTAATGTATCTTCATGAATGAAGAAAAAAAAAATTGAACAGAGAAAAAAAAATATTAAAAATACTGTTGGATCGGAAGGGACAATCAAATATTTTAAGGTTGAAGAAATCTAGAACTGTGTAAGACTGATGTCCAGAAAAAGAAATAAGCTTTATTTACACCTTGTTCGGCCATTCCACGTCTAACTTGTGGCAAACAACTGGCTGCACCCCAACAGCAACACAGGACTCCAACAGATGGCAAATGTTCAAACATGAGCCACTAAAATCCTGTTAAAAATAATGTCCTATGGAAACCCTGACAAGGAGAGTTCAGAAAGGTTTCCAGAGGATCAGAGAGAAAGGACATTTCACCTCTAGCAAGAGTCAGATTGCTGTGCTTGGGATCCCCTCCACAGGTACCCCTCTGAGGCAAGTACTACAGGGTAGAGATTAATCACATAGTTTTGACCATTAAAAAAAAAAAAGTAATTCTCTATTTCTCTAGCTAGTGATCAGAATTAGTAGCTTGCTTTTGGAAGACAATCCTTCTTCTGACAACCCTGTTATATGATGGGACAAAGTACCTTGTGTGTTGTCCTTCTTGATCTCTCACTTCTCAGACTGTTGAGGGAGTCTAGGTGAGCAGCTTGTGCAAGAAGCCTTACTTTTAAATGAAAAAGTTACATGAAATGAATCCCACTTCCAGCTTTTCCTTTCATTTCTGCAAACTACTACTATGTCAGATTAAGACTGGCAGCTTCCCCTCCTGGAAAAGAACAGTGAAAGACTGTCTTTACTGAATCACACTTGATTTGATGTTTCTTGTGTTTCTGTGTTTGAAATAATTTCCTACATGTAATTATACACTTAAGCAGTATTTATTTGCATAAAACAGCTAGACAGTTCTCCTGTTTTCCAAAAGAGATTGGCTTGCTCTAGGAACATTTTGCCTTACTATTGTGTTTTTGAACTAGATAACACTATTTAGGATACAAGTAGAGGAAAAAGACTATTAGTTGTGCTTTTCAGTGAATTGTACAAAACAGTCCCACATGAGGCCCCACATTTATGCAGGACAAAAAATGTGTACACGCTGTTCAATTATATTGAACTCATACATGTGGAATGAAAAAAGATTGGGAATTGACACAGCTTTAAAGATGTGCCAAATATTAAACGATGCCTTTTTTATTCAGATTCACAGTAAGTATTCTGAATTTTGAACAACCTATTACCACGATGCCAGTATCTCATTCATCTACTTCCTGACAAAAATCTGCCTGTCAGATTTCAAGTGAATGTAACATTTAAAAAGAAGTTCAATGACAGCCAAATCCTGCAGTGCTCATACAGCTAAAACCTCACTGCAAATTGCAAGTGGTTAAAGACTGCAAGAGAGTGTTGTCCAGCCTCTGTTAAACCCTCCATTTCAGGGTTTAACAGCACAATTGTGGAGACTGCAAGGAATAGTCCTGCTTTAGTATGACTCATTTGATTTTTTTTAGCGTTTGTATGTTTCCCACTTAATAACTCAATGTGATAAACAACCCCATGACCTCCAATGAAATTGCGAGGATGTAAAGGAGAGCAGGGCTTAGGCTGTAATATTGGCTGTGTAAAAGCCTTTGTGAATTAGGCTGCAAACAGCCACAGAGTGATACAAACATAACAGCTTTTACGTTTTTACTCACCACAGATCTCCAGAGGCCTTGTTCCCCATGTGGCCAATGGAGGCTCATGGCGCTTCCAGGCTGGCCTGCCATAATGCCTTGAAGACAGTAGGCAGGTCTTAAAATGACGCTACTTTGTTTAAAAGGTAAAATTTCCTGTATCTGTAATTTTTTCACACATGGTCTTCTCTGAATTATGGCATTTTAAGAAGTGAGCAGCAGGAAGTAGACTCTTACAGACCCCAGAAACAGCCTTTTCCTTTTGGGGTGAGACGATGATGCCAGTTTACCACAGGATTTGCTCAGTTGGCACAAGTCTCATACAAGATACAGTGTCCACCAAGCCAAATAGGCTCCTGCACACACACAGCAGTGAGTCTGTCCTCTTTAAGGACCCAGAAATATGACTGGCCCCACCTGCTCTGGAGGAAAATTAAGTGCAGATGCTGGGAATCAGCTGAGGGACCTCATCAGAGCTGGCAGGGTTAAATGTGCTTCCAGCCCCCAAAGTCAAGAAAAATGGTTTCATGTCAGCCCTGGGGGGATGGGTGTGTGCCTACAGCGAGAGGTTTTTTTGGAGAAGAAGGCTGTTTCTTTAGAGAGATATGAGGACAACAGCTGCTTTTTGCTGTGAATTGAAAGGAAATGTCTCCCTTCTACGTCAGGCCAGGGATAAAAAGTGCTCTGTACTAGAATGCTGAGCACATGTTATCTTGCTGGAAAACAAAACCTGCTGGTGTGGGGTCCACCAAGCTGAGACTCATGCTTTGCCTCCTTGCATGTGCCCAGCATTTGGTCCTTGTGCATGCAGGAGCTGAGAAGAGTCCCCCCTGTGCTGATGTGTGGTGGCCTACAAAGAAGCCATATAGAAAGCACTAGATGTTTGTGGTCAAGGTAAGTGAAATTGTAGGTGCTACTTTAATCACTCTGCTGCTCTTCTGATCAAAGGAACACACAGGCACAAGAAAATGCCTTTTACAGTACAGCCTAATGTAGTTGACAAGATGTCAGATCTGTCAAATAAGCAAATTATTCATTTTTACTTAAAACACCTTCATACCAGGCTATGCAAAGATTTATAGTAATTGAGCATCTGTCTGCGAGCCTGCAGAGTACTTAATCACAGAGCCAACTCAATGGCCTTTGTGCAAGAGAATTGAGGAGTGATGCCATCAAGTATAACTAGCCTTAACTATCTGGTCTTTGATTTGGGGATGCTTTCCCAGAGTTGGCTCTAAGCCCTGTTCTGTTAGGTTTGGTGCCTTCCTCCTCCCAATGATTTTATCCAATGATTAATGGAAAAGTGCAATGAAACTACTCCTGGGTGTAGTCCAGAGCACAGTCCCCACCTCTCTGGTGTAAGAGACAGACTCTTGCTTGAAATCTTGTTCTTAGACCATTGATTTTTGCCTTTTACAATTGCAACATTCATACTGGCAGAGGTAAAGAAACTTATAAAACTGTCTTCCCCTTTCTCCAGCCCTTTTTCCCCATTTACCTTGTCTATGTCATAAGGAGTAACACAGTCTCTTAAAAATTGGGAGTAATAGGTTTAAAGCTTCCTAAGACTGAAGCAGGAATCAAATCCCCGCTTCCCTGTCCTTGACCAAGATCTTCAGGCTACCATGCGAAGGATGAGTTGCAGGTGATTCAACCAGTTCAGAGGAAGAAAAGCCCTTTGTGCTGTCAGTTCTTGCACTGGCAGTCAGTATCGGCATTTTAAATTGCTCTATTTATTGAGAATGAAGAATATTTTACATGGGTCTAATGCAATGGGAGATGGATCCTATTCAGACTGAAATATTGATTTTCCACAGCCTCCAAGTTTGAAGCACCAGGCACTTCAAAAGATACATGAAATTCCACAAAACAGAGTTATAGGACAGATTTTTCCAGACCCCTAGTGTCTCGACCTGGGAGTATGAGGTTTCAGGCTTCCCTTCACCCACACCAATCTTTTAAGGAGCTTACTGTTCTAAATGTATTTATTCTGCTTCTTGGTATAAATATGTGCTCTCTGTAACATGAATGTTCACATCCTGCAGGACTTCCTATGGCACTGAATTTCACAGATTATTATGCAAAAAGACATTTCCTTTGTGCTCAGACTCTTTCACTGAGTTTAAAATGTCTACAATAACTCGTGGAATGTCCCGAGCTGGAAGGGACCCACCAAGATCATCAAAGTTCAGCCCTGCACAGAACAACTGCAAGAATCACACCATGTGCCTGAGAGCATTTAATCTAACATAGTATGTATATATGTTATCTGGTATGCACAAAACTTCTCAGTGGGGGTGGAAAGTATGGAAAATCCAACAATAAATACATTTTGAAAATCAAGATTGTTTGTAACTGATAGATTTTTTTATCACAAACGCTATTATGTCAACAGCCATACCTTTTGCCAGCTTTAATTTGTCTCAGTCTATTGATTGTCCCTTGTGGGATTTTGCTGCATCACTCCTATATGGTTACAGAAAGAGGAAGGATTGCTGCTACCTATGGCTTTAACCCACACAACCTTGCTGAAATCAATGACATGACCTGCCATCTGAAGTCATTAATGTAACATTACAGCTATAAAGTCTGGGCCAGCTCTGGCTTGCAGGCAGGTGTACATGCCAAAAAATTTAATTAACATTAGTAACACCAGACTGATAGGAAAGGCCTCAGTAGAAACACTCCCCTTGCTCACTGGTGAGGCGTGAGCTTGTCTTATACACGCACTCATGCTTGCTTAAACAGTTTTGGTGTTCAGATGTACCCCAGGCAGAGTAGGCAGAGCTGTAGTTACTTAGCTTTCTTATCAGTTTCCTCCCTGTTTTATTAGACTAATGACCTGGACTGATCTCCCCCTCCCAACCTAGGTCTCTGCTTCTGGCTGATGGCTTGTGTGACTATCCATTTCCCTTCGTAAACAAATGTTTCACAAAGCCACTCAAAACCTTCCATCCTTTCTTTGGCTTTTTTCTGGGAAGATGACGTATGTTGAGAGTCAGCAAAAACTATGAGTTAGTCTGGAGTCCATTCAGGGATGAGTGTTAAGAATTTGCTGCATTTGAGAGCTTTTCTGAGGGAGGCTTCAAGCAGTCACTTTGTAAAGCAAGCATCCATTTTTTATTTCTCAGCCTGGGTTGCTGAAGTGAGACTGAGTAACATCTGGCAGAGCTGGGGGTCAAATTCTGGCAAATACTGCAGTAGATACAAGACTTGCGTGAGTTTCAGCCATGCCTCTGAAATGGGATAATACCTTCTAAGTGTTATCACAGGGGAGCTCTAAAGATAACTTTGCTGATATTTGTGAAGAATTCTGATTTCCCAGTGACTCATGCTTCAGAGGAACTCAGGAGGAAGAACTGATTATCTCCATTTCATGCAGCTCAGTGCTTAGTCAGAATGACACAGCATGGGAGAGCTGGAAAAAGAGGACTGCTGAACAGCTGCCCATCACAGAGCATCCTATGTAACAAGTGAAGCAGGAGTTGAATGTGGAAAACACTGTACGTAATCATGTAATTAGCAAATGTATCATAATGCCTTGGCATAAGGGAGCTAAATTAAGCTATGGATGCATAATCTAACTCGCTTGTAAGATCTCCATAAGGATTGTATCCCTGCTATTGTTATTGGTGGATGTTCCAGGCAATAAACAACCCTGCAGTTAGATTTCCTTGCTTGTTTACACAGCTGCTAAATTCAGCATTTATTAGTGGTGTGTGAGAGAGAGACTGGTGTTATTGATGAGAGTCTGTAGAATGAACAGTTGCAGTATTGCAACTACCTCTCTCTAAAAATGACTAGGAAAAATTTAGGACTTGAAAATTGCTGCGCTTGGGGAGGAATTCATAGCACTCTACATGGCACCTGAATAATTAGAAGATAGGATGGTTTTGAACAGAATAACTTTATAGGCTGAATGAAGGCTGCTTCCCCATATTTACCTACTATGAAGCTTAATTTAGATACTTGCAATTGCTTATTCGGTAATGGCATTATGAAGCTGAATTAATGGTGTGTATGATATATATTAATGCTCAGTAAAGATGCTGCAATATTCCAGGCTCAGGAAGACTATTGAACATGAAAGGTATATGTGAAAAGGGAAAGAGTGATGCTCCCATTTTTCATGTTCATTATGGATGGACCCGATAACAGTCACCCTGCTTCACAGTCTGCCTGGAAAGAACTGATTTACATTTCTGCTTTGCGGCATGTGATTTTCCTGGGGAATGCCATAAAGGCTCACTGGTCCTTGAAGACCAGCTTCCTCACTCTGAGCCTTGACAGGTCTGTGGTCCACCAAGATAAAGCTTATTAATGTGGCAAGATAGTGTGACAATAAAGGGATGACAGGAGGAGGAGGGGATCCCCCATGCACTGAAGGATGCTGCAATGTTTTTGCACAATCTGAGCTAATTCACATTTTTATTTCTCACAGAAGTGTTAAAATGTATACAGACTTGAATTGCCAAATAAATACTATACTTGCACCTGTGTCTTTGCAGAATATTCATACTTACCAGTTGTGAAGTGACAGTCTTAGGCAGAATGGTGGCCTGTGAGCCTGATCTAGACCATATTCCTCCCAGGAACGTGCTAGGATCATCAGCCCTCCCACCAAGCCTTTTCTCATTAACCACAGACACACAACACTGGCTTAGAGCAGCAACATTTTACGCTACATCCTCAGAGATGAGGCTATAGGGAGCACAGGTGGGTCCCATTTGGCCATCTGTAAGTGGAGAAGGTAATTTGTTGCCTCCCACTGGTGCTGGGAGGTTCTGTTTGTTGCCATTTTATGCTTTGCATGCATAAAGTATACAAGGTACTACACAAGTGCATATTTGATACAGGTATTTGCCAGAGGCTTACAATGCTTCCCATATGGCATCTCCATGCAGTGCTCATGAGCTCAGATTTTCTCTGCACAGTACTGTGGTGATAAAATAGTGTCTCTGTCAAACTGGAAGCTTCTAGCGATTAACATTAATGCCTCTGAAAAATTTTAGAGGGTTTTCTTTCTTTATTTTTTTTAAAGCATCTGGAAGTTTTCTGGCCTTTCAAATTTTTGTTCTAATTTTCATCCTAAATTCCCCCTACACCACCCCTTTAGCTTCTTTTGCTAGTCAGAAAATAGTTTTAGGAGGTTGAAGTGGAACAGTTGTGATTTAAAACATGTTCTTTTGAAATAACATTTCCATTTAGAATTGGAAATGTTACTGTATGCTAAAAGTACTACTTTCTTTCACTTCATGTCTTAAAGACACTAATGCAGGCTTTTCCCCTAAAGGTAGACAAGGAAGGTTTCTGTCTACTTCCTGGCTTTAGTAATCCCCTCTCTAACGAGAACAATGTGCAGGGAGGTGGACAGTGCCTAAGGACATAACTTATCTCCTGCCACATATCTCCTCCATTGCTCTAATAACAAAAATCACTTGCTGATTTTTAAGGCCCATACTAAATTTGAGCTAAGTCATGTTTATTTATGACTGAGAGGGATAATTTTCAGTCAAGCCTAATGTCATATTACACAGTGGTACGTAAGATCCTTTTTTCACTGAGGGAGATATTAGAACTCCTCATCATGTTTTTATAGTTCATTAATTAATTAATTTGCTCTGAATGGCAAAATATATGCACAGTGCTTCCAAAGGACGTAACATATGGAGGTGTAACATAATTGGTCAAACTGAGCTGGTGACTTGACTGAACTCAAGTCTGGTACCCGTGTCTGACCTGAAGGTTAGCTGGTACTTCGATTCACATCGAAAAGGCAGCTGTAAATATAGTAGAAGAGAAAGCAAACATCATTTATGGGAACTGTGCTTAATGCCTTGTTTTGCCTGTCATACTGAAAATGGGACAAAAGTATTCTGGACAAAACATTTTACCCCAAATGAAAGTTGGAAAACAAAACTAAGTATTTTAATAAGGAGATTTAATTCAAACCTAAATTTTACTTAGGAAAAAAACCACCAAAACAAACACACACACACAAAATTATAATTAAAGGTCACTCAGTAGTTTTGACTAAATCCACAAAATATCTCAGCCATCTCCCCACTGCTGCTCAGTCTGTGCCTTTGTAACTACTAGATCTCAGTGAACCAAAATTTAAAGAGTATTTTACTTCCTATCTATCAACTTTGTGGAGGAAGCATTTATCCCACTGACAGAAGGATTAACAAGCCAGTGGATTGTTTAAGAGCATGAAGATAGCTTTAATTTGGGATGAGGACAAGAAGCTGCATTAAAAAGGGGGAATTGAGCCCAGCTATTCCCCTTCTTCCTCCTGTGCAGGACATAGGATCAGCCCCAGGCACACTGCAGAGCCTGCTGGTGGATTGCAGGAGGCCTCTCACTGTAGGGCACCTCCAACCTGATGGCTGAACCCGGCATCTGCATGCCTGAGTGCCACAGCATGCCTTCCCCAAACGTGTCCTCTCCAAGCACCTGACAGGCAGTAAGTCAGCCCTGTTGCTGCCCCTTTGGGCCCCACTGCTTGTGAAATGCCAATCAGGATTTAATTGTGTACCCAAGGCCACAAGATAGCTTTGCAGCTGACCTGGGAGTTGTACCTATGCCTTGTAATGCCCAACAAGGCATCCCCCCAGCTTCACATGGCTTCAGTTTGAGAAAGGAGCTCCATATGGTTAAACTGATGTATAAAATGGTAGAGATTTATGGATTCATGATTTTATCCAAGATGTTACGGTGATTTAGAGTTGGATCAGAACCAAAACCTTTGATCAAACACACACAGATTTGGGTGGCATTTGAAATCTGGATCCACTTCTAAGAGCTGCATCTGACTCATCTCTAGCTACAGACATGGTTTTTTACAGTTTTATTTCTATTCCAGAGGGACATTTTCATGCATGCCTTGTAGCAGACAGAGGGGGTGGGAATCTCTATATGATTTATATTCAAGGTAATGCATATATAACTACATCTCTATTTCTCTAGCACATAGAAAGATATAGATTTAACTTTATTCATTTGCTGCACTAGACAACAATGCAGCTCCCTTGGCAACACACCTAACCAGACAGGAGTTAGGTAAAAGAGAGATTCAAAGACAGTCTCCTAATTGACTTTTTGTAGACATAAGCCATTTGCAGCTGTAGCAGTAATGACAGTAAATAGATAGGTTTAGGGACACTAGAGAAAAATTTCTCCAGCACCAATCTTCATATAAGTGAATGCTGGAACACTTCAAATGTTTTCTGGTGATGCGCCAGAAGAAGCATTTCTTGTTTCATAAACTGCTCTGCTAGTTCGACTGTTGAACAAAAATTCCCAAACACTTGATATTTTAAAAGGTGAAGACTTCTGGTCTTTTAAACACAGTAAATTAATCTCTATGTAACAGAAGATTGTATTACTCTGGAAGAAAATTAATTTGTTTAGCTGAGAAGAAGTGACCTCTTTAAATATGATTCACTTATCTGTGGGTTTAGATGAACAGCTTTTTTTAAACTAATCAGGAGCTCAAGGTGTTCAGCTGGCTCTGACAAAAAACCAAAATGTTTTCTGAAAAAAAGGCATTGGCTGCTTCTTTTTGTGGAAAATGTGAAGTCTAACAGGTGTAAGGCAGAACAAAATGAACATGAAAGCAGGAACAAATTTCCATATGCTATTTTGAGAGCTCTGGGAGAATCTGCATCGGTTTCCACATGGAAAAGCAGCAGCACATACACATGGAGTGTGTTCTCCAACCAAGACACATATCTACTTGAAGGGCTATAGAAATGCCAAACCATTCTTTGAATTCCTGGGGCAAAATACCAATATGTATAAGGAGCTTGACATCCACTGCAGTCAGCAGTGTCAGTGACAGAGCTCCCTCTTGGCTCCTCCCTCATCTCTGTGACCCAGGGATCTGACCGGATTTGTTCCTCCTCTACTTCCTGCTTCACCTGTCTGCTGAAGTATTCATGACTAAGGTTAGATTTAGGGTCCTTTTGGATTGCATTCCCATGTTTCTCAGCTGTGCCACAGGATCCCATCTTCTGGCTTCTAACTCTGAGACACCTGACTAAGCAAATGGATGCAAATTTACAGAAGGACCTATGTCACGGATCCTGAGAAAAATTAGGCTGAAGCTTGTGGGTGAGTAAAACATTAAGGAGTCCAGTTTCCACAGTGAAAATCACTATGTGATGGAGGGACATGGTTTCTCACACCAAGCATGGGGAGCACCAGACATCCAGCAGAACAATGCTGAGAAGTCACCATGCTGAGCAGGGAACTGTTATACCTAGCCAGGAGAAAATACAATAAAAATGGGACTGCAAAGATGAATAACTTCTCACACTGCTCTGACAGTGATTCTAAGCTGTGCATCTCCTCCTGGAGCCATACCTTTCAGACAGGTCAGTCACAGAACATTCACAGGTGTCCAAAAGGAGACATTATCTTAAGCATTTCAGATATCTTGCCATATCCAAGAAAGGGCAGGAAAAACAAAACAAAACCCTAAAAAATCACCAAAACCTGTGGAGTCCAGATTGCTCTAGAGCATTGCATATAGTACCAGGTATCATCCAGGCAGGTGAAACTGGCCCTTGTGCACTCCAGCACACCAACCAACCGTCACTCCACCATCCTTCAGAAAAATCCCTTGAGAGCTGCAAAGCCATGGCTTCATGATCCTGGAATGCCCTTCAGGACTCCCTCGAAGGCTGGGGTGTTTCTGCTGAGCTCTGCCCTTCAGTGCTGAGTGGAGAGCTGCTGGCCTATGTTAATGATAGATTTAATCCCTCTGGAGATTGGGACAAGCATTTTAAACTGGAATTAGAATAAATGCACCTTACTCCAGTTAGGTTTAAGCGAATTATTCACTGGCTAGCACTGAATCAAGGCAAGCTCAGAACAAACTGCAGCAATTTCAACTTCCTGTTCTTCTTGCTTCCTGTTCACACACAATGTAAAGCAGCACTATTATCCGGACTGGTGTGAACCTCTTGTCAAAAACAGCATTACTGGACATATGAGCTTCAGCTGCTCTGTCCACACAGAGGACAAAATTCTGCTAATTCCATATAAGAAGGGAAATGTTGCCAATGTAAGCCTGGAATCAGAGAGCAAAATCTATCCTCCCTGTATGCAGCAAGTGCAGAAGCCTCTGCCATGCAAACTGCTGGATTTACAAGGGTCAGCCAGTTCTTCCAGGCCCAAAAGGTGCTGTTAAAAATGCAGCTAAGCAAAGAAGAGAGCTAGTTGTTGCTAAAAGGTTTGATCCCACTTTCCCCTTCTTCCTTACGCCTTCTGCTTGGCAGTAACTCTTGATTCAGCTAGCAGTCTCTGGGCAGACAGGGGAGTGCCAGCACCAGGAAAGTGGTGTGAGTTCAGGAAGAGCCACAGAACACCACTTTCAGGGACAATTAACTCTTAAATCAAATCATCTGCAGCCTCAAATTGCACCCCCAGAAATGGCCTCAGGCCTTTTCCAGTGCAACTTCCCTTTAACCAAAAGCCCTGGTGAAGTGTCTCTTCTATCTCCTTTCTATCCCAGTTGCTGGATGAAGGGTACTGGCTTCTGCTGCCACAAGCAGAATAAACAGCAGGTTTCAAGTGTGATGTAGCTGAAGAGCCCTTGTTTGTGCAAGAGGATTTAGGTGGCGTTATCACAGACATTTCTCACTCCCTGTTCACACATCTTTTTAGCTTCCTCAACTGACTTGTGAAGGAATTCCAGAACAATCAGCAGAGGATGTAAAGCTGAGAGCTTATCACCCAGGCACCATAAAGACACACTCATCCTGATATATATCACGATAGAGGAAGGAAGTGATTTAGTCTTCTGGAGTGTGAATGCTGGTGCTCTACAGCTCACAGAAGCCAGCACATATGAAAGATTTCCAAAGGCTGGTGAGTAATTCAGTGCTGACTTTTTCAGCTGTGTGGAAAACTACAAACACAGCAGCTCTGCCATATTTGTGAAACATAAAATGAAAAGATATTGATGGCTGGTATCTGCAGCTGGGTTTGTTCTGCTATTTAGGTCCTGTTTCAAATAGGAAAAATTTAGAATAGTGTGTTAATGCTTACATTGACAGTATTCACATGTCTAAGCTTGGACTGTAGGCATACAGAGCAATTCTGCCTCAATTATTATGCTTCTGAAAACGTCCTGCAGGAAAAGAGATGGCAAGGCAGCATGTTCGTGTTCAGTAGCTGTATAGACACTGGAATTCATCCTGATTTTATCCGTCTTAATTAAAAAAAAAATCAAACCAAAAATATGGCTGTCCAGATTATAATTTTTAAGAAGATATGTGAAAACTTGCAATCTTTCTCTCCTTAATGTTTTCCTGGAGCTATTAAAAAACAAGCAGTTTTCTCCATCTTTCTACATTCATCTAACACTTTTTTTCTCTGTTCACTCTTTTTTCCTTTCTCTGCATTATACAGTTTCATGCACAAATATTCAGAGTGAGACCAAGTTTGAAAATTGCCTAGGCCCACAGCAGCCCTGAAATATTAACAAGCAACTGTAGTCGTTTCCCCAGACCTTGTAATACAGCTGACGTGTCAAAATAAAAATTACTTATGCTGTGAAGGCAGAGACATAAGAGAGGGCCAAGAACCTTCATACCCCCAAAAGGAATAGAGTCCTCCATGCAGGGGGCTCCCACATGTATTCCACATGTATTTCAGATATATTCCTTCAGCTAGTTTTTCCTGACTTGGAATCCTATATGCTCATATTAAGAATATATCCTTAAAGTCTTTTTTTAAAGGTTGAGATCAGAAATTTGTTATACAGCTCACCTTGACTTTAATTGAATTTTATGTTTACATCATTTCACATGAAAGTTTGACTTTAAATTTCTTTTTTACATCTCTGGAGATAGCACAAGTCTGGGAAGCAAGGCATAATATTACATTGCAGACTGAAATTTGCTGTTTTCACAGTAAATGAGTATGATGAATTGGTGCCTGTGACTGTGAAGCCAGCTCACAAAGACACCATGTCTTCTTGATAAAGGATTTGCTGATACTATTTGGAAGGTAGAAGCTTGATCATTAACCATAAGCTTGATATTTTACATAGCCTTTTAGTCTCACATCAGGACAAAAACACCAGAGAGGGTCAATTCCATCCACTATATGGAACATTAAACCTTGTATTATACTGATGCTTTCTTCCATCACTGTGGTCGTTACAGGTAATTTTTGACACAACCATTCTGAAGTGCAATGCAACTGTTTATTAGGAAGAAATAAACAAAGCTATACCTTCGAACTATGGGCATAGTGCCTTGCAGCACAACAGCTCCCATAGGCAAAAGAGGTTTTTGCCAGCTCTGGCTTGGACCCACAGTAAAATTCCAGCTACTGCGTGTCCCAGTCAGTGAATAGTATCAGCTCTATGCTATGACATTATGAATGATGGACATACCAAAAGTTCCCCGTCACTTTATTTATTTATTTTTTAATGAGTAGGGGAATGATTTAGACAAACACTTGATCTAGGTTAATGTTTTTCCATGTGGAATTTAGGCTTCATTTTTAATACAACCTGCAACAACTGCTCATTGCTTAAGACAGACTGAAACAATTTAACAAATAACCCCTGTGTGAAACTCACAATTTAAATGTTCAGAATGAAAGGGAACACATAAACTTATGAAGCATAATAGTCTTCTTTAAGGCATTTTTTCCTCTATCTTCTTAAATACATGGAATCTACCTGCCATTTTCTCTTCTCAGAATAGTATATACCCTTTCCAGACTTTTGCAAAGTTATTCAACTCAAGAAGAAATGAAAGAAGTGGGATTTGTGAACACCACTCAAGACTGCCAAGAAACCAGCTGAATGTAGCACAAAATCTCTTAGGTTCCAAATATTTAATCTTCTTACAGTACTATTGTGTTAGAAGCCAATACTTATTTACTGCTTTTGTACTACAGTAACAACATACACTCTACCTGAGATCCAACACATTTTTCTTTCCCTGGGGACAGCATCCTAAGAAGTGTCTGCAGGTAGATTTGAATCTCAAACCGTGCTAGGGAAGATCATCATCAGCTGCTGCTGCTTTGGAGACTGCTGCTGGAGATACTGCCTGCTGCCATCTATTGATGCACTGTAGGAAGGCACTGGACTAGCAAGTCCCCACTCAGGTGTTTCCATGAACATTTTCCTTGCTTGGGTTAGAAATCCTGTAGATCTGAGATGTGAGACTCTGAGAGGAGTCCTTACTTGGTGACTCAAGAGCAGCAGAATTATTTAACATAGCGCAAGCCAAGAGCTAAGCCAAACCTTAGCTATGTGGCCTTAGGATGGGCTGAACGCCACAGCCTTTAAGACCATGAATATCCTTATTGCATCCTCTTTCCCTTCCACTGGGAAGCATTAAGATCTTGACTTTTAAGGGGCCCACCTTAAGGAGAGATCACAGTATCTGTTCACTGCAGCTGCAGCAAGGAATTGGGTGAATTTTTGATTGTCACCTTCAACCAGCACCCACAACACTGAGGTCACTTGTCCTGGGTAAAGGTAAGAGCCTCCTAGACAATGCTGGCATCACACCAAGACAAGAGCACCATCCCAAGAGAGCAGCAAAATCCCGTGACATCTGCTCTGTGTGACACTGCTGCAGCTGTAATCACTGCAGGGGGAAGCTTTGCCGTTCGAAGAAAGAGGATGGTAATGAGGCAGACCTTCCTTCCTAAAAGGCAGCTGCCTTTGTCACTGCAGTTCAGAAACGATTTTCTACCAGGTTAAGAGAGAAATCAGGGTCTGTTGAGCCTGGTAGTGGATGCCTCAGTCCTAAGCAGCTCATGACCCTAGAGGTGACCTACCCAGAGGCAGTGCCCAGAGTGTCAGTCAGCTGTGATATAAGCCAGTCCTCCTGTACACTCATGGTGTACACTGAGAGAGCAGAAAAGGGTCACACTCACCAGCTACATGCTGCAAAATTCACAGAGGTCAAAAACAAAGAAACAAAAGCAGCCCTGGGGGTGGAGTCTTAAATATGGTTGCCAGCTCTTAACCCTTTGGGTGAGTAGGGACTTATTGGACGTGACTGCATCTTTGCAAGCACAGAGCACAAGAAGATTTTAGTTTCTTCAATGCTGGGCAGCAAAGGGATGGGAAGGCTTCAGTCTGTGAACAGATGCTAGAAAAATTATTACAGAGCATTGTAATGAAAGAAGCAAGTTTTAAAAGGGAATCTTTACTCATGATCTGATCCTAGTTAACCCCAGTAAGAAGAATGACAGGAACATCTATCAGTTAGTCCCCATAGATAGCAATAGGTTAGAGAGGAAAAAGACAGGCAACCAAAGAGCTGTAATCTTACTGGAATGGATATTTTTCTTATTGTTGGCATCCTGCTGATTCATTGCTTCCATGATCATCTTAAAACAAAAGAACTTTCCTTCTTCCGTTCCCCCTTATTCATTTTGATACTGCTTTTATGTGCAGATTCGGATGCTGAAAACAGAAAAGTAGTGACCCCTAAGGTCCCCAGTGGAGGTAACAAGATTTGGGTGGGAGTGGAGATTGTGGGCTCACACCTATTTTGTTTTGTAGTAATTTAATAATCTAATTTTTTTTCTAAGTGACAGCTGGTGCTTCCCCTGGGTATTGCCAGGGGACAGTTTTCATGAATGTTTTTGTATAGCCTGTTCAGAATAGTGGGGCATCAACAAAAGACTCCCTCTGCCCCCAGTTTTCATGCTATCTTATGAAATAATCACGAGAAAATTTTCCACCTTCTAAAACCTGGTCATTGTCTTTTGGACTACCCATCATATATGAGGGGCAGATGAAGCAGATGCAGCGATAACAAAACATTCAAAACTCTTGATTTTTGAGCCTAAGGGTTGGTTGTAAGAAAGGGGCAACAGAAACTGTCTACTGAATAACAGTTAAAAACTTGGACCCTCTATTTGACAGACTTCATGTGCACACTGTTTTACTTCATGCTTCACATGTTTCTATTAGATTGCCTTTGGAGTGTGAACACAAAGAAAATAGGTTGCCAATCTGTTTGGAGAGACAAATAAACTTGACAGGTTATCTAAAGAGAGTTCTGTACTTTCTAAGTGTTTCCAAGTTTAAGCTCAGTAAAAAGATTTGTTTTATAGATTAATTTCTTGAAGAATGAATTTTGAATTATAGAACCGAGCAAGACTTTTGTGAATTAAGATTAACCATTCAAATATCTCATCCCATAATTTAGCTCTCCCAGCTGCTATCTGGTGCACTGAGTGACCATTAGAATTTCAGTTTGGATTCTTGTGTTCTGCTGAAATATGCCACAAAAGGTTTAGATTGGATATTAGGATTTTCTTCATGGAAAGGGTTGTCAAGCATTGGAACAGACTGAACAGGGAATTGGTTGAGTCACGCTCCCTGGAAGTATTTAAAAAACATGAAGATGGGGCACTTTGGGACATGGTTTAGTGAGACTTGGCAGTGTGGGTTAACAGTTGGACTTGACCGTCTTAAGTGTCTTTTGTAACCTAAATGAGTCTATTACTTTTTGCTCAGTATTCCCCTCACGTCCATGCAGAGAGGTATCACACTCCTTTGACCAGAATTACATACAATTTGAAGAACTGCAAATAAAATAGTGACATAGAGTCAATCTACAACATGTATTACTTACTAACACTTTCAAAAGCATGACAGTGAGAAATACAGCTTTTACCTCTCCTTTTTTGTTAGTTTAGGTGGTTTCAGTTCGTTTTTTGAACTATGTATGGAAAAGTCCATCCTGAATAATTTGGTAACCATCAAGGTCAAAAGAAAGATTATGTAACTAGTAATTTGCATGGATGCATTTAAAAGCAGTACAAGTATGTACAAAGAGAGAAGTTAAATTTCTATTTAATGTTTCTTTTTTATATGCTTTTGGAATTTTATGAATTCCAGTTTCATAATGTAATATTTTTTTAGACAGAGAGAAATCTGAATGGCTTATGCACTGCTGAGGCTTGTAAATCAAATTTTAGTACTCACAGCAGAAGCAACTGTGCATTCTTCAGCTTATAATTATTCTTAATGGTGAATCTTTCTCTCTTGGCAAGTGTTTTCTCTTACAACATGTGGGCACCACAATATAAGAAAGATATAAAGCTATTAGGAAGCATCCAAAGAGGGCTACGAAGATGGTGCAGGGTCTAGAAGGAAAGCCAAACTAGGAGTAGCAGAGATCACTTGCTTTGTTCAGGCTGGAGAAGACCCAACTGCAGTTTACAGTTTCCTCACGAGGGGAAGAGGAGGGGCAGGTACTGATCTCTTCTCTCTGGTCACCAGTGGTACAACCCAAGGCACTGGCCCACAGTTGTGTCAGGAGACATTTATGTTAAATATCAGGAAAAGGTTCTTCACTCATAGGGTGTTCAAGCCCTGGAACAGGCTCCCCAGGGAAGTGGTCAAAGCACGAAGCATGACACAGTTGAAGAGGCCTTTGGACAATGCTCTCAGGCACATGATGTGATACTTGGGGGTGATGTGTGCAGGGTCAGTAATTGGAATCTCATTATCCTTGTGGCTCCCTTCCAACTCAGGATATCCTATGACTCTGATTCTATGATTCTATGATTCTATGATTCAGTGATTCTATGATTCAGAGGCAGCAACATTTCTTTTCTTGCAGATCTGCAACAGAGACAGAGGTGTGGAATAGTTAATAGCGCACGATAAGGATATTCCAGACCCCTGGTAATCTGATCATGTTTTATAGTGCTCTGTCTATTCCTTTGTGAGGTTAGTGCATACTGTATCTGCAGGTAGATCAGCAAGGACACTTACACATAGAACAACCTTCATCAGAGGACTAGAACTCTGAATTACTCTCTACAGTTTCCTGCAAGGATACTGAATGTACATCTGTATTACAGAATATGAGTTTAATGCACAAGGTCAAAAGGGACAAAAAGCTTATGCCAGCAGATTTTATAAATACACCTTATAAATGGAATTTTAATGTCAACAGAATAAGAAAGTGATTTAATTCCCAAAGATCCAGCCCGGAGACCTCACTGATGTGATCAAGAAATTTGAGCATGGTTATGTCATGCTCAAAACCAGAAAAATCAAACAAGCTGTGGGCAAAAGAATTGACTGGGACAAGGAAATCTGGAAAGAAACTCTTAACGTTTCTCTAACTATAATGACTTAGCACCTTCCACTAACAACTCAGGCAAGACAGACTCGACTTGGGGAAATTAATTTATTGCCAATCAAAAAGCAGAGCAGGGTAATGAGAAATAAAATCAAATCATAAAACACCTTCCTCCCATCTCTGCCTCTTCCTGGGCACAAATTCACTCCTGATTTTCTCTACCTCCTCCCCTCCAGCAGTGCAGGGGAAATGGAGGTTGTGGTCAGTTAATCACATGTTGTCTCTGCTGCTCCTTCTCATGGGGAGGGCCTCTCAACTTCTTCCCCTGCTTCAGCATGGGATCCCTCCCATGGAAGACAGTCCTCCCCAAACTTCTCCAGCTCCCATGGACTGTAGGTTTTCATAAACTGCCCCCATGTGCATCTCTCTCACAGGCCCCAGTCCTTTGGGAACAGACTGCTCCAATGTGGGTCCCCTGCAGGGCCACAAGCCCTGCTAGCAAATCTGCTCCAGTATGGACACCTCTCTCCACAGGGCCAGAGGTCCTGCCAGGATCCTGCTCCAGTGCAGGCTTTCCACAAGGTCACAGTGTCCTTCAGGTATCCACCTGCTCCAGTGTGGGGTACTCCAGGGGCTGCAGGTGGATCTCTGCTCTGCTGTGGAGCTCCGTGGGCTGCAGTGGCACAGCTGTCTCACCATGGTCTGCACCACGGGCTGCAGGGGAACCTCTGCTCTGGCACCTGGAGCACCTCCTCCCACTCCTTCACCACTGACCTTGGTGTCTGCAGGGCTGTTCCTCTCACATATTCTCACTCCTTTTTCATGGCTGCCATGTCACAGCAGTAAACACAATGATCCCAGAGAGGCTACCACTGTCGCTGATGGGCTTGGCCTAGGCCAGTACCAGGTCGGTCTTGGAGCCAGCTGGCATTGGCTCTGTTGGATATGGGGCAACCTCCTGGAAGCTTCTCACAGAAGCCACACCTGTAGCCCCCTCCCAATACCAAAACCTGACCACATAATCCCAATACAAATATACAGAAAAGGGCTTTATGAACAGTATTTAAAAACACAAGTTAAAACCTGTGAATAATCAGGAAAATAGAAGAGCATTCTGGTGTTTATCTGTCTCTACCTGAAGTTGAGACAATGTGTAAATTTTATTTAATAAATCCAAAGCACAGGTAGCTTCCTCTTGTATAAGAAAGTTAACAGAAAACTGATTTCTTTCCCCAAAACCAAGAGCACTTTTTGCAAGCATTGGCAAACACATTTTGCACAGGTTAAACAGAACTTCTTCCACCTTGCTTAGCAGTAGCAGTCTGTCCCACTTTCTTTACAGTGAACTGTCAAAAAAAAAGGGCAGAAAAATAAGGAAAAAATTAAACCACTACAGATGTTTTTTAATTTTCTCTATTGTAGACACTAGCTCTGCTATAAACAGGAATGTTTGATTCCTTTAAGAAAATGCTATTTTTGCCATAGACACAGCCTCCCCTGCTCTTATTTAACAACAACCAAAAACCCTACAACCACCCTTCATTTTTTTTGATAAAATTTTATTTTTTTGCTACAGACTTCATGGATAATTTCAGCCCACTTCAGCCCACCTGTAAGTCCAGATGATGGCATGAAACTCAAGTTTTCCTATCTCAAACAAGGGTAGACAGCTTGACTTGTGCTCCCTATTCTCCCCTCACTTCTCTTAACTTAAAATTGACATATTAATTAGATGAAACTCTCTTTTCCATTTCTGTAAGCAAGTGATGTACAGAAGAATAAATTCCAGAAAGTATTCGGGGGGAAAAATATATATTAAAAAATGTTGTTTTTAAAACAGTATCTTCTTAGTATCATGAAGCCGTAGCTGTGCGATTAGCAACAAAATATTATTGTTAAGCAAGGACTTAAAAGGTGCCTAAAACCCTGCCAGGCATGAACCCCCAGCACCTTACACTCAAGTCATACTGTCTCCACCCCTTTGTCCTTGCCTCTGACACGTATTAGGCTCAAGAATCACACCTCCTTTCTTACTCCAGAAGTAGCTGGCTGTTAATTCAGAGACCTCTAGGAATTTTGCCCTTTCTACAGGGCTTGTCAGTCAACATCAGCCAGTAGTGGGTGAACTACTCTGCTCACAGTTATCTCTGCTGCTAATCACACAGCATTATTCATGATGTTGACCTTGGTAGAATAATTTCTGTTTAAAATAAAGCAGTGGCAGGTATTCCTCAGGACTCCTCACTAAATCAATTTCAAATTTCTTTACAGACATCTTTTTTTTGCTTTTTTTGTTCATATCCATGTATACTCAGGCGCAGTTATTTATCTGCTGAGATGATTTTGTCAAGTGTTGCTCATCTTCCTGTCTATTTTTGAGGCCAAACAAACAAAAACTTATTTTCCCTCTCCCTCAAAAAAGATAGAATGAAAAGCAATGGAATGAATAAACTGCTATGTCCTAACAAAGGTTAGAGGTGTTGCATTTTTATTGTCAGAAGATAAAATACTGTGACTTACTGGAAATTTGCTATTCTGAAATAATTACTAAGATGGTAATTTTTTTCAATACTTCATAAAGGATAAAAAATACCTCGTTTAAAATATGTCACTTATAACCTTATAACACAATGAAAGAGGAGGCTTTGAAGAGAATCATCTTTAGATTTAAAGCAGGATTAATAACATGCCATTGGCTGCTGAAACTAACTGAATGACTTATGGCAATTAGCAAGCAATCTTTCAGTATAATTCATCAATAACAACTCAGTTTTCTGAGGCCCCTGTGTTCCTTTTGTCTAATACAGAAAAGCTTCAGTGTTCAAAAGGCTATAAAATTAAAAGTTTGATCAAATTCCAATTAAAAGCTGTGCCAATGATTTCAGTAGGAACTGGTTTGGATAACCTTTGTGCAGGAAGCACTTCAGCAGGTGTAGGGTTACTATATTACTTGTTACAACTATTGACTGGGAAAGTAATTGGTGCTGAGTGCTAATAGAGATGATCTATATGTAAAGAAGTATTGAAAAGTGCACGGTTAGGTACAAGGTTTGGTGAAGGAAAAAAGCAGTGGAAGGAAAAAGGCATTTCATGAGATACAATTAATTGTTTAATATTCTTTCCATCAGTTCTGGAATAGCCTTTTTATGAAGTTCTTTAAATATCTCTATTTTCTAAGAGATAATATCCATCAACATGATCTGAAAATATGTTCTAAGATAAAATGTCTTCTTTATATTTCTCCTCCAGTATTCACAGACTATCTCCAGAAAGAAAAAATCACTCACAACCTATTGCTTCTTCCTTCTCTTTGAGTAGAAACTGATGCACAGGAAGTTCCACTTGAATACGAGGGTCACTGTGTGTTGATGGAGGGGCTCGAGACAGATTGAATACGACCAATATGATCCACAAAATGTCCGCTTTATTTACAAAAACTGCTCCTTAAGTACTCTTTACACCCCAGCGCATGATCCCTTTTACATCATTGGTTATATGGCATTGTTCACGCTCTAAACATGTACTAATAACACGCTTCTAATTGGATTATTGCAGCTGTCCACACGATGTGACAACATTGTTTTTCTCTTGGGACTCCTCCTTAATTTTGGCACAAATTGCCCTTTGTTTCAGCCTCAGAACCTGAAGCCATGATGACTCTGCATTTTTTACACTGTCTGTGCTCGGCCATGTCAAGACAAGGCCTACAGAAATGCAGAACAGATTGCTCACACCATCCTGTTCTCACCACAACTGTGCACTGGAACAGATTGCCCAGAGAGGTTTTGGAGTCTTCCTCACTGGAGATATTCAAGAACCAGCTGGACACAATTCTGTGCCATGTGCTTTAGGATGACCCTGCTTGAGCATCTGGACCAGATGACCCACTGTGATCTCTTCCAACCTTACCCATTCTGTGATTCCTGATGAAGGAAGGAGCTGGCAATAAATAATGTCAGAAGGAGATAATCTGTCCTTTTAAACCCAAAATTTACAGCTCACTATCAGTCCCAATGTAGGTATAACTAAAGACAGGTGCAAATGCAGCAGCATATATGTCTGGAAGAAGAGTTTGCTAAGCAGAAAGGTAAAATGCTTGTTGAGTAAATCTTTACTCTAGAGTCTGTAGTACATCAGAACTTGATTTAGTCATGGTGCCAATGTAACACTGCTCCTCAGAGCAGACTGGGATCTCCAGTAGTGTCACAGCAGTGACATCCTTCGCCCCTCCATGGTGACTGTCATCTAACACAGGCCAGACAGCCAGCAATTGCAGTGGCTTTACTAAAAAATACTGGGTTTGATGGGAAGTTGAGTTCTGTATTGCATGGCCTCTAGATCAAGTCAAGGTAAATGCTGAAGAAAATCATACTGAAAGAAAAGGAAAACACACATATTGATCTGTATTTGTTAAAGTTTTCCTGCCAGCCTGGATCCATAATTTCCTCGTCAACAGAGCCAGTTTGAGTTTTATTAAGTAAGAGATCCTCCTTTGGAGATAGAAGCACGAGTTACACAAAGGAAGCAGATTTATCCCTAAGAGTCTGTATCAGATTCTATGACAGATGGGCTGGCCATGCTTGCACTTGTGGAACCGGCTCCCCTCTCTGAGTCTGCCTGAGGTTCACCAGCAGAGCCTTGTACTGGTGAACATCATGCAGACTCAGAAGGGGAGGCAGTTCCATGAACACAAGCATATTCAGTGCTGGCTGGGTTGCTAATCCTTAATTGTACTCACAATTTTTCAGGCTGACTCAGTGTCGATACAAAAATATATGAATTTTCCAGACTGAAACCCTCCCACCTCACTCAAGATTCAAAAAAGAACATGGGAACAGAAATGATAGTATGACGTGAATGCTCTGAAGGACATTCTTGGGCTGTGTTACACCCAGGTGGTGTGCGTGTGATGCCAGGTGCAACAGCATTGCTCAGAAAATGAAAAATTAAGGCTGTTGGGCTTTTATTGTTTAGCAAGGGTGCAGGCAGACTACCACAGGCAATCAAGTTAACCATCAACAACTGAGTTACTGTGGTCTGAGAAGCTGACTCGTCATCTGAAGGATTTTAACTAACCATCTGCATGCCTATGACTCATTGCAACTAAGGAATAAAACCTATATATTTAGCTTAGCTTAATATGTTTTGCTTTACCGTGGCACTAAGTCAGGAGTGTATACACAAGCCAGGTTAAGACAGTTGAGCTTTCCATCTGCAAATTGATCATCTGTTCAGCCAATAATACTTTCAAATATTCAGCACAGCCTACTAGGTCCCTAAGCATTTTGTTTTCATTTTGTGCTCTGAAAATCCCTATTTAAATCAAAGCTATCCCTCAAGCCTTAGAATCCTAGCTGGAGCTCCAAGGAAAGCTGTTCAATTTGCAGGGAGAGGTATGAGCTTCTACACTGTTTCCCATTGAATATTTTGCTGGCAAGATTTTGACTGCTGTTTGTAAATCCTCACAAGCTAATTAGTTTGAGTCAAGCCTAGATTTCTTTGGTGCAGTGAGTGTACTTGAATAAGAAGCAGAATCCTGGTGAACTGTGGAATTATATAACACAGGTCCCGGTAGAAACAAATTAAAATTCCATAACTGGAGTGGGGTTACATGATATGTTTTTCAAATGGCCAGATTCAGGAGGATTTTTGTTGAAGTTTTCTGATAGAAAATACCTCAGATACATAGAAGCTTACTACAAATCTAGATTTTCACATTTCACACTACTAAACTTTCAAAGGTTAGACTCTATTTTTGTTTCCAGAACAGTTATTTTAACTGCATTCTTCCTAAAAATATGTTCAGCATTAAAATCAAAGCCAAGACACTGAGAAATATTTTGTTTCCAGGTAAAAGAATATTTTCCTCCCAAGACAAATATTCACTCAGACACAAAGAAAAGAAATTATTGGCTCCTCAGACAATATGGGCAGCCTTAGGCTATTGTGCCTTTTTGTTCCATTATGTCTGCAGCAAAGCTTAAACTGACCAGTGATAAAAACACACTTTTTATTTTATTTATGATCAAGACAAAGTATTTGTCTACATAAATGGATAAAAAATATGTGCCTAATGCAGTTGAAGATGTATTTGGTATTCCAGATTGCTTGATTATGATTGATTTTCCTGTTTTATCCTTATCTTTCTCAATAAAATAATATTGTCGGCATATATCAACATAATTCATGTCTAGCCATTCTCAAGGCTCTAAAGACTTCTATAATGTTTCCCCAGAAGTCAGTGTATGCTTTACCAGGTCAGCTGTTTGATGTTTTTATATATAGAGTAAGGATTCCTTTGCCCAGTCAATCCCTTGATGCTAGTACCTATTTGATAGACTTGCGTCACTTTGGCAGGTGTCTAATTCTATCTACAGAGACCAAAACCAAAGAATGATTCCCAAAATTTACAGTGCAGGAAAAACATGAAATGGAAAGATCAGATTAAGAAGCACCTAAGTAACAAATACTAAAAAAAATATCGTAAAATAAACTATCTTTGAGGTTTAGGTGTTAGTTAGTACAGGTGTTGGTTGGCAATTTTTTCCTCTTGTATCAGGAAAAACCTAGCTTTTGGAGATACTCAGGAAGAATATAATATGGAGCACAGGAAATACATGTTTCGTGGGCAGAAGGACCACACAGCCAGAGGAGACCACTCACAGTAGAACAGGAGATTACCTAGAAGTCAGCAATGGACAGTCACAATTCTGGGGTTCCCATTCTGCAAGAGATCTGGTGAACAGTTAGAAATTATTGCCTGCCCTGAAAA
>JAWWLV010000045.1:37767327-37789860 GCA_035041135.1 Platyrinchus mystaceus | reverse complement strand
TCACCCAGGGAGTCTTTCTGCTGTGCCTTTTGCAACCGGACTTGTCTATCTCGCATTGGCCTTTTTAGCCATCAGCGCGCTTGAAACAAGTGTGGGTAGAGCCCTTCTCAAATCTTCGTTTGCGAAGCCCAGCCATGATGTATGACCTGAATGCTAGAGAATGACTGCTGTTCTTGGACTAAGTGCAACCAAGATGCCTCACTGGAGGTGGCAGTGGGATGCAACTTCACCTCCCAAATCACGCTCTGCATTTCCCTCCAGTGTCCAGCATTTCCGTCCAGTGCCCTAGGAACATCAATTCATTACACACCTTTCTGTGGGAGTCCTCTAAAACACACAGGAGTGTCCAGATCCAACATAATTGGGAACACTCAGCATCTATGAATGAACACCATCTGATCTCAATTTCACATTGAATTAGGGCATTGCCAGGCTGTGTGTAGAATTCCTAAAGCCAAGGTCCTGCTGCAGAAAGTGCAGAATTAGGTATTCAGCACAAGATGTGCAGAGCCTGGGTCAAGACTAGTCCAGCTGACTGCAGGATGATCTGAAATCCCGTCTTTCCTCTGGGCCTGAAACAACTGCTTCAGGCATCCTTCCATGGCTGTAACCTGGTTAGAAATGCAAGACTGAAAACGTTTCCTGAATTCTGGATACCAAGCTGCCCTAGTGGCTGTTAATCATATTTTCCTAGAAGCCAAGGAGTTCAGGTCTCAGAGGCAGATTTGTCTGGTTTTTATTCCAAGACAACCCAGTTACGCTGGAAGGAGTGTAAGCCTCTAACTGTGGACCTCCGAGTCCATTCAGGTTGGTATCCCAAGTGACTTATTGGTTCTAGTAATTATTATTTTTTGCTGGTGCAGCAACAAAAGAATGGTAAAGCCTAATCTGGAACAAAGGTCATTGTAAACAGGACCAGAATATATATGCTAAAGTTTTTTCATTACTTTCTTACATATTTGTTGAGTGAGAACAGGTGATTCTTTAAGTTCTGATTCCTTAGTGAGTGAGAAGGGTTAAACAAAGCCACTAGATTATTAACAATTTTCACCAAGCAATGAAAGTAAGCCTTGAGCTTATATTTAGCCATGGTTGGTATTCAGCCAAATCAAAAAGTATCAGTAGCTTTCATTTAATGTTTGGTGCCAATTCTCAAGTTTAGATACAGCATTCCTTCTTGATAGTGTAGGCAGTACCAGTAAAATCAGTTCTTGGTATTTCATTTATAGAGAAAAGTCACTGCACTAAGCCTAATTACTGGCATTCCCAGCTACACAGGACATGTCGGGAGGACACTGGATATGTTGAATAAGCAATTCATTCAATGCTTGCACTGAATATAAGTGGCTTTTTAAAGGCATGTGATTGACTACCTATTTTTTGCAGCTTTCCAGCCATTCAAGAGGAAAACTGTACTGTTCTCTACTTCAAGCCTTGCCTCATTGCAGACAATTGCAAACTATGTTAGCAAGCTCTAGTGCAGGCATATTCAGAGGTTTCATATGATTACTAAGGGCCACAGATTTGATGATTATTTTCACTTTTCACCTGCTCAATCAAAGCAGCTGAAAGAGATTAGTTTCATGCTATAACTGAATTCCCAAAGGAACCAGAAGCCTCTGGTTGCACACACTGCAGCTCAAACACAGTTTATTGGGCAATAAGAACAGCATTGTCACATAAATATACAATTTACACCTGCAAATCAACTAGCAGCATTAACACACTTGGAGATCAATCTTATAGTGGTATATTACAGCAAACCTTTCATTTGTTCATTTTTACCATCTTAACATGCAGCATAACGTAAAGAAAGCCCTTCTACTCAGTCAGAAGACAGCATATTTCAAAGTAAAGTACTTTCCAGCTGTGTAATTACAGTGTGGAACTTGTCACTACAGAGCACTGAGGTGGCCAAGAGCGCAGCTGAGTTCAAAACTGACTTTGTGCAGGCTAAGTTTAGAGGCGGCTGCTCAACATGACTGTCTAGATGCAAATGCTTTCTCAGGAAGTTCCTGAAAGTGCTGGATCTGGGAAGAATGATCAGGGAAAAGATCACTTCCTGTGTATTCTGATTTTATGTACTTCACTTGAGGCTACTTCTAGTTGTAAGACACAGAGACTGCGCAGGACATACTATCGTCTTAGTCTAACATGGTCATTCCTGTGTTCCCCTATACTCATCAGCACTGACTACAATAGCTGGGCAACATGAATATTGTACAGTTGTGCTCAAGATAACCTCTCTGCCTCTGGTACCCTTCCTCTAACTGACAGATTGTCTGTACATGGAAGTCTTTAATAAAATGGATACTGAATATGTTTACACAAGCTAATTGCAGCCAATAGGCCTGACCAGACCCAATCTAAGTGATTGCCTTCTCTGTCCTTCCTCTGATTTCTTGCTATCATCTTCCCCACAGGGCATATACCATAGCTATATTTCAGAGAAATGTTATCTCTGCTTCCAAGAGAGGTATTGTTTGTATTTTTCTGGAAGAGTATAAATAGATGAGTATGACAATCTTGCTAGTAAACCACTGCTCAAAACACACTCCAAGGGCTCTAGCAGAATGTCTTATTTCCCATTTGTTTTGTATGAACTATATCAAGCCTAAGCACACAATTGTTAAGTTAAAAAACATTTAAGAACAGTTCACTTGGAAATTTTACCGTTGATGAGAGAGGATATTTTCCTGTGACTTTGTCTTTAGTGTACTGAATAAAGAAATGCAAAAAAGGAAACACAAAAAGCAACTGTCTATATGGTAGATAGGCTTTTTGGGCTTGTAAATCAGTTTCATGTCCTATTCTTTGCACTGCAGCTGACAAGCTGTTGTACTGAGTCTTAAAATGCATCAAATTCCTAGCAGTTCCCCAGTTGATTTGTGAGTCTTGTAGGGCACATCTTGAGCAAGATGGTACTTGGTATTTAACAGTCTCATACCTCCATTTTGTATTGGCATTTTAAACCCTATTAGGCTGGGGTTGTAGTGTTAATTTTATGGCATTGATTAACCCCTGCCAAAACAGCCTCATTCATACACCAGAGAAAGAGGAAAATATTACTCTTGGCTTACAAACATCAGAGACATGGAAATGTATTTAGAGACCTCTCTAAGTCACATGTTATATTATAAGAATATATAAGATAACAATGTTATCCTGTTCTCTAGCCCTGACAGGATCATTACAAATAGGTATTTAAGTTTATTTCATTTCCAAGAGCTTCCTTTCATACTGGAGAGGAAATTCTGGTAAATTACAGCTTTCATGAGCCAACCATAAGTATCAGCTGGCTTCTATTTTCCTTGAAGTGCATTTAAAGCATAATACTGAATCCTTACAAATACTAAGAGATTTAGGGTCTGCTTCTGGAAGGTGCTAAATGTCTTCATTCCTTTTCAGGTCAAATAAGCCCTTACTATCTATCAAATGCAATGCTGGATCATTGCTTTCCTTAACTGGAAAAAAGCAGTTGTACAGGACTTCAGATATGTAGCCAGCTCTGCTCTGTTACTTACTGGCAATTTATCTGGATTACAGACTGAACTCACCACAGGTGGAGGTACATCATATAGCTCTGTGCAGAACCAGCTTAGTGCTAGTTTATCACCCCAGGGACAGCCCTGCAGGAGTGCATCTGCCTTGCTCCACACTATAGCCTGGAGACAATGCTTTTGGGTGGAAGCAATCCAGCCAGTAAGCACGACTGCTCTGCCGGATTGCAATTAGTCCCCTGAAGAACCATGGAGCTCTCTTTGCTCAGAACTCTAAGAAATAAAATATTGAAAAGTAGTAGAGATATTGCTGCATATAAAATGATGGATCTAGGGCAGCTTCAAGCAAACTGGCTAGTGGCCTTGGGGCAAAGGGGAAGAGTAGGGGCATGGAAGAAAGAAAAGTTACATAAGTGATAGTAGTTCTGAATACTACTTCACCCATGATGGGAGGGAGGAGGCTAAAAATATGGGTTTATTAGCCTGAGTGCAGGGTCAGATGGCATCATACCAGCTCATTCAACATCCAGGCAATACACTTCTGAAACCAAAATCTCCAGATAATGTGCCACATAGTCACCAGAGCAACTGTGCAATGTACACTTTCGAGTTCCAAGACTTCAGCCCAAAGTTCAGGTGCTCTGAAGACTGGTGCACCAGGCTCTATCACACAGGACAGAAACTTCCATATAACTACGCTTAGGGGCTCAGCCTTGTCCTTATTATCTCCTGCTGTCTGGGTGAAAAGGTCTTCCCACTCGGCACATGGGCTTTACATTTCAGTGTGGCACCCACCTCTGCAAATGCTGAATGAGACTAGCACTGGATTTCGGATTCCACTCTCAGAGTCAAGGTACTATAAGTTGGCATTGACATCCCCAAGTGACTAAATGGTGTATTATCACTCACTCCCACTACAAAAGGCAAATACATTTTGCTGTACTTGCCATATAAATATGTTTGCATCAGTTTAGAGCTAGCTATTGACAGTAACTACAGCTGATGGTCATGGGGTAGGTAGCCCAGTTTCAGCCCTGGCTCTAGCCAAGTATCTTCCCAGGTGACAGGAAGATCTCAGGTGAGAACTCCTTCTTCTGCAGAAGTGCTGACTTCTGGGGTTTGGTGGTCACAATGGCTGTTTGGTGGTCACAAGAGGCATTCTTGGCAAAAACTTTCTATTTTAGAGGCTGAAATCTGCCTAAGGTGCTCTTTAAGTTTGGATCTTACCAATTCCTTATCAATGTCTAAGAGCTTCTTCAGTCCTGCTTCAGTAGAAATTTTACCCATTTTTTGTTTAGTAACTGATTTTCTTTATCTAATTTGGTAGCCCTGCCTTATAGAAGCTGGCACCAGCCAGGCAGTTTTCTTTAAGCATAGCGCATATATAACATGAAGGACCAGTGGGAACTGCTCTCCTTTCCATACTAGGTTGATGGGCAGGGAGTCTAGTGACAGTTTTGCTGATGCATGGTAACTTGCCAAAGCAGCAAGCCTTTAAAACATACTGTAAAAGAAGTTGTGCCTGGTATCTTCTCAGCAGGTGCAAACTTTAAACAAAGACAAAAATTAAAAACTGATAAAATTTGTAGGTGAAGAGATTTGTCATATAGGACATAAAGACTGCTTGACAAGAAGAGTGATAAGGTCTCCCCTGAGCCTCCTTTCTCCAGGCTAAACAACCACAGCTCCCTCAGCCACTCCTCATAAGACTTGTGCTCCAGGCCCTTGACCAGCTCCACTGCCCATCTCTGGACATGCTTCAGCACCTCAATGTCTTTCATGTAGTGAGTGGCCCAGAACTGGACACAGCACTCAAGGTGTGGCCTCACCAGTGCTGAGTACAAGGGAACAATCACTGCCCTCGTCCCTCTGGCCACACAATTGCTGATACAAGCCAAGATGCCATTGACCTTCTTGGCCACCTGGGCACACTGCTAGCCCCTGTTCAGCTGCTGTCAACCAGCATCACTGTCCCAAGCCTGCAGCAGCATAAGGGGTTACTGTGATCTGAGTGCAGGACTCAATATTTCACCTTGTTGAACCTTATATGATTGGCTTCGGCCCATTGATTCAGCCTGTCCAGATCCCTCTGCAGAGTCTTCCCACCCTCCAGATCAACACTCCTGCCCAACTTAGTGTTGTCTGTGAGCTTAATGTGTGCACTTGATCCCCTTGTCCAATCATCAAAAAAGATATTAAACAGGACTGCACCCAATACTGAGCACTGGGAAACACCACCTGTGACCGGCCACCAGCTGGATGTATCTCCATTCCCACCACTCCCTGAGCTTGGCCATCCAGCCAGCTTTTTACCCAGCAAACAGCACACCTGGCCCAAGCCATGAGAAGCCAATTTATCCAGGAAAATGCTATGGGAAATGGTGTCAACAGCTTTACCGAGGTCTAGGTAGACAATATCCACAGCCTCTCCCTTATCTACTATGCAGGTTAATTTGTTATAGGAGGTCATGTTGGTCAAGCAGGACCTGCCTTTCCTAAACCTATGCTGTCTGTCTGGGCCTGATCCCCTTGTTGTCCTGTACGTGCTACATGATGGCACTCAAAATTATCTGCTTCATAAAAATAAAAAATAGCTTCTAGGGAGAAGTGAAGGTTCTTACTCTGAGTTTCTTAAAATGAGAAAGACCTGCTTATTATTGCAATGGAAAAAAAGCAATACTTGAAGGCCTTGCAGTTTAAGGTAGAGAAGCATAACTGGAACTACTTACTTGAAACTTAAACCAGACAAAATTCAACTAGAAATAAGGAAAAAAAAAAAAACAAATAGAGACAATGGGATAATATTTAAACTAATAATAGTGGAAATGATGGATTCACAGTCTTCTGCTGTGTTCAGGTCAATACCACACGCTTCTCTGGAACACAAGCTTTTGCCAAGCATAAGTCCTTGGGATCAATACATGGGTAATGAATGCAATTTTAATGGCCTGCAACACAGGTGAGGTCAAACCAGATGATCTAATGGTCCCTCTGGCTTTATAATCTAGGGACAATCATATCAGATCAAAGAGTACAGAGCAGAGAAATGAAACGAGCCAGGAGTGTATACGTCAGTCTTTGCCAGGACTACCGTGCTAAAAAACTAAGTATGACACTTTCTTTTTCTGTCATGCCTGTCCATCTGTTGATTTTGTTCCTCCACTGGAGAGTATTTTGTGGATAGATTGTATCACTGACTGTAAATGGTCTTACAGAATTCCCTGGGTATCACATCACTAGGGTCATATTGAGGCTTCTGTTATAATATTTATGATAATAATTTCCCGGTAAGGATCTGTTTTTCAAATTCATATTTTCCATGTTGGTCTCAAAAGAAATTTTTTAATTATTAAGGGAAGCAGCTGTCCTATTTCTAGGTAGGAAATCAGGAAGGAAAACCATTCATCTGTAAGAATATATTTAGAATTCTATTTCACTGCCCATTCAATAGTTAAACTTTCAGGTAGCAGATCCATGGAGGAAACTAGTGCTGCTGAACCATTCTGCACAATGAAATAATAATAAATAATCACTAGAGAGCAGTTTGGAATGTTTACAGCACAGAGTAGATCCTTCTCTGAGCTAAACCACTGACAGTTTTATGGAACAACAAATCTTTTCCTGTGAATTGTCGGCAGGAATAGTTGTGTATCAGTATTTTCTTGATATTCCACAAAAGAAACAAAGAACTATAGATTTCTAATTTGAATCAATGGAGACTGCAGCTGCATGGCAACTGTATGGTCTCACATCTGAACAGCATCCTATGCTGTATGGTCCCGATTCATCTTAGGATGAATCTAAATAAGCAAAGCAGAGGTACTTAAGCACTTTTCACTAAAGGTTACCTAAGAGGACAGTTTGCACACAGCATCTCTCTGATATAGCAACCAGCTGAAAGATATCCATAGACCCTTACCTTTTAGATTGAGGGCTGTCCAGGGTAAAGATATATATATGGTGTGCAGGAAGACAGGGCTTTAACCAACTATCATGGTGACCTTCTGGTGTCACCATGTAATATTTCAGTAACTGTTTTAACAAATTTAAAACTGTTTTGCACCAACCATATTGATTCTTTTTGCAATTCTTTTTAATGAAAACTTATTTACTTGAGCCCTAGCAGAGAAGGTTTATGGTATGGGACATTAAGCAAACTATATCCCACTTACAGTAGTGAAATTGGAACCATGCAGAGACCTGAACATTCATTTCAGTATGCAAACAGAAATTTAATTTCAGTATGCAATAATCATCGGGAGTGTAATGCAATCCTTTGTGGAGGATTTTTTAACAGCAGCAATTGGAAATGATTTTCAGGTGCAAAACTGATTCAAGGGCCATGTGATTTAGTGAGCTACCTCCTTCCTTATGTGACCTTTGACAGGTTCTGTGATATCAGACCCATAAAAGGACTCAGGCATGGCCATGCCAGTTGCTCCACTGGAAGGGATTTTTCCAACCAGCTGGAGCGCCTGCCTACACTATCCACTAGGCAAACAGTTAGCTGCCTCCTGTGAATCTGCAACCCTGAGCAGGATGGCACCTGAATTAGGCAATGGGAAATACCTAAGATCTGAAGCCCTTCTACCAACTTGAAGCCTCATCATCAGTGCCTTCCTTGATTTGAGTCCAGGGATATCACCTACTATTTGTATAGATAAAACAGAGCCAAGGGACAAAGCAATGATACCGATAGAGCAGTTAAGCAACTACAGCACTCAGAAAATGGGAGATTCATTCAAAGCCTTCCTCTGTTGGAACGGTTTTCAATGTACATATCTTACCTGTCATTTAACTGAGCCACCCAGCTGTAGTCTACCTGTGGCCCCCCTCTGTCCCTCCTCTCAGAGCTGAGGCAAACAGTGAATGCAAACTTTAAAAGCACATGACCCCACAGCGTGGTGGGAGAAGGGCCTTGCTGGGTCCAGGTCCCACTCCCAGACCTGCTTCTGTTTTAGCTGCAACTACTGATGCCACATGTCCATAGAATCACTCCTGATGCAACCACTTCTGGCTGTTCTTGAATGTCAAGAGCCCATGCCAGTGCAGAACATGCCTAGCCCCAGGCAGCCTGAGGCTCTTGAAGGGTGATAACAAACAAGCTGCCACAGGGAGGAGACCATACTTTAACCAGCAGAAGCTTGGGAAACAATCAGCAACAGACGCGGGCACGCCACTACCTTCACTGATGAGAGTACAGGCGTACACAGATTCCCTCATAACTCAGCAACTGGGTGACTCAATCTGGCTTTTAATGGAAATAAAAGCCTGTAACTTGATCTGTATGGGGATCTGTCTGTTCCTCACTCGTAGCTTTTGAGCTGATATTTCAAATATCAGCCAAAACAGACAGGGAAATATAATTTTCCATCATAACTGAGTGCACAGGAAAAAGCAGCTGGGAAGAAGATGGCCCATCATTATTTGCATTACAAGAAGTCATGCAGGTTTAAAGACCTTAAAAACTATTTCCTATTCCAAGATGAAAAGTACTGTTGAACACATTGATATGATTTGTTTTTATCCATCTCCTCTGCCAAAGTTGTCTATCACAAAGAATGGGTACTTTCATTGCTACCTTGCACAAAATACTGTATTTTCAAGTTTAGAAACAAATGGAAAGAAATGAATGGGAATGCTTAATTCTTAATAATATTCATGTTTAATAAAATATATATATTAGTCCATGTATCATTCATTGAAAATCATAAATAATCAGATAGTGGTTTTTGGTCCTGTAAAAAAATTATATAACAAAATCCTTCAAGAACAGACACTTGTGCTTAAATTTAGTAGTCAATTTGTTAACTTATTCCTGCCAGTTGCTGTAGATTACCTGTGCATATAGAGATAGATGGAAAAATAATCTCGGAGCATATTATATGTGTTAATGGCTGCAACAATTAATCTTATCTGATAATCAGCCACCTTCTTTCAGCTGCTACAGATAGAAAAGGAAATGTCGTGTCATAGTTTTGTTCTGATTACTCACCAGTTTACCAGATAGGGTTTGCATTTCAGTATCAGAGGTCTGGGGTTTTGTTTATTTCACTGAACAAAGAATTAAACACATTACAATACTGTGTATTCATCTTATGGAAAAGATTAGCATTGCTTAGCAAATATATTTATATATAAAAATATATAAAAAATAACAAAATATATTTTTATGTTATATATATTTTCATCACCTTTTGTAACAGAATTAACATGTTAATTCTGAACATTCGTGCTTCTATATTACAGAAGAATCCCTATACAGAAGAATCCAATACCTCCCATGAAAGGAGCTTCTCCAGGCTAAATACACACAATTTCCTCAGACTAAACCAGCACCCAGTGTCCCTGCACACCCACTGCAGGTCCCACAGCTGCCCTTGTGCTGCTATGTCTCACTTCTCCCACCTTAGTCTATATATATGACTCATACGCCTTACTGTATCCAGTGCCAGAGTGAGCTCCAGCACCTCCCTTAAGCACAGGAGTGACGCCTCTCACCCTCCAACTCTGCTTTTTTGCTTCTCATCCGTATGCTGAGCTCCACAACACCTTCTGGAGATGATTTTCACTTATCAAGCAGGCTGGGCTTTCAGCCCATCAGAGATCTGACTCACTTGCCTCATCATCAACAGATCATGGCTTTTCCAGAACAGTCATTAAATAATTTCAGCCAGTGTCTTTCAAGCAGTACGCGGTTCTGCTGCCAGGAATACTGTGTGTGTAAAACAACAGCAAAATTAAATGAAGGTGTCAAATTTGATTCGAGTTAGTTCTCCCTTGAGGACTTGTGTAATGCAATTTATATTCAGAGGCATCTTTAACCTAAAGTAAGAAAAGTTACAAGTCTTGGGTATCAGCTAAGGCCCCAAATCCATTCCAGTCAGTAACATCTCAAGCAGAATGTGCCCCATTGCCTACATAGCCTGTAGTTGGTGCTGATAGGTATTTGGACTTAGGCCTCACAGGTCTCATGCCAACATAGGGATATTCTGATTAATGGCTTATAAATTACCAGATTTCTAAGGCCAGAAGCAATCATTGTAACAATCAAATGACTTTCTACGTGCACATGCCATAATATTTCAGCAAGTGACTCAAATATTATGGTCCTAACCACCATTAAAGTCTTAACCAGAAACTCTCTGTGCTAGAGCTGCAAATGCAGTTAGACCTATTAAATTTTCACTGCATGTAATACCTTATAACAGATGTTATTAATTGCCAGTGGATACACAATTGCCTGTGACAGATCTAAGATAAGGGTCTGAGAACGTATTTTTCTATGTCACTTTAGTTTAAGTAGATGACTAAAGGGGCCAGATGGCAATTTCCTATCCCTGGGACTTCAGCACACAAGCAACTTCTCACTGCTAAACTCTCTTCTCAACTTCTTTACCTCGGCCTAGAGTGCAGGCCCGGGCATGTCTGCAACGCAAGATTCTTGTTCAGATTTTCCATGACTCTGCATATCTTACAATTCTCATGAGTCTATTTCAGGTTTCCTGTGAGTGACAGCAGGACTAATAGTTTACACCTTAGAAATGTCTCTTTCTACATATCTGCAAATACCTACTAAGATACATACTTTGCACTTATGAAATTAATGCTCCTCTAGACAATATGAAGACTAAGGCTTAAAAAGTTTGAAGGGTTTGTTTGTATAGTTTTTGGTTGCTTTGTTGATGGTGAGGTTTTTTTATAAAAAGAGGCTCTTTTAGAGTTTATATTTCATTCTCTTCGGCAAACTGCGGTATTCTGGAACTTGCTGAAAAGGAATAAATCAGAGTACATTAAAAGCAAATAAATTAGTTAATGCAAGAGATTTAATATCTGTTTTCTGCATCCCTATTGAAAAGAAACTTTGTATGTTCCTCAAAAATTACCAAATGAATATTTTTATAATCAGAACTGTGCACTGGATTTTTTCTTCTGTGACAACTCATTACTAACTCATGAACTATTAAGAAGGAAACCCTTGCACAACAAAACAAGACAGGAATAATGCAACTTCATGTCTGCCATTATCATAACAAAACAAAAGAAATCTTAAGTACAAACTCACTTTAAAAAGCAAAGTTAATTACACTGCACAAAGCAAATTTCTTCAGAAAGGGTCTCAAGCTTAGAGCAATCACTTTCAATTCTGAAGTCGTTCTGCACAGCAGAAAGCTATGATTTTGACAATTTTCTATCCTTTTTTTAATATTGTGTCTGCATAGTCAAAACAGATACAACTAAAAACTCATCACTGCACAGCTCCACAGGCTGCCAGGATTTGATGTGTTAACTTCGGACAAGGGTCTCTCCCAGTTCTTCTCTTATGTCGGTAGGCAGTGAGCTACCAAGGGAGGGAAAACCATAGAGCGGGCTGATCTGAGGAGACAGCCAAAAGTCTCGTGTCCAGACCGCTACCCATGGCGCCTGCTCGCTTCCCGGCAGCAGGCTCGTTTCAGGGGATGTCGGCGGAGGATCAGAGCCTGTTCAGGCTGCCCAGGGCTGCTGTGCCACACGACCACAGCCCGGGCTGCGGAGCTGCCCCACCGCGGACACCCAGGCGCCGCTTTCTGCGATCCGGTGACCGGGCGACCGGGGTGGCACCCGCCTGCCGCTGGCTCAGCCCTTGGCCCCCTCTCTCAAAGTTACGGACGGATCCGGAGGCACCGGGCAGGAGCCAGCCCGGCTCCCCCCGGCCCAGACGCCCGCCGCCCCTTTCCCGCCCGGCGCGGGGCCGGCGGCGGGAAGGGCGCGCGCGGGGCAGGGCGGGGAGCGCCAAGAAAAGGAGCGAAACGGCCCCGCGCGGGCGGGAGCGCCGGCCCGCGCGCCCGCCGCCCCGCGCCGCCCGCCCGCGCGTTGATTGGCCGGCGGCGCGGCCGGGGCTCCCCGGCGGCCGCGCCTGATTGGCCCGATTGTAAAGCGATGTCTGAGGGCGCCTGGCGGGAGCGGCACAGCCGCGCGCCCCCCGCGCGCCCCGGCCCCGGCCGCGGTGAGGGCGCGGAGCCCGCGGAGCCTGCGGAGCCTCCCGCCCCTCCCTCAGCCCCCGCCCCGACCCGCGCCCTGCCCGCCCGCCCGGGAGCTCCCGGCTCCGCGCTCCCCTCGCGTCCCGCCTGGGACGGGAGCGGCTCCTCATAAGGGCCGGGCTAAGGGCGCCTTCTCGCTTTGCAGATGGAGGTGAGCGTCCTGGCACTGCGGGACCTGGCGAGCGCCCGGCCGAGGCGGCGGGGCCGCGCCGAAGCGGCCCAGAAGGTGAGCGGGCGGGCGCGGGGCACGGGCCGGTCGGTGCCCGGCGCCGCGCGATCCCTGCACGCGTTGCGCCGGAGCCCCGCGCCAGCCCGGGCACTGCGGGGAGAGGAGGGAGGGAGGGTGGGATGGAGGGAAGGAGGGCTGCGGGACCGGCGGGCGAGTGCAGGGCCGCGACCCGGGGGGCTGGGAGATTGCTCGGGCCCTGGCTCGGGCTCCTCTCGCTCCCCTGGGCAGCGTTTGGGATTTGCCCATTGGACCTACTCTGCCCTGCCATACTGGTCCGTACAGCAGCATCTTACCTGTGAGCACTTGGAGCACTGTGGTGTCCAACGCTGCCCTTAAGATGAAGGGACAATCCAGTGAAAGAACTCCTAGTCATGCCACCCTTGTCAGTAAGTGACTGCACTCTGGCACTAACTCCCAGGGAAACACTTCAGCTTTCACCTAAGTCAGACTCATCAGGTGATGTCAAGCATCCCAATAGCTACCATAAGGTTGTGGGCTCTTGCAGAAACTCAACGTTCTAAAGGTAAGAACCACCAGGCCTTACTTGACATGGGAATTGTATAGTCCTGTTATTTAGCACCACTTTGACTGCGCAGATGCACATGCCCACTCTGCTTGCCTTCTGGTCTGTATACGTAAAGTGGTGTTCCCAAGTCAAGGAGCTAAGCAGGGGCCACTCATGAGAAACAAGCTCATTGTTCCCCTGTTGCCTCACCAGCCAGGAGACGGGATATCTAGTCTTGGGCATAACCTTGCTCAGTAATGTCTCCCAAAATAGACACAATTCATGACCTGCTGTCCATGCTCAGTCTGAGTCCTCCAAAGATCACATAGTTCTTGTCAGGTTCCACTCCTGTTATCAGATTTGTTTGAATTCTTGCTTACACAGTAGGTTCATTAAGCCTTTCCAGTCCTCTTGTAATCGTAAGCTATCTCTGCTTGGATCAAGGTCAATCTCATGCTTCCACCAACTGCCCTCACAGTTTTATGCAATACAGATGGATTGAGATGGTGTAGCATTGCAGCTACTGAAAAAAAGGGGAGAGAGGGTAAAAGTGTTTCTTACCTTAGTAGGTAATTATGATAATAGGAAATAAAGATGTGAAAGGGAGTAGACATGCTTCTCATGTAGAGCCATTACTTTTTTCACTGTGATATTTGCACAAACATGAAAATTTGAGGTGCTGAAACAGCAGCTTCAGTTGCCCTCACTGCAGTTCCATTACCACTAGCCACAGTGAACAGGAACTTGAGGGGAAGATAGACTTTCTCCATTACTTAAGTGTTGATTCACTGCCAAACGTGAAATTGCGAGAATATATTGAGTGCCATCACGATGTGAACATATGTACTAAGAAGTACCATGGCCTCTAAATTGACCCCTAATTATCACATGTACAGTAAGTTACAACTGGCTGACTGTTAATTGTAAAAAGAGATTATTTATTCTATCCTTTTGGGTAATTCATAGATGAACATATGCAGAAGTGCTCTTCATCAGTGCTCAGAGAACGGTGCTTGATGGGACAAATTTGTTTACAGTTTGAATGCTACAAAACTGCTCCTAGTAAAAGCCAGTTTCAATTGTTACTAAAACTTCTTTCTCCTTTCTAGCTAGAGCGTACCTGTTAAGATGATTTTTGGCATCACCTATTTAAATATCTATTTCAGTTAGTGAATAGTTAAATTCCTTCAAATAAAAGGCAAAACTTAGGAAAGTTCTTGCAGCAAACCAGTATAACTTAATATCTATTATTAATTGGCTTTTATGCCATTTCTGAGTTGGATTTCTTGCAGCACAAAATATCCAGCCTCAAAGTTGTCATGTTAGACTTTTAAAACTAATTTGGAAAAAAATGAAGCTGTAATCTTAATACGAGCAAGAAGACTTGCTCAATTTGAGACCAAAAAGCCACAGTTACACTGAAGAGTTAGTAACTTCAAACCTGAGTTTTAGTTTAAAAGCAGTTTGCTGTGATTTCAAAGGCTTCATTGCCCATTACAAGTTATAAGCTCTTCTAGGTTTCTGATGATAATCTGTTCAGTTTGCTTTCTGTCTCACTTCACTCAAGGTGCATACTAAATCTAGAAAGCACTGAACAATATAAGCTAGAGTTCCAGAAAACAGTGTCCTGTTTATAGGGTATTAAGGGGAATTAAGTGATATGTGAACTATCTAAACATTGATCTCCCTGGGCAAGAAGAAAAAGTGTGACTTTCTGCGTGGGTATTTCTGGAAGTTCTGTACTAGGCTTAGGATATTTGGTTCACAGTTTTTGATATCCTCCTAAGGAAGCCAATGTGGCATCCTGTTTACTTAATTCTTTGAATCTTCATTAGCTATTTACACTAACAGGCTGGAGTGAAGTAGTGTTTCTTGTTGCTCAAAAAACAGATCTCAGCTCAAGGATACCACTGATGCTTCCTTCAGTCAGTCCCTTGAAATGAGTTGATCTGTAGTGATAATTTTTGAAATTGAAATGGGTAATAATTGAAAAGGATAAAATTGGATCCAAAGATGAAATATGAAAGAAGTTTGATTGCAGTTAGGGACTGGAGGGAGTTGAGCTTCATTGAGGGAATGATAAAGATCAGCTGATGAATTAGATTTTTCCTTCTAGCAGCTCTTAGCTGTAGTCAAGGAACAGTTATGGAGATTTTCTTTGTTTCTTTGAGCAGCAGATAGTGCAGATGCAAAACTTTTCTCCCTTGCACATGAAGTTACATCCAGTTCAGTTTGACATTTTGTGACAGTTTGGTCTGCATCCCCAGCATGGCTTTTAACTAGGGACCTTTCAAACAGAACAGTGTATTTTCTTGCTAACTGTAATATGACCAGTGCTTTATTTCAGTTTTGCTGCAATTTGGTGATTTATGTTTGAGGTCAATGATGTCTTGTAATAACAGTCGGAGTTTAAAAGCCTAATAGGCCACAAGTTGGATTCGTTGACCTCAGGTTCTGTATTTCAAGGCAATATCTCATATACACTTCCTCCAGTACAGCAGCATGTAGAATATTTTACCACTTCCAACAAAGACAGAAGAACTGTGCTAAATATATCTATGAGTATCAAGGCATGAGTCACTACAGTTACCTTCATAATAACGGTGAAATTGATTGTTGGAATGTTTTCTTTCCTGTTGTGTCTAAAGTACTTTGTTTTTAATAGGAAAACATATTTGATCGATCCAGGATGGCCCCAAAGACTCCCATTAAGAATGAACCAATTGATCTATCGAAGCAAAAAGGCTGCACACCGGAAAGAAATCCAATTACACCTGTTAAGATCATTGACAGACCTCAGCCTGATCCCTGGACCCCTACTGCTAACCTGAAGATGCTTGTTAGTGCTGCTAGCCCTGACATGAGGGACAGAGAGAAGAAGAAAGAGCTCTTCAGACCCATAGAAAACAGTGAGCAGAGTGACACACCTGATTCATTACAGGTGAGACTCAGAACACGATTACCTTATGTTCAGTTAGGGCTCAGACCTTCCTTAAATTGCTCCTCAGTTTTCTTCCAACCGATCCTTTACTCCCTATTGAAAACTCCAGAATTATAAGACACTCCCAAAGACAGTTGCCTACACAGTGCTGGCTGAGCAGTAGGACATCAAAAGACTAAAAGTAACTGTCTTACTAGTAATTGACCTGAGATCCCTCAAGAGCCTGAATATTACTTAGAAGGACAGTGAAGGAAGTAGAGCTCAAATGTTTCATTTTCCCCAGTACTTCTGGACCACATTAGAAGGTAAATTGCCAGATCAGTTTTAAACAGGCATCATTTTCAAAAATAGATTCAACAATGAAAGAGCATGGTTTTCAAATCTTATACCTTGTCTGCAACAACCCTGCAAAGTGGTCATCTGAAACCTTTCTCCCTCTTTCCACCCCAGCCCCCAGACTAGTGGTCAAGTGTTAGGAAGATTTTTTACTTGCCAAGACTGGGCAATGCAGGTGTTGATCCCTGTCCTCGCTTTGGGAAGTCTGTCCCTGGAAATGACGTCAGGTTGTAGTAAGCGTCATTACAGCTTTCTTCCTTCGTACTCTTTTTGTTCCAACCACTACTTTTCCTCTCCTGAATTATTTCTTGTATAATATCCTTCCCTGGTGATTTCAGTGACAGGAAAATAGTTCTGGAGTCCTCCTACTGAGAAGCATCATTTGATAGGCCACAGATCACACTGGAAGTATAGTTTTTACAGCAAGTACGGTGACTACAGTAGTCTGGAGAATTCTGTATGTTCATAACAAAAGATCATTCCTAACATAGCATCCAGTAAGTAAAAGATAGTTGATGTTAAAGATTATTTCATTACCACTCCGAGCCTGCTAAGATCCCACAGCATTTTTGGGGTGGCTACTATAAAGAGTTCAAATATTTTCTAGTTAATAAAACTTACACTTAATAATATTCTTTGCTTAGAAAGGTAACTTACAGAAGAAGTAGAAGTGTTACTATAAGAATACTACTATTTCTATACCATATAAAACTCAAAGAATTCTATCAGAACAACAAGGTCACTTAGTCACAACTAACAAAGGACAGTTTGAGATCCCATATGTAAGGAAATGTGGCCACCAGCCTCAGCTTTTCTTTGCCAGAGGGCAAAACTTATTTTCCCTTTTTTGACACAGAAGAAAACCCCAAGGTTACCAGAAAAACACCCCTCCCTCATTCTCATTTTGTGATAAATAAACATACCTCTTTGTACATGCTTGGCATCACAGTTTTGTTGGTTTTTATTTTTTTGCCACTGCAGGGACAGAAAGACCATGTTCAGACCATCTTACGGAATTCCTTAACCTAACAGCTTGACTGAGTTTAAGGTTCAAAGACTGGGTAGTGTGTTTTATAGTCTCTTAACATTGTGCCCCCAACCCTTCCCCAAGCACTGGTTTCTTAAAGTGATAAAGTCACTGTGAAGAGCAGCAAAACCTTTTGAAAGAGGTTTTGCAGGAACTCTTTGATGTCTTCTGAATCTTCTGGTTTATTAGATACAGAACTGTTTGAGGGAATATTCCTTCTCCTCTCAAAAAGAAGTACTCTTTCCAAGTAGGATCTTAACATCTGCAAGTCTTGGGTTTTTGGTATTACTGTTTTTTTTCCTTATGCATGACCGTTATTTCATGATAGTGCAGATAAGAGTTTTTCTGTAGATATCTTGTGTCATGAATTAAAAAGGGCTTGCAAGTGTGTCACCCAAGTGCTCTGTGCTTGCAAGAAGTCCATGGGTTTTTTTGCTTATTAGAAAATCTGAGCTTAAATATTGCTAGCATCTGAAATATGCCTCACTTGACTATGTCTTGCTTTTGAAGCTCTGCACTAAAGGGTTAACATTTATTTTTTAACAGTATGATATAGTAGACGACACCACGGTTGATGAATTTGAAAAGCAGAGGCCCAGCAGAAAACAGAAAAGCTTAGGACTTTTGTGCCAAAAGTTTCTAGCTCGCTATCCAAATTATCCATTGTCAACAGAGAAAACTACTATTTCTTTGGATGAAGTGGCTTCAGTTCTTGGTATGTATACCTGCAAAAATGGGGTAACTGATCACCTGGGGTAACCCAACAGGTGGGCCTTCCAAAGATCATCTTCTAACAGACTGCATTCAAAATCTACCTTTCTCGTGGTCTGGATGCTCTTTTAATCATACTAATCAAGAGTTAGAAATGCCTAAAATTCCTGAGTGTCTTTGCTGCTTGTTAATTCTACCATTTTGAAATCTGCTTTCTGACAGTACTTTTCGCTGGACAGATCTTGACTCCAGCTGTTTACCAACTCTGTTACTTTCTTAAATATTCAATTTATTGAACACTGAAGGAGTCAGGAGTTAAAAAACCTCTAAAGAAGGACTTCTAAACAACAAATTTTGTCAAAATGAAACATTTGAGGAAACGATTGCAAACTACTAAGTGTAGGAGACTACTTGGGTTTACTGCCTGACTTCTGCAACATGTCTGACATGTCTTCCAAAATCGCATGGTTCTCAAGGTTATCTTAGGTTTAAATTATGTCCTCTGTGACTGTTAAGAAAGGCCTTGAAATACTCATTTATTTGTCATGGTAATGAGAGGTGGAAATAGAATAGAATTCAGATAGGTAATTAGTTATATTACTTTTAAAATTAATTATTCTTTGGGATTTTGCAGTTACTCCTTTATGTGTTTGCATGCAATGCTTGTGCTCCAGCCTTGTGCAGCTGAACATGAACAGTTCTTTATTTTGTGCTGGGAGTGATGTTACCTTGCTTTCCTAAATGGTAGAAACTTCCTTTTAAAACTTATTGTTGGGAATTTTGCCTCCCAGGAGGGGGCATGTTTGTCCATCTCCCTTTGTTTTCACTTCCTTGCTTGCTTGTATCCACTTGCCTCAGTGACAACAAAATTACTCACATGTTGCTGCCCTCTGTGTAACAAATGATGGATGTGATACAGCTTTTGCTACGAATGTATATTGCTCTGTTCACTGAAGAACTATGGAAAGGGCACAAAGGGGGCTATACTGCTGATGCCTGTAACACACCAGGATTTGTGTATCACTCCTGTTTTTCAGGAGTATGTTTCAATCCAAGATTTCCACACTCTTAGAAATACTCATTAATTGTTTCACCTAATATCCGTTTGAGCCTGGTAAGTATTATCCATATTCTCCAGAAGGGTAAACGGATGCATTAAGACCTTGCATTCCACAGGGAAGTCTTTCAAAACCTTTCCCCCTAACTAGCACTTGTTCTGCTCTGCTGATGTTAACTGGTAGGGGATTTCAGGCGCAGATGTTGTTACCAGCTTATAGTGCCTTGTTATATATAACAGCCATGCTTCAAACAGCATGGGACGCAAGTACTTGGGACAGTGAGCAGAGCTACCAACCTGTTCTTATTCAGTCCCCAACCCTGCTCACATCAGTCAGGCAGAACTCAAGTTGGGCATATTTCATGGATTTCCCGTAGGTGTAGACCCAGCCAGCACTGAGGACTCATTCTGCTGCATTTGGGAACAGTGAGTCACATCCTACACTGCTTTGCGCTTTGTGAAGCTTTTAATGCTCCTTTGCTTGGTACTCGCTTAGCAAGTAAAAGTAATTGTGCCCTTGGAAATGCAAGTGGAGGACCACACTCCCACTGGTTCCTATACGAGGGGCTTTTGTCTCTACACCATGTCAGTGCCAGGCTCAGACCCTTTACTGCCCTCTGTTACACACAGGCTTGTGCGTAGTTATGTGTCTGAGCTCTGAAGTTCTCTGTCAGGAAGGGCCAAAATGCTCTGAAAACCTCAGGGCAGTCTGGGTAGGTCTTAGTGAATGGGGCTAGGCAGACTGCAATCAGTTCTAAACACAGTATAAGTGCTTTAAGCTGAAGCCATGGGTGCACAGGAAGTGAAGAAAATAGACAAAGAGCAGCATACAATGAGGCTGGCCACACAAAAATCAGGTCTTAATTGTGCAAATATGGGTGTGTCCAGGTGAATAGTGAAAAATGTGTTGTGGACACTCAGTATTAGAGAACAGCCAGTTCTCTGTTCACTTCTGAACAGCACATGAAATCTGATGAGCATCTATGTCTTCCCCCCCTCCCCCCCAACCTTAAAACAGGAGTTGAACGGAGACGAATTTATGATATAGTGAACGTCCTGGAGTCATTGCACTTGGTTAGCCGTGTGGCCAAGAACCAGTACTGTTGGCATGGCCGGCACAACCTCAGCCAAACTCTGAAAATGCTTCAGGAAGCAGGAGAGCTGCAGTATGGAGAGCTAATGACCTTCCAGCACAAGGAGCAGGACTTAGAGTACAAATTTGGAGAAAGGAAAAAGGAAACTATTCCTCCTTCCCAAGACAGACCATTACTGGACTTTTCGGAACCAGATTGCAGCTCTGGTAAGATAACTGTTGAGTGTGATAATACACAGACACAAGTCTCTCAGTTACTTTTTCCCTTGCTTTGCTTTTAAATTAAATAATAAAAAATTATCCTTCCCAAAAAGGTGCTGAATTCACCATGGAGGGTGCAAAATACATCCTTCTATTCTGTCCCTAACATAGGTCTCAAGACAGATTTTTTTCTCTGTGCTACAAACTGGCAGGAACTTCTACTAGATACTCTAGTTCTTTCCTCACCTGTACCTGACAGTAAACGCTTTATCCTGCCAGAAGGCGCCATCTTCATTTGTCCACTGTTTCATGCTGCCCGTGTAACACAAAGGTTTGAGTTACAAAGTCCATTGGAGTCACAAAATCTTAGTGGCACAAAACTGTGTAACATAGCATAACATCGGCTTTGGAATCTGACTTCCTAAAAGCTATTTCTGCAATTTTTATTGCCTTTTGAAGAGACACTTCTGTCTGCATTACTCTGTTGCCTTTCAAAAGATTTCTGCTTCCTGACAAGTAAATACTTCGCTCCTTTTGCATGTGAGAAACCTACTTACTAGTTTTCTGGCTGTGATGGATGACATATGCTAAGAGGCTTGGGTATTATTTGTAACACAGCTTCTGCAAACAGCAGAAAGGACAAGTCATTGCGGATTATGAGCCAAAAGTTTGTCATGCTGTTCCTTGTCTCCAAGACCAAGATAGTCACTCTGGACATCGCAGCAAAGATACTCATAGAAGAAACCCAGGATACAGTGGACCACAGCAAATTTAAAAGTAAGCTGCCTAACGAGAGGCAAATCAATCAATCAGTGAGTAAAGAAAACCGGGGCACATTTGGATTGATACCAGTAGGTAACAGCAAGAGCAGATCATGAATCTCTTGCTGAAGTATGGTTTGGGGTTTTTTAATTGCAAGTGTCAGTTTGTGAAAACAGAGCTTGGTATGGGGAAGAGTCACTTTGACAATTATCTCCCAAGTTTTAGCTTCAGAATGAAGGATTTTTTTTTTTTTTGGTTGACTTCTTTCATGCTTAAACCCTGTTTCCTGTATTGCTCTGAATGATGTTTCAGACCTTATTGAACTGAAACATGATGTTTAATTTGATGGAAATAATTTTCTTCTCTGCAGAAATGTGCTACTCCTTTTTACCCCAGAAATCTTTCACAGCTGGATGGCAGTTTGCTTTTCAGTTAGTGGGGATTAGTATCTCAATCCCTTGGACAGCATGGAAAAACTCAGTAAATAATTTTTCTAAGATAAAGACTTCTGTTTTAAATCTTTAGAGTATTTTTAAAATAAAGTACTTGCATTTCAGTCTTAAAACCCTACCGCAAATATCAGGAGAAATGGGAGGAGTATAACTGAGCAACATGTGGGTATCATAGTCAAGTCAAAGATATTATTTACTAGAGTCACAAAGATTTTTCTGAGTGTGTTACAATTTTTAAAAATTATAAACATGTGTCCTCTTTGGATCAGCTGTGCACTCTTGTGCCTCTTGCCCCCAGCTTGTCTTTACCCCATGTGGAGGTACCTGCCTTTTCTGGCAAAATTGTTGTTGTAATCATTCCCTAACCTATTTCCATCAAAATGAGGTAGATGAGCTTAAACCTGAGCAGCAAACATATGAAGCAGCAGTGACAATCAAGTGGGAGCTGGCATGGCAGGCTTCATAGAAGGTGGTCTAAGTCCATCCCAATTTGATTTTACCCACCTGATATGGTTTGGAGCTGGCTCCCTGCCAAGTCTCCAAACCCCACCACCAGAAGTCGTCCCCTCCTCCCCCCCCCAAACCAAGGGAGAAGAGGGGAAAAAGAAAAAAACCCAAGAGAACCGAAACAAGAGACAGCTAAAGCAATATATATATATAAATATATTTACTTATATACAATTATATACAATTGAAATA
>JAWWLV010000045.1:37750720-37767227 GCA_035041135.1 Platyrinchus mystaceus | reverse complement strand
CGACTGCCGGCAGCCTCCGCCTCCCAAGGTCGACAAGGCCTTACCAGGCCTCGCTCTCCACCCTGGCAGACTCAACAAGAGGGAAACCCGCACCTCCAAAGCCACCGGAAGGACAGAGAGCAAAAGCCTCTCCTCCTTTCTTTTTATACCCCGGCTTACGTAAAAATGATAGGGAATACTGGGTAGATCTGGGCACTTCCTTGGCTACAAACTGGTCACCAAGGAAGGCCCAGATCAAACTACCACACCACCTCATCTGTGAAAGCTGTGATGATGTTCTGGAATGAAATTACCACGTACTTATATACTGTATCCATTGAAATCTGACTGTCTTAACTGTTTCTGTGTTTTGTTGTTAGCAAAGGTACGAAGACTATATGATATTGCCAATGTTCTCACCAGCCTAGGCTTGATCAAGAAAGTTCACGTCACAGAGGAACGAGGACGCAAACCAGCCTTCAAGTGGATTGGGCCTGTAGAATTCTCTGGAAAGACTGGTAACTTGTGTAGCTTGCATTCATTTTCTTTTTGATTTGACAGTCCCTTCCCAAGTGGTAAAGGTTGCTTTCCATGTGTAAAGAATGGCTCGGCTTTCATTGTGTTTCATTGTGTACCCTGTGATTATTAACTGCTGCCAGCTCAACATTGGCCCTTGTTAGACTTTGCGCTGAAGAGCTGGGGCTGTGGAGGGATGTTGAAGGATACTGTGTCTACTGACTTAGATAACTGTATGCATAACTGCAGGAATTGTAGAGCAGTGACAGATAATGCCAACATCTTCAAATCCAGGTCCACAGCTTTTCTGGGATGCAAAATCTCAGTAATTTCATAATTATACAGTGAATTATTTTCTTTTAAGAGGACTTACCAGGGTAGAGCAGGGCTGTTTCTTGGAGATGTCCCCTTGTACAAAAGGTTTGTCTGCAAAGAATGAGGCAGTGGGACAGAGCATCTCTGTAAGCTTATGATTCTTGTCTGAAAGCCAGAGCAAAGGCAAGACCTTTGGCTTTGAGATTTGGGTCAGGCCAGTGCCAGAACCAAGTAAAAGTGAAGGATAATGTTAATGCCATCTTAGTACCGTTTCTCCTCCTGGTTACTATGGAATGGATAGGAGGGAAGCTCTTATCTTGTCTACTGGTGCCTACTGAGCTCTAAATCTCTTTCAGCGTTGTGGGGTTTGAGATAGTACGGAGGTTGCCTCCTCCCTTAAGGCCGAATTTGGTAACATGGAAGAAGCCTAAATGATGAGTTGTGTTGCCTGAAGGACTGTTGTACAAAATTATGTCCCTACAGATGAGCTGAGAGGGCATAGCCCAACATCTGATTCTCTGCCAGAGAGAGGAGCCTGTGCCCAGTATCAGATCTGTGCTGCTGGAAAGCAAAGGTTTACGCGTCACGCTTCATTTAATGGTGCACAGCCTTGTGAAGGGACCAGAAGGAAGGTCAGTTCTGAGCCCAACAGCCCACATCAAGAGAGGCAAGGTAACTACTAATGAAACATGTTCTTTCGTATCCCACTGTATCTGCTCAAATGACAGCCCACCAATTTAAGGCATTTGATTGTCTGAATCAGTGTAATTAAATATGTGAATTACTCTTGGGAGGTAGCTATATTTACCTGTCCATCTGATGAGATTTGTGTTTTAGACCTTCCAGTCAAGTGCTTAAAGTTAGATGAGGTGAATCTGGGCCATACTGTCTTAAATCTACACTTGGTTTACTGGTAAATATTTCTGTTCTCTACTAACTGCAACTATACTACAGTTTCTTATGTTAAAATTTGGCATAGATAGATTCTTTAGCCACAAAATGCTTGTTTATTTTATGGTTCCTAATGTAATGAATTTTACTGTAACAATCTAATGAATAGTTGTTGAAAAAGATAAAGCAATTACAAGGCTTTTCACAGTCCCCTTTTATAGGAAATTATGATGTTGAACACCTCTCCAGTGGGACTGAGAGTTCTGAGTGTCTTGCAGGTTCTGGCTCTAGATGATTAGTGGATGTTATAAAACTGTCTCAGGACTGAAAAACTAGAGCAATTTTTTTATATGGCCAGTATGAAAATATGCTTGGTAAACCTACCTGGGATTAATTGAATACCTCTTTTGTTCTTTCAGCTAGTATTGTGAATTCAGATGAATATTGTTCCAAAATGATAAATCTAGCAGCTGTCTGCAGGCAGAAAATAGAGGAAGATACTAGGTAGGTTGGTCTTAACTCTTGTCCAGTTTCACCTTTGTGCTTGTCATGTTTAGTTTAAGGATAGATTGCATTGCTGAGATTGAGATAAAATTGCCAGAGAGTCTTGTTACTACTATTTTAATACTGATAGGTGTCAGCATGGCAGGGTTTTTTGTGGTCATTTTATACCCATCTGTACTTGTACTAACATTGTCGTTTCGCTTCTGTAGTTCTTTGTATCATGTATGTTTATATATGTCATCCCTGTATCCTTTGACCTGTTGTCTACACAGGCTGAGCAAATCATGATTCTGTGGAAGAGCCTCTCTGTTTCTCATCTGTCTCCTCTACACCTATCTCTATCTGAATTCATTTGTGAATGATTGACTCTAATCAAGTGCAGCCAAAAGCATTATTGTTCCACCAAAAGCCTGAGAAGTCTGCTTCTGTGTAATTAGAAATAATAAAAAGTGACCCTCCTTGTAAACTGTGTAAAAATAGTGGTTTGGGGGGGAATTTTTCCACATTTATGTCCAAAAATGTACCTGTTTGCTTCTAAGGATAAAATAGGGGTTTAATTTTGGACTAAATGTCTTTCTTCTTTTCATTACTGTTTTTTTTAGGAATAAAGCTTGTGGCACAGAAACGATACTAAATTCAGCAAGGAACTCAAGCATAACCTCACCTTTCTCCCTTCTTCCAGTTCCTGGGGACTCTGATTTTTGTGTTAACCCTTTGCCTCAGGCAGTTTTCCCTGTGATTCAGACAGAGGTGCCAAGCCTCTCACTACCAGTTGGCATCAGCAGCCAGGCTCCACATCCTTCCACACCAGCAGCTTCCAAAACAGAAAATGGAAAAGCTACCCTGGTCCCCAGCCAACCCTTCTTGTGCTTCCCATCTTCATCCCTTTTTATGTTGTGTGGTGGTCTTCAGGAAAATAACTTGAGCGAGACCCTGCCCGCTGCAGGAGAGAAGGGAGACAGCAGTGCCGAAGCTCAGGCTGTCGTACCTCCAGCTGTCTGCCAAAAACGCAGCTCCCACAAGTGCACATCACCCTCTTCACCTACAGATGATGAAGAGCCAGCTGCTAAAAAGCAGACTATGGAGCAGAGTGATCTACCCCTCTCACTTGTAGTACCCAAGGTAAAGTGAATTTTATTATCACTTAGGCTTTCTCATAGTGAGGAAAGACTTTTCCCAAAGACAATGCTTTCAGAAGTGAAAACTCACTACACCACTCTTGTTAGAGATACAAGTGCTGCCTCCCGTATGTTAATAAAATTGTAAGGGAGCTGTGTCAGGAAGCACAGGCATTAACTGGGAGATGTTTTCACATTACCAGGGGAAAATGGACTGTGATTGCTTTGCCTAGTGATGTGATGCTCAGCTGCTCTTCGGAATCAGTGTCTTGAACAAAACAATGTGTCAGAGGGGAAGAAATCAATGTAACTATTCCTCCTCATCTTCCTCCTTTAGCTTGGGCTTTCCCAGACAGCAGCAGCATTGCTTATTCTGCTGAGCTATAGCAAATGCTTTGTACTTTCCCACTACTCTACAGCCTGAGTCCCTCTCTCTCGTTTGGCGTTGCCCACAGCAGGCTGGTGAGAGAAAGATGATGGTGAAGGTGATGTGTAGCTATCTCAGGGTTCTCTTAACTACTGAAAGTAGGGGTCAGGCTCAAGGCCATATCATATAAGCCATTTGAATGTTCAATAGAAACCATTTGAAACAAGTGTTTTTCCTTATCAATAAAAAATAATCCCATATAAGATTAAATAAAAATATCCCATGTAAGATATTTCTTATCTAGTGTTTCAAAGTACTGAAAGTGAACTACAAAGGGCATAGGGCTCAGGCATCACTAATATGGCTCTTCAAACCCTCAATCAAAATTACTAACTTACTGATTTGCTAACTTTGTGCTGCTCCTTTGCAGAGATACTCATTTTATTCCATAGGCGAGGAAGGTGCATGAGAGGCATTGCACTGTGTTTTTTCACTTTGGACGCTTTGTGTCCACTTTTGTTTTTGCTTAGAAGCCTTTTGAGTCACCCAAGGCTGAATCTACCCCAGGAAATGGTTGTCCCTCTGCTGTACATCTAGAAACTTATTGTCTTGACCTCGCAAGTCCTTCTGCTCCAGAGGCTGCAAGCAAGGAGTCTTTAGATTGTCAGGAGCAAGAAAAACCATCTCAGAACACAGATCCTGATGAACCCCCTCCAGGAAATGAGCACATCTCTAAAGAAAATGCCAATCGACCTTTCCAACCACAGTATCTTTATGTTCAGCCTACCACTGGTAAGGACAGCCAAACCTCTGTATCTGTTCACTTAGCAAATATGGTGTGCTGCAAATAGGTGAATAAGTCTATATTTGGCACAAAAAAACTGACAGCAGTTCTCTGCTGTAGTTTAACAGCTCTGGACTATTTTGACTCCATGTGAACTGTTGCTCCTCTGAAAAGACAGGCATTTTTCTGATGTTCTCAAACATCAATAGAGATAATTATTGTGAGTTTTGTATGTTTGAATTATGTGCAGCTAAAAGGACACTTATCCAGCATTCAAAACTTGGAAGAGCTGGAAGTCTAGGTTTGGCAGTAAAGTGGCCAAAATAGAGCAGCAGCATCCCCCTGAGTGGATGAATTTAGTCACCTACAAACTTTATACTGTCTTGTAACATGCGTCATCAGGATAACCCCCCAAAAACCAAGGCACTGCGAGTGTAGCCAATCCTGCTTGTAGGATACCGTAGGGATAGAGGGGAAGCAGCTGAAATTATTGCAAGAGGATTTTGTGTCCACCATGGTTTGTGTGCAGTGGAAGACTGTTTTGTTGGAACAGGACACGTAGCAGATTGCCATGACTAGTGCTTTAGGATATGACTTAGGATGGAGATGGTCAGTTTGAAAATGCTGATCCTGGTGTTTTGGAAGGTCAGACAAATTGGGAGCCAGAGAATCTTCTGTTTCAACACAGTATTTCAGCTGTTTTCAGAAAAATTAATGTCTCTGTGGTCTGTCTTTGTGGGTGTCTCCCATTTGTTTGGTTTGGTTTAGTTTGGGGTTTCTTTCTCATTAAAAGCAACGTATATGTTTTCATATAGCAGAGGATATGATTCCTGTTAGTGAAAAAACGAATTTGTTTAGCCAGGATGTTGTTTTTAATTGAAGTTAGAAGCAGAAAACAGCAAGGTGTGTGTGGTTGGTACTTACTATGACAGAATTAAATGGATGCAGGTACAGTGAACAAACAGTAGGGGGGGATGTGGAAGAAGGTGAGGAAAAGCAGCGGGACAGAAGAGTCAGGTGTTTGTGACAGTTTTCTTCCTTATTTTTTGTTATTTTTGTCATAGTTTACTTCCTAGTCAGACTTTTCTTTATTTTCACACCTTTTTCCTATTTTGGATGAAGTTACAATATCTTACGTCCAGTTTGTCAACTGTATTAATGCTTTGGTTTCTCTCTCTTTGGTTTAGGATTAAGCAGTTTTAATCTCCTGTTCTCTGCGAACCAAGCCCCTGGTGCAATCAGCCTGGCTTCAAACCAGTTACCTTCTCTAAGTGTACCCTGTGTCATGGTGCCATCAGCTGCCTTGGCTTCCTTCCCTCTCGTCTGTTCTCCCTCATTCACCAGTCCTCTTTCCCCAGTTCCCGATGGTTCATTCTCAGCTGCTGCCTCCATGAATTTCAGTATGTCCAGCCTGGCATCAACAACCCCTGTTTTCATAAGCACCACAGCAATGGTCACCCCCAAGGTCTCACCTGCCCCTTCCGTGGATCTACAGCAACCAGCTCACCCTGCTGTGCACCTGAGTCCTGTGCTTACAAGATCTTGCAGTGCCGTTAAGCTGGACTCCCCTGTGTGTGTGGGGCACCCAGTGACCCTTCTGAAGCTGCAGCAGGTAAGGGTGAAAGGTGTGAGTGAGTGATGATGAAAGACACATGCCAGGTCACAGGGCCTGAAGGCACTTTGTGTCACAGGCTGGTGCTGCTGTGTCAGAGTGGTGAGCTGGCACGCTGGGAGCTGGTGTCTTCCACTTAGTTTGTGTGTGTCCATCTGTAGCAGTAGCAGAGGGCTTGGGACAGTGTTGAAGACATATCTCAGCATAGCACATCTAGTCCTGAACAGGGAAATGGTTAGTTTTAAAACTCTTACAGGAATTTTAAAATGCCCCAGAAATTTAAGTCAGTATTTTTTCCTCATTTGACATTATCATTGTGTGTTATGCAATGGCTACAGAAACACATTAGGTGGATAGGAAGATTGTTTGTCAGAATTCAGTAGTCAGTTTGCTGCAACATTTATTCAGGTAGTAGTGTCCTGGGTTACCCCCTCAGCCCTGTTCTGATCTCTCTTCACTACGTAATGGAAACATAACAGCAGTATCAGAACTGAGGGAAACCAATATTCTTGTGGGGTTTGTTGATATTTTTTATAAAGCTATTTTTAAAAATTTACCATAGAAACAGGCTCTAGGTTAAAAAAAGAGAAATCTAAAAGTGAAGGAGGACTCATTTTTCTGAAATACAATGAGTGACATAAAACACTCAAGTCACACTGCATTACCTGGGTCTCTACAACTATTAGCAGTGACATTTTGACACTAATTCAGCTTACATTCTTAAGTCTATGGTTTGTTTTCCTATTGTCTAATGCAGTGACAAGCAAGTTGAACATTTGAAAGCCTTATGAACATTACTTTATGGTTATCTTTTTCGAGCTTTAGAAAAAGGCTGTAATAAGAGACTGGTTGGGAGCCAGTCTTATTACAGATACTAACATAAGAGGTTACAGTAGAGTGACACCTAAAAGAGAAGTGGTAAGGGTTTAGAAGACTAATTTTTGATTTCTCTTTATTCTAACAAATAACAAAAGTGAGTAAAACATCAAGGAAGGGAAAGAGCCATTTAAGCTAAAAGACAAGATTGGCATAAGAACAAATGAATATGAACTAATCATGAAAACATTTAAGTTGGAAATGAGGTAGAGGCTTTCATCTTCTAGCAGTGATGTGCTGGCAAACAGTTCCAGAACAAAAAGCAGGGGCAAAGCCCATAGCTTTTCATGTGGAGCTTCTGAAAGGATGTGTGAGTGGTTCTCTCTAGTAGCAGGGTACAGGGATTAATGTCTCCCTGCTGTCCTCTATTTGCATGCTTGCATGTAGGCTTTGAGAAAACCCTGCTGAATCCCTTTGGTTTTGTTTCACAAATAGCCTTCATCAACTCCCCTCACTCCCAAGAGCATTCGTCCTGCACATCATGAGGCATTTTTCAAAACTCCTGGAAGTCTTGGAGACCCTGTGGCATGGAAGAAAAATGAAGGCAACCAGACCAGAAATGCCAGCTCTGTGCAGAGGAGACTGGAAATCTCTGGTACCAGCCCTGACTAATGCCACTCTTTGTGAAGGGTGGACAGATTGTCTTGGGACCCTGTACTGATTACAAGAGAACAAGCTCTTACTTGGCAAGAGGAGCACATTAAAATGTCACCCCTTTTGGCATGCTTCCCCAGGTACCCACTGGTTCTGTTAACCATCTTCTTTAGAAATCATCCGTGGTAGTGAAATCCTTTTACTGAATTGTTCCTTCAGTTCTGATCTGAATTCAGATTCTATACTTCACACAGCCTTGTGGGCATCAAATTGTATTTGGGATTTTAATTTGGAAAACGCTATTGCTGTGAGGAGATGCAAAGAGATTCTGGAGTCCCCTGGGGTTCTTTATTCATGGTTTTAAGTGAGATGTCTAGCACTTATCTGGGGTAAGCATTTTATTTGCATGTACTCTACTTACCCTGAGTAAATCTGTGGTGAAAAAGATACATTTCTGCAGTTGTGAGAGCAACTGCTTTCTTGGTTCCAGTGTGTAAAATCCTGCCTCCACAGTGCAGCCTCTTGCTATTTATTTTGTATGTTGGAGTGGGATTAGTGCAAAAAATGATTTTTGCAGCTTCAGAATAACAGATTTTCTCAGGGTAGGATTACTTGAATGTCAGTTGGTTGTTGTACAATTTGCCCAGCACTTGTGGTTAGAAAAACCTAATAATAACACAGTATGATTGAATGTATACATATGAAAAATATTAAGACCAAAATAACTGTGAATGTTAACATTTTTATAGTTGTGTTAATGAACTGTTATTAGTCCTTGAGTTGTATTTTTCTCTTACTTCTACTCTAAGCAAAATATGCAAGTTAGATGTAAAGAATGCAAAACCTGATTTCTTAAATAGGTTTGACAAAATAATTTGAGTGACAAGCCACTGAGAGGACTGTGCTAAGATTTCATCTCCTGTTTAAACATCTAGTCTAGACTTTATGACCAAGGACCACTGGTAACTCATTAACCACATGATTAGATTCAGTCTAACCTGAGTCTACTAAGTGCCTACTTAGATGTCTACTTAAAGGGGTATGTGCTTAAGTGCCTAACTCTTCACTTACAGGAATTTCTTAGCTAGTTAATAGAGCATTTGAGCATATTGGGAAGACAAAGGAGAGCTCATCTATCTAAACCATAAAAAGAAGCTGAAAAGAGCAGGAGCCTCAAATTTTGAAATTACTATAAAAAAAAATTTAAAAATTATCTTTATGCCTTAGAAGAAGGTAATGAGGAAGAAAAGTCTTAACAGTCAACATTCAGAGTCCTCAAATAATGGATGGTGCTATTAATAATATAGGACATAATTTTAAGAGTTAATGCTCTTATGCTTGGGTATGTTTTCACTCATGGAGCAAGCTGCAATCAAATTTGTGCAGTTTCCTTTTTAAAAGACAGAAAGTGTTGCTTTGATATCACGTTATTCTGGATTTTTAGCAAACATAAGGCCAGCATGATCAGGTCTCTTTGGTACTGATTTTCCAAGGGTAGACATGCTGTTGGATGTACTATTTGGTGGTCGGGAGAGGCCAGGACTTTGGTTGAGGGTTGGGGATTTGATGAAGGGGTTTTATTTTTATAATGAAATGTATTATGAAAATGAAATTTAAGGAAGAATTTTAGTGAAGCTGAGAGTTTGAGTAATGTGGCCTTTTCTTAGAATAGATCAATAACTTTTTAAGGAGGGCTTGGTTAGCCCTTGTTGAAAGAAAATCTATAGCAGAATTATCATAGGAAATTTCAGGGGTGGTAAAGAGACATCTTCAGACTGCTAATTTTTTTATATTTTAATGACACTACAGTTATGAAAGTTTACAGTTTTTCCTTCTGGATTATTTCTTCTTAGACGAAATAATAAAACACCTACTTAAATTAATTTTTCTTTGAAAAGCAGTGTGTAATTAGCACAGTGCTGCCCCTGCACTTCTGCTAGCGTGCATGTCTTGCTACTGGGGCAGGAAACAGGCTGCTGGGGTTCCAGGGGACATGGTGGGTGCCAATTCTCCAAACTTGTCTTTTCTCTTTCCCTCTAGTACTGTGCAGCCTTTTAGTGAAATGGCAGCTGGGTGCAGAGAGAAGCATTAGAGCTAATATTGGCTCTTTGCTCCAGTTGAAGCATCATCACCAAAATTGCCTTTCTTTGTCAGTAATGTTACTGTGTGCCATAACTAACCTAACTATACTTGAAAATGCAGGGACTGAAAATGGATTTTCAGTTTCCAATTTCTGCTTCTCGTTTTGGGTTTCCGTAAATACAGCAGGTCTGAAAATGAGGATTGACTCCCTCTTCAATGGGTCATGGTTGGGAAAGCAGATTTTGGGCCTGGGAGAAGAAGGATGTTGATATGCTGTCTTGGTTTTGACAATGCAAAATTCTCACTAAAATAGAGTGGGACCACTGAAGCTGTTGGGCAGCGAAGGGATCAAGGCTACTTTCGGTACCTGAGCTGCTGAACTAGACCGGTGAGGGGGAAGAGTTGGTTGTCACGAGGGAATGAGTTTACCTTTCCTGTCGTTACCTTCACTGAAAGCTAAGAAGTTAAATAAACTAGGAACACCTCATCAGCAAAGTAGCTTTAGAAAAGCAGAATCTGTATTTGCACTGAGGTGAAGTGCGTACCCAGGATGTTCTGCAGGGTTTGTGAAACCTTTCTGTCCCATGACAGTTGTTGAGGAGGATGAGCATATAACTTATACTTGAATCTATCTGCCACGTTTACATTTCTGATTGTCTTTTGTAAATTGGTGCTATTTCTGTATTTAAAAAGCTGTATTTTTGATGTAAAGCTGCTTCCAGTTTGTTTCTTTGCACTGCTAGTTTAATGTAGATATTAATTTTATTGCTGTTTATAACTGTTCTCCAGCGATTAGATGTCCTGCTTTTCCTGCTTTCTAGCTATCTTTTTACCTGTCTGCATACAGCTTTACTCCAATCACACTGTTGGGATGAATATTTTTTTGTACTATCTTTTAGCAAAATATTAAACTTTTACAGAATAAAAAATGGAATTGAAACTGAGGCTGTGATTTCAGTATGGAGGACACCCTTGAAAAGAAATATTCATGCACCATGTGTCCAGGTGAGCAATGCCTTTTGGATGTGAGCACGGAATGAGTAGCGGAGGACAACAGCTCTTGCCAGTGGCTCTATTGTCCAGCTATTTTATGCAGCATGGGCATGATTCCCACTCCAGCTGTTGCAGGCAGAGACCAGTACAATGTAAGTTGGCTCTTACAGTCCTCAAGTAGGCCAGGTCAACACCCAGTGGCCCTGGCCCGAAGCCATGTGGAGTGATGCCCAGCCCCACACCATGAGGGCCCGTCCCACCAGCGCTGTGGGGCCTGTCCCGGACACCCCGTGGCTCTTGCAGCATCCCTTGGCCTGGCTCTCCAGAACATGGCAGCAATGCCTGCCCGACTGCTGGCCACAGACACTCAAGAAGCTGACATTTGATTGTACATCCTTATAACCACCAGCTGCTTGTAAAGAACAAGTGAAGAACACAGCCATAGACCTTCTTCTCTCTCTCTTCCCCTTCCCTAATCACACACACACATAAGACACAGCTCAACCCAAACTCGAGTTTGCTCCCATTAAAATCAATAGCAGGTTCACTATGGATTTCAGCAAGCCCAGTGTTGCCACCTTACCCCCTTCCCTGTGATTAAAAAGATGTCGGTTAATGTGTCATCAACACGGCTGCAAAATGCCTGTGAGTTGCGACTGGTCGAGATCCTCAAAACTCATATCTAAAAGAAAAACTCAGCAGCTCACTCAGTATTGTTTTGGGGGTTTTTTTGACCTCTTACTCCAGCAATAATGCCTTTCACTTTCAGTTGATAGAAGAAAAATTATAAGTTTAATAAGAATAAATATTGTATCCAAAGCACTAACAAGCCCTAACCTTGCTCCAGCTCCACTGATAGGACCATGGCCATCGTTTCCTCAGGGAGGAGCAGGGCTGTGGCTTCCAGCAATTCTTGTCCTCACTGGTGCACTTAAAACTCCCTCTTTTGAAGTAAAAAGTAATTAGAGGGTACCATCAAGCTCTGTCTGATTTAGTTCTCTCAATAAAATGGGAAATTCACAAGCAGTGCCATTGTGAATGAACGTCTTAATGCTTCACAGCCTGGGCTGGGCAGCCCAGAGCCAGCTGGGACACAGTGTATCCCCTGATGCTGGAAGGTGTTGAATGCTGCCAGCAAACCCAGTCAGAGGCAGAAGCAAAAGGGAAGCCTCTAATGGGTGGCAAAGCAAAGCCTGCTCCCACCGTGTCCAGGGAAGCAGATCTTCACCAGCTATCTTGGTCAACAAGGAGGGTTTCCTGAGAGATGCTTGGGTCGTGGCAGTGCTTTCTCCTCCCACCCCACAGAGTTCCTGAGTAAGGCTCTGTGACCTGCTTTATAATATAAAATTTAATACCTTGGGAGGTAAAGGAGTGAAAAGAAGGCTTCATACACAACCATGCTGACTGCAAACCTTTGAGAAGATCCGTGTGTACAGTAAGCTTTAGCATCCAGTTTCTTTCCGAATTCATTTATTGTGCCAGAAATGCAGTGAGAATTTGGGATATTTTTTCAAGCACTTTCTCTAAGGAGTCCTGGAGCCATGAAATGAATCTTAATGGTGTCAGCATCGGCTTAAGGTCTGAGAGCCTAAAGCCTGCTCCCATTGCTCTTGCAGGGCACAGCAACTTTACTGGTGGGTGGTAAAAGTCAGCCTTGCTTGTTTGCAAAATGCTGTGACCTCCAAGCCTGATATCCTGGGACCTCCTAGGGGACACAAAGTTCTGCCTCAGCTGGAGCTCCTCTATTTTACTGCATTTTCCAAATAAGCGGTTCTCATTTTGGCCCTGAATATGAGATACCAGACTTTATGTCTTTGCCCCATTGCTGTCTGGATGTGGCAACAGTGTAATTTCATAGATGATATACCAAATCTGGGTAGGAGGGGAGCATGAAACCTGTTTTTTTCCAGCAGTTGCTTTCTTATTTCAAAACTGACAGCTGTGAACCAGCAGTTTACAGTCTTACCCCCAAAGCATGGGGTGATGGCAGAGGCACTGTAGTGAAATCAAACAGATCAGCAATATATGTAAAATACTGCAACTTGGTAAGTGCCTGTAACAGTAGCTGAAATAGGCCAATTTGGATCAGGTTTAATCTTTAGGAAAGAAAAGGGAAACAATTTAAAGCCTAGAAAATAAGATGTAGGTATAGAGATTTCACAATAAATTGTCCAGAAGGAAACATCTCCCTTACTTGGGCAGCCAATTCTTCAATGCTAAGAAAAATGCTTTGTCTCTTCACGGTCTCTGCATCTCACTGATAGCCAACAACTTGTGATTTAATCACCCTACACCCCTTAGAAATCTTGATTAACTGGTAACAATTAGTTCTGTGCCTGAAATGCACCAGGAATTTAATAAATGTAAGGTAGAAGATATTAGGGAGGAGTTGATTGGACCTCTGCTCTCAGGCTTGCCTGTAGCAATGACAAAATCACCAACTGGCACCTACATTAGGGTTCCCATCATTATTGCACTGAAACTCAGATGTTTGGAAGATGTTGGTTAAAAACGTCTCTACAGACAATCTAGGTCTAAGTGGCAAACACTCAAACACTTGTGTTCTTCTCTGCCTTTATACTAACAAAATATCAGTGGCTCCAGCGGACTCACTCTTGATTTACTTTGGCTCAAAGGGGGGCTCAAAGGGATTTTCAAAGGCTCAAAGTCTCCTGGTTCTGGGGGACCAGGATTTCTTAATTCAACCCATCATCTACTGCACAACACTGACTAAAGCAGTCTTTGACTTCTCCAAATCCCAATGTCAATCAACCGGGAATATCACCTGGCCTCACAGGAGCTGAGGCTCTGGCTCACACAGGTGGCATGCAGGATAGAAGGGAGAGGGAAAGAGAGTAGGGTCCAGCCCTATTGAGCAGGTGTTAAGAAACAGTTAGGCAAGTACATTCACTGATTTGAAAATAATTTACGTCTTTGTTGCTCAGCCTTGCTTGGGACTTCTCATTATTTGGATATGTCAGAATATGTCAGCCTACTAGCTTGAGGTAGCATCGAAACAAACCTGCTCTTGTGCTCCTGCAGTACAAGCCTGATTGTCTTGGAGTGACCTTCTCTTGCTGTCTGACCATTGATTTTTAATGTAAGATTTCTCTTCATAAGTGTAAGGCTGAAATCGCATAGATTGAAGCCCATTATGTGTATAAGACATTTACAAAAACATTTCAAATGCATTAGATAAAAGAGGATTTTAAGAGGCTGAGAGGGCAGAAGCTCTTTCAGTCTTCCCAGCGCATACAATTAAAGATGAAAAAATGTTTCAGATGCAGTCAGGGAATATATTTTGCTATAATCAGATAACTATGCAGTGCCCTGCCAGAGTAGCTAGGGCTGAGCTCCAGGAGCCTCTGCAGGGGATAAAAGGATTCACTAAGGCGCCAACCTCCCTCCTGCTCTGTTAAGAGTCTCTCCAGACATCTTTTCAAGTTAATGCAAGCTGCAAAGTCCTGCACGACCCTAGAGAATTGTTTTCTCTGAGAGAAACCAGTGGACATGAAGAAAGTACCAGCCCACCACCTTTTTCCAGCAAAGTCCTCACCATTTGTTATGCAAGCTAAACCACCTTTTGGCTTTCTCAAGAAACAAGTTTAATTAAGGAGAGCAAAATTAATCTCAAAGGTTCATAAACATTTTAAGTCTGTTGAAGCTCAGGAAATCTTGGTCTGGATTATAATTTTGTTGAGAAAAATGTTATTTTTATAATTCTACACAAAATTGGGTCATACTTATTTGGTCTGTTTCAATGTCAAGGAAAGAATCTGCCTGGCCAATATTAAAAGAAAAATAAGAAATACAATGACAAATAGCAGAAATCCCTCCCTGACATATCTCCCCATGAAGGCCTATGAGGCATCAGCAAGGTCTGAGTCATGACACAGGCCTGGATCCTTCCAGGTATTGAGTCACCACTGGGAACCCTTGCACACCTCTTGGGGCCTCACAGCTCCCACGGTCACCCAAGGTGGGGGGAAGCCTTTGGATCTTTATCTCCAGAAGCAGCCTATCATTTTAAAAGATACAGGCGTCTGGGAACAAACCAGTCCAATTCATGTACCTCCTACCTGGCATGGTGCAGTCTGTCCTCTGTCTTTGGCTCTGCAAACTCCAAGTGCCTGTGCTCATCGCCTTTGCCTTTTCTCTTATCATCTTTGAACTCCTCTTCAGTTAGGGCAGAGGAAAGAGAATATCATTCTTTCCCCTCTTGGGCTTAGAGACAGTGACCATGGCCAGATGCAGCCCAACACCCAGCTCAGTGACCAGGCTGCTCTGAGGCCAAGCCAGGAACCCGAGCCAGCAAGTCTGAGTCTGGGCCAAGATCATGGACAGAGGTCAGAGCCCAGCCATAGCTCCTACCCAGCTGCCACCTAGCCCAGGTGGGACCAGCCATAAAGCCTCAGCTGAAAAGCAGCTGCTAAGGGAGAGGAGGGGCAGTGTCTTGCCTTTAGCTCCTTTCACTGTAGCCCTTATCAGCAAAAGAGTCCACCTTGGACTTCAGCCAGCTAAATTCCTCAGCTTAGCCAATGAGATGGCTGGAGCAGGGATGCTCTCCAAGACAATGACTTCAACATGCCATTCAAGTTCAGGTAAATGATAGGAAGACTAAAATCAACTTAATACTGGAAGATCTCTGCGGAGCCACATCCACACACATACAAAAGCTTGATCATATTTGCCAAAGGAAGTTTGGGTCTGTTGTGTAAGAGTAGATAGGCAGGAAGGTTAAAATGACTCTGTTTAATCCAATAGTGTGCTAATGGGACAAAGTGATTAATTACACCTCTGTAATGAGAAATAGATTGTGTACAGGCTTGAATCAGCTTTAAAATATCACCTTGTAAACTGACATTGTATTCACATATACTGGTATTCACTGGCTTTTCTGTACTCCAATTACTAGTGTTTCTGTGTTAAAACAAAGGGTAAAGGCTGTAATTAAGAGAGCGAGAGACCATTCTTGTCTTGGGCCCCTCCTTGGCCAAAGGGAGCCTGGCTGAGAAGATTAATCATACTCAGATGGGAGCAAAAAGAACTTCCCCCTTCAGCAGTACTTCAAACAGAAGACGTTTGAACCAAAGACCAGAAGCATAAAGAGCTGGATTAAATATCTTTTCAACCGGAGGATCTGTGGTCACTCTCTATATCATTGTGTGTATGATATGGAGACACACGATGAGGTGAACACAGCCATTTGTAGGATGATGGCAGCAACCTCTGCTCACTGAACAGTAATCCAGCCTCGGGGTACTAGGGGAATTTTGCTCACCTACCTCTGGCTAAAGCTGTCTTCTAGCAAAAAGATTCAGAGTATATCTAGAATTTGATAGAACTGATAGATTTTTGCTCTTAGCAGCTTATCAAAAAATTGTATTATAAGAAGTTTGCATATCCCCTCCTACAGCCCAACAGTGAAGGGTCTAATCACCACACTGGAAGTACAAATACCTACCTAACCACAGCTGATGATACTCAAGCTCTTTTCTGATGGGAATTCATTTTTTTATGTCCTTCCTACCCTTTCAAACTGTTTTCTGTCTGCTCACCAGCAATACAGCTTGTTTACAGCAGCTTGAAATTGTATGTGAGAGGGGAAAAAAAGCCCTGAAAACACTTTGGAGGACAAGATGCTAAACTGAAACCAGTGCAATGAAGGAGGAGAATAAGAAAAGAAAGAAACCATTATGGCAACAACCAATCAACTACAGCTGAACCAGAATAGAATCTAAGTAATTTCCATTTCAACCTAGGAAAATGTGAAACAACCATGAAATGATCACAGTTTCAGAAACAGTTCTGCAAACAATGTCAGCAAATCCAAGCACTCAATTACTGAGTATTGCACCATGATGCTTTTTCATGGC
>JAWWLV010000045.1:37645032-37746855 GCA_035041135.1 Platyrinchus mystaceus | reverse complement strand
TGCAGACCATGATGGAGCAGCTGTGCCCCTGCAGCCCATGGAGGACCATCAGGGTGCAGAGACCCACCTGCAGCCCATGGAGGAGGCCTACACCAGAGCAGGGGGATATCCAAAGGAGGCTGTGACCCTATGGGAGGCCCACGCTGGAGCAGGGTCCTGGCAGGGACCTGCTGACACATGGGGAGAGGAGAACACGCTGGAGCAGGATTTCCTGAGAGGACTTGTGGCCCTGTAGGGGACCCATGTTGGAGCAGCTCGTTCCTGAAACACTGCACCCCATGGAGGAGTGACTCATGTGGCATCAGTTTTGTGAAGAACTGTTGCCTGTGGGATGGACTCATGCCAGAGATGTTTGTGCAGGACTATCTTCCATGGGAGGGACCCCATGGGAGCAAGGGAAGGACTCCTCTCCCTGACAGTGTCAGAAACAACAACTGACCGTAACCCCCATTTCCCATCTCCCTGCACCACCGGGGTGATCAGGGAAGAAGAGTGAGAAGGTGTTTTTAAAATTATTTTACTTCTCACTCTTCTGCCCTGATCATGTTAGTAACAATTGTAATTAGTATCTCCACTTCGAGTCTGTTTTGCTTGTGATGGTGATCAGTAAGTGACATCCCCTGGCTCTTGTCTCAGCTCATGAATCCTTTGTTGTATTTCCTCTCCTCTGTCCAGCTGCAGAGGGGAGTGAGAGAGTGGTTTTAGTGGGTACCTGGCATCCAGCCAGGGTCAACCCGCTACACCTGTTTTTGGTCACTTATCCGTAGCCCATAAATCCATCATCCAATACTGGATTTTTGTAAATTTATTAGCTAACTCTGTGTTGGTTGGACAAACTGCCCTTTTCTGGGCAATACTTTCTCAATAAAAGAAAAGACACTACTCTTTGCTTCCTCTAGTTAGCTGCACTTATTTCGTAAAATGCATCCTGGGACCTTATACCGAGCCCATTACATGATACGTATACCTGAAAACATAATTCCCACCCTGAAAATTTAATTCATGATAACATATGCTCAGAGGATGACCAATAATGTCCTACAGTTAAGGAGACCGCACTGACATAAATGTGCTCCGTTCCAATCTCTAGGCCAACTGTAAGTAAATTTTCACAGAAAGTGCTTACTGGACCATGAATGATTTAATAAAGTAAGTGAAAATAATATAAGGGGCATGCACATAATTCCACGTTTCTTTGTGTCTGATTGGCACTTTACCTTTCAGATCTTTTGCTTTTAAAGGTAGGTTTGGATAGCAGGTACAACTCTCTTTTCAAAACAACCCTAATTCCACCAGCCTTCATATGGTGAACATAATGTTCCCTAGAGAGTTTAGGAAACATGCACTGAGGTGGACTTCAGAAAGACTGAAATGACTGTAAGGGCACCAGTGGGTTGATGTAAAAATCGCTTCAATGTACCTTTCTACAGCATGAGGCATTCTCATTTTTACAAAATACTCTATTTGATTTAATTTAACTGGACTTAAAATAATTGTTTGGGTGACACTGACAATATGCTTTGAAAATTATTTTGCTTTAAAGCATAAGTTATTTCTCTCATTTTCTCTCTTGGGTAAGGTCATTTATTTTACCTAAGCAGACATGAATATTTTCCTCCTTAATCAGGAGCAGAGACTAACCATGAAACTCTGCCAGGCTGAGCCCCATGAAGAATATATGCAGACCATGTCACCCACTGCATGGGCCATGGTGGTTTCTTAGACACCCTCACTCTCCAGCTCCCTCCCTCCAGCCTATCACCCTGCCAGTCTGAAGCAAATGTTCATGAGGTGATGTCTATCCCACCCAAGCCTCAGGCCCTGGCAAATTATATCCTGATGCACAGCACTTGGAGAAGGGTTGTGGCTCTGGAGGTACTGAACGTGTGAAACAGCCCTCTGCCCTTGAGAGCTTCCCTATGCTCTGCTGAAGGGGATTATCCAGCTGACAGCTACAGTGAGGAAGGTGAGGCATGCCCTGTGCCTTTCCAGGATGAAAGGCTGGTCAACTTCCCCTCCCCAAGGCATTTCTTAAACTACTTTAAACGTATTTGCATTCACATGACATGCAGTGTAATTTAGAGACCTAGAATGTGATTCAGGGTTGCATTCATAAGCCCCAGGAAAAAGCAACAGCCCAGAAACTCAGCCTCATTGCTTCTGACATGCTCCTCCTCGCAAATGACCTCCATGTTGCAATGTCCAATAGAAAAAGAATGGCAATAAAACTTCTCATTTTATCTTTTAAAAATTCAGTCTAATCAGATCTGGCACAAAAATTATTTACCTTCAATCATATAATGAACATTGCTATAGGGTAGACTTACCTGTATGATTTGTCTGTATAGTCCTGTATCTTAACTTGCCTCAGTTGCTTTTAAAGCTTAACCTTCAGTCTGAGTTATCTGGTTAATCCTTTGTTTGAGCCTAAGCACAACGTTTTCATAATGTTTTTCAGCCTCACAAGAAAATTTCAATTACCTCAACTCAGGTTTAGCCGATTTTTTCCTTCCATGGAAAACACATGTGAGCTCAGTTGTTCCAGAACATGAAACATTTTTTTCTGCAAATTTTAGCCTGTGTTACATTAGCAATTGAACTTCTCCTCAGCAACAAAACCACAATAAATGTTCAGTTTCCATTGCACAAAGGGAAAATCAGAGTAGAGTCTGCTTAGCTTCTTTTGCCTGTGAACTAATGAACACAGACCAGAAATGACTGTCTGCAAGACCTAGTAATCTATCCCTGCAAAAGGAACATACACTGCAGGAGAAAATGAGATTGCAAGAAAGAGGGAAGCTGGAGGATTAATAATTACAGGAAAGGAAACTCATTTAGGAGCCTAACATGATTATTACGTAACTAAGCTTTGTTCAAGACCATTCAGATGATAAGGCAATATACACTCAGAATCAGCTAATGACTAGCTTGAAGTGCATTAGAAGCTAAAGGGTTTTTTAGCATGAGCCTTGATCAAACCTTAATCAAGGTGACTGATATTATTAACTGATTATTATTAAATGTGGTCTGTAAAAATGAGGGGTGCTTTCCTCTCCTCAGAAAGGAAAATGATTCTTATCTTGCTGAGGTTTGTCTTTAGAGGGCATATCTGAATTCTTCCAAGTCTCATTATTTTTGCTGCATGTCTCCTTCAATCTAACACCTGTGGTGGGGTAGCGCAACCTGGTTCAATGCTTCAGCAAGATCATAGAATCATACTTAGCTCTGCTTCCAAATCTGCTCTTCCAAAAACAAGCCACCTTTAAGAGTCAACTAGCATCGCAAAGAGGCCTTAGGCTGGAATGGCCAGCTCAGACCTCAGCTGTAATCCACATTATCCCCCCACCTACCTCAATGATCTAATCATCTGTTTCCCAGAGGATGGATGGGTGTCAATCTCTCCATCTTCTGCTAGATGGCAGCAAAATCAAAAAACGTGTTGCTTCACAGTTTGTTTTGTCACCAACAAATGATGCTCATTGCTTTCCTGGTCTTCCTTCCTATTAATACTTCCCGGTAAAGGAAAGTAGACTTCTCCAGTTTTTCAGGACCCGTTTCTTTCCAGACACAGAGCAGTTGTTTTCCACATCTCCATGGATCCTTCCCTTCTTCACGGTGGAAATGAACCCATTCAACCCCAATAGAAAAGAACAGAAAAACATATAAATCAGAGCAATGTTGAACTATCCTAATAGTTGATAGGTCCTGTTTGTTTCCATGGCACTGTCATTCCTTTTGCCAAAAAAGACCAAAATATCTGTTACCAACCAATTGGGATAAAGTCTAATTCCATTTTCATTGGTGGAAATCTGATGTTCAGTGAATTATATTATTTTTACTGAGACTTTTATGAGCATTCACATTTTTTCAATGGCTTTCATCAAGACTTCTATTGCTTCACTGTGCTAGAAAGATCTCCTGTTGCATATTAAACTACAGCATAAGAAGCAGAGGTACATCAGTTGGGTATATTAATCTGAAAACACTATAACAATACCTACCAAAGTCTTTCAGAGATTCAGCATGAAATAAACTTATGAATTTCAAACTTACTTATTTTAATGGTACCCCCAGGTCCAGAAAGTATTCTGCTGGTTGCCTGGGAAATTAGTTGCTCTGGATTAGATGAATAAAGGAATGATTGAAACCATATCACCCTGTATTTGCTTGGAGTGACAAATCATACCACTACATGCAAAAGATTTTCATCTCCAGGGTATAATTTTTGTTAAAATGAATATAATTTATTCCTTAATTGCTATAAAAGATTGGGCATTCATAGACAGTGGACAGCCAGTGACCATGTAGATTTATAATGACATTTAGTAGCAGATAACAGCTCTGTGTAAAGACTAATGTGAAAGTTGCATTTATTTATTGGACAGTTACTGAGGCCCCTAACTGGTGAGAGGGATGCAGAGGGTAAGATGCCCTCTTAATCTCAAAATTTAAACATCATTAAAATAATAACCGTATTTATGTCTTTCTCACTTTGTAAACGTTAACTAATGAATCTTCACTACATATCTGTGAAGAAGACATTTTATAGATGAGGATATGCACAAAGACATGCAATGATTTATCCAAAGTCACAGCACAGTCAACATTAACAAAGATTAGAACACAGTATTCATTAGACCACATTCACATTGGGAACAGGGTCTTAAATATTTCATTAAAAATTAACTTGCACACCCTTCTCATCCAAAGCAGAACACTACTGCAGCTATGATATATGTCCCGTTCAGAAACAAAATGACCTGGTGTAGGGTCCTCTCCTCTACCTCTTGCCAAATATGTCACTCTTTGCTTGGTTTATGCCCATAGCACCAAATATAAATTATAGCACAGTGCAATTACCTACACATTCTTTCACAACTTGAATTCTTTTCAATTAGTACTATATATACAAAAAAGGATTGTTTTAGAAAAATTTCATTTACAGATCTATCTAGTTGCTCAGGTGCCGTAGCTAACTGTCCCAGTACAGTTCTAGATTAAGGAGTTGGTAAAAACATTACAATTATATGCCTGCTCTCTGAATTCACAGTTGGAACCAGCTCCATGTTTACAAGGTGGTAAATTTGCTGCTCCAAATTCACAAGAGGGCCTGATACCAAGGACAAATACAATGGCAAGAGATGAAGAAAACAGTGCTTGCTTGCTGCAAACCATTCATCACCACTCTCCCCTGCTCCTCAGGAGAGCATGTCCTCAACCACCTCTGTTGTTCCTACAGATGTTGGTTAACTCAGCTCACGTGGACTGAACAGCGAACAGGAGATTCATGAGTAGCCCTACTAGCAAATCTGAGCTAATGGGATCTTTTTTTTGTAGCACAGCAGAAACACTGTTGCACCTGTTTACAATGCATGTTTTCTTGCATGCTGGGACAACGTATCAGTGTCATGTACATCTTCAATCATAAGGCACAAGGGATGCTTCAGTGCCACTCCTACTTTCACTCTATCATAGCATCATTTCCATTATTCCTATAATCCTGTAATCCCTCTACAAAAAGACCAGATGATGAGGAGAAAGTCAGAAACATTACGCAGTGTGGTGTGTCAGAGCACCTCAGTCATGTCAGTCATTCCCAGCAACTAGACATTTAATCTTAAAGGTAGGTACAGCCCTTTGGTACATTTTACTACAGCTTCAGCTCCTTGATGATCAGAGCTTGGGAAGTAGATGAAGGCCAGCTAGGATGACACATGGGAACTTAACCTGCACCTCTTTTGTGACCTACATACTACAGTGCTGTTCAGCTTCTAATTTCCCTTATTCGAGATCTCCATCTCAGTATTGTCTTTGAAATCTATCACTGATACAGGTATGTCATTGTATCTTTGTACTGTTAATTCGTTCACCTGTGAAGGAAAAGGAAAATGTCCATCCTATTTTACTTCATCATTTCACTTTTTGAAAATTTTCCTTTTCCTGTCTATAGTGGAAACTGGTTTTGTTTCACTGTTTCATTTCCTTATCTTGCTTTTTGCTATATGATAGATTGTATCCTGCTTTCCTCCAACTGTAGTTAAGGTAGATTAAGCCTTAAAGGGAGAAATGAGTTTGAATATTGGCAAAATCATACAGGGATAACTCTGAAACAAAGGAAACATCTACATGCCTACCTGAAGCATCTGTAAACCATAACGTGGTTAGTCTTCCTTCTTTTCCCCTCCCAAACTGTGTTCCAACATGTTCACTTTTTGCTGTTTGTTGAACTGCAGCAGAAATAAAACGGGACATGTATGCCAAAAGCCCATGATATTTTGTATCAAGCAAGAAGAATTTTATGTCTTTTAATAGTAAAGCAGCATTAACTCACTTCTTACCAGCACAGATATCCTTTCTTTCCAATAACTTCTGCATGTTCTGCCTCAGAGGTAACATTAATAAAGGGTCAAAGCTGGATCAGTTTATTTATCCAAATAATCCTATTAAGAAAAGTGGGGAGTCCAAAGGTTGGTAAGAAAAATAACCCACTTGTTGAAGTCTTTGGTCCAAGTAAGAAAAAACTAGTCCCATGTGGTTTTTACATATTCTTCAGACAAAATGAATAGCTAATGCAGGAAAATATATTTCTGGTGTGTTTTATAATCATCATTTTAAAATAAGAGGCCATTTTCAGACAGCAGAAGAAAAGGTTTTCTGGAAATTAATACTCTACCAGATTCCTGATTTTTAACAGTAGGGCATGGAGATTCAATTTGACAGAACCATAACTCAGCAGTAGCTTTGCTACACTTGGAAAAATGGATTTCTGTTTTTCTGTGCAGCTTTTAAACATCTGTTATTATAGATACTAGCAAGGTGGTACACTGTGTCTTTAAATATGTTTAATTATATCTAATAGCAGTTCATCTCGTACATTACAAGCTGGGAATGAAGGGAATGCCTGGGAAAGAAGAGAGCTGCCAGCTTTGGAGAAGAGAAAGCAATGGGGAGCAATTACTTCAGAACAGAATCAGCCCCTGCTCAGTCTAATTGATTTATTTATTTCTTTTGTCCAGTTTCTGACCTATTCAATAAAATGGAATATTATTTCCTATATATGCATTTCAAGAAAAAAATAATGGAAAAATGCCAGGAGAAGAAAACAATTGATAGGGCATCCATCTAAACATCTAAAGCATTACAGATCCTACTACAGTTTATAGCATTTGGGATTAGAAATACCATAGAGTACCCTCCTGCCATTCTTTTACAGACAAGTCTTCTGGGCTCTTCCAAAGCACTGCCTGCCAGATTAGGCCTGTAGCACTGATTTCCAAGGAGATGTATATTAAGACTCAGTCTTGACAGGCAGGATTCAAAGCCCCTATCACTTTGTATAGCACTTCGTCACTTGGAACATTTTGGATCAACATCACTGTCTAATGGACAAGTAGGGTAGGAGAACCTATTTCCTTTTAAATGTTGATTTACTGCAGCTTAAAGGTCCATGAGTCTCCAAATCATTTTCCAGAACAAGCTTGGGCAGCCAGCATTCAAATAGTACCCTTGTGTTACATCTTTGAGGCCTCTTTGTCTTTTGAAGTTAATAGCCTCTCAGCTATTCATCTGCCCAGGCTGTGCCAAGCCACCGTGGGGACTGGAGCATCTGGGAGTGCACAGAGGGCCTGGACCCCACTGTTTATGTCACGCGATGTGTAGTGTGCTGCACAATGTGTGGGTATCACACAGAGTGTCAGAGACAAAATGATGCCTTCCAGGTCCTGCCAGGTCCCCTGGAAATGGCCTTCACCTGATCAGGCTAGGCGTGCTTTCCAGTCTGTCCATACATGGACCTGATCTCCAAGCAGGCTAGTGGCCATCACTCAGACTCAGTGCCAGTGCAGCTACAGCCCCTCCAAGTAATTTTCTTTGGCATCTCATGCACAACAAGCAAAACAATAAAACAAATGGAAAACACTAGCCCTGAAATATTCCTGAGTGCCAGGACATTAGAACACTACTCACATTATATAAGACTTTCAAGTGGTTTGCGACAAATTCCCACAAATCAGCACAGAGAAAAAACTCCACACCACACTTGCTCAACTCCACAGAGGTTTCCTTCCTGCCCACAGGCACATGGTTGTCCTTAGGAAGAAAAATATGCTCTGTTCTTCTTGGGAAAACAAGATATCTAGCTATTTATTAAAAAAAAAAAAAAAAAAAAAAAAAAAGAAGAAGAAAATGCACTTCAAAAGCATATGGAAACTCTTGGCTACACAAGAGTGGCCATTGCTGCTGTAATTCTATGAAGCACGGTCTCCAGTGCTAGCCCAGGCTGGGCCAGCCCCTCTTTGGCTGCTGGAGGTTTTGCAGTTGCTCCAGGTTTCTTGTGTTGTATAGCTGAAAGGTGGGATGCTGCAGCAGGCAGCACCACACAGGCAGTTACAACTCCCCATCACTGGCTGCGAGACTGGAGAGCACACGCCCTGCAGAAGAGCTCTTCTGAATACTGAAACAGTTACCTGTCTCTGCACAGCTTCTTTCTGTCTAGATGAACTAAGAATTTCTGTCTTTTATATAATATACATCCTCCAGATGATTTCCAGTAAGATGGAGCCTACTCCATCTGTAGCCAAGCTTACATGGCCACCTGAGTCATCTCTGATTAGTCTGATGTTTTGAGTCCCTAGGTTTGGGTCCCTAAGGAACATGTGGAAAGTTTCAGTAGTGTAACACTGGACAGTGAGGTAAATACAATCTACTGAAAGGCAACACATGTGTTAACTCTATTAAGTTTTTGGGATTTTCCTTCCACTTTTTCAAAATTTCCCTTTTTGTTTACAAAAATGAATGACATGTCCAATAGATGCACAATGAAAGGAAGAAGGATTTCCTATGCTTAGAGACACTTTTATACAGACATGCAGTGTACACTTTGAAACAAGGAAAGGAGGAAACTAACACTCAGCATGTGCTTACAACTTCAAACAAGTGTATAGCTGTATAAAACAAAAGCTAAATCTGTATTTGGACATCTGAACAGGAAAGCCAGCATCTTTTATGGGCACCAACATCTTTATTTCATAGGAACAACTCTTGAGGCTTGAGATGTGTTTTCTAGGCTCACAGCAGGAAAGAGGATTTCCAGGATGCAGACAACCTCCTTTAGCACTTCAGGAGTCACAGCACACTCCAGCCCTGGTCTGGAAGGTGAACTGTAAAAAAGATGAGGATTTTCTGATGTACCTGAGGCAAGCTAAAAAAAAAAACAGCTCGAGCTGTTCATGTGTTAATGCACCACAAATATATTGCTTTATGGAACTAGATACCTGAGACTCTGCTATGGGAAAGCGGGGGTTGAAGGGGTAAGGAAACCTGTTCTGACTGCGTGAGTATGGTCTGTGTAGGGAGTCAAGCAGGGCACCCCTCAACTGACTGGAGCCGCTGTGAGGGGGCTTTGGTCCCAGCAGTTAAAGTCTCTGGCACTGGGAGTGTGACCACCAGAGAGTCTTGTGAATGGGCTGGGAAGTTTCCTTAACACTTGCTTGCCTCTCTGGAGTGATTGGATCATCCAGAGACTGAAGGAAAGTATATAAGTTAGAGAGGTAGGATGACAAGAAGAGAAATTAAGGGCTACCAGATCTCTATGGCAGATCTTTTTCCACCTAGATTTGTTTCAGTCTCAAACAGCTAGCAACAGAGTCAGAGTTGTTGTACATGGATGTACAAAGCAGCTCATGGAAATTTTGGAAGTCTGTTCCCTCAATATGTGCAGACCGATGCAACAAACCATACTGCTCTCACAGCCTCCTAGAAGAAAAGAGAAGGAAGAAAATGAAGGGAGGACAGCTGCAGCATGTTGACAGTATTTAGCGGATGTGTGGGCTCAGTTGTGGAACTATTTTTCAACTTCAGATCTTACCCTAGCTAATCTCTTGCCCATCTGTCCACAGCAGAGTCACTGAGGTTAATGACTCCTTTTCCTCTGTAGTATCCTCTAGACTGGATAAGTGTGTATCAGGAATGTGTCAGCACTGGGCTGACTCATTGCACCAAATCATACAACCAACACAATTAACCATAACTTGTGAACTTTGCATAGAAGAAATATCATAGATCCTGACTTTCTTGCCAAAATGAAAGTTTTGGAGTGCCTCGATTACTCACCCAAGGTTTCTTGAGCATCCAGTGAGAGACAGGCACCCTGAAAGAGTAATTTAGGTTGTAGGAGGACTAAATTGCATTCCTTGACTATGGGAATAAGAGAACTTAAGATATTTAGACTCTTAATTTAGATGCCTCATTAAGTGCCTATGAGGTAATGGGATGAATTTGGGCAAAAGTGTTCATGTCACTGCAACAACAGGAACCTCGTAGGGTTGCTGCTGTGTTTCTACTTGGAGAAAGTCTAGCTCATCATTTTCCCACAAGCCTTTGATCTCATCTCAGTGGCTCTGCTCAAGTCACTAATCCCCAAAAGCACAAAGCATTCCATTTTCAATTTAGAAAGAGAGTGGGCGTATAGATGAGCATACCAAAATGGGTTTAGGGAAACCAAAGCAAGATGGAGAATATAATTTCAAAACCTTGTCCTCTGCAAAGGATGCACTTCTTTCTCCTCTTAGATGATTTAGAGGAGAACATCAGACTTTCTGCTACTGCTGTAGAAGCTGAGTGTTTAACAAGACGTACTGTTCTCTTGTCTGAGGACCTCTGCAATACACAAAGTGCATTTTAAAAAATCATTGCTTTTATTAACTGCAATTATTCAGGCCAGTAATGAAAACTAGAAAGGACTATTACCCAGTCCCTCCCAGCTATCAAGATTCATAACAACCAGCACCAATTAACTAAGCTATAAAGCAAATAGTTTTAAGACAGCTAGAAATATCCAGGATAGGAGTGTAACTGGCCAAACTCCCAACTTTCACACAACACATTCATAACCTTCTGCCTGCCTTATGATTTCACAGTAAGTGATCTTGCCTAGGGAGGGAGATGACTGTATAGAAAGCTGAAGTACTGTCTCAGTTTCACACTGATATATGACTAGGGAGTGGAGTCTTTCTCCCTAGTCCCAGGTCCACACCACAAAGCAGCATTAACTTCTGGTTTTCTGCTAATAAATCCCTTGCCGTGAATTAAAGTAAATCAGTTCTAGATGATCAGCGTTTTCATATACATATGTGTACATATGTGTATATGTATATGGCTTATTTTAGATTGCAAAGGAAAACGTATGTAGCTGGTTTTGTTGTTATTATCTATAGTAATATGGCACTATAAAAGTATAAAGATATCACCCAAGAAAATGTGCAAGGGAAAAGAGAGAAAGAGAGAGAGAGTAAGAGCTGGAAAGACAGAAAGAAAGACAGAAAAAAAGTAAGAGTTTATATTCATCGCCCAGAGGTCTCTGATGAATTTAGTTGTTGTTGCCGGTGTCACTGATGTCTTGGTCCATTGGGGAGTGGTGAGGGAAAGCAGCCCATGAAACATAAAATTCAGTGGGTTTATATACCCTCAGAAACCCTCCTGGTGCCTCCTCTGTGTGTGTGTGTGTGTGTGTGTGTGTGAGGTGCTGTTTTTGCAGAGGCAGAAGGTTCTGGTTTATCACAGTCACTTTAGGCTTGGGGGAGGGGGTGCTTCAGAGGCACTCCTGCTAAAAGTGAGGCCTTCTCCAGGGTAGAGGTGGGTGTGCACACAGAGGGCCTCTTTTGATACAGCCTGGCTCATAGGAGATAAGCATCACACACACACAGAGTTGTCACTGATCTTCTTTATATACACATCACGCACTCAGAGACTCACCCCCAGGCCTCCACAAAGGTAACAGTTTGTGGGCTATGGCCTCCTCCCCTCAGCTTTTATTTTCTATCTCCTGGCAGGAGGTTTTTTTGCACAGTAGCAATGTTTTAAGGCAATTAAAAAAATCAAATTCCTCACACTTTCATACGTATTTTCTAGGAAAACCCCATTCAGTTATTGAGAGACTAAGGCGCTGCTGAAATTGAAGCCATAGGATCATGGAAATGTGGGTTGGAATATACCTTTAAATGTCATCTACCCCGATCTCCTGCTCAAAGCAGGACTGTTGCCATCCCAAGACTCTTCCTGATGGACAGCTACATTAGGTCTTATTTTATCTGCAAGTGAGATAGGGGTTGCCTTATTTGCAATGAGAGTGCCCTGTCAGCACCCATCCACCATAAACACCCAGAACTTTTTGAGCAGGGCTACCATTAGCCAGTCACTTCTCAGCCTGTGCTGATACCTGGGGTTATTCTGCCACAGACGCAGAACTCTGCATTTCTCCTTGTTAAACTATTTGAGCTGTTTAGGTTGACCCTGTCCTCGTGTTTAGCAAAGGTCTTTTAGATTGAAGGTCTGCCACTCATCTTGTTAAAGATTTATTCTAATAAAATATCTACTCTAAATTCACTGATGGTTCATTCACTGATGTTATCATTCAGGCCGTTGATGAACATGTTAAGCAATACGTGCAGTACTCCTCTCAAAAGTGACCAGCAGCCAGATGTGAGCCACCTTTTGAGCCCAGAGGTCCAGCTGCTCTTCAGTCCACCAAGCATTTTGTTTCTCCAGCCCATATTTCTTCCGCTTCCAGGTGAGAATACTGTGGGTGATGACATTAAAATCACTAATAAAGTGTATTGTATACATGGCTCTCACCTTCTCACCTTCTCCACACAGACAGTCTGCTGACTATTTGAGTATCTTTTTACCCATCACATGTCTTTGAATGGTTCCAGGAAGACATATGCCCTAATCTTATCAGGAACAAAACTAAAGTTGGCTAGCCTTCACACAGTGAGGTTTCCTAGATCACTTCTTCCCTTTTCCACTTCTTAAGGACTTACTACTCATTTTTTTGCTGTTGCCACAGACCTTTCCAAACCACGATTTGTCAGAGAGAACAGGCAACACACTATTAAATTACATAAGTCAATTTTTTCAGCACTTTTCAGAAAATATTATCCAGTCCCACAGTTCTCCAGGCAGTACCTACTGTGTTGTTTCCCCACTGTTGCCTGTCCTTCCAGTCTCCAAATTGTGCTGATAGACACAGTGGCTTGGGAGTAGGTTTTTCTTGTGCAAACCAAAGCACAAAGTTTTGTTTCCATATCATCCAGTACTAACTCATCTTCTCCAACAGACCTGCATCTGCTTTTGGAACCAGTGTGCTTGTAGGATCCCTGGTATCCTTAAGATCTCCCACTAATATCAGCTCCAGGACTTTGACCTTCCTGATTTTGTATTCATATATGCAACCAGTGATTTCATACCACTCCTTTGCTGCCTGCCCTTCTATTAGCACCTTGTATCCCCCTTTTTGTGTGTAGTTCATCAGCTTTTGTCCTGAATGCTAAGACATGGAACCACTTTTAAAACATACCATTTTTTAATAACATAATCTATTTGTTATCTAAACAAACCCATTGTACCTTCATGGGTAGGAAGAATACAGCTCTATGGTTATCTGCTTCTGTCTTCTGATGCTGTTTGAAGAAACTGGCTCTCTTGCTACATCTGAGAAGCTCCGTTTTTTGCAATGAAGAATGACAAAGATGAGCCATAGCACAGTCAGTGGCTTGCATAATGAAGGGTCTATTTATTTTTACAGCAAAGCTCTAAAATAAAGGCCTATGGAGTTATAACGTTGACATTTTATTGCACTGCAGCTTTTGGGGCCTTGCACATTCTGTAGTCATTTCCACATGTGCAAAGTTGACAGAATAAATAAATAAAAAAGCTAGGAAACCCAAGGAGTCATTGCGGTTCTTTATTCATTTTGGTTTCCCTCTGATTTCAAGCACTGAGTAAGGCAGAATCAGGCCTCCTATACTGTATTAAATCACATTCCTAAAGGATACTTTTAAGAATGTATGCATTTACTTGTAGTGATTATGAGAAAAAAGTTCTCTAGTGTAAAAAGGAGCAAGAACCTATCCTCTCTTGGGAGGGTAAGGCCATAATCGTTTAGGCCCTGTGTACAAAGACTTGGTATGATCATAGACCAGGGAGGTTGTTACATCACAGAACTGAGTTTTACCAGTTTCTGAAAGTATCAGTATCATGGCAGTGTCTGTGTCCTCCTTCTGTCCTAGTAGCTTACTCTTTCATTTTCCCATAACCTGTAAAGATACAAAATGCTTTTTGTGTGTGTGCATGGGGATGGAGGGGAGTGGGGGGGTGTGAGCTTCTCAAATAAGGGTCTGGCAGGACTTATTCTCTGCCCTTTTATCCTACTCCTTCCCAAAAGCATATGCTTTAGCCAGAAAAAAATATGGGAGTATAATAGAAGTAACAGCTCTGCCTCTGCTTATTTATACTCAAACAGTTGCATTTTTATTGAGACTAAAATCCTTTTGTCTTGCTTGTAGCCTGCACCTCAGATTGGGAAAATCAGAATCCTATTACCCTTGGAAGAAGGATCTCCTGCAGCCTTAACAGCTTTTTGGATCTTCTTCCTGTGTATTAAATCACTCCCAGCACTTTCAACAGTACTGTGTTTGTTGGCTTCCTTCCTTATCTTATATATACACAGAGTTTCTGTAACTCCTTTCAAATGAGCTTTTGAGGTTTTCTTCAGCACTTTGGATATCAAGTTATCCATTAACACTCTTTGCTGAGGCTAAAACTCAGTGGTTATACTTAGCGTTGTTTCTCCAGCCTCTCTCCCTGACCAGGATGTTTATTTTCCATAAGACTCTTACAAGTTTAATCTTCTCAGTGGAATTTGCATTTGTCTAGTGGACACAAATTCCCTCCCACTGGCACCCTCTACCCTCTAACAAGGTATGCCGTCCTTACAGGATGTCTAGCTGCCAAGCAATAGACAAAACCTCTTCTACAAAAGATACCTTTGGCTTTTGGAATATGCTGGTTCTGGAAACATGTCAATGGGGGTGCTTTTTGAAAGGCCTTGAGGGTGCTCAGTTTGAAGAAACAGTACCAGCTAGCTTAGCCTGCTTCAGCCAGCTGCTTGTGACTTTTGCCAAGAGGAGTGGCTGTTTGCCAAGAATTATCCTTCTTAGCAAAATTCTTATAAGGACTTACCAGTAACAGGGATTAGTCCTGATCTGATCTCTCAGGAGACCAGACTCCAGTACAGACACATCCATGCAGTCCCCAGTGCACAGAAAGAACCAGCTCCTTTTGCACCCAAAGCTTGTCACAGTTTGAAGGTGCGACCTGCTCCACCAGTGGGAAGTGCTGGTTTATGGGGCTGTGCTCAGGGCAGCAGCATTAGCCCCTGGCATCCCCCAGCTGGTGTGTTATGCCCAGATGGGAGACAATAACTCTGCCTCCAAGGCCTCAGCTCAGCAACTTGCATAAGACCTAATTCAATTCCCCAAGTAGATGCCAAGTGCTGGAAAGGGAGTTGCTGTTATACTTTGTATACACTGTGCTGGCAAGAGCACTTTTGTTAGCATGTCTGCATCTACACTACTGCAGCTGCTAACACTGATCTTTCTACTAAAACACATGCCTCTAGCCCAGCCAGCATTCCTGTTGCAGCCAAAGTTTCTAGTGTAATCCTAGCTGGAGCTCCCAGCTAGCTGTGATCATACGCAATCGGCAGCGTCTGTCTGCTCTTTGGTGAAAGGTCTGTTCTGGAGCACGATGATCTAGCAATGGCTCCTTGGTAATACTTATCCAGGCATGGAAATGCTGATGAGTTTTTCCATCTTTCAGCCTAAAGAAATTATCTCAGAGTAATGGTAGATTTATACTCATTACATTGCTACCTTTCCCATGATTCCTGCCTCACTGGAAACCTTTCCTGGACCTCAGAGAGAATGGAAAATTTGGAAGAGAGTTGTTTTTAAAGCAAAACCACTCCAAAATACCCATCTTCAGCCAAACAATAGAGGTTTGGCAACATCCGTCACAGTCTAGCCAGCTTCCAGCTGCATCTGAGCATGCTTGTGAGAAACAGCCGTACTGAGACAGCTACTGTCACACACAGTTAATGAAAATGAAATACAGGGAAAAGCTCCACTTCTCACCTCCCACTGATTTCTCAATGATAAATTCTTCCAGAAAATTAATTAAAGTCATTTGTGTCTTGAATTATATATTTGGCTCTAATTCTTTACACTTACATATTCTGTAAGTGCCACAGGGAAGAAAAGTGTTGTAAATTGTTGCATGTTATGTTGCAGGAACCCTGTCTTCCCAAGGCAGTAAAAATCACACTCACTTGATCTTAATCAAGCTATCTCCTAGGTCTTGCATTACTAGAAAACCTTCCTGAGGTTAAGCCAATGTTCTAGTGAGATTAAATATGTGCTGCAATGATGGTTATGGACAGGCAGTGTGAACAAGTCCAGGACAGCACTCGGGGGGGGGACCCACTTCATAGGACAAGGAAAAAGAGATAGATCAATCAAACAACAGCAACCTGCAGCTGTCAGGCAGGGGTAAGAAAGGTTGGGAACTATGTGTCTTAGAGGGTCTCCAGCTGTTCCACTTGTGCTGGACTCAGTGTAGGTCTTCTCCCAGTGAAGATGGTAATTTTGGTGGCAAGGCTTTACACTCTGTGCAGGGGAGCAATGAGAGCTGCTCTGGGGAGTCAGTCTGAGCTGTGATTTATGGCTGCTTTACGTCACTGCCAAAGGGCTGCCACCAAGATCACAGGCACCAGGACAAACTGTTGTACAAGCCCATAGGAAGACCTTGTGTTGAAGAGGAAGCACAGGTGCTGAATGGCAATGATGTTCAGGGAAAATGGAAGGGAACCAATCCGTTTAACACTTGGGATATAAGACAATAAACTACCTAAGGGAATTTTGGTTTACATTCCCAGGATTTCCTCAGTTTTTGATTTTTGAGAGTCTCTTAGTCCCAGCCCTCTATTAGTGCGCATAACACCATTCACCTAATTCTGGCTGGGATTTAGCATCTTTCCACAAAAACTGGGTCGCTGTGTGTGGAGCAGAGCTGCCAGTAGCATCTTCTGAACAAGCAAACAGACCTAAAGCCACAAAGAGTTGCTGCAGCAGTGACCAGCTTTCAGCTGGCTGCCTTTCAGAGAAGGATTTACAGTCCCTGACTAAGCCAACATTGGAGGGTAAGAGGCAGAAACTCGAGCTAGCCAAAAGGAAATGCTTAAAGGAAGGGTGTAATACAACCTAACCCTGCCACACTCCTCCTGGGCTTGGATGTTTTCCCATAGGCTCCTTGTCTGGCCAGGGGTGCATATCCCTCTCTCTGACACAATACTTGATGTACAGCAGCAATGTTGCCTCCTCTTTCCAAGCCATGGCCAAGTAACTCATGCACTCAGCTCTGACCTCCCTTTCATGTCTTCTGCACCTACTGCTCACATTTGGTACCTTGTTCTTCCCTTCTTGGCAGCACTCTGGCGGTGCACTCTTGGGAGAAGCTGCTCTGTGTCAGGGGTGGTACCTCAGAGGGATCATGACCCACAACTGGGCAAGGACACTCCTGCTGCTGGTGGACAGACAAAAAAAGATGGGACAAGTAGTTAAAAGAAACCCTTATGCACATATCCACCATCCAGCAGTGCCCATCACCTCACTGGAGGAGCTAGGAGGGACTGGTTGTGAGTGCTGGCAGAAAAAAGGGAATCTGAGGCTTGAGAGATGCCTGGCTTAAGCTGAGACAGGGAATGAGGAGAAAAGGTGTTTCCCTATGTGTTTATTTGATTGTCTTCTTTTCCTCAAAATCCAAATCAGTCATAAAAATGTTATGTTGATCTGCCAAAAATTAATTAAAATAAAATTCCCAAAGTCAAGACTATTTTGCCAGTGACACATTGAAAACTGCCCTTGTACTAGAGATAGGTCTGAAAAATAGTTAAAAGCCTCATAGGTGACTCAATTCCTAAAAAAAAGCCATTTAACCCTTTTACCTACTTCTGTTCTCTGCAGATCTCTCAGTTTCTGAGTCCATAAATATTCCTCTTGAAATGTATAGTTCACTTCCTCTATATTGCATGCTGCCTCAGTCTCAACAGCTTGATGCACATAGGTTGGAGTCAGCTAAGCCAGATTTTATTTAGGAATGGCCTACACACACATACACACATGCTCAGTGACTGCAGTAGCAGGTCTTTTCCTATCCTTTTTTTTTAAGGGAAAAGCTATCCAGCTGCTGGACAGATCAAAACCCATCACTTGCAATGGACATCCCTGCATGCTAAAGCTTGTTCCCTTCTACAAGTTCACTCCTCCCATGCTTTCACCTGTTGCAGAGCGATGGAGCTACAGCCCACCTCACCAGCTAGGGAGGTATTTTAGTGTGTGCACAAAGAACAGTATCACCACGCACACCAATGCTTCATTTTATGCAGAAAATGGGGAAATAGTTGTGCAAACCAGTTATGCATATGGAAACTATCATCCCCAAACCTTGGCTAGCTTCACCGGAATACCAAAAGTCTTGTCACTTCTCCAAGGACTATTTTCCTATACTGTTTCAGTCTTTACTTGCTCCCACCCATCTTGACACCAAAGCTGTTAAAAGCAATCTATCACTGTCTTTTTTTTTTTTGTTCCAGTGAAGGGAGAATATTTTCCCTGCCTACAAGAATAGCTGCTCTTTGTTACTTAGGCATTTAAATAAAATTAATCCAGAGTAGAAACCTGGGCCGGAAAGCTTAAGATCAGAGGCTGAAAGTTTCAGCAAGTAATTAGCATCTGAAAATAGAGATGTTAAATAGGAACAGTTTGACTGTGATATTCCAAATATACATCTCAATTAAGAATGAGGGGAAGAAGCACTCTGCTCCAGGCCGAGCACAGATACCTATCCCAGTGGAGAAATGGGGGGGGGGAAAAAGCCTCTAGTGAATAGTGCCACTTCACCATGAGTCCAAACTTGGGGAAGGACTGTGTCTGCAACAGCTCTGGCATTCCTTAGTTGGTGGATTTTAAGTATTTTTATTCCCTTCCATTTCTGTTGTTGAACAACTCCTCCCTCTTCAGCATATTTAGCATATCTGAAGCAGAAAGTGCTATTTTTTTCCCCTTTAGAAATAGAGTACTCTAGGACCGGGATACTGAGATTGGAGCCCTCAAAGGTATTCTGGTTCCTAATTCAAAGGAGATTCAACAACTCAAATGCATATAAAGGTTTGGGAGTAACCAACCTTCAAAGGCTGGGAACCCACTCCAGAGCCCTGTTGAGTTTTCTGAGCCCTGGACTTGTGTTTCAACACCTAGAGATGCTTTCTCCTGTTACAACATCTGTTCCTGAATTCAGTGTACTTCCTTGCTGAGTAAGAGTGTGGGACCAGTGCATTACAATAGAGACAGACAGGTGCAGGGCACCCCTTCACTGTAGGTTTCCACCTTTGATGCTTTGGCCACAACTCTGCATCAACTCCTCATGCACTGTAGTGCTTTGTCTCTTTGCCAATAGGGCAATAGGCTAGAGGTAATACATTCTGCCTTCACCGCCCCTGCTGGTGGGGTGCCATTGTTCTTGCCTGACCATAACCTCACACTGCAAGTAAAATTTGGCATTGTCTCCTCAAACCTCCTTCCCCAAACCAGAGGAAAGAGGTGTACTTCATGAAGAGGTATTTCTTCTCCCTCAAACTTCTACAATACTATGAACGTCTTCAGCAACCACAGTTAGACACAATGGCAGCAGATTTTCAGAGAACTAGTTCAGGTGTTTTCTTGAAACTCCAAAGATTTATTCCTCAAATTGTTTCCTGAGAATCACACCTTGAACCTCCAAAATGCAAAAATGTTTCTTTTGTTAGAGGATTTAACGACTGCTTAGATTCATTAGCAAAGGTAATTTTGGCCTAATTAGTCTTCTAATTTCTATGTTATCCCTTGTAGGAATATGCCCTCAGAAATTAATAAAATTACTTATAATATATGCTAATCATTATAATCTGATTTGTCTTTAATTATACATGTAATGCGGAAACTAATTGGAAGATAAAGGGTATTCTGAAGGGCCAAAATATGTAAATCAGGAAAAGAACAGACTATTATCAATGAGCAACCAAAAATATGCTTTTGAGAATGTGGAAGACTATTTGCTTACTATAACAGAAATATCAGATTGTTTCACTTCTTTTAGAGCTCCGTATTGTAGCAAAACTGAGTCATAAATCTAATAACAACTGAGGTTTTGGCCTTACAACAACTGCCTGGCCTGAAACAGAACACCTAATACCAGAACAAAAATATGGAAAACTTATTTGCAGAAGAGAAGGCAAAGTATAAATAAAGTTGTAATTTATAATAGTGGTCTCTAAATGAAATCTTCTTAACTCCAGAATTTCCTGCTGGCAGAAAATATGTCACTGAAGTTTTCTCTGTGTTTAAAAACCAGAATGAGCTGGCGGTTCTTTTACCAACTTTGCAGTGTATTTTTCCCCTTCCATGGATTTAATGGGCAATAAAAGTAAAAATAGCAATTTCCTGGGCATTTATTATTTCTGTTCTTGAAAAGTACATTTGGTGCAAAGTACTGTCAAATTCTGTTCATGGTTTAAATGTTGCAGTGTAATGTGACTTTACAAAGCACAGCATGGAAGGGAGAAAAGATATTATAGCTCTTCTATAAAGTTATCAGAAGGGAGTAATTTAAAAATATCTTAATACACAAAAGGACATAAATCAGCAAAAATGAAGATACTATAGTTATCCATGTCTTTTTGCATAAATATTTGAAAAGATAAGCATTCTTTCATCTTCTTGCTTTCTGAATGTAGGAGAATTGAGATGTAGAATTGTAATTTGTCTGGATGAAAACAAGGTTTTTGTTTAATAATGGGTTTTATTAAGGAATATTGTTCAGCTGTTTCTACCCTGTTGTTAGACTAATGTTGACAAATTGCACTTTGACTATTCCAGTTCAATAAGCACATTAGTTAACTCTATCTTTAGTAGCAGCGCCTACTAACAGGCTGCGACATGAATGGGGGAAGCTGATGCACGTGCTCAGATTTGACAGGGTTTGTCTCACAGTCTTACCTGTGCCTCTTTACCTTGTGCCTGCCTTGGAATTGCATGTATAAAGTATTTTCTGTTATAACAGACCAGCTGCTAATATTTGCAATGATTTTCAAGCATTCAGTCCTTATCTTGGCTGACCCCATGGGTAAGATACATGCCTTTGATCAAGTATGGAAAGCATCCACAGCAGATTTTCAGGTATTTTAGGAAACTTGAGTTATCATTGAATTGAATGTTCAAATGCACAGTGAAATTTGGCACATCCATCTGGGCAGAGTCTTTCAGAAACAGAAGAGACACCTTGGCTCTTCAGCTATAGCCTGCAAACCAGCTTTTGTAACTTAATGCAGAGGGAAAACTGCTGTTCTCCGGAAGAGCTCACTGTCCTCTCTTGGTACAGCCCGCTGCTCTGCCTGGTCACACTCTCATCCACAGAAAAATTAGACCAACATGGCCATGCTTTGCTTGGGTACAAGTTTTCTTTCATACAAAATTTCTCAAGGAAGCTTCACTGCATAAGAAGCTGCATGTTATTTTTCAGAAAAAATACATCAGCATCTAACATTGTTATACATTTTAAAACAGAGTGCATTTAAATTATAAGAGACTCAAACATTCAGAATTTCTCTTTGGTAACTTCAGTCTGACAAATTGCCAGGAAGAGTGGTGGCCACACCAAAGTCATGAGATGGAGAGGACACCTTAAAGCAGAGCATAGACAAAAAAAACTTACCTACATGGTTAAAAAGTACAATGTATGATGCAAAGAATCTAATTTGCACTGACCTTTGTTACTTAAACACAAAATGATAATAGGTGATATTTTTATTTTGAAATAAAAAGTCTTGTGCTAAAGGTCTTTCTAGATCATTAGAGTCTGTTGCATTTCTTTCTGTGGCTTTATGTCAGCAAAGGATTTGAACTAATGACTATCGTGCACATCTCCCAATTTAGGCAATATCAGGACCTCTACTAATTTAGGCGACTTAAAATATCAACAACTATATTTTTTAATGACTCATGCATATGTGAGGGGAGATCCCAAGCTTACATCAACTGGCAGCTGGGATCCCAGCACAGCTAGGACTAAGATGCCATCATGTCTGCTAATCTTCTTTAGAGAACTAACCACACAGTGGGACGTGCCTTAAAGCTTCTTTTTAATTTTTTAATATATATTATTAAATAGGAAATTGAGGAATCAGAGCACATTCATGTTACTTCCTCTGTCAATAGAACAAAACCAGGCCAGCTACACAAAATAAATGAAACATGAACAAGTTGAAATATTAATTTAAAATACTATTCTGCACAGACACGGACCTTTCATGATGACAAAATATGCAAAAGATTTTCTAATTGTCTGAGAACTTGCAACATTTGCTAAATAATTTGAATAATTAATCTTCCTATGAGGCATTACAAATTGTGTCAACCATCCACCAGTCTTTGTCTGGTAACTTAAGTCATCTGGTATTGATTACTGCTATTGGAACTTTAAGTGGCAACAAATATAAGCAGAGCTTATATAAGCAGAACCAACCTGTACCTTGTATAAGTGCTCACAATAATGAAACAATATGATTAGAATTAGGAGGCCTTCAACATAGCTTCACAAATAGCTGGCAATTTTCTGAACATTTACAGCCATCAAACAACATCAGCAGCACTATCCAAGAATGAAACGGTTTGGGGTTTTTCTCAACAATCCTATCACATTATTAAGCGTTCCCTGGCACAGCACTGTAGACACTGCCACAAGCCATCCCTGCGTGGTCCACCGTGCAATCCGAATGCCGTCACTGCTCATAACCTTGTTTGTTTCAAGAAAGTATTAACTGAACGTATTTCTCATAATCTTGTTTGTTTCAAGAAAGTATTAACTGAACATATTTAAACCCTTACATGGAAAGAGGTCTGTGAGGTTGCAATCTGTCTACAAATGAAGCCACAAGCCAGAAGACAACTTTGGTACTTTTAAAAGATGAGTCAAATGGGAAAGGTAATCAGCCATCCCTGCGGCTTCATTTGACCTTCATCTAATATTTTTCCATGGGTGTATAACTGAGCGAGCCCAAATGTGGCCACACACCATAAATTATGAAAACATGCATAGAAAAGATGCAGTGGAGAGGAGAATGATATGAACAACAACATTTAACATATGAGTTAATGGTCATATTGTTCTTGGGTTTTACTGAAAATTACCAGGCGGCCTCTGGAAAATATGCACTGTTGGGAATCTGTTCAGAGTTTTTATCAAAGCTTTTTTGCAATTAATGGCAAATTATTGTTCATTCCTCTGGAATTTCTTGAAATAAGATCACCCTGATTTCAGCCCTATACTATTCATAGCCTTGCAATCTGCAGCTCTATGGGAAGTTTGTTTTAATAATAAATGGAATATCAAGTATTTGTGCGGCAAGCAGCAGCGATAAAGTGCTAGCGCTGTTCAATAGCATTTTCACTGTCAAGGGGCTTGACTTGCCAACATTAGTTTTTATAGCTCCCAGTGAGGAGGAGGTGTGATCAGTTTACTTCAGTAAATATAGTGATAGAAGCAGCTAATCTCTCCATCCCAAGGCTGGTGGGTCACACCCCGATAAGCATAGCCCTGGCGTGGCTGCATCCAGCAACTTGCTCCGGTGTCACAGAAGTAGGCTCAGCTGGATTTAGGTGCTGTTCAAATATGCTGCTCATTTCTTGTTCAAGTACTTCACAGCCCTGTGAGTTAATTATTACACCTTTTTTTTTTTTTCTGGCCAAAGTGAAGGCAAACACGTGGAATTTGCTTGCCTAAAGCCAGGGTGCTGGAGCTGAGCTGGGAGCCAGGAGTTTAGGGAGCCTATCAGCCTTGTCCTCCTAATGCTTGCAAAGGTCCCACTGTAAACCTGACAGATTCTGGGCTGCTCCTCCACTGTGCCTCAGAAAGGGGAAATATTTGACTTTCCAAGTCCGATTTCTCCCACGTGGTCACCTGAAGTCCTGTGTGGGACTGGAATTATGGGAACAGGCTGGTGCAGCCTGGCCAAGCTACAGAGGGTGAAGGTCCTTGCTGGAGTTGAAGTGGAGCCCAGGTGCAGCTCTGCCCCACCCTTACTCCTTTCTTCCCACCAGCAGTGCTATCAAGAATGGCAGGCAAAGTTATTGAAAAAGGAAAGCAGAGACATCTGGTCAACCTTCCTTACTAAGGGAACGTTTCCTTATGAATGTCATCCATGGGCTGTGCCACTTTCTCTCCAAGAGGACTCTACAAAGCCATTTCAGTGAAAGAGAAAATTGGAATTAAATGTTCTCTTGCAGAGCTGCACAAAGTCTTGATGTAGCAACATCTACCTCATCTACAAGCATGGTGCTGATGGGCCTTAAGGGTGCACTAACAGATTATTATTATCTACAACATTGAGAAAAAGCTGGCATTAAAAGTATTATAAATATCATGTTGTGGGGTTTTTTCAAAGCCATGAGGTATGAGGCAAAGAAAATTAACCATGAGGGAAATAGTTGGAGTGGTGTCACTACTTTCATGGTTAATCCTAGCAGCATAATTGCCAATAGCATGAACAATGGGAAAGCATTGTTAATTGCAAATATTTTCAAGCAATTCATGCAGCAAAAAAACAGCCAGAGTGAAGGCATGCAGTGATTTTAAAGGCAAAGATGTTACTAACAGTTCCTTTAAATGGACGGGACGCATACTGTGTCTTTTCCTCAAATAATAAAAAATGTTACTAATTTGATTAATTATGAACCTTCAGAAATAAAAAATGCAGCGTGGAAATCTTGATTAGTAATCATTGCTACCCAAAGTTAATGACTACTAATGATTAATTAAAAATTGCTCAAATGAGTTCCTGCAGCAGTTGGATGAAATTATATAGGAAATTACTGTGCCATGGTACACTAGACAAATGATTCCCCTCGTGTGTATTTATAGAAGTAAATTGCACAAAGCAAGCAGCAGAACAATTATCAAAACTACTCACTCATGGAGCTTGGGATATTGTTTATCTTTTATCTGGGGCTGTGAAACAGTCAGATAATAACCATGAAAACCATATCACCATGGCAAAATTTAGCATCTAGTGATGGATGCTCACCCAGAGTGCCAGCATTACAACAACATATGCTTTTCATGCTCCCTTGTAACTTTCTAGTTTTGAAGGAAAGTATAAAAATTGTGGAGGCTGATTTCTACAGTGATCAGGGTGAGGGACTGTGATGATGGCTTTTTTCTCTTTAAGGGCTTTATCCATGAGAGAAATGCAGTCAGGCAACTTTATGTACAGATGTGTGACCATTGGTTTCAAGGAGTGCTACAGATATATTTGCACTCATCCCACTGCTTGATTAGTTCTTGGTCATTGATATTACTGAGTTGTGCTTGCAACAAAGTGAGGATGGAAAGTGCTTTATACTACATTGAAAAGAAAAGGAAGAGGGGGTAAAGAGAAAAAATAATGCAATCATCAGAAAATTATTTGAAGCAGCAATAAAACATTAATAATATAATAAAAAGGGGTGACAAACCTACAAAACTTTTCACATGGTTGTATTTTGTTTAATAAGAGAATTTATTTTTAAGTGAATGGATGATTCACATGGAAAAATATGTCCTAAGTATTCATCATCTGTGGGAGAGTACTGTTACAACATGCATAATGTGGTTTCAGAGAGAACAGTTTGGCTTTGTAATAAAGATGTGGGCTTCAGTGGCAAGAAAAGTCTGTTACTTTAAAAATCGGTCAAAGTTCCAGAAATTAAACTTTGGTTAATGGAAAAACAAACTATCATTATTCCCAAGCTATTACTACAACTTGGTCTTGTCATGCAGGGAAATCTGCAGTTAGTTATCCATGCTACTGAATCATTTGATAGTCTCCTTGAAAGACACCATCCCATCCATTTTATAACATTATAGTAACCCAGCTATGGTGTAATCACATTCCCTTTCACAATATATGAGAGTTGTAACACTGCAGTGGGGAAAAATGTCCACATCCTAAAACTTTCATTGCTCCTTCTGGGCTATAAACTTCTTAGTTACATCTGCTGTTGTACTTACTTCTCCTTACTTCCTGCATTCATTTGTTTGACACGGAAATCTACTGGCAAATAAGCTCCTTAGTCAGTTTTCCAAAGGCAAAAGCTTGTTTCATGGATGCAAAGGGAGGCCCAAAGTCACTGCCTCATCCAAAACCAGTTCAGTCAATGATTGCATTTGATGGAAACCCTTGGACCAGTGTTTATTCAGCATGGGGCATTTGTACACAGCGCATGGGGAAGGTATGTGTGGTCCTAGGTGTATATCAGCATGTTAATGTGATATAACCGCCAGTGATTTCAGCTGAGGTGACTTACTGAAATGGGTATCAGAGACACAAGTAGGATGCAGCTTCTCCATAACTCAGAAGCGAACCCAGATGAGTACTGAATTGAAAATAATTGTACCAAGTCTTTTTTCAATACCCTTTTCCAAGAAATAAAAATGTAAAGGCATGACATTTGTCACTTTAGTTGCTTATTCATTTAAAACATTGCAAATGAAGTGATTTTCTGCAGCAGAAGTACAGTTATTACTTACACAGCATAACCTGAGCCAATCTGAATTTCCGTTCCCAACTATACTACTATCTGGAAACAGATAACTTTTCAATTTTGCAATTAATCCTAGTTACAAGTACTTAGAGAAATGGATCAATATATCTGAAATGAATAGGTGAGATGGGAAAAGTAAAAAAAGAGAGAAGGAATCTGTTACTGCAAAACAGCTATTACCAGATCCATGCATTTCAGGTTGCCAGATCACAGGACAGGAGAAAATAACTTGTTTCATTCATTAAGAAAGAAAGCAAAGATGAAGCATCATTTCTGCTCTTTGATCCTAACTTTCCGAGGAGTATGCTGGTTTTGGCTGGAGTAGAGGTAATTTTCTTCACAGTGGCTAGTTATGGGGCTGTATTTTGGATTTATGCAGAACAGAGCGTTGAAACTATAGAGATGTTTTTGTTATTGCTGAGCAGTGCTTACACAGAGCCAAGGCCTTTTCTGCTTTTCATACTGCCATGTTAGCAAGGAAGCTGGGGGTGCATGAGAAGCTGGGAGGTGACACAGCCAGGACAGGTGACCCAAACTTACTAAAGGGATATTCCATATCATATGACATCATGCTCAGTATATAAAGTAGGACAAGGAAAATGAAGAATGGGGGGACATTTGGAGTGATGGCTTTTGTCTTCCCAAGTAACTGTTATGTGTGATGGTGCCCTGCTCTCCTGGATATGGCTGAACACCTGCCTGCCCATGGGAAACAGTGAATTAATTCCTTGTTGTGCTTTGCTTGTATGCATGGCTTTTGCTTTCCCTGTCAAACCCTCTTTCTCTCAACCCATGACTTTTCTAGCTTTAATCCATTGGATTCTCTCCCTGATCCTACTGGTGGTGGAATGAGCAAGTGGCTGCATGGTGCCTGGTTGCTGACAGGGGTTAAACCATGACAGAGAGTAATGTCAATAACTAGATCAAAGATTAAAATGTCCATATGCCTTTCATGCAATCTGAAAAATCTAATACATTTAATTTCCTTACAAAAATGAGATGCTAATAAATCTTCATAGGAAAATGCATCCATTTCCAGGTACTGTAGTATGGTGACTATATTTCTTCAACATTGCTTTCCTATTAAAAGGTATAAAGAATGCACACTTATAATTTTGCATCACTTTTGACCCAGGTTGTAGCTTTGTTTGACAAACATCACTGACAACCCCATAAAATATCTATCTCACAAAAAAAGGCAACCCATTCAATGTGCATTTCTTGTAAGTAACAGTCAAAAAAAATATGAAACTGAAAACGCCAGAACACTAGCAGCCATGCTAAGGGAGAAAAATTAACCTTTTAATAATGTTTATTCTAGTGACTTGTATCAACAATCCTGATTCAGACTGCCAACTTTAATACATGTTGCACAGAATTTGGAAAGATCAATATTTTGACACCTTTCTTTGGCTAAACCTCAATTAAGACCAAAATCCTATGCATTACAGAACATTCCCATACCATGTGGAGTGCTCCCACTTGCCCCTTCTCCCAGTAATTCGAAGCCCCCTCTAAGATAGATGTTTGTGCAGATCTATTTAAATTAAAAGAAACACAGGTTCCAGAGTCCTCTTGGGTATCATTGTAGGTCTGGGGAAATTCAAGTCAGGTAGAAAACTCTCCTACTACAAACAGCAGAAATCCTAGTTCCATAAAAGGAAGCTGCACACAAGTCCCCAAACATTGGACAGCTGCACCAGATTTGGCAAGTAACCAGGGCGCACAAACTGAGCACTGTCCCTAATGATGAAGTTCAAGGAAATGGCCTTAATTGGGCCCTTTGAAAATGCCAAAGAATTGAGTAAAGTTGATGAGCCAACGATGACCATGGAAACAAGCTGCTACAGCCAAAAACAAACGAAGTGGTGAGTTGGCCAAAACACTGAATCAAAAAGCAGCTGAGTCTTATTGTACCCACAATGCTCTTCTGTGTTAAAACCCATTTTAGCTACAAGCTAAGAGACCTGCCTTCCTGTCCAACCCCTAACCCCCAAATTGTTTTTTTTAAAGCATATTCTTTTGTAAAGTATTACCTCTCCCTCCCTGGCTGTAAAACATCAAATACTGATGCTCTCATTCTGTATATACCTCACCTCATACAGACAAACCCTCTGATGTTAACTGCCTGTTAGAGCAAATAGTAGCACAAGGATTTCAGGATCTGGCCAGGGATAGCATATACACATACCTTTCAAGCCCTCATCAATATGTTGCTCACCAGCCTGCCCCCATCAGCTACCTGCTGCTCTCTTTGGATGACCTCCCTTCTTTCCATCCAATGCTCCCTGTCCTATCACCTCACATGAATTACAAACAAACCAAACGACATCTCCAAGATTTCAGGATTAGGGAGTTATATACAAGGAGGGTGCATCACGTCCTCCCTCTCAGGTCTTCCAGAAGGTGGGGGTACAGTCAGGAGCCCATGCCTCAGGAGAACTATGGGACATGGGGGTACTGCACATACTTGTGACACAGCACTGCCCACATCAGCACCTTCAGCTGAGTTTTGGAAGATCCAGATGCCTAAGGCTCAGGCAACCACTGATTGAAGACTACAAAGTACAGCCCTACATTTAAAGCAACACTGCAAGCTGACATTTAGCCATCTAAATTGTACAGACTGGGCACATGCTAGATAAAAATTTATCTATTGCTGAAACATATTTTCATCCACAGCAGAGTTCACAGCTCTCACTCTTTATCATCCCTCTAAAAATCATTTAAATTTTTCTTATCAGAGCACCTGCAGCACAGGGCACCAGTGACACCCACCTGCTGCTTTCCTGAGGGCTGGAGTGAGATCCACGTGCTGCTGACACTTCCAAACAAATGCTGTCAAACCATCATAAATATTTCCAATACCAAGTCTCTGTCTTCTGGCTTTTCAAACACATGCTAATGCAAGCCAGAATTGTACTCAGCGAGGCTCCCTTGAGACTTTAGGTAAATTTGTGGGTTTGTGTTTGCTGAGTTGGGCCTTTTGCAGTGTAACTTGGTACTCATGATGAACGAGGAACTGTCTCCTGGAAAACTGGGTTCCTGGAGACATTTTCATTGATTGGCGTTTTAATAAGTGCCTTGAGAAAATATGGAAGTGCTTCAGTTCAAAAGGCTGAAGAGTGCAAGACATTTTATAAGCCTCAAATGAAAAAAGGTTTTAAGTCTACCACCTCTGTTGAACTGTGTAGAAAACATGTGGCAGGAGAGTACAGAAAAACAGCACAGTGTCATTACTGTGCTATACATCCAAAGGGGTGATGACATCTTCTGCAAAGAATCAAAGCCTGAAATCCTCGCTCAGCTCTAAGACCTGAACCAAGGTGTGGCAATACCAGCCCTTCATGCACTGACTCTGATGCCTGAGCAGGGGGCAGTGAAATCAGGTCCCGAGGTCACAGCTCTGTTTTGCAAAGCCACTATGGGGAGTCTGCTTAAAATTCATTCAAGCTGATGGAACTTAAGGTATGTCCTTAAGTGGGTATTTCAAGAGGGATCTTATTTCATCCCTAATCAAATAAAATATTGTTGGCAACTTCTGCAATGAAAATAATCCAGCAAACTGCTCTGGACTGTAAATCAATGGAGCCCACTGACCTCCTGAGCTTCACAAGAGTCTGTCCCAGCTGTGCAACAGGATGAAAGCCTCAGCTTGGATCAGCCCACAGACCTGGGACTGGCACAGATGCTCAGACCCCTTTGGGTGCTCTAACAGGGAGTAGTCTCTGGGTGATGAACTAAAGCAGTTCTTGGCATAAGGAAGCTCAGGGTGGATAACCCCTTATCCCAGTAGCATAGGCTCTCCTCTTCCTTCTGCACCCACAAGTGGCAGTCCCACTCTCACAGGGCAGCTTGGAGCCTGGCAAGGGGACTGCTGGCATACTTTCTGCCTGAAAGGAGAATGAAATCCAGGTTTCCCAGAGTCTTGTTAACAGCTCTAATTGCAAGGTTATTGCACACAATAGCATCACAAGTTGCCTTCAGGGAAGCTGGCAATGGTATTTCTGCAAGAACAATCCTGCCTGTGTACTAAGCACAACAATAGTTGTTGAGCAGGAACATTTTGCTTAGGATCCTAGCTGGTCTCGGGTATCCTCCACACCCTGAGGTTATGTGTGCCAGAGCTGGGGCAGCTCTGGGTCTGCATAAACATGTAGATCCAGTAACCTTAAAATCAGGAACTGAGGAAGCTTTGCAGTCAGGTAAAACCACACTTTTCCTTTAACTGTCCAAGTCCTCTACCGGATATGACTCCAAGTTGTACACAATGAGGTAATACTTACATGTGGGAAAAAATATGATTCAACTTATTCAGGTACTGTTGTATAATATGAAAATAATATCTGACATCTAGACGTCAGCAACAGTGATGGCTGCTGGTTTTAGACAAATTCAGGAGTGCTGACACTGCAATGTACAAACAGAGTATTGTACATTATCTGCACGTGTCCCCCTCCCACCCACCTGAAATAAAGCTTTCTGGGAAGACATCCAAGAAAGGGTACACCTAATACTCAGGCCTCTTGTCTCCTTTGACAAAACCCCATAGACTGGAGTAGATTTAAGAGGAACCGAAAATCTTAAACAAAACAAAGAAAACCATTTTTAAGAGCTACACTGAGTGCCAGAAAGCTAAACAACGGCTTTATCTACTCCCAAAATAACAAATTGGTCCAGTGCCATGAGCCGTCTAGAGGTTCTACAAAGCATATCATTTAATGCCAACAATAACAGACACCTTCAGTCAAATATGACCCCTTTACAGAAATTTACCATATATGACTAATTCAGATAGATAGTAGTAAATCAGAAGTCTGTTCCTCATCTATACATAAAATTATTTATAACATAGTGAAATTCTAACATTAGAGTGGTATATTGCACAATAATGGTCTTTCATATATACTTATTTTTCTAACATTTCTTCCCTGAAGTATAGTTGAACAAGGGAGAAAAGAATCAAACTATAAAATACTACATAAATTCAGCTGCAGACATGATGCTAAGACAAACTAAAACAATACTGAAACTTCACATGAGTTATTCAAAAAGGTCAGGGCAACAGATGTGAGAAGACATAAACCACGTTGTCCTCCCAGTCCACGTAAAAATAGTATGTTTGTATGTAGATACATATATATGTGCACATGTATCTGTGCTCATGTGTGTGTTCTGTGCCAACTTGTGCAGTGCTCAGGCAAGGAGGAGTAAAATAAGCAGACAAAGGCTTTGGGGTGGAGGTTGCAGAAAGACTGCCAGGCAAAGGGGGAAATTAAGGATTAAGTGACATGGTATGTCTTGCATTTTCCATACAATCAGAGCAGGAGGAGCAGAGAGGCAAGAAAAGCAAAATGAGTATCTGAAAACGTTTGTGTGAGTAACCCCTGGAAACTACTTCCATACAAACTGCCAAGGTGATTAGCATAGAAAACACTAAGAAAAGATTGCATTCACACAGATTTGATTTTCATATGAAGTTACAGTAGCTAAAATAAACAACTCTAAGAATCACTGACTTTCCTCATTTAAGAAGGACTTGTCTGGTTGTACAAGTCTGGAGCAAGAAGAGCACTGCCCTGATGGCAGCCACACTGTCAATGGTCTCCACTTGCAGGATCAGGCAACCCATTGTTTCCTCAATTATATAAGTTCATTTCAAACAAAAACGCCCCAGTGATGTGCTGACGCCCCACAAACATTCACAGGCAAGTGCAGGATCTCCATCCCCAGTGGTGAAAGCCATACTGAGCTGGCACAGGCTTGAGCACATACAATCTGATCCTGAGCTACCAGCATGGTGAACAAAGCACGGGCAAATAAGATAGAAAATGTCTGGCTGAGTGCTCTGCCAGCCCTGCACATATTGCTGGGCTCTGAACTGGTGGACTAGAAGCAAGGAAAGAAACTGATAGGAATCTCCTACACCTCCAGGGTGTCCAGGTGCTCTATAGTTAATAGGATTTGGTGTGTAATCTGCATGACCAAAAACTCAGTGTCTAACGAACCTGCCTGTCATCTTTCCAAACAAGAGTTGTACTCCTGAAGCACACCAAGGCACTTAGGAGTATACCAAATGGGTAAGAGCACTATGGATGAGGTGAGAGACAAGGCAATTTGTGCATGAGAGGTCTTCTGCTGTGTGCCCTGAATTTGGCAAGTCCTCCGGGCAAGGAAAACAGACACAGGCTGATGGAAACTACGAGCGTTTATTATACTAAATGTGTAATTGGCAGTAAGAGTCTCATCCAATGGTTAAATGAATTGATTTCCCTATTGGTCACAAGAATCCAAATCTACCACAGGCAATGGAATTATCCCATTCCCTTCTCTGATTTCTAAAGACCATCACCAAGTTTTTTGGAAGTATCATGAAACAGTAAAAACTGTGCTAACTGACAAAGCAGTTTTATTTGACCTTGCATCTTTTGCAAAAATAAAAATCCTCTTCTGTTTGTCATAAAATAAGTGCTTTTTAGGAGAGCTAATTATTTTGATTTCTGTTAACCTTTTTGCTGGGAACACATGTATCTGAAAACAGTATCTGGTTGCATGACAACAATTACATTTACATAAATCAAAACAAATTTTAGTTGTGGATCTGAGGCCAACATAATTATTCTTAGGACATTAAAAGTCAGGTTTGGAAGAATGGGTACAATGCCAAGAGGCCCTTAAAAGGCCAGTTCTCATCAAACAACCACAGGCTGGAAACAAAAGTCTTTTATTTTTGTTGTAAAGCAAACACAAAGGTTAGATTTTGGAATGCAAAATGAATATGAAGACTTTTAATGCTGCAATATCTGCTGAAATTTTTCAGTGCTTGTTGCACTTTTGCTCCATTGCTGTTTCTGTTGGGTTTGGCCTCAGTTGTGCTTAAGATTTGCTGCTGAAGAAACTGAAGTTGTGGCTCACTTCAGGAACAAGGCTGAAACCATGTATGGTGGAGAGAGACAGACAGCAGGCTGCTTGCTAAGTGAGCAGCACCACAACAGTAATGCCTAGCATTGCATCTTCAGACTGGTATGTTGTTGACCTTTAATTAGTGTTCTTTAATTATAGTGGCAACCAGCTGTTCTGGTGATATGGCTCTCAGTAGTTATAACTTACTGCCCCTGCTCAACTATCACAATGTTGGCTGCTGTTATTCTCACTTTACAGGGGGATAAAACGGCCAAGGAAAAGGAGTGAAAAATCATCCAGGCCTCAGTGAAATCCATGGGCGTCTTTTAGTTACCATGGCAGGGGGCTTGGAACTAGGTGAATTTTAAGTTCCCTTCGAATTCAAACCATTCTATGATTCTATGATTAATAGGTTCTTGATTTGGCCTCAGCCTTGACTAGACAAGGGCATCTCTTACTCTTAGGAGGGCTTTGCAGCCCAACAACACCATCAGAGCCCCACCAGCTCAGTGGCCAGAAGCCACAGCTCCTCTAGCACAGCCTACACCAGCCACGGGTAGACAGAAATGCCAAAAAAGCTTTAGCTATTCCTCCCACTTTGGACCATGTCACTGAAGCTGTTGTGTGCACACAAAGCATACTATTAAACTGCAGGCACGATATTCATGGAGTTTCAATTGACAGTGGAAACTTTTAGGTAATTTACATTGGACTAGTGGTGTGCAGTTGCACTGAGAAAATGATAGCGAATAAATAATAATATATGTAACTAAGGACCAAAAATGACACAGACATGACTATCATAGAATAGTTTGGGTTGGAACAGACCTTCAAAGGTCATCTACATCCCCTGCAACAAGTAGAGACATCTTCCACTACGCCAGGTTGGTCAGAGCCCCATCCAACCTGACCTTGAACACTTCCAGGGATGGGGCATCCACAACTCTGGGCAACCTGTTCCAGTGCCTCATCACCCTCACAGTAAAGAGTTTCTTCCTAATATCTAATCTAAACCTACCCAGCTCTCTCAGCCTGTTTTCACAGGAGATGTTCTCCAGCCCTCTGATCACTGTTTTGGCCCTCCTCTGGACCCGTTCCAACAGGTCCATGTCTGTATACTGACATATACATAGAGAGAGACAGGCAGAGAGAGATGGCTGTATACATTTCTGACTTAAAATTCAGTATATGAAAATATGCACAAATTATTTTGAGTTGGGAGAATAAGCCTTTTGGTGGTAAAGAAAGATTACCATTAAATTCTAACATTTCAATTAAACCTTTTGAACATCTGGACTGCTGCAGGAAAAAAGATTTTAGGACAAAAAAATAGAATCTAACTGTACAAGCAGTACCATAACTTGCAAGGAATACAGAAAATACACATATTTCTGCATCTCATAACGAGTTTGGAGTTAATAAACTTATGAATTTTAAAATAATTTTTTTAACCTAATTCTAAAACCTCTCTCATGCTGATGTCTGCCACCCATGCTCAGTCTTCAGCCTGAAACAGCAGTTCTTTGTCCTCCTCCAGAGAACTTTTCCACTAGGACCTTTCATATTATCTTCCTAGTTATCTCTGTTCCAGTCTCCCTTAATATCACTCATCTTGTTTCCCCCATTTACCCTTTTTATTCTCTTTGCTTCCTGTGCTCACTCCGAGCGTCACACTTTCTCTTCTGCCTGTCATGTTGTCCACACTTACACCTAAAAAACAACCTCCAGAACCCTTTTTTTTTTAATCCTTTTTTAATCCCTTCCTTTTAGACAATAAATCTCAACCACCTCTGTTAGTATGGTTTCTCACATTTTAACTTTTGGTTTAAGCAGACTGTCTTCCCAACCTCCACACAACCTCTTTCATGGTGTAATGTGTCTCTTAATTAGCTGTATGGAAGAATCTACATCTCAAGCAAGACTGGATATGAACTAATTTTTAAAGTTTGTGCAGATAGGTATCTCATCTGTACTAGAAAAAATTTACTGTTGCCTAAGATCTAGATCTGCTTTGATCACAAAGCAGAATCAATAAGAAGCATAACAGCCTCATTTCATTGCCTTGCTTAATGAAGTGTAAAAAACAAAGTGACAGCACAACAAAGAGAAAAGAATAATTGATTTTTAAATGTATTCCAAAGGTGACATTTGTAATCCAATTAAGGAAAATATTGGAAATTGTTTGGGCTTTTTCCTGACCACGGAATTCCACTGTTGTTGATGCTACATCTTCCTTTCTGAGTGGTAAAATTTCTGTAAGAATCCTTTCAACTCTTGCACTGCTTTTTTACAGCCATATTTCTCAGCAAAAGAGATTTGTGTTTTACAGGTGCTGGTCTATCTTAGCAGGACGGTGTGTGGCTGTTACAGACCATGTGCTACATGATGATGGTTGTCGTAATTTTAATTAACAATTATCATTACGTAGCATTAACAATAATCACTTAGCCAAGCACTGAAAACTGACCATTGGTGCTATGCAGATGAGGTTCTGACACCCTGTAGCCTCCTAGTGCTTCTGTATTTGTGCCAAGAAAAAGGCCTCACTGCCAAGATTGTGTGATGTGCAAGAGCTGGCCAATGTGCTCCTCTTAAGCACAGTTATTTTCACTCGCTGTGTGTGGAAGGGGGTCATAAATTTCTATCCAAAGAAACCACAGAAAGCAGAGTGCCTTACAATGATTTGTTGCTGATGATGCAGCATTGCCTCTAGGTATGATTTTTGCACAGTTAGTTTTAACTGGGAACCACTGAGCACCCTGATTAATGCTGTGGGCAATAAGAGGGACAAAGCCTGGGCAGGAATGGGAGTAGGAAAGAGCACTGGAGCCAAAGGACCAGGGGAGCACCAGTGTCAGTGCTGGTTGATGGATATCTTTGCTGATGGTGGAAAGCAGCATCTCAGATGAGCAGTTTCTGCTGGGCAGCTCACATCAGGTGCTCACTGTGCACTACAATGGCCTTTATGTCAATACATTCACAGGCACATCTCCGAGTACCCTTGCATATAATCAGCATTTCCATGGTACTATTATTACCTCGTTTTACTCGTTCAAATAACTAAAACAATTATTTAGTGGTAGACATAATTAAAATACTCCAACCAGTGATGATAACTGGATTAATTAAAAGCCAGCATTAGCTGATTTAACTCTGAGGTATTCTTTCCTCCTCAGATGGCACTGAGGTGAGCAGTTCAGCCTCAAAATGCAGATGTGAGGTATTACTGTTGTGTCACACAGCTGCCACCATGGATCCTGCACACCAGGGATATATGAGAGACAGAAACGGGTCCATCCAGAGCTAATGGAAACTCACTTTGGTGGCAGGAGCTAGTGCTGCCTCACCTGTAGCTGCTATCCACTGGAGAAAGACACCAAAAGTGCTGCTTCTGGTTCACTGCAGGGGCTCAGACTGACAACTGCTGTGCACCAAACCAGGAGCCCTGCAGGACAGGAATAACTCTCAGGCACAGGTCTCCCTTGGCAAGATGACTGCACCCTTGCTTTTTGGACAGAGCCTGCTGCAGATGTTTAGTGTTCAGGCAGAGGAAACAGAGGGAGGCTGTAGCTTATGGCTGGCTCCTGTTGCTGCTACAACATCCAGTCTTAGAAGCACCACTAAGCTGGTGACCAGGGTCACCTATTACCCTTCAGTGGCCTGTTAATGAAGCACAATCACGTTTATGGAGAGTCCTGTCTTTCTCCCACCAGGACACTCAATGTGAGATGAGTTACACCTACCCTTTCCTTTTCTTCTGCTGGAAAAAACAGGCTCATACACAGCAGGCTCATACACTCCCAAATGACACGTGCTTATCATTGACATTACAGTCAGTTGCAAAGTAGCAGTCTGATGTTCATGTTTTGTTTATGAGAACAAAATCCCACCAAGCCCCTCTGCAGACAGTCCGGGTAATTAAAGCATTGCTGGCTGCAAGGTGACATGCTAAAAGTTACCAGCCCAACCACACTCAATAGCTTATTACCCTTCAGGCTGGGTAGGTTTTCTGCCAGATTTTCTAATCCCTCTCCCTTGATCTGATGTTCCTAGTCTGGGAAAGGTGAAGCATCATTGCATCTTAGCATGTTGTGCTGCCAGGGGGAGGGATACCAAAGACATAATGGTTTCCAGCAAGCATCAGCACGTTGATGGGTTTACTGCTGACCATCCTCTAGCTGTTTCTGTGGAGTCTGAAATGCTTTTCCTTTGATGTAAGGATGCCAGGAACTTCACGCAATGGCAACACAATGCAGCTTGGAAACAATCCACCCTCTTCTTTCTCACAACAGTTAGCAGGGAGCTCTGGCACAAGACTGACAGTGGCTCTGATGAAGGTTTGTTTGCAGGTGTTGTAACACCCTGGCATGACTCGCCTTTGAGCTTCCTCTTCTTATCAGGACAAGTAGCTACATGCAGAGGTGCGTGGAGAAGGGTTTAGAGTCCTAACTATTACTGGGAAAGGGGACAGTGGGGAAAAAATATCACATGGACTCTTTTTTTTTAGCCCAACTGCTGCTTTTTGACATTATGGATTTGGCAAGATTGCCATCTGCTATCCGGGTAACTCCCTCAGCAGCCTGAGCTGGAAAGCGTTACAAAAACAGCAGAGTCAGACCATTTCACCTTGTGATCCCCTCTGTGCCTGCAATCTAACACTAAACACATTTCCTTGCCCTCCTCAAAATCAGTAACACTATTATTGGAAGAAGCTGTGTGGGTCCTCAAATTTTTTCCTGCACTAATGATACCCTGTCAGTAAGCAAGAGAACTTGTACATGCTTGAGTTTACTGAAGCTCTTACCTGCAGGTTTTTCCATGGCACAACACAAGAGATAATCTGGCCGTATGAGCATATGGTGAATAAATCGAGCTTTATTAAAGAAATCAATACTTTCAGCCTAAGTTATCCCTCCTGCCAGCAAGGTGACATCATAACTAGTCCAGGTACTAGTGTTCTGCTGAGCTGGCATCTGAAATAGAGCTCGTGTTTCACTAGCCTGTTCAGAAACCTCTATTCAAAACCCTAGAACTTCAACAGAGTAATTTCAGTGTTTTGCTGTGGTTTTACAGTGCTGTCCCCTGGTGACTGCATCACCAACACCCTATTCTGTGCTTTACCTCACTAAATGTATTTAGGATTAGATGCAAACCACGTGTTTCTTTCATTTAGATAAATCTCACATCAGGCTGAAGTGTTGCATCAAGAACCTGGGAATGAATGGATCCATCTCCCTAGAGGACCAGGAACACACTGAGTCCCAAAAACTTTGCTGAGCTGGAGAGAAATCTCAGAGCCTGTGACTCAAAACCCACTGCTCAGTCTCCTTAAAATCCCACTAGCACCCATACTTCCAACAGTGGGCAGCTCCACAGCTGCCTCCATTTGTGCTTGGAGCCACTAAAGAAAAGTAAAATAATTTATAAATATGGCAAAAAATAAAGAAACCCATAAGCTTAGAAAGCACAGCCTTCTCATACTGAATGTCTTCTGGATCTGTACTTCGGATTTAAAGAGCTGATTAAAAAAAAATCACAGCTCTGGTAAACTCTAGAATTGTCTGCTGTATTTTCATTAATTTGTGCACATTTCATTGATTTATCATTATCATATTTATAGTAGAATAAATGTATAGCACTCGTGAGATGCATAAATGTTTAGATAAGGAAATTAGCTAAACAACATATTCACTTCTAGGATAGGGCAAATCTGGGTAATGCTGGGCACAAATGGATTTTTCACTAGCTGATATTGCATATAAGTCACTTGAAAATCCCTTTTATTAGTTAGAGGGATGGCCAGTAAGAAATTAACCAAGGTACCGTGGGAACCATTGCAAGGTGGTTTACCTTGCAGGCTGGTAAACAATAAACTCTAATGCTAGCTTCAAAGCACCTCTCCTGATAGGAAAAATAGTTAAAATTATGCTCTTCCACAAACATAATCAAGGGAGCTCTATAAGTTGTAGCAGCATTTGGATAAAACTAGGTCTGACAAAAGCAGTGTCAAACTATGACTACAACCCAGGCAAAGTAAAATCTAAACTAACTAGAATAAACTTTCATAAAAAGATAGCAAGGATTATCAGCAGAGCAAGCAGACTGACTCTGCCACAAGCAGACATGGGACTATGCTTACAAGATCAAACAAGGTTAAGATAATCCCAGGTGAGTGGAAGGTATTTAGTGGCTGTAAAAGGCCTGAATAACTGATGTGTGACAAGTCTTTTGAAAAGTAACTAGGTCAGACGAGCTGACAATTTTTTCAGCTCTCCGAAACACGGAGAACAACTTTTGCATAAAATTATGGCATAGCTAAAACCTTGAGAATTTTGTTCTGAGATGATGAACGTACTTTAGGTCAATTTTACAAGTGAAGGGAGAACTAGTTTTGTGTAGAGCCTCTGGGCTTTCCCATGGCCAAGGAAGCAGAAAAACAGAGAGGCAAACACCCCGGGTCACAGAGCTGCCAAATCAGCAGGGGAAATTAACGGGAGCTGCTAATACATTTGAACACTGTTTCTCAGAAATAAACGGTCTTAATTATAATTTGCTGAGCTCAAAATGGCAGAAGCCAGACAAAAAGCTGGCAGGCTGCAGGAGCCCGGCTGCCTACAGGGACCTGGCACAGTGGTTAGGCGGGAGCTCCTCCCCAGGCCTGTGAGAAGAGGCATCATCTGAGATTTTATGCAAATAAGTCAGAAAGAGGAATTTAGGCCAGTTGTCAGGCAGGAACATAGGGAAGGATAGGATCGGGAGGATGGCAAGAAGGGTGAAGTGGGTAGTGGAGCTGCTCGGTCAATGGCAAGGATGCTCAGGGTGACAGGAGGAAGGACTGCAGGACAGCAAGGAAGAATGCAGCAAGGCTGGATTCAGGCTTTATCTTAAATACTGAACTATGCTCTCAGGAAAGACAGAAAGAAGAAGAGATCTGCTGAGGAGATAGAACAAGTATGCTTATAAATAAAATAACTATGTATTTATAGATAATAGATAAACACATGCATACTTATAGTTATAAAATGTATTGATAGAAATAGTCCTTATGAATAAAAATAAAGTATGTGGTGTAAGTTTTCATTCTTGGTTTTGTTTCCCTGCATTACTAGGTATTATTCCCAAGTGCTGCAGTAATGTATTACTTACTACTGTTTCTATAGAAATGGACTTAATAATATATATAATGATATATTTGTGTCTGAACCTCACAGTTACTCTGTTTCTCACAGACTAAGTACTAAACATGAGAAAAATAAATACTGGATGTCAGATTGTCTTCTAGCTCACTCAGCAGTGCCTCAACACTGAAGATTGTTTTATTTCATACCAGCATGGCCCCTTAGTCACGGTGAGAATTTCCTTTTTTTGTGTACAGTCAGTCCTCACTAGGACTGCAATGCTTCTCCCTTCCCTTTACGATCTCTGCTGTTTATTTTTTCTAGTCTGTAAGAAATGTTGTCAAAAGGGAAAACCTAATAGCTTTGGAGGCTACCTGAGGAGACATGGTAAATAACAGCACCATCACATGCTGTTCCAGCAGAGCTGGGTGCAGGACAGGTTGGACAAGAGAGCATAGGTCTTTCATGCAAGAAATGGAGTCAGCCTGCTGTGACTCATACGTCTCTTATTTCTCTGACTGCAAGATATCCTCTCCCTCCAATTCGAGAAACAACATTGCTAATACTTCTGCTTCTCATAGTGCTCACTTCCCTCAAAACCTAGACTAAAATTGTTGCTATGATGCTTGAGGTCAGACTCTTGGTCTTGTTCACAGCAAACACCACCTTGTTCCACAGGAACCAATACTGGCTTCACTTATGGAGCAGGGCTCCAGGATGTGCATAAATCATGCACAGTCTGGTCATTCACGATTCATTGCAAATAGAAGAAAATTATAAACAGGAAGGAAAAAAATCCTAGTGAGTTGCAGCTGTCAGCACACAGCCTGCAGCATGCTGGAAGAACATTTGAAAGGGAGAGGACAGCTAACCTTTTTCATTACCAGGTTTGGTATGGAGGTAATGTTTAGACTCACAGCACAGGCAATTTGGCCCCATATACCAGTCACTGGACAAGGCAGGTTTCATGTCACCCAGCTGCCTGCACCAGTAGCCCCACAGCATAGATTTCACACCCAACCTGCTGTCAGCCCATCTCGCTGTACAGTGCTTGCACTGAAGGGTTTTTTTGTGAGGTGCTGAGAAGGCAACTCCTGCTGCTGAAACAGAACCACCTGGTACTCCTACAGGCAATGAGTAGATGATTTGGTTTTGGGTTAATAGAGGGCATAAACCTGCATCTCCCTCTAGACACAGGGAGCCCTGTGCATAATCCAGTCAGCACACAACAGCCCTGGGAAACTGGGAGATGGGGACGCTTTTAAAAAGCAGCTCAAGCCTTGCGCTTTATCCAGCAGGAGCTGGCTGGTGAGGACAGCACTAATTGCTGGCCTTCTGTGAAAACTATTACAGGCCCTTCCTAAGTCCCCGCTGGGATCAGTGGTTCAGCGGGAGCTGCAGCGCCGACTTGCAGTGCCAGGCTCCCACAGCCCGGCACCAGCTCCCGCCCCAGCCCGCTCCTCACGCCCAGGTAAACCTCTTTCCGAGCCCTGCACGCCTTCCCCGTGCTCCGGGGAAACGCGGTCACGGTGCCTGCAAGAAGTTTAAAACGTAAATCAAAATCCTAAAAATGGATAAAACCACAGGCCGGGGTCCTGCAGTCCGAGACTGCAGCTCGGACGCCCCCGGGGTGGCCATGGCAGGGGCGAACCCTTGTGAGCCCTCCTCTCGCACGTCCCGGCGGTGGGGCGAGAGCGGGGCTGACCCGCGGGGCCGGGCCTGGGCCGGGGCCGGGCCTGGGCCGGGAGCGGGCGGCGGGGCTGGGCCGGGGCCCACAAGGCTCCGCCCCGGCTCTTTAAGCCGCCGCGGGGCCGCGCTGGGCTGAGACGAGCCGAGTTGAGCCTTGCGGTGAGTGAGGGGCTGGCAGGGGGAAGGCGGGGGGTGCAGGGGCTGGGCCAGACCCTCTCCCGGGGCAGGGCCGGGGTGTGCGAGCGGCGCAGCGGGACCTGGCGCCGGCGGGCGGGGGGCGATGCTCACCCTGTCTGTGCTGCTTGGCTTGTTGTAATGGTCGAGCTGCCACGCTCAGGGCTTCGCCGGCTGGCCGCCGAAAAAGCCGTCCATCCAGGATGACTGAATAGCCTGGAATTCCTCAGTGTCTGTCTTGGGATGGCTTAGGGCCCTTGTGTTTAGAGCTGCTGTTAACAAACGGGTTGGAAAGGACCTGGCGGCTGCCGTGTCTTGCCCGAATAACGTGTTCCCCTCTTGGCTGGGTTCAAATAGCTGCCAACAGACCTGCGGTCGACAGTCAGAATTGTTGGTGCTGGTACTGAGGTCACCTGGATGTTTAATTACTGCTCTTGAGCTCCCCAGAGGCCTGCCTGAACTAGCCAAAAAAGTCTTCAGGGAGCAGGGAAGGCTTAAGTCAGCACATGAGATCTGAATCTGCTACCTGTGGAGCTCTGGAAGGAGATCTGGGCAGCATGAGGCTCCAAGATGGTGCTGAGAGAGTGACTTGTGGACAGGGGGACAGGCTTGTGCTTTGTCCTGCAGCAGAGCTTCTTCAAGTCACCAACCCTGTTCCCCCAGGTTGCCTCCTGGGCACCGCTGCCATAAGGGCAGCTCTTGCTGTTGGGTAATTGAGAAAATATTGCCATTCTTCCCATGCAAGCTGTCACGGGAACATCATGGGGAGGCTAAATGGAAATACCTCCTGTAGAAGACATTACAGTCACCTTGAAGTAATCATTTCAGTTCTTTTTTTGTTTTTCATTTAATGAATTGTCTGAGTCCTTATCAGGCAATTTGAGTCAGCTAGTGGTTGCTGGATCATCTATTATTTTGTCTCCCTTGGAAAGAAAGGGTGGAGCTGCACCCTGTGTTGCCCAATATTACATGGGAAATCTGGGACAAATCTGGAAACCTAATTCAGGTCCTTGGCTCTAGTGTGCATGAAAACTATTGTTTGCTAACAAAATGGTTAAAATTATTTAGGCTCATGTAAATGCACAAAAGAACATGAGTGGGGATGGTGAGAGGAAAAGACAGACGTAGTTCTCATACCAAATGCCATTTACATTTTGGAAAGTATATGGAGTGAAAAGAAATCTCCTCTCCTTTTTTTTTTTTTTTTCCAGTCCATGCATTCCTTTTCCAAAGCTTTGTGCAGCCTATATTCACTTTAACTGAGGACGCTCTTTGCCATGATTGAAGTCAGCTGCTGTGCAGTAGCACAGCCAAGCACTTGAATAAAAGAAATGGAATCTTAATTTTTAGACTCTACAGTTGTGCCAAGAATGACAAAAGCAAAGTGGGAAATGTCATAAAACTAATTTTATGAGCTCGGTCAGGGTATTAGTGCTAAACCATGGAGCAGTAATGATGCTAATCCTGTGGAAGTATTAAACAAAGGGCTATCTCAGTAACTGGTGTCAGTGTGCAAATACCACTGCTCAGCCACTCTGAGGAAGTTTCCTAAGCTATTGCTTAGGAATGTACCTAAGATGCCCCAATTTAGGTTAATAAACTAATCTTATTTTCCCACATGCCATGAATGGCTGTCTGCTTGTCTTGGACAAAGGTCTTGTAGCAGCTACCTGGCAGCATGTCTTGGCAACCACACAACCTACCCTGCATGCCTAAAACTGCTGAACTGCTGGTCATGCTGCTGGGACAGGAGGCTTGTTTTACCAAGTAATATGGGTCACATAATTCAGCCAAAACAGCTGCTCTCAGTTGCAATTTGTGAGTCTGATCTACCTTGCCTGAGGAGTGTGAGGTGCCTTGCTCTGCAGTGAGGCCTGTCCCACACATTGGTGAGAAGAGCCCCTTAAAGAAAGGGGATCTTGAAGCAAAGTGCTCCTGTCTGGGTCCCTGTGGTGGAGCTTCCAGCTCCTCTCTGTCAGCCAGTGGAATGACTGGAGATTGGTAGTCCTCTGCTCCTGGCTCAGAGGGACGAGCAGCAAAGTTGACATAAGGCAGCAGGTTGTGGGCATTGTGTGTGGATGCTGTTGTTGTGTATCTTCTCCCTGTCTGGCCAACAGAGGAGAGCTTCTAGAGGTGAGTTTTCCAGAGAAATGTCAGAAGCTCCCAACAAATTCCTTCCTTCCCTCCCTCCCTCCCTTCCTGATAGTTGACCTGTACTGCAGTGGGGAGTCTGCAGGGAGGGAATGGTGGTGCTGGTGGGGTAGGGTGGCAGGAGATGCCCTCTGGACTTCCAGTGGGCAAACCCATGGTCCTCTTCCAGAAACTTTCTCTGAAACAAGGATCAATAAGGAGCAGTGGGGGTGATGAGTCCTAAGACACTTTGCTGGGTTAAGCTCGCTGAATCGGTAACCCTGTCTCTGGCTGCTGTTGGCCTCTGTGCTTGTGAGAGGTGGTCCTTTGGTGGTGAGCTGCAGGAGAGCAAACCAATCAAGCAGGGTAGAAGCAGCTGGTGGTGATGTCGGGAGTTCAGGGCAGCTGGGGAGGGGGCAGCTCAGCTTGAGATGGGGCAGTCAGTGCTTCTGGCTTTATGCAGGAGACTGTCGGTTCACACAATGGGTGAGGTGCCTGTCCCTCCTCACTTGCCATCTGAGTGTCCATTCCAAGTAACACGTAATGTGTGAGAGGGAGTTTTACTTCCTTTTAAAGCAGCTGTGGCTCTTTGAGCAGTTTGGTTTGGTTTCTATACCTGTCTGGTAAAGGTACAGTTCATGTAATAGCAAGCAGTGAGTCCCTGGGAAATAATCTCCCTTAAACTTCTTTGAAGTGCAGTTGTGATCTCAAAGGAGTTCAGAATGTTCCCACAGCTCTAATAAGTGGTTTTCTGGTGAGGTGAACTTTGGCTTGTACCACATCCCAAATGACAAGCCCTGCAGTAAAACAAAATGCCATTGTTGGCACAATTGGTTTGCTTCTATCAGATGAGAGGCCCAGCATTAATGAAGCATAGAAACTGAAATTATATCTGTCTGGGGGGCATTCGTTCAAGGTACAGTAAAGCCCTTGTGCATGAAACTGTAATTTGTGCATATCCAATTTATATAACTTTCAAAATCCGCAGGCAGGGACAGAGGACACGTCTCGTGAAGACTGTGTCTCAGGTTTTCTTGCTGTTCAGCAGCAGCAGGCTCTGTTCCCCTTGTCAGTTCATCTGCTCTTACAAATAGCCATAGAGAGCCCGCCTAAGCCTTTAAGTCTGGTCTGGGATCTGAAGAGCTGGGAAGTTGAGTTAATCCCAAAAACTTCTCATGCAGTAGAAGGTCACATTTTTAAACAGTCGGTGAAATCTCAGAGTTGTGCTCTGATACGTTAACTTTGCAGATCTGGTTTAAAGGAGCCTGTTACACCAACAGTCCTGGGGCCAGGGTGCTGGAGGACACTGTGTTTAACAAACCTCTCCCCTTCTCCCTTCCTGCCTGGCTGGGCACACAGAACCACCATGCCGAACTGGGGAGGTGGCAACAAATGTGGTGCCTGTGGCCGCACCGTCTACCACGCTGAGGAGGTGCAGTGTGATGGGAGGAGCTTCCACCGGTGCTGCTTCCTCTGCAGTAAGTATTCCCCTCCAAAATCTCTGCTGGCATAGCTGGGGGGATCACAGGAGATATCCCAGGCTCAGCTGGCACACATGATGGGGATGGCAGTGGTCAGAGATGGCTTTGTTTATCCCATGTTGAGCTTAATTCCTGGTTCTCCACATGCTTCCTGGGCCTGGCATCCCAAAGGGAGAGCTTCTCCTGGAGAGGTGTTATCCAACCTATCCAGTGTGTAAGGAGTGGGATGCACCTCTCAGAGCGCATCATGATTTTTCTCTTCCATTTGCACTCTTGCCAGCCTTTTCCTCAGGAGTCTGAGGGTTCTTTAGGTTGGAAACCTGACTTAAGTGTTGCTCATGCAGAGGAAGAAGCCCAGTGGCAGAGCTCCATTTGCACTGATCTGAGCTCAGCTGAGCTTCTGCTGGTGGTCTTGGGGCTGGCAGTAGCTGAAGGAACAGTTATCAAACTGCTGCCCTGGAGTCCTGCACAGACCAGGACACCAGCATGCCTAAGCACAGCTGAGTTGTTGATGCTTAGCACAGCCAAAAGCCTAAACTTTCTTGGCACAGGAGCCTGTGGTTTATTTCAGATGAAAGCAGTCCAAAGCATTATTTTCCAGTCCAACCAACAAGCCCAGTGAGGCATTGAAAATCGCTTTCTCTGCTGAAAAGACTTCTGCTTAGATGAAGCGAACAAAGGGTCCCTGTGAATCAGAGGCTCCTACTTTGCAAACAGACAGCCTGTCTGTCTGAATGAGAGAATTTTACCTTATTGCAAACATGAGGTACTGTTTTGCCCCACTTGCTGGTGATTAACACATCTGGGCAGAGCTTGGGTTTAGTCCTCTTCATCTAAGCTGCAGTTACAACTAGCCCCCCCCCAGGCCAGCTCACAGTTAGTCTGCTGCTCAACGTCAGCACGCTGTGCTGGCACTGAGAGCCTTGGCACACCTATGCTCCTTCCCCTTAGCTCTACTGTGGTCACAAAACCCAAAGATTAGATGTCTTGGCTGCCTCATTTTCAGCCTTTTATGGGAGTTACTATTAAAAGAAACCTAGAACTTACAGTCAAACAATGGCTCTACTGTGTCTGAATATTATGCTTTTCCTTAGTGCATAGTTCTGTTGGGGTTAAAGTCTGTAGACTTAACAAACATGCATTAGTTGATTTATTTTTTGTCTTATAAAAAGAACCTTGGAGCTAATGAATGCCATAACCAAAGGTCACGCAGTGTTTTGAAGACATTAAAATTCTTTTTAAACAAAAAATTCATAAGGCAGTTTGTTTTCTTCCCAAATTCTTTATCATGGGCATAATGCTGTTGCAGATGGAAAGAGCATGCAGTTGGCATACAAAAGGAGGTTTAAGAAGGAAACAGTTCTCCCTTCTACTGTAACCTTGAGTGCTTGCATTGTGCTGAAGGACAATGCAGGAATGCCAGAGAAGCACAGCCAGTGACAGTTGTGAACCAGCCCCAGCTCAGTCCTGAAGCAGAACTGTGGCGGATGAGGGTGGGGGGAACCTTGAATGTTTGTTTTTTCCCCAGCCCCACCCTGGCAAAAAGGGCAGGACAGGGGTTCTTCTATACTGATAGGCTTTTGCTTCATGCTGTATGGCATCTGTCAAGGGAAACTGCTGACTGCCCTCTCTGGATTTCTGAGCAGCCTCATTCATCAAACCACAGCAAGTTTCCAGGCTTTAAATGTCACGGTCATGAAGAGGTGGGAGGGAATACAGCCCTTTACAGAGCTAAGCATAATTCACAAATTCAAAGGGCAACTTGCTCGCTCTAATCCCTGGTGGTCTCATAGCCCAGTGAGAAGAACTGTGGACAGGGAAACCCATAACATCACTTCTCACTTGATTTTTGGCTTACTACGTGTGCTGATGGAAATGGTCCCTTAAGGCAGTTTAACTCTTTTTTTCCTCCAGTGGTCTGCCGGAAAAACTTGGACAGCACAACTGTAGCGATTCATGATGCTGAAGTTTACTGCAAATCTTGCTATGGGAAAAAGTATGGCCCGAAAGGTTATGGATATGGCCAAGGGGCAGGAACCCTGAACATGGACAGGGGAGAGCGACTAGGCATCAAGCCTGAGAGGTGAGTGACCTGAGATCAGGGGTGCCCTTGTCCCTTAGTACTGTTTTCAGAGGAGTCTTTAAAGCTGTGTTTTGTTTAGTTCATGTTGTTTGGAATAGGAATGATGCAAAATACCCCAGTCTAGCTCAATGCAGGGCATTGAACCTGTGCTACACAAAGCTCCCACTAGTGACTATGTGAGTAGGAACAGTCCAAGCAGGAGTTAGTGCAGACAAGGATCTGCACAAGACTGATCCTATGCATGAGCCATAGGGGACTGGAGTACGGAGCTGCTGATGGCTCTGCATGAGCCCACAGAGGTGACTGCCAGTCTCGAGTCACTCTCCTAAATAAGCTGGAAATGCAAATGTTCAGCATTGGACATGGATTTGGACAGCTAGGAATCTGGGGCTACAAGAAGAATGAATTTTTAACTGGCAAATGAAGAACCATTTGTGCTTAATTGTAGCCAAAACCAAAAGGCCCATTAAACAGTAAACATTCCTAGTTTGATTAAGTTCTTGCTGTAAAGCAAAGCATGTAGGGTATGCCCCACAGCTTGCTTCATGCAAGTTCCCAAACTATTGCTTAGCGTTCATATGATGTAATCTCACCAGCCAGGTTCAGTGATCCGTTCAGGTTCCAGATCATGGTCAGTGGACAGAAATTTAACAGAATTATTTGCAGCTTACTATGTGAAAAATCCATGTCCTGATACAGCATTCAGCACTTCTAGGTAAGTGAAAAGGAGAAGGTTCCTCAGAAAACTAGCCTTTACAGAAGCTTCTTTTTATCCTTTGAAGCACGGCCTTCCTTTTTTTGTTGTTGTGGTTTTGGTTTTTCTCCCTACAGGGTGTAATTGGATAGCCTCGCTGCTAACTTACTCCTCCTCTTTTGCAAAAGTACTGTAGCATGTGTTGGATGCTGCTCTTTTCGTGCTGCTAAAAAGAGCGAGAGGTCATTTAGTAAAAGAGCAGAGACAACAAATGTCCTATTCCTTTCAGCACACCTTCTCCTCACCGGCCCACTACAAATCCAAACCCTTCAAAGTTTGCTCAGAAGTTTGGAGGGGCAGAGAAATGCTCAAGGTGTGGTGATTCTGTTTATGCGGCAGAGAAAGTAATAGGAGCTGGAAAGGTAAGGAACTGCATGTGCTGTTTTGTACCTGCTACGTGGACTTTAAAGTGAGCAAGGTGTGTTATGTGGGTCCCAGTAGGGAACAAACTGCCAGGACAGTACCTTAAAATTGCATTTCTTAGCATTGAAAAAAGTCAAATCAATCAAGTTAATGGAACAAAAAGCACTTGAAATGAAGGTTGATGAGTAATCACCTTAGATTTCAAAGGTGAATCTTCAATATCATCTCCTGCCAGACTGGAAGCAGACTGCAGAAGCCCTCTCCCTCAGAGGGAACAGTCCTGTGGGGTATGCAGCTTCTGCTGAATGTTTCAGCAGAAAGGGAATGTTCTCTGAAAATACCACCTAAAACTGTGTGTCAGGCTGCCAGCTGTCTGACTCCCTACAGAGAGCCAAGATCTGCTCTGAATTGATCAGAGCAAGCCCAGACCTTTCAAAATGCTGCTCTGAGCAGGATACTGTGTGGAATTTGGGGCTTTGGGCCACTCACATAAATGCAGATGCTCTTGTCTGCTACTGGTGCACTTCAACTGGTTTTTGTTGTACCAGTCACATATAAACAACACTGATGCAGATATCTCCAGTTAATGGGGGGTTTTTACTAACTCAGGCATCATGTGTATTTATACTATCTTTCTGCTTATTTTTTCCTTAGCCGTGGCACAAAAACTGCTTTCGATGTGCCAAGTGTGGAAAAAGCCTAGAATCTACAACCCTAACTGAAAAAGAGGGAGAAATCTATTGTAAAGGTGAGGAAAGAAACAAAGGTCACTTGTTCATAGTTCGAGCTAATATGTTACAAGGACAGATGGTTAGTTTAATCCTGGTATAAGAAACTTTCAGGCTCATGTCAAGATGGAAGTGCTCTGTAAGTCACAGGAATAGAGCTGAAAAATGAAATAAATATTACTGAAGCTGCTGATGCTGACATCTGCATCAAGCAAAACATCCCATATTGAGAGATCCAGCAGCCTGTGCCATATGCCTGGGTCAGAAAGCAGATCAGAGTAAGGAAACAAGCCAGCAAGCATCCTGCCATGCCTTCTTGCGTGATATTGTGGATATAAACTTGATATGTGATATTGATGACAACAAATGCCTTGACAGATACTGAGCCACAGAACCAATATGTGAATTGCCTTCACAGAGCGGGTTGGGAGCTACACAGAACAAACAGCCCTGGCTGCTGAGTTCAGTCAGGACAATAAATGCAGCTTAACAAAATGTTTTTTAAGCGTTCCATTGTGTTCTAGAGACTATGGGGAAGCAGCTGAGGGGCTTAGCCTAGACAGTGCTGTCCTTAATTAATGTGCCAGAAGACTCAGCTACTACCTGTTCATCTTTCTTGCAGGTTGTTACGCAAAGAACTTTGGCCCCAAGGGATTTGGGTATGGCCAGGGAGCAGGTGCCCTTGTTCATGCCCAGTGAGGAGGCTAAAAACCCCTTACGGCTCTGCTGAGATCCTACTAGAAGGAACAAGAGAGTTTCCTAAATATTACTAACTACTGTGAAACAGATACTAGTTACTGTAGTGCTTGGGCATACATTCTGCAGATGATTTAAAAAAAACCCCACAAACACTGCTTTTTTCCTTGCCATGTGTATCACACTGTAACACTTTTAATACTGAGTATCAATTCAATAAAGCTTTGCTTGTTGATATATATTAAAGCCCAGTGTTGCCTGCTTTGTCAGCAGTGAAGGGTGTGGGGAGTGTTGCTGGGGTACCTCAGGGGTGGAGATCCGATGCTTACAGACTTGGTGCAGACCTTTGCTGAAAGCTGGACATACAGAGCACAGGTCGTGGCCTTCAGCCATGAATGCCTGTCCTCCATATCACACCATTATATATGCATGTGCAAGGCAACGAGCTGCTGACTGCACAGTAATAAATCTTAATCTACTGCTCTGTACAGTGACATAGCTCTGAAAGTGACAGATAAGTGTGCCTAAACTGTCTCTGCCACAGAGTCCCTAGTAAATGAAAACCAAACCATTTTCACAATAATACTCTGTGGGGTTGCATGTGCTTCAGTATTGAGGTGCTATTATGCACAAGATTTACTGTGCAGAATACTCCAAGACAGCTGCAGATTAATACCATCCCTCCTCAGCAGCTGGCCAAGCTCTGGACTATCATATCCAACTTGGGTCTAAGAGCAACTTTTGACCTTTTCTTGGTAGTGCTAGGACTCTTAGCTCCCTGAAAGTGGTGGAGGGGTTTGGCCTCCTGAGGACAACACCTGACAAAGCAACTGGAGTCCAACAACAGAGCAGAAGAAAATTCTGTCTTCAAATGCTCTGGTAGAAAAAGTGACTTGAACTGAAGTTGATGGGCAAGGAGTAATTGCAATTAAATGCATCGAAGTCAGTGTAGATCTGCTCCCTGTGAACACAGCAGGTGGGTGAAAACCAAACTAGTGCCTTCACTCGGCTAACCCAACTCTTTGGGAACTGTTGGCAGTAAGGGTCTATGAGTAGGGGACAACTGCTTGTGCCTTAGCCAGATCTCGGGTGGAAAGCTCACAGAAGAGCTTGGCTTTGTTTAGCAGCTGGAGCAGCCCCCACCTGTAAGGTCTGAGCTCACAGCACCCACACCTGAACTTATTGTGAAGCAAATGGGAGCCACCTTCTCAACAGGAGACATGAGACAAGCCCGGCACAAAGGCCTCATGTAAGAATGAGGTACTTAAGAATAAAACAGCTAGGCAAAAGTCACCTGGTTTAAGGCAACTTGTCTAATTTTTCTGCAAGTAACCAGCATTCAGTCTGAGTAGCTTCACGATTTCTATTAATTGTTGCGTTTTCCTTTAAATCTAGTCCCAGGTTTCTTGAGCCTCTGAAGCAGACCTTCACTGGCACGCTCAGGCTCCTCTGCACATGAAACCTGGGCATCACTGCCACTTAAAAGCAAAAACCCTGCCTTAGAGCAGCACGTCTGAGCTCCAGCAGGTAGTAACAGGTGGTTGCAGGAGTGTCTTTCCATCCCTTCCAGTGAAGGCCATGCCATTTGCACAGCAAGGGCCAACCACAGCTGTGGGGAGGCAAAGGCTTTGTCCCAGTGGCTACAATCCACGTGGTGATTTGGGGTCGAGAGGGGTGGTGTCAGTTTCAACCCTCATTGTGCCAAACAGAAGTTAGTTAAAAAAAAGAAAAAAATCTTTTTTTGGGAAAAAAAAAGAACCCTTCACAAGTGAATTTATGGAAACACATTCAAGACTGAGAATGCTGCAGGAAAACATTAAGCAAGTGAGGAAGTGTGTCAGTGTGGTCTAAGGCAGTTTCCAGCAACCGTGGTCTGAGGCAGTGAAGCAATGGAAGCCAAAAGCCTAATTAGAAAAATACATATTACTCAAAATAATACATAAAGAGCATTCTGAACAGGTTATGAAGGAACCACATGGATAGGAGGAAAAACAGACAGCCAGCTCAAAATGCAAGAGCTTGTACAGTTCGCAGAGACGGAAAGATCGGAACTGGAAAAGACAGGCAGAAGCAGCACACATTTCAGGTGAGAGTGAAGAAGCGAGCAACAGCACAGCCTAGGAAACCTGGGCAGAAACCTTTGGTCCTGCTACTCATACTGCAGACATTGCTTTCATAGCAAAAACATCTGATTTTACTTAAAGGCAGATAATGGGAGGTCAAGGCACTGAACTCTAATCAAGCCGTAATGAGGATGCAGAGGGCAGGCTTCTTCCCAAGTAAAACAAACCCAAGAACCAGCTTCCAAGTCATCAGGAGCCCACCCATACCTCCCAAGCCCAGCAACTGCTCTGATGGAGCACTGCAAATTTTGGGTGGAGACCTTCAGCACGGAAGGTCAAATGCCTTTTTTTTAAAGAAGTACCTTCCCAGCTCTTTACCAGACAAGCCAAAGGGTGGCCAGCAGAGGTGAGCCTGGACACAGCCTCACCACAAACATTGCTTGGGGAAGGGGAGAACAGCACCATCAATTCTCAATTCTCAATGTCAACGCTGAAACCACACTCAGTAGAAAACAGACTTTTTTTTTCCCCTTTATGTGTGCTCTTAAGTCCTAGCCTTATACTTTAATACATGCTGCTGATTATAAATATCCTGATTAAATTCCAACTGTTACCTTGTTTCTACTTAAACAGCATGGACCAGAAGAGTCAAGGTAGTCTTGTCTCTTGCGAGTGCCACCTAGAAGCACACATCTTGGTCACACCTCCTAGCCCTATGTGGATGTCTCCTTTACCCTCAGAATACCTCAAATATCATTAAATACATACATTTGGCCACCTGAAACATTCCCTAGATGGAATTATCCCTTAAGAAACATTACCTTGCCAGCATGCTTTGCTAAAAAGGCAGGAATATCTAATAGTGAATGGTAACTTTAACTGGTAGTACAAAGGTATACTTTACCAAAATCCAGCGTAGTAGCTCACAGGATCTCACATCTGCACAGAACCGGGTGCATGCTATCTGTAAACACCTGCATGTCTTTCAGAAAGACTTTACTAAAATAAGCTGCAAGACGACAGCTATTTATTCATGGTATGGCTTCTGAAACTGGGCAGAAACAACACTGTATGAAATCACATCCCAAGTCAAGACAAACACTGCATCTAAGAGTCAATATTTATTTGATTAATAACTTACAAAATTTAACAGATTTAATTTATGTAAGGAGAGCTAATTTATTAAACATTTTACAGATTTTTTTGTTCACAATGTAATACACATCAAGATTTCGACAGTATTAAAATAATACTTGGCACAGTTATAAATAAAGAATATACAAAAGAATCCATAGCTTAAAATGTAGTGATGCTGTTTTACACATTATTTGAAAAAAAAAAAATCTGGTGGACATCAAAGAATACAAAAACCTGCAAAGAAACAGCACATGTTTAGGGCCAAGACAAAATTCCTATTTATTCTACCTATGTCAGATTAAGTTGGTCTGATCTGCTGTTGGTCTGGATCAGCTTTGTTAAGTTTCAGAAGCAATGCAGTTTTGGTTCAACAAGTGAATTTTCAGTTTGATAACTTGACAGAAAAATGCATAGTTGGCTCCGCCCGGCTTGCTTTACGACTTCACAAACAATTCAGTGTTACTCAAGACAAGTTACATTTTGCACTGGAAACTTCATACATCCCAAATCCATATATGCATGTTAATTTTCACACCTACTATTGTTCAGATTCTGCAGGTCTCAACAAAACTGTCACTAGAGAGCTACTGACAAGTTAAATAGTGCAGAACTCACTATGTGCTTCCAAAGATCACCTCTTCTTTTAAAAGATTTTTGACATGGAGTGCATGACACAATTCATGGCAGTTAATGCTACTGGGCAACTAAAACCAAAACTTGTATCATGTACTGAACTGCTCTTCTGGTGGCTGGGCAATATTTAATAAAGTGTATCAAAACTCCTCAAGTCAACCGACCCCCAACAGAAATGTGGAAATAAAAAAAAAAAATAAAAAAAGAACAAATATTCAGAACATCACTGGTGATTTAAACAAACTACACTGTAAAGTCTTCATGCTTTTTTCTGATTAGGAAAAAATATGAATAACTGAAGTCAACTGCTTTTACTGAAATAGAATGTGTTCTTCTTTGTTAGGATTACAAATTTTGTCTGACAACAATAGCAAAAGCTTCTTGCCACCCCTATACCCAAACCTCTCCTGTTAAAACTGTGTCCAAGAACGATGTTGATTTTTCCAGTATTAAACATTCAAGTACTCTAATGCTGCACTTCTGTAAATCCTGATATCTGGTACTTGCAAACTAAGTGCGAGTCTTGAGATCAATGAACAACTACAGAAAAAATGTTTACTTGCAAATACTGAACATCAACTATTTACAGTTTCACTGCTTCTCTTACTAAGGCAAGGGCCGGGAATACCACTAGATTGCTTTATTATCTGTAATCTGCATATTACAGAAAACGCTAATTTTGCCAAGCATCAAACATGCAGTGAATTTGCAGGGCATAATGCCTATTAACAGCAATATTGAACATCACTAAAAGCTCATTAGATATCTTCCTACACTTTTTTGGTTGAATAAAATGAAAATGAGCAGCTTTAAATACACTAAACACACACTCACAGAGAGAAAACTATTTGATAAATTATTTATATACAGATACACATTCTTTACACTGGTCTCAGACATCTGTTTTCAGGTCCCTCCCCAAACTCCCCTCACAGGTTCCTCGAACCACTGGGTTGCTACAGCACTTATAAGAGAACTAACCTGATTCTCAGTCTCTGTCTCTCTGTAAACAATAGTTAAGGAAGCAGTGAACAATTCACTATGAGTATATGAAAACACCATAACAAAAATCAGTGCATCACATTCAAGAAAAGCCCCTTTTGGAATGCAATTTCAGATCATTCCTTACCTTCCAAACATATCTGTAGCATGAGAACTTAAAAACAGAAATTGAGGGTGATTTCCACATGCCAGTACACCATCTTCTTCAGAATGCTGGTTTGCATTTTCTGTGCGTGCAATTATGGGGATTCTTCATTATTCTTTTTTAAGGTTTGGTTTCTATTATTTCACATCCAAATGAAATAAGCATTTCAGGCTACTTTGGGTTCTTCTTCTGCAGTTGCACTGAATTTAAAATTACCTTGTATTTTTATAACTGAGACTTCTGCTTTCACCTCTGTGGTATCCCCCATGCAATTTCTCTTCCAACATGTCTCCAAATACACTACACTGTACTGTGTGAGGACCAAACTTAACACTAAAACATTGCTAGTTTGTAAGTTGCTTATACAATTACTTCAAAGATAATGATTTCTTCCCCACTTTTTTTCCCTGAACATTATATACTGTAAACTAATTTTACAGGTGTATCATGCATTTAAGCAGGGCTTTAACTTTGACAGAAAAGCTTTCCTTATTGGCGCAGTTGTTTATTTCAGGCTACGTTATTTCAGAACAGGGTTAATACAAGTATTTAGTTTTACCACTAACCGGTGGCAAAAACAATCACCAAAAATGTGGGCAATATATTTTTATCTCAACATTACCTGATGTGCCCTACCGCTATAACTCAACATGTTACAGGGGATCCCCACCATACAATGTTCTTAACAGTACTAAAAGCACATTTTTCAATGTACATCATACTACAGAAAATCTGCATTAAAAAAAAAATCACATTACAGGAACTACAACATAGCGATCAGTGAACTCTGTATAATGAAATTTAGTTTTATATTCTAGATTCTTGTTTCAGTGGAATTATTGATATTGGGATACAAATTTTTTTGCTCAGCACAACATAACTACTTATGTCAATACTTCAATAATCTCATGCTCCATTGTGAAAGACCTTAAATAAAAAACACAACAACAAATACTGTGAATATGCTGTCATGAATAATTCTCATGTTATGAACTGTTAAAATCCCTTTTTGATCTTCCTCCTCTTCCATATCAGGTTTGGCAGTTTATTCTGTCCATTTTTACTTTTGTTAATAAAATTCTGATGAAGAGAAGGTACCTTTATGATTCATCATCAGCCCTACACATAGCATGCTACTCTTCAAGGGATGCGGATTTGAGAGAGAGAGAGAAAATTTTTCAGGCACCACTCAGGATGATATGCTCACAGGATGAAGGTGGTGCTACACCAGCTGGTAGCCTGATCCTGAAGTTTGGTCATATTCTATTGTATACTGCCTTGTCCAGTCCACAATAACAGGCCGAAAAAGACCACAGCATCTGAATTCAAAGAAGTCTATAATGTTCCTTATACATCCATGGCTAAAAACAAAGCAAAAATATGTGTCAGTAAGCAGTATCATAGCTCATCTAACAAAGTACAACATCTTTTGCCTACCTACAAATTTGATTATTTGCCCTTTAAGTTCTTAAATTCAGAAAACCATTTCAGTTCAGAATTATCTTAGTGCTTATTGATGAGCAAGTTCTGAAACAAGAAGACTCGTTAATGTTTGATCATTGGACATAATCAAGATACCAACTTTCTTTCACTATCTACCAAAACTGTATAGAGAAATGTAACATGTTATTAGCAGTGCACTATCATGTAGCACAGCATGGTAATTCAGATCCCTAAGAGGAAAGTTGCATTGTACAGATGGATAAGACAAAACAGCATGAAATGAATGTCTTCCTAGAATAATTTCCATCTTTATTAGTATCTATTTTTGCACACATACTGGTTCACCAGCTGCAGGTCTAGGATCAACCAAGTCCCTTGACAACACAAAATTAAGGAAGCATTATCTGAATTAAATGAACTATTTAATCACTTTCTGTGGCTGAATGAATTGTCAAATATTTAAGAAACCTATATAAAAATTCCAACATATTGGGGGTTTTTCACTTAATTAAACATGGGCTGAATAGATCACGGTTTTCTGGAAGAGAAGATCATGTTATGACATATGCAAGAGTAGGCCTAAACAAAGAGGAGGTGATAACTATTTGATGTCAATGCTTCATGTGACAGGTAATGCCAAGTCAGTTATTTTAGACATCTGGTGCTATTTTCAGGAGCCATTTTTATAATAGCAGCTATTTCAGTGAAAATGGTTTGTGAATGTGACATTAATTTGGGGATCAAACCAGCAGTTTTTTCCTACCCTGTGCATCACCTTGTGTTCTTCAGGCAAAATTATTACCTGGTTTTGCTACAAGTCTAATCTGTAGGAACACTGCAACTACATAGAGATGCTTGTCTGCTTCTTACTACAAGTTTTGTATGAAGAGATATTTAAAAAAGATTTATTATTTATTATTTCCAGCACAGAAATCCATCTGCAACATAACAGAATCACAGAATGGGTCAGGTTGAAAGGGACCACAGTGGGTCACCCAGTCCAAACACCCTGCTCAAGCAGGGCCATTCTAGAGCACACTGCACAGGATTGCATGAATCTGTGCTGACTATCCTGATCATAACTCCTATCTCCTTTTCCCCAGGTGACACCTGAAAGACCATCAGTTCCCACAGGAGACACAACATATGCAGCAGGATGGCACGTGCTTCTGTTCTTTCCCAGCTCCTTTTGTAACACACTCTCAACCTACCAATATACCAGCCTCATGCCTTCATTCATTTCCTGTCTTGGCTCCATGTCACTGTATTCCCATCCCAGTGCTACTTCACCTCTAAGCCCCCCTCCTTCCTCTTGCACCCTCACCCCTACAGAAATTAGAATCCAAACCTACCCTTTTACATACTGATGCCCAAAAGCCCATGTCTCACTTATGCAACACCCACTTCAGTTCCTGGGGCATCCTGCTCCAAATAGCTTTGCCCATGCTCCTCCTCATGAACAGGAAGAAAGTGAAGCCTCTTTTCTCACAGAAAAGAGGGAAAGGGGAGCAAATTCAAAATCACATTAAGTATTAATCAGGAGAAGGTGTTCAGTGTGGAAGTGAAGAGCCAGGTCAACATCAACATGCTGTAGTAAGCAACCACCTCCGGTCTGAGCATTTGCTTTATAAAAAGGATATTTATTTCCCCATAAACTCTACAGCAAAATACGACCACGTTCTTTTCTGTGTTTATGCATCTCTACACTACAAAACATTTATAACTTCCTTTAACTGGATAGAATGTGTTACTGTAAAAACAGCTGACAGATTCAGCACTCCAAGTAGAGAAAATACTCTGAAAGTATTTAGCTGTATTCTGTTTCAACATGCAACACAATTCAAGTGTATGCAAAGCTACACATAAAAAATGTGTAATAATAAAGTGTATACGCTTTAAAACTTACTTGAATGGGCTTTCAATAGATGTGGTTGTAACTTTAAAGTGCTTGTATCTTCTTGCATTCATTCTTTCATTTGTCGTGATACCCAAGCAAGATATCTGAAGACAGGGAGAAGAATAGGTAATTTAGCTCACATAAAAACATTCAACCAAGTCCTACATGAGCCAGACTAAAAAAGAACTAAATTTACTGGTTTAAATTCCTTCTTCTGAAGCAGGAATTTTTGACTGGGGAAATTATCAGGTCCAAACACGAAACATAAAATTTTGAAATTGATACATGTTGTACATGATGAATATTGTAGAAAAAGTAGGACAAAATTTAAATTTACTGAAATGTTTTACCTAAGTCAGAGAGGATATATTCTATTTCTAGGACCTCTGGAAAGACTAAATCTCATGGTTCATTAATGACAAGACATACTGAAAGTCTTTCATGTCATACTTGAAGGCTTTCAGTATAACTTTCCTTAGAAAGCATAAAGAAAATTTGGGTTTGGTCAGATTACAGTACAGTAATGTGGCCTCAAATCACACTGAGGCAGTGTAAGAAATTACTGCATTTTCTTTGAAGCTATCACTCTCTTTCTGCTAATGACATACAGCATTATTCCAAGTGGGCCCACAGATCTTAACCTCTGTTATTCTTTATTGCCCTTTATTGCCCTGTTTTACCTTTTTGTCATTCTGAGAATGGTAGGCAGGAGGCAGGTACAAAAAAAAAGCCCAAGTGAATGAGAAGAACAGATGTTTGCCTACCCCAGCAAGGCTGAGAGACCAAACAGTTGGTCTTGCACAACGCACATGAAAATTTAAACGACAGAACTATTTCATATTCTTATGTCACTCCCAAGGCTCAGCATTACAAGGGAAGTGCTCTTCCATACCTGATACATCTGACACATGAGTAACACAGCCACCCACATGAAGTGAAACACACTGTTTAGAAACATCCAAAACATCCATGGAGAACAAGTAGCAATCTGTGTAACATAGGTCCAAAATCCATCCTTTGCGTAACTTGTCTCACAGTGGAAACCCCAGTCTAGAGAGAAAGTGTCAAAAAATATACAGGAAATTTAAGGTATGTTTATTGTTCATCAACATAATGCTCACATTAGAATGTGATAAATTAAATAAGAAAATACCAACATGCCAAAATAGTTTGACTTGTTCTCTTTTCCTTTTCTAACTCCTTGAATACATGCCATATGCACATACTTGGCTGTTATGAATAAAAAAAAAGATCTTGGACAAGGAAAACATCATCATCTAAATTAAAACACCCAATATAGTCAAATATTAATGTGCAGTTCAATTACAGAGGAAAAATATCCACAACTCTGACAAGGCAAAGATCTGTAAAAGTCTCTACAAGGAGATGAAGTATTTAGAAGCAATTTAAAAACCAAAACAAAACATCACATTTACTCACAAGAGATACATCCATAAATCATCCAGCAGATCATAAAAAGCAGGAAGAACAGGTATCCCATAAAATAGCGATGGTTCCCTGCTCCTAAAGTTGTACAACAGGGATCAAATTACTATACTTTCAACAGAAAGACAAGAAAGTTTCATTACATGCTTAAAAGTACTGCTTATTTTATACACAGAAATATTATGCTCCACTATTAAGCCAATGTAACTTCAAGACAGTGAAATTAGCTGGCTTATGGGGTTTTTTTACTTCTCAGACAACAAAGCAATGTTTCTTCAATTTCTGTCACATTACAACTCCAATTCACTAATTCATTTGTAACCTCTTTCATGAACTAATAAAATTTTTGATAGAAATATTTAGAACAATGTTGGTGACAGCTGTTGCAGAGCCCTCAACAGCCAGGAATTACACATCAAAACATTATTTAAAAGTCATTAAAAAATCGTCAGACTTCAGAGTTCACCTTCGTAAAAGAAACAGAAATATGAACAAATACACAAGCTTCCTTGTTAAGAAGCTAACTTACACCTTATGTTTACCTGCTTTATGGAGCTATCTGAAGCTAAAAATAAAGTATCTAGTAGAACCTGTAAAACAGATACATGTAACTGAACAGACGAGGCCTGAGAACCTGGCTATAATAATGAACGGGATAAAAACTACTCTGAGTTAGACAGAATTTAAATGCAAGAAAATTTAGTTACTGAAAGACTGATCTATTTTTAACATTAATAGAGCTAAAATAAGCCTCTTATGTGAGTACATCATAATTCTGAAGTACTCAGCCTTCCTTCTGGATGTAAAATATGTCCAGTGTTGCAACCTTCCAACAGCTCCAGGCTGTAAACTAAACCCACAGAGATGATAATGGCTACAAAAGACTTGGCTGTCATCATCTACCACAGCATTTACTTCTTCATTATGTCAAATGTTTTCCCTGCTAAAACAAGAGCATCCTCTGGAGGCAGAAAATAATCAAGTGCTTTTAGCAAGTGAGCTGAAAGACTGTATAAATAAGAGATGAGGAAAAACACACACACAACCCAAGCTAGACTAAACACAAGACATTTCCTTGTAAATCAAACAAGTTCCTGCAGACATAAAATTATGTTGTAACATTGTCTTAATCACCTAAGGGCATATGAGAAAGTGCTGGGAATGTCCCTAAGGTATCACTTTCATTTGCATTCTAAATTTCAGAACTGTTAAGTTTCATAAAAGACATTTTTTTAAAAACACAGAAGTTAAACAGTGACCTAGAAGTCCATCTGAGAGGCATCTGATGCAATGTTTCTTTTAGCAACATCTTCAATGATACTAAACCAAATTCTGCCTAACAGGAAATCCATATGTGTGAGGTAAAAACACAGGTGTAGCATTTAGAACTGTAAATGAAACAGGTACAGTCTTTATCACAGTTAAAAAAAAAAGTCTTCAGAAAAAGAAAGCAGAGAAACTGTATTTTTGAATAAGATCGGACAAAACACAGCACTATGCTCTACAGCTTCATCCTGGACTGGCAGGAACAGAGTGAGTTATTCTCCTCATTAAAACAATGCTGTAAGAATTGTTGTTAAATTTATTTTATATGCTTGTGCTTATACATAAGTAATAACATATAATAAAGATAACTGATTTCTTACTGATGGAGCTATACTACAGGATTTAGACAGTTTGTTAATTTCTTAATTTTTCCAACTTTTAACTTCTTAGAGGAGAAAGTGATCATTTTTCTAAACCATACAACAATTTCTCATGCGCACAAGAACATAACTTCTGAGTCACTGCTGTCAGAAAAATATTTCAGTACAATGTCAGCATACATTGTGATACTACAGTTTAAAATTTGGCTCTAGAGACTTTCATGCTACTATTTGAAAACTACATTTCTGTTGCAAGTCTGCAGTTTGTGTTTGCAATGTAACTACAAGTTTAATAAAACTTGTTATTTTTAATTAAAAGAAAAAACCACTGAAAAAATGCTATTTTGATTTAAAAAGATAAATATAATCACTTCTAGAGACTTGCTTGCTGCATTTTTAACTAGAATTCTGCAGGTATGAGGAAAATAATTTGCCCCAGTTGCCCATTTATTTATTTTTCAAATAGTCTGCACTTTTTGTCACCCTCTTCAGAATGGTAAAAATATTCGAAGTCTCTTTATGTGCCAAGTTTTAGCCCCAAAGGATTTATTTCAGAGTGTCTGTAAACACTGTTATAAGAATTCTCAGTCCTATCTTTAGCAACATTCTTATCCTTCTAACACATTCCACACACATCCAAATTCCACCTTTCCAGAAAGGCATGATTCATGTTTCCCTTTTTGGCAAACATACCACGAATGCTGTTTTAAGAATGGATTCTGTTTTGCAATCCTATGCTTAGAGCAACCACGTACCAAATGTGAGAGACAGAGAAGCCATATAAGGTTGATCAGACCATCACTCCCTCCAGTTCAGCTCCACCTCCCATACTGTGATTTCTAATGCTTTTTTCCCAGCATACTTTCAAGGGCCCTAATGTTTACTTTTACTTCCAGTTATCCCACTCTGTACAACACCACTAGAAGACAGATTCTGCTTTTCCATCATCACTGTTATTTAAAAACCATTTCCTCCACCTAACCTAATCTCATTACTCACATATTCTCATGACACACAAACTAAGGTCTTTCCTCCCCCATTTGTTTTTTGGTTTGCCAGTTACTGATAAAAATACGGGTTCTGTCACATTGACATGTACTCCTCAGCGCTCTTGCAAAACAAACTATCACTAAAGTGTCTCCAAAACCTGAGCCCATGCTCCCCTGCTTGTTTAAATTAAAAATTTCTTAGTTCTTAATTGTTAAACATCTAAAATATGAATCACAAGTATCTGAGGTAGTAACATCTGTAGGAAAAATAAAATAGAAGGGGATGATATAAGTTGATTTCAATGGGACTTCAGGGATGTTCTATTACAATTCAAATGCCAGGACTGACTATTTTACTCTTCATTTTCAGACTAAACTACTCTGATTATCCATTATCATATCTACTGGAAAGACTGCAATAAAGCATTTATTGGCTGCCAGCTGTCAGTGAAGCCAGGTTCTAATTCCTCCCCAAGATTAAAGTTACCTCAGCTTGTGTCCTAAAAAATTAAGCCAGTGAAGCAAGATGCACTCATTTCCTAACTGTGAAGTCTTCAGTGCTCCTTGAATAAATAATGGCTGTCAAATAAGTTTCTTAAAAAGTATGACAGGGAATAGATGCATTTAGAGACTTTATTCCTGTTCTATATCCATTCCTTTCATAATCACTGGGGAGAGTAAAAGACAACCTGGATGTTCAAAAAGACTAGAATACCTCAATAGGAACTCATTCTGTATCTAAGTGCTATAACCATGACATTTTTCAATACCTATACTTTCCCATTAAATTACTGAATTTTATTGGTGAAAATGAAAATCTTCTATCTTATGTAATGGATAATAGTTGTGGAATTGCTACATGCCTTTTCAGCAGTTAAGCTTTGCATCTTTTCATTACTAGAGTTTATGTTAATAAAAATACATACATAGGAAAATGAATTAGACACAAAAATTTTGAGGACAGACAATACAAATGAGAATAAAGCAGAAAACCACACATAGAAAAAGAATTAAGCTCAACATTGAAAATTTTTTTCTTCTACCAAAAGTCTTCAACTGTTTTTCTCAGACTTTGGCAGAAGCCAAGTGACTTTCACCGTGAAATGAGAACAGACAAAACCTTGCACAGCATTTGAGCAAATTACTCACCTACACAGTTACCCACCCATGGGCAGTGGTGATCAAACTTTGCTATACATCGATTGCAAACACCACAGTGTTTGGACCTCACTGGCTTCCGTATCTGTAATAGTTATTGACATTTGTTTAGAAAAGCAAATTACCCTGATATATTTTAAACAGAAAAACTCCAAACCCTCAATTTAAATGTAAATTGATTCTGCTATTGTTAATTCCTTAGAGAACTTCAAACTTGATGCTAATTCTTAAAGCAATCCCAGCTATTAAACTTAACCCATACACTGTTTAACACAAACATCTTTACAACCGCACTGAAATGATTTTCACACTGTTTTTGTTACACAAAGGATTATTTTTTCCATACAAAGTTCTTCTATCACCCTCAGCTATTGAGCTTTGTATAGGAACCAGCTTCATTTCCGCTTTTTAAAAATGAAAATACAGAATGAGCTTGAGTTCCATGATTCTGTCAGTGTCATTTGTAACTGAGCTCTAATATAAACTCTTCAGGTTATTTTCTAAAGACAGAAATATGACTCAACAAGCAGAACTGGGTGGAACTTAAAATGCTAAATTGCTCCCAACAACTTTTCTTGAAATGTTATGTCTTGAAAGAAGTGGTCTAATGTATATATACCTACATATCTATCTATCTATATGTATGTATGTACACACATAGTTTTTAAGGTGCCAAATCTGTATATAATTTACCAGCTTCAAAACTGGGAATATTAACACTCATGTTCTATATAGTTCAGAGCTTTGCAGTGTAACACTGATAATCTTGAGAATTTTTATATTTACTAGTTAACTTGCACAGAAGAAACATTTTCCTTATGAAAATTATTTTTTTCTCCTCCTGACTACTGCCAAATAGAGAAATGCACTTAATTTTTGAACAACGTATTAGAAGCACAACATAATTTTTACTGTGAGTTACAGCTGTAGGTAGTGGAATGTCATCTGTGCTTTTCATAACTTGTTAGGTGTATAACCAACCATCTTGGTAGACATATTGGATACTTGGATTTTGACACTGGCAAGTTATTTCCACAGTGATCTTTTTTTCCTCTTACTGTTGCAGGGTTTTTTGTGTACAGACGTATTATTTATTGAAAACACACTTAAATTAAATATTACAAATAAATTCTGCCCTTGAAACTGCATTATTAAGGTCAAATATGTGCTCATTATTGGAAGATTAATTTTGGCTTAGCATTAAAGGAAAAAAATAATAGTAAATGCTAAAATTTATTTAAAAATACACTACCAAGCAGGTACTGCAGAATATACTGAGGTCCAGACTTCCTGTCTCTGCAAGTTCTACTATTGTCTGCAGAAAAAAAAAAATTGAAATAAAAATAGAATTTAGCACATAAATAAATGTTGATAAATCATCTTCAGACTCATAGCTGTGAACTCTTTTATTTCAGGTAATTTCTACACACAGCAACAAACTAAATTCAGATGAAACTGATTTTTAATCTATTTTATTAAACCAATATGCACATTCTTCTCCTGAATTCACTTCTAAATTAATTCTAGCTTATACTTATTCCTAGCCTATTTAGGTTTAACTAGAGAAAAAGCAAGCTTACAGTAACTTTGATACATCCAGAGTGACCAGTAACAGCTTGACTAACATGTTGTTAAACCTATTAACATTAATGCAGCTGAATTTCCAAATAAGAACAAAAGCAAAACTAGCTAGGAGGATCTGCCAGTCTAAAACCAGGCTTTCTTTACTGAGGTTCCTCTGATGTTGAAGCTTCAAGAAAGAAAATAAATAATGCAAACCAAACCGCCTCTAACAGATATTCTTAAGGGTTGTCACATTAAATGACAGTATTTTTATTTTGCACACTCCTTCAGTACCCACTTCATTATTGGAAAGGAAGTAACCTGTTACTCCATTAAATTGTTTCCTAGAATTTTTAAAATTCAACAGCTAAAAACATGCCATGTGAGACATAAATGACATTTGCAACATATGGAAAATGCCCCAAAAACATCTTTTGCCAGCGTAGCCTTCCTTGAACTGGAGGGAATTCTCTCAGCATAAATAGCCTAATGGCAAATATATTAACCTACTACTCCCTTTCAAACCACATATATTGTTTCATCAAGCTGGTTTCTAATTGCACAAGCAGTAAAATAGTCCTTACAATTATTTTCTCATCATAGCAATACAAAGATAACTTCCTTAATTAGATGATGAACACTAAGGTACCTTGACTGAAATTATAGTTTTCCTCTAAAATACTAAACTGGTTAGGAAAAATTTATGAAAACTTTTTCTCTAAGCAACCAGTGAAAGCTGGTTGATACTAAAGTCTGAAAGCTGCACTATTTTTTTCCCCTTAATTGTTGTGCTTCCACCTACTATTTGCACAGCATCCTTGCCCCCCCACTGTAACCCTGCATATTCCCTCTCCAAGCAACAACTGACATTCGTAAGCCCTTCCAGGTCCCTCTTGCAACTTGCCAACTTCCAGTCCTCTGCATCCCTTTCTCACCCCTTCTCCCATCATCCCTCACTGCTCTACCACTTCCCAGTACAGGACTTGAAAATAAAGGGCTCTCTCACAACAGTCTTTCGTATATTATCCAGATGAATAGACAGCAAAAAACCCATGAAAACACACTTACTGTGATTTTAATGCTGCTGGCATGACTTTTGATACTTTGGACAATTTCATACAATACATTTTGGACAATTTCATAAATAGTCCATCTGATTTCAGTGGGAGTATAACACTACACTACAGACTCAAAAAAGGATGCACAAAGGAATGTACATAGCATGTTGCACAACACTGGAATCCAGTATTGTCCACAAGCAAAATCCCAAAGCTCAGAAAGAAGAACAGAACAAGAGCAGACGGATAGCTTTTAAACATTAACTTTTATACAGACCCAGAAGGACTCAAGGTAGAGCCACATCATTATACTTTGTAAACCTTTGTCTATTTTCTATGCTTTTGAACTATATTAAGAATGACTTGGGTTATTTTGTAACACAGAAGAAAGAACATGACAGAATAACAAACATCTGAAACTGTTGCTTACTACATATTTCCAAACATACTTGGTCATCTGGAATTAAAAGAATTTTTTTGCTTATTTATTCCAAAGCTAAAGGCTAACTCAGCATTAAATACTTGGAGACAAATTATGAAAATATTAGGAAGTGCTACACTGCACGAAGGCAAGACACCGCCATAACCTATTGGAGAATACAAAAATCATTTAATCTACCACAACCATCCTTTTAAGGCTATTATATTTTCATTCCTACATAAGGATATAATTCCAAATAGTCTGATGTTGATCCACACAGGTATTTTCCCAAATAACCATGAAGTAAAAGCTCAAAATTCATTTTTGGTGGGATGAGGTCTTCTAGGAAACTTTAAACAAACCAAAACAAACAAAATGCTTCTGCTGCTTGTATAATTGTAGCATATTCAATGCTCAGTTTGGCTGCTGAGAACAATGCACTTCAATTAAAAAAAAATCTGAAATGCTAAAAATAATGATACAATGTCTTAGAAAGTAATCATTAGATCATCCATATTTTCACTAATAATACTTACGCCAAAGCAAAAGCCCACCCCAAACCACTATGGATTTTGGTTAGTTTAGCCTCAAAATGTTTGTCAACCTAGTACTTTTAAACACAAAGGTTAGGAAAATTAGAAGTGCTTGAAAGTATGGAAAACTTTTATAAAATTAACTAACACTTTTCCTGTAATGGGCTATATGTTTCAGCATGGCAGAAGTCTGAAACTTCATATTTTCTTTTTCACACAAATGCTTTTCAAACTTTTTATCTTGAAAATTCAAGTCATCATTTTATTTTGCTACTCAAAATGACCAATATGCAATTTTGCACCACTAAGACTTCAAATATATTCCAAATGTAAAAAAAAAAGAAATCTGGAAGACTCTGCAACATTTTAAACCTTTTGTTAAACAACTTATTGAAATTTAATGTACTGAATAGCAAACTACTCTGATTAGCTAGTGGAAGGCTGCTGAAGAACAAGTCTCACATATATCATACCTTTTTCTTCTGTTCTTCCGTGGCTTTGATGATTCCTGGATCAGATTTCCAGGATTTTCCAAAATTGTAGAAAAGTGCAACGCTATTAGCAAGGAATGGAAGATGTATAAAGAAAAAATTGAGATGTGTTTACAGTCAAGGAATCTAAAGTATAAAACTAAATTTCCTCCTGAACATACCCACTGGCAATTCTGAAATAAGCTTAGTTACATTTTTACTAAAGCCCTCAAGTCACTGTCTTCTGAATTAACAAAATTCAGCACTGCTGTAAGAACCAGTTTGGTACTTAGTATTTCTATTGCTCAAACTTCAAAACTTACTTTCGAGAATGCTGTACGCCATAAGGCATTTCTAAGGCATTTATCTTTCTAAAGAATGAGTAACAATAGTTCAGTTTTTGTAACTATTTTCTCTTTTAATTAAATTAAACCCCATGAAATTTATTTCCTTAATAACTATTTCCTGTTTTCACAAAGATTTCAGAGCTCTATTTATAAGATAGACATTTGACTGCCTATGTTTTCAGTGGCTTAACATTCCTGTGAAATCACAGGATGGACTGTTTCTAGCCATAGAAGGAATTGTGTTGCAATGACCACTGTTGCGTGGCAGTCTTGTCCTAACACCACTTATCTCCTAGAAAGGTAGTGTCTGAAACCTGGTACTATAATAAGGCAATACCCATTTTTTGCATCAATGAAAGTTATTTTTAGCATACTAATATGTTTAATACTTACAAAACCACAGAATTTATTATTCTTTGAAAGTGTTTATAAAATCACTTACCATATAAAGACAGAAAATAACCATTTGTTTTAAAATACATTTCCTGCATTGAATGTCTTGCCATAAAATATGTCTAAGAACACAGTCTTAGAGTACTTGACATTTCTTCAGAGAATTAAAACATTTCTTAGCAATGATGTCGAAAAACCAAATACTTCAGATATGCCTCTTCCACAAAAGGTGGAAAATTATTTATTCTGATAAACCTACAAAAGACTTGACCAACCTGACTGAAGATACCTGCTGTCAGCTGTCAGTCCTAAGTGCAGGGAGATGCCCTACACTGGACAAAGCTGTGGTGGCAGAAGCTTCTACAGCATTATCCAAGCAAAAAGGACATCTATTACTCAGGCACATGAATCACTGCACACCCAAATCACATTTTGAGAAAGTCAGATTAATACATACAGATCTAAGTAACTTGTGATGCAAAAGAACTCTGAAATGAGAACAAATACAAGCAGGACTCTTTTTTACTTCTGAAATGCTAACGAAGTCTCAGTCACGTGAAGTGTATCCTAAATAATTTTTGTTCTCCTCCTGTTCAGGGGAGGAACTGGCTGTGAATTTGTAATAAAAAATATTGGCAAGTTAAATTACAATTTTAATAATGTATCTTATATAGTAGAATATTAGTATTATCTCACTAAAGGCTAATTAATCTTTCCTCTAACAAGCAAGTTTATAAAAGGGGAAAAAAAATCAGCTATACTATAACCTTAACACTCACAGTTCTATTTTATACAATACAGATGAAAAGCTCTGACTTCAAAATTTATACAGTCCAACTCCTTCCTATTTTTCTTCTAAAAACTATCTGCTGCCAAGAATAAGCTGGTTCAACCGATTTGTCTAGCTAGACAGATTACATTTGCTTTAGAATACTAGAATAATCACTGGGGGGTTTACTGCAACAGTTAAAACTGTTTTTTCACTAAAAGTACCTTAATCAGACACCTGTTACAAACAATAAAGGTACAACTGAAAACAATTATATGACCCATTCCTAATTAACATGCATCATGTCTAGACTTTTAAAGAAGCTACAGGGAAAGATGGTTTATTTTCTATCCAGTAAGAGGGTTTTATAACTTCAACGCTTTGGAATTGGTTTTTTTACTAAATAAAATTTGCACAACCTGTGTGATAAAGAAGTTGTTCGTTTTCTGAACTTACATTCCCCCATTTTACTCCATTAAATACATAAAAGACATTCCATGGAGTTTGTTTTTCCTGCCCTTTTATCATGGTGGTGTCAGATGAGTGGAATGCTGACAATGTAAATGGTGGCAGATAAGGTACTTCTGTGCTGGGGACGGGTGTAGGAATAGTTGTGCTTTCGGAAGAATTTGTAGCAGGAAAGCTAGAAACTCATTTTCGCTTAGGAAGCCTGCAAAGTGCCTTCTCAAGAAGGCACTTTTTCTTTCCCCTTCTGCAGTCCAAAGGGGGTTATAGAGAGCTGTGTTCTCTCTCTGCTATGCCAGAGAAAGACGACCCTAACAGACACTTACAGAGGCCTTTGGAAGGCCCTGGAGAGGGTGGGAACTTGCCTTTTCTCCCTGGGACCTGATGTTTCAATAGCACTGTCAGGTATTTATAAGTTTCTTGTGTTCTGGGCTTCTAAATAAACTTGAATTTTTTCCACTGCCTTGGCTTTTCTGGGGATACCTGCATATCTCACTTTACAATGGGAGATGTCTGGAGACTACACAAGAAGTTAAAAGTTTTCTTCTCCAGAATATTTCCAGTATGAGATGTGGATAAACAACTCCAGCTGTAGGATTCACCTCACCCACTGTAAATCACTCAGTATGCCTTCACACATATCAGAAAGGAAAAAAGCCACATCCCATCTACCTTTAGTATCAAAATATTTAAATTAGGTCAGAGAAGCAGTGGTTATTTTTTGTCAATGGTTATGAAGAATGCTTAAACATTAAAATTCAATACAGATGTTCACACTCGAGGTATCTAAAATCAAGCTGAACTCCCCTGTGAACTCATCAACTTGCATCACAAATATCTCTCAAAACTCTCCATATGTAAGAAACCCTTGTAGATTTGCAAAAGATTCAGAGTACGGAATTGGTTCTCCAGAGGGTGCCTTGTTATGCCCTAGTTTTGCCCTAATCCTCATTTATAACTACAAGGAAAAATACATTACTATATTATTAAAGGCTGAAAAATGCATGATACAGCAGGCATTCACATTCTGCCTTGCCACCAGTTTGTCTTTTATGCAGTTCCCCCAGTTTTCATTGAGAGAGACGAAACAGAAACACCCTATTAAAACTTCCTACTTCTAGTCCTGATCAATACCTTTTAATTATAAGAATAAATACAAGAGATTTCCTCATATTCAGGTGGAACTTTCTGTGGATCAGTTTCTGTCTGTTGCCTCTTGTCCCATCACCTGGCACCATTAGAAGAGCCTGGATCCATCCTCTTGACATCCTCCCTTCAGATACTTACAGACACTGATGAGGTCCCCCTTTGGTTATCTCTTCTCAAGGCTGAAGAGACCCAACTCCTTCAGCCTGTCCTCATTAGAGAGATGCTCCAGAACCTCAACTCATAACATCTGTACATCTGGATCCAAGAGTCCAGGTAGACAACAGCAGATAGCTACATGAGAAGCTTCATTTTACTGGGCATTTATTGGACAAAATCCATCTGTAATTAATGGAAGGTCTGTAAAAGCCCTCTACCTCCATTTCTATCTAACATACAAAAAATCCCTTAGCTTGCAAATAAAGTAGTGTATCTCCTTTACCCCAAACTTTTTCTTTTTTTAATTTTTTTTTTTTACTTTAGAAAGAGTATTTAGACATGGGAAAAGAAGTTTGGATTTTTTGGGTCTTTGGTTCCTCTAGAAATGTGGCTGCTGGCTTCTTTCTTTCTGCATGCAAGACTTTTTTACTGTTTTCCTGAAACTAATTTTGGTAATAGGAATTTTTTTTAAACTGCTTAACTGTACCAATTAGCTTGTTACAGTTTTTAAAATCCTGTGCTATCATCATATCAGCTTTGTGAAAGCATGAAAATCATCATGAATTCTCTTAGACCCAGTTTTAAAATGATGCCTAACTGAAAAAGTGTGCAAATCCTATAACCCATCAATACGTGAAGTATATTTGAAATAAAATAATCAACACAGTATTGGTCAATGATGAATTATTTAAAAAAACATAAATTGGCTTATATCATTTCATTATCTCAGCATTGCAAGTAGTATGCTATAACAAAAAAAGCTTACTTAATTACAACTGCACACTGCCATTTGCACCAAATGGAAGTGGCTGAAATAAAACAAAATACAGTGAATATTTGGGGTTACAGCAAACTCTGACATCTTAGAAAAACAGAGCAGTATAGGCATATTCTGACATAACAGGCACTATTTGTTCAGCTGGAACTGAAAAGACTGCAAGAACAACTGAGATATGAACTCCGTACACGTGCCCTGGACTTTTACAGGACACAAGAAAACATTCTACCTATAAATGCTAGTGAAAAAGAACAAAATGTGAAATTCTAGTCTCACATTATTAAAAGTGTAATTTTAAATAAGGGGGTTTTTTTTAACAATAAGACTAAATTAAAATATAGTGATTTAGTGTGTAGGACTTTTGAGTGCATTTTCCCAGTACTCTCCAAACAGTAGAAGACTGGAATACATTAACAGAGCAAGACATAATTATCCTTTGTTATGGGCAACATATGGTTACAAGGAAGCAGACAAACAGTGGCATGGAGGCATAGGACAATAAACTCATCTAAAGACTCATAAATACATAGACCATAACTTCCTGATTCTCAGCAAGGATAGGATTTCTATTTTAACAAATATACCAAACTCAAAAGCTGCTCAGAAAAATCTGACAAAATGGAAACATTTACCAAAAAATTCAGTACACTTTCAAGATTAGTCTTTGGGAAGACACATCATTAAACCTTAGAATTTAAAGCCTTACTTTTCATGTGACCACCCTGAAATTCAAGAAAATGCACTGCTAATCTTTGGGTTTATTTGTTCTTTATGATACGTTGTATCAACTACCTTTTCTGTTCCATTAGGATTAAAACCACAAGACCTGATGATGTTCCAGACACCTTCAACATATCTACAAGAAAAGAAAATTCTTACCAAACACACAAAGGTTAAAGTAGCACTTGCAGCAATTAAGACCCTTATGTTATTTATAATATAAAGTTCCAGCAAGTCAACTCTTGATAGTTCTTTAAGGTTAGAAACTTTTTTCCCTGAACAAAAGACAGTCAGAAAATGTGAAAACTACCAGGACAGGTTTTATCACTTGAACATTACAGAACATAAGTAATACTCTAATCTGCTGTAAGCAATCCTATGAAGCTGTAAAAATGCAAGAATTTTTTCTCCAACCACAATGGTGTGCCTTGATAAACGGTGAACAAAATATAAAGCAATAATACAAGATTGTAGCCTTAGGCGCTTACTAGCTAATTTTTAGATAGAATTAGGACAGGGCCTTGCTTGCTTATGCTAACTCACAGACAGGATAATGAAGACTTTAGTGGGAACAGAAGACCTCAGAGTTTCAATAAGGGGCTTTGAAGCTCATGAGAAAGAGACCTTGAAAGTTGATAAAGAGAAGCTCCTGGAGAAGATACCAATTTTGAGTTAATTGGGCAGTGCCAACTCAGCAGTTCTTAGCAAAGGTAAAAAGTTCAAGCTGAGGAAGACTTCTTACTTCATGCAAAAGACCCCGAAAGAAAACCCCAAGGGGGGCGTTCCAAGGCGGAGTTATAGGAGTGGTGTATGTTAATGTCTCTCCTCCCACTTTTCTGGAATTTGCTGACACAGCTAATGCATATGTAACACAACTAATGTATATGTAATACTGCTAATGCATATGTAACATTATACGGCACAAAAAGAGCAGAACAAAGGCAATAGGTGTGCGTGGTTGGAGGAATTATCCCCCATGCACCCGGCGCTGTGAATAAACATACCTGCTTCAATACTCTTTGCGAGTTTTAGGGTTTGTTTCCGCAAGTCAGCCTCATGCTATAAAAACAGAGCAGGCATGCAATTTCTTTTTTCCAATAAAGCTATAGGGCAATTTTCCAGAAGAAGAATGAATTTGGAATCTTATTGCAAAGACTTCCAATTAAAAATCACCAATTAAAGGAAGATGGCCTCAGGCACTCGAGTCTCTAAAAGTGCTTGTCAGAGAACTGTGTCAGCTCTAATGAAAGCAATTAGTAACTGAAGGTTTTAGACTACCACTTTCATGTACAAAAAGACTGTTGCAAAGGTTTTGAGACACCAGCTCAGGACAGAAGCAGGACAGTCTTTTATTGACATTCTGAAGTCAGGCTTTATCAGGGTAACTGATTGTCTATGCTTACTACTCCTAATGGTCAATTAACATTATTCTATGACAAAAAAATATGCCAAACTTCAAGCTGTTTAATCTGAACACTAACATAAATAAAAATCTAAGCAAGTTGGGACAAATATGAAGGAAATATGAGCTTCAGGATAAAAGCCTCACAATTTGACAGCCTTAATACAGGCCACCATCGACTTGTGTTGACTGTGCAGCCATTTTAATGTGGTCAAGGACTTTAAATCAAAAGTCGGACACCTTCTTAGATTTGCTTCAAGCTGATATTATGTTAGCACAAGAAAGAATTTCACAGTAGATCAACATTTGCAACCCAAAACATGTAGTAGCATTGGCAAACATAAGTTTCTATTTTTAACTACTGCTTTTTAAAATGTTTTTCATATTCATTTTGTACTTGCTTTCCTCATTCTGCAGTCACTAAGTAAATTTGAGTTAAAACATAGAAAATCAGGCCAAGCAGAGAGACTGGTAGTAGGACCAGCTTTCTACATAACTGTTTCAAGACATACTTATACTAATATTGATATAATTTTTTAATTTTTAAGGTTCTTGTTATTTTAAACATGAATAGCAGTCATTTCCATTCACGTGGGACTCCTATTCACAGCAGCACCTTTGCAAACACTGTCAGAATTGAAGCCAAAGGTAGCATGGATGCATGGTCTCCTCACTGCTCTCAACCCAAAAATACAAAGCTCATTTAGCTAAGGCTGTAAAACATATTAAGAAAATGCCAAAAGGTATGTTCTGTTCCTATTTTATGGCAATTCCTTCCATAATGAAAAGAAAACCAGTTTCTAGAAAATCCAAGCCAGCATCCTCATAAAGTTCACTTCAACAATTTACAGCTGTAAGAACTGTATTAAGCACCAAATCTCTATTTTGTTTTCTTGGCTATCGAAATTACAATACCCAAGAAAGTTATTCAAAAATCTGTGGTGGAAAACTGACATTCCTCAGTGAACTCCGAATCAATTTCTACCTCTGTGAGTACAAAAATCTCATATCTAGACAGACGATCAAAGCCAGAAAAGGATGGGCATATGCAGAATCTCTATAATCTAGTCTTGTTTATACACATATTTTAAAACGTATCTAAAGTTTGTATGAAATGGAATTTGCAAAATCTTTAGGAAGAACTAAATATGAAACCAATTCCATTGGAATTGATATAGACCATGAAATGGCCAACTGTTTCTCTGAAAAGTAGGGTCTAGAAAATGCAGTCAATTATACCGTGTCACCTCACAGCCAGAGAATATTTTGTAGAGTTGCTAAAATTCCCTCCACATAAGACATAGTGTAAAGCTCAGGAAATACTACAGACTACTGTAAGCCAATTTTGAGCAAAATCTTTCACTTACCGAAACAAAGAAATAAAGTAATTACCATTAATACAGAAAACAATGTTTAATGGAGATCCCCTTTTTAAAACTTTTATTGGCTTACTTACTGTTATATGTAGGATGTAGCTGTGTAATTCCTCATACTATTAACATAAAAAAAAAATTAGTGTACACAAAGAAAGGATATCATTCCAAAACCAGAAGAACCACGTCACATACATCCAGAATTTTGTTGCCAAATATATTCCAAGAGGCAGTGCACTGTGCATGGAGTGATCAAAGAATGACCTGTAAAGTAGAAAAAATGTCACATGGTAAATTTCTATTTATAAAAAGTAAATCCTTGAACTACTGCTTTAGAAAAGCACTTCCTGTTGAAATATGTACTATATGGGATATTGTAAAATATGCCATAAATACATTTTCCTAACTTTTCCCTTCAAAGTTCAAGATAATTTCCTTTTTTTCAACCTGTCAAGAACTGACCAAGAAAGGCAGAATAAGTAAATACTCATGCTAAAACTACACTGTGAAAGCAGTTAGGAACCTGTGAGATTCCTAGCCACAGGGACAGTGGCTGCAAACTATATTTACTTTTGAGATTCCGATGCTAAAGACATTTTGGAAACCCATACAATGAAAATGGCATGTTAAAATTACTTCAGTAAGAAAAACTTAAGAGACCATGGTGTTATCAGCCTTGAAATATTTCAGATTACTGAATATTCTGCTTCTGCTACAGTTGCCAACAAAAAAAAATCCAGATTAAATCATTTCCCGAATCACTATATTTGCCAAGTTCTAAGATAGAATGCTGCTACTTTAATTAAAAAAAAAAAAAGTGTCTAGGTTACTCCACATTCAAGAAAAAATTGTTATGAAACAGGAAAAATCACACTCTAAATAGGTAAACTCCCCAAAATAAAACTTCTTGCATCGTCTGTCTAAACACTGTTATATTGATCCATTCTGCTTTTCATGCTGGTGGTGCTCTCAGGGCTGCCACAGACCTGCATGCAGGGAGTAGGTTCCATTTTGTTTCTTTACTTCCCTGCAGTATCCCTCTTCTCTAACAGAAGTTCCTTAGGTCTTTTGAGAAAACCCTGTAAGGAACATGAACTAATGTGATGAATAATAAGTGAATATACACTTGGACACACAGGAGTTACTCTGCACTAATCTTTCCTTCAGTGAGTTCTGTGCATTTTTGTGTGTGTGAAAGTAGGGAATAAAACACAGCTAACCAGATTACCTAAAATTCAACAGGGAAAGAAAATACTACTAGAATAAAAGCAAAAGCTTAATTTGAACTTGGGTTTTGTGAAAAACACTTCAAAAAGGATTTATACTAAATATTAAGCAAAGGATAAGAGAAAGTAAGAATGTTAATCCTGAACATGTCAGGTAGGCCAATATAAAACCTGACAAAACACAGATCTTCAGAGACAAAAAATCTTGTTCTGCCTTTCTGTAGGAGGCATGGTTGAGGATTTGCATTGCCAAATTATTTCTGTGGGAGGAAGTCAGCAAATTGCAGAGCCTCAGAGATGACAAAAAGACTAAATAGATCATCTCCAAGACCCTGCAAAACTTGATGACCCTCCACCTACCTTGTGGTGTACTAAGTTCACTAATATCTTCTGAACTTGGTTTAAGCAAGAGATATATTTTCCTCTTGATAGAGAAAGGAAAGAGAACCAAGTGATTCTAATAAACATGACATTCAATGCCAGAAAAGCAGAACACTCTAAGCATGGAGGTACTACAAGGGCTCCTATCCATGCTACACATGATAATGAAAAGCAAATGATAGATAAAGTATTCTAAAGATCTTGAAAATCCATTGGAACATGGCTATGTATGTGTGTGTGTGTGCACGTATATTTGTAGGTGCATTTACATATATTTAAAGCAATCATAATCACAACTAAAATTCTTTAGGATTATGAGGTAACAAAATGTACAAAAAATACTATTAGAAAGTAGCCACACCTTTCCATAAAAACAGAAGCTATAAAATCTGACTCTGACTTAATTTCTCTCTTTAGATGACTTTGGGTATTTAAATTTTTAACTAACAAAAAAAAAAGGTTTTAATAGCATACTTCCACATTATCTTTCCTCTATTACTTTGCAGTAACTTTCCCACTGACTGCTCTCTGCAAAATTCATGATGATAACTCTTTGTAGACAGACATTCAGCACCCTCCTCTGGATAATGACTGAATTTCTGTTCTGCTGTTAGGTTCTATTAGCTCAGTAGTATTCACCCAAGGTAGTTCCATATGTTTTGCAAGACAACAAAGAATCATGAGAGCTAAAGCTGCACAAGATCTTTCCCAGAAATAGTAATAAAAACGAATTCCAACACGTAGAAATTTAAGTCTATCTATCAAATAAAAATGCCTGCAAAATATATGCACACTAAACAGACAGTGTCCTGGTAAAACACTTACTTGGAAAGGAACTGCACCATAGCCCAAACGCCACCATACATCAGCCCTTTAATGAGCCAAGAATCAATGTCTAGGTCTGCTATAAACCCAACCAGCCAAATAACTAGGAAAGGAGTTCCCAGCATAACCTTCTGACGGAATTCCTATATAGAAACAAATACCAGTAAGTAACTCTATTTTCAGGAACAGATTGTATTATAATATTTTCTAATAAACAGGACAGTCAAAAAAATTAAATTTTCAGGAAGCTTGACATTGGGAGATGAATCTTCATAAATTTTTCATTTCCTGTATTTACATATCTTTAAAGAATTTGCAAGGAAAATAAGCCTTCCTAGAATTTTATAACAAATCAGTAACTTAGTTCTTTTAGAACTGCCTTCTAAAGATTTTGCTGTTAATGCAGAATCAAGGCAACAGTAGAGTATTTTTAAGAGTGTCAGTGTATAAAATGCTACACAGCACATAGCAATGTCAGTGAACTCTAAAGACTACACTTGTATAAGTAATAAAGTCATACTGAAGCACGTATGAAGACTTTTTTGTCTTTTACTATGTGGGTACAACTCCTGATGAGGGCAGAAAACTCTTTCCAGATATTCAAAGCACAGTGACAATGCACATGTACACACAATTCAATGTACAAAACACTTCAGGTCAATAATCACTGCATTGTTAGAGTTCCACAGGGTTAAAGCACAGGCTGTAGCCAGTACTTTAAGCACCTTGATGCAATATATCTTTAAATCAAAAAGTTGTAACAAATCAGGAATAGCAAAACTTAATATCCAGCATAACACTCTGCCTGAGTGTTGTGATGGATACTAAGAAGAAAACATTAACTCTGTAAAAGGCATCAAATAGGCAGGAAAGCAGTTTTTCATGCTAGAGCAGTGTATTACCCCTTACACCCTCATTTCCTGCCTCTTCCTATCTGCAGTATTAAATAATAATCTGAGAAGCAAAAGGCCTCCACATTAGAGATTCATATATTACATTATACTACGAAGACTGACTGCTTCTTTCATTCAACACAACACATACATAGAGAGGAGGTCAGAGTTCAGGATACCCAAAATGCTTCTTTCCGCAGCTACCTGACAGTCAGCTGTGGAAACTTCTGGCTAACTCCAAAAATACCAGATCACTTGGTGCTTTCCTAGCATTTGGTTAGCACAAAATTACAGGGAGGTGTGCAGAGGCTTAAAGCTGAAATGTGGGGAAAACACAGTACTGAACTGCTTCCTTTAAACAAACACACATGTCCCCAAACCAAATCAGCAGTAAGGCTGATTTACACAAGTGTTATACTGCTACTTACCTTATCAGCTTTTAGTTTTCTCAGAAAGGATGGACTGTCGTATCCCTTTGCCTGCCTTGCTTCTTGTAGGTGATTGATCATCCAAACGTTCTTCCTCTGTTTTGCAAGATCAAGTGGTGATTCTCCCTGTCGAGAGTTTAGAAGTGGGAAACATCCAATTTAAAAAGAAAATGCACTCAGAGCACTTTTGAAACAGAAGATTCGCTGGTAAAAATAATATATTTTAAATCAGTTTAAGATACATTCTGGCATACTTGACACCAAACATCATTCATTCCTTTTGGTCTTTTTCACTCTCTCATAACTACACATGCGTGGACAGGCGGAATATTAAATGTGTGATCCTCACAAGATGTACGCCCTGACATAGCAGTAATTGTTGCCTTTGGCATAACACATCTATATTTCACTATTCTACACACAGTCTACTAGGCCATAAATGAAAGACTGTGCTTCCCCCTCAGCAATTGACAGGCAGCAGAAATCACGCAAAGGATAAGAACTTGTGACCCACTGGATCATGGTAACTCTCCCAAGTCTAAAGCCTCACTTCCAAATTAATTCTCTGCCTTTTTGGCAGATTGAAGTCACTCACATTATGGAACGCTTCTATAAGGATTTTTTTCCCCCACAAGCTTCATGTTCCTATGTTCACCTCAGTTACTGAAGACCCAGGAAGAAAACAGGAAAGAATAAACTGATTGCTCATGTCCAACTATTTTCAAAACTCTGAGCTTTTATGCAGAGCTTGTGCTTCATGGACTTTGGGTGCTAAGCCTGCAATGGTCCATGTTTCTTCTTCCATACTTTCAGAGAGGACTGACAGATGAAGCAAAAGAGAAACACAGAGAGAGATATAGGGGCCAAAGGTGCCTACCAAACTGATTTGATTTTATTGTTTTTTAAACATTTAGCAAGAGAGCTAAATGAAAGTTATTGACTGGATCTAAAATTATAGAGGAGGCAAGAGACAACCAATTGCAGGTACCTCCAGCTTCAGTTTTGCATTTGACTCTTCCTCTCTTCTATTGGAGTTAACTCCCCTCCTAAACAAACCATTCATGGAGGCTTGAAAAATGGCTGAATCCTCCATCGCTCGGCCCCCTCCTAAAAAAAAAGTACAGACAGGTACCAGAAACTGAAATTACCCAGAAAGGGCAATAATTACTATAGACAGAAGCGATTTCAAAGATAAAAAACTACAGTTAGCTACCTATATCCCATGGAAAGACAATGGGAATTGAGTACTTAACTGTCATTTTTGCCTTTGAAATCTTGCTCCACATCTTTAGGAGAGTAAATAGCACAGTCTACAGATTATGAAGTGAAGCTTTTTGCTACTTAACAGGACCTTGAGCTCCTTCTGTGCAAGATGTTTAACTAACAAAATCAGTTAAAAAAAAGAATAACCTTTTGACTTAACTTGGCTTCAAAGTTATTTAGCCAGATGTTTAAAAAACAGATTAAGTTAACTCCATCCTCAACAGAAATGCCTGAAATCAAACTATGGTGCCTGCTTCATCACAAGTTTAATAGCTAATATCTGGGAAACTCCAGAGATGCTGTTATTTTAGTATCACCTTATATATCCAGACTGTAAAGATTACCTGTGGACAAGCAATCCCCTCTGGGAGTTGATCTCCCAAGTAAATCCTGAAGTTGTCTTGGGGTCCAGCTGAGCATCCCTTCCACTAGAGGGCCATGAGACACCTAGGAACTGCCTAGATAAAAAAATTGAGGGAGCTTTAAAGAAGTCTTTGACTACGCTTCTCATCATCTGGCCATTTTAATACTCCAGTACTTTCCTTGTATTTACAGTGGATGGCTGCCTTGCTTAGACAGCAAAAAAAAAAGAAAAATATATATTGGGGAACTTAATCTAGTAACACACTTAAGTTTGTCAGCAAGCAATAAGGCTTCAACAGTATTTATGTAAAGTATTTCAGATTATTCTTTCTATCTAAGAGTCATTATCATAGTGAACTTTGCATGTAGACTTCCACGGACAAGCCTAAGATACACTGCATAATCAAGAAACTACATCTAAAGTTCAATAAATAATTCATTAACAGATTTAAAAAAAAAAAATCTTCCTTAAACCATAAGAGCTCTTTCAGATCTCTATCTCTCTCTAGTAAAAAAAGGAGCTTCTGTAATTTTTGCTTAAATATAAGCAAACTTCTCCCAAGGCCCAGTAAGAACCCAAATCCCTGGGAAATTCTGTCATCTGCTCAATCTGTCTGCTGGTATGATAATTTCCTTAACAAAACAAACAAACAAACAAACAAAAAAATCAATGAAACAAAAAATCCCCACTCTACTTTGATTACTTGAAAGCAGCTTCCAACTCAAACATTAATCTGGTTCTCAAAAAGAAGAAAAAGTATTTTACTACCAAAAGGAAAGTATTATTTTCTTGTACAGCATAATACAAAGAGGGCAAATACACAAACAGGGCAAACTCATTCCTTGTATCAAGCTTTGCTCTAGAATTAAAGTGCTATTGTTCAAATACTTCACAAACTGTCATGCAGAGTAAATAACACCTTACTGAGATGACTGGTCCCAATTTTGTGCAAGCCTAGGCAGCCAGCAGCACGTGCCTTTCTAACACAGAATGCCTAGCACTGATAGCAACAGAGCTTGCATCTAATATTCCAGTCACTTCATAATTTGAAAAAGATTAATGGCTTTCAGCCAATGTATTTCCTTAACCTTAGCTGTCTTATCACCATTCTTGGTCAATTCCGTGGGCTATCTGAGAAAAGGACTTCACTAGAGAGTGCTGCAGGAATCTGGAAGTGACTGCATCAGAAAGGAGCCTTTCACAACATTCCTTTTATTTCTGAGGGAACACGACGCAGACACTTCACTGGATTTTGGCTCAAAGAAAACTTTTTTGCTCAACAGTCAAAAAAGGGTCACAAAACTGAGTTTCTATATACCTACAAAATCAACCAAATTTTTATGTTTCCTATATATTTATTACTACTTAAATCAGCATCTCTTATAAAGCCATTGGCTGGATGGCAAAACTGCCTCTGCTTGAATGATTTTGATCCTCTAAAGATCCTAAAAACCTGAGAAGGCATGCAAGAAACCTAGACTTCATGGCAGAAGATAGGCAGTGGTTAAACAAACCAGGTACATGTCTTCTGGCATGACTGGAAAGATCATGATCCAGCAGGTTCAAAAACATATTTTTCTACTGACTGCTGCTGTCTGTCAATAAAGAAGGTAAGACCATGAACTGCTTCAGGCTAGCAGACACTTTTTCACTTGGCCAAGCATAGGAATTTCTGTTACAGATTTCATAAGAGTCCAAAAATGTAATTAAGGTGATAATTTTCAAACTCTAATCAAACTAATCAGTCTGTCAGCAGAATCAGTATGACACACTGACTTTTTTTCCCACAAAAATATCTTAATTTTTTCCCATTAGGTGGCATAGGAAAAAAGCTTTTCAACACAAGAAGTGAACCTAGAAGTATAATTCATCCACATGACTGACCTTACAGACCAGGAATAATTATTATATACTCATACCACTGCATGCAAGAGGCTAGCTGATTTGTTTCAAACATGTGAAAAGCCATGTGATTTCTTCTAATGAGTTTTTATTCATAATCATGAGTATTTCTGATATTTTAAAGTGCATGTAAGATCCTAGAAAGCTACTAACAAAATTTGACTGCACCCTTAAAAGGCTGTTCCATGCTTTTCAAGAAAATTGATGTGTAAGTTATTTTTTTTGCATGTTTCTACCACTTGTGGCCAAGCAAAATAGGCCTTGGCCATCTTAATCAGTATGAAAAAGTCAAACAAATTTAACTAAGTATTTAATATTTTATAAATGTAGATTTATAGCTGTGTTTTCAAGTGTAACCACTCTATCTGAAGCCTTATACACTCCAAGTCTGTGGCAGACATTCTAACAGCTGTCTTGTTGGTCTAACAAACACTAGAGATGGGCTCTGTTTGTGCAGAATCTAGCTTCATTTTTAAGAAGTTCTGGTAATCAGGCAACTTAAAGTTCAGATGCAAAAAAAAAAAGAGCCCATTTTCTTATTTTACTCCTACAGGTATTTTCAGGCCTCCAACTTCCTTACTGACACTGGGTGATAGACTAGAGCATTCGCCAGCTCTCTGGAAGAGAAGAGAGATGTTGTCTCACATCTCAGTTCAACAAAGAGTCACCCCAGAAGTTCATGAGAAGATAGTCAGGTTTCCAATTTTGCATCCAAATGCACAGGTCTTCACACATGCAGTTTAATTGCACACCCCACTCCCATATATTTACACATAATCATTGATACATTATTTTAAAGGACAGATCTAGTGGTTATGTGTCACTGTTAGGAAAACTGTTTTCCAAATGCTGTATTAGTGGCATGGCTTTTGCTCCATCTTCATGATCCCATCATACCCACAACAATAACCTATTCTTGAGATTTATCATAGGTTCTGTTATTTCTGCCTCAAAACCATTTACAATAAAAACAGACCAAGTGTTTACCTTAATATTTTGAGCATCAACATTAGCTCCAGCTTCTAACAGAAGACTAATAACTGTAGTATTTCCTGCTAGCACAGCCCAGTGCAATGCTGTGTTTTTGTGGTATTTGTCTCCAAGATTAACAGAAACATTAAATGTAAGTAGTAATCGCGTTGGATCCACACTAGAAAAGAAAATTCTTGTTAGATCTACAGAAGATGAACTCAAATACATACCAACTTACTGTTCATGCATTCAATTTCTATGAAGATCATTGATCGGGTACACTGTACAATAGCAAAGTGACATTGCTGCTGATTATGAATGGCTCAAATTCTCTTCCCTCCAAAGAGCAACCACAATTCTCTTGACTTTTAAAGGAGCTCAGTAAGACAGCTTGTTCTGGGATGTCATGAAACACATTTGCTATACAATTCTGGTTTTGTGTTTAACAAAATCTAACACTACTAACAAATTTCTAAAAACATGCAAATGATCATATCCTTAGACAACCGAAGTTCAAACCATGTTATATTTCCACTTCACAATCCAAAGATGAAAGTAAAATAGGATGATAATCTTGGTAATGGCAGGTATTGGTAAAAGCTAGTCTACTAACAATCAATGGAGATAGGTCCTTCCAAACAGGAACTTAATTAAAACAAATTTGCTCAGTGGAAAATGTTATTCTTCACCAACTTTTTCCAATCATCTCCACAGGAAGATGTGGATTACTGAGTACTTCTTCATAATATCTTCTCTCTTTAATAAGTCATTATACTGAGTCTGTACTGAAATCCAGTTAATCTCCTCCAAAATAGCTCCTATGGCACTGTGCTTTGGATTTGTGACCAAAACAGTGTTGATAACATACCAGTGTTTTAGCTATTCCTGAGCAGTCCCTACAGGTTGGGGGTGAACAAGGAGTTGGGAGGGAACACTGGGACAGCCGACCCCAAATGCCAAAAGGAAATTTCAGACCATATAATGTGCTCAGCAATAAAAGCTGGGGGAAAGAAGGAGGAAGCAGGGGACATTCAGAATTAGACTATCTGCCCTGCCAAGTAACTGTTACAGGTGACCTGGAAATGGCTAAACTTCTGCCTACCAATGGAAAGCAGTGAATGAATGCCTTATTTTGCTTATCTATTAAACTGTCTTCATCTCAACCCACAAGTTTTCTCACTTTTACCCACATGATTCTCATCCCCATCCCACTTGGAGGCAGGGAGGAAGTGGCTGTGTGGGGCTGAGCTGCCAACTGGGACAAACTCACAATAAGCATAAATGAAGAAAGATAAAGTGGCAACTGTGGAAAGAACATTTGACTAGTTAAACAACAATACAAAACCCCGTTCCAAATAAAAATAAGAACCAGTCACTACTATATGCCACTTGGTTAACAATAAGAGAAAGTCAAAACTGCACATATTACCTATGTGTTCTGTAAGCTGCCCACATTAAAGGTGTCATTCCATTTTGATCCATCATATCTACGTCCTAAAAAAAGGAAAAGAAAAAAATGTTGCTGAAAAAAGTTAGCATACTCAAGATCCAACAGATACAAGGTTTGCAATGAGAAGCTTTATTTTAAGATGAACCATATGAATTGGAGAAAAACTGGCAAGCTTTTAGCGCATAATCAAATAGTACTTAAAAAATCAAAACAAACATTAACACCACCATTGCCAAAATATGACCATTCCAATCTATTTTGGAAACTAAGGAACATACTGTATAAGACCAGTCATTTCTAACTTACTATTAATCTTTAACATAAAATATATATGTAGATGGTGTATTATTGCATTCGAAAGCAGAGGGAAACTAAAACAATGCACCAATATTTAAAAAAATACTTGATAAATACAAAGTAATAGAAATACCACTGTCTGAACCCTACATCCTACTAAATGATAGTTGCCTCTATTTTTCAAATTGCTAAGCAATTTTCCTTAGTTCCCTCAGTTCCAATGGTATTTATATATCTGGATATCAAGTTCATGGACGCCAGAAGATTTTAAAGTTTAAACAAAAGCCATTAATAAAAACAGCCTACTCAGAAATAAAACTGATCTATAATCAAGTGGTGACTAAACTGATGAGCAAAAATAAATATTTAAAACCATTATTACATTTAACAGAAGATAGCCACAGAATGACCAAACAGCACGACCCAGACAATTCTTTTAAATTCTTCAGAAAGGATTTAATATCTACAGCATTTTTATCTCTTTCCCCCCCGCCTCACTAACATGGAAGTTCATAATTTCTAAATACTCTGCGACAGATTAGACTCTCAAGCACATTTGGGCAAGATTAACAGACCAGCACTAACAAAATCACCCTAAGGTAACTAAATGCAGCACCTGAAGAGTTTTCCTTAGAGGCAACAGAGCTGTCAATATTTCCTATGCCATTCCCCTCAGTCCTTACTGGGAAAAATTAGATTGAAAGTGTTTCAATAAAGTCTTTTGCTAGAGACTCCTGACAGAAATCCAGAAAGTGAATGATGTTGCTTTTATCACCCCCAGAACCTTCTTCTTTGCTCCAGTAGTCTGCCAAATGCCCAGCACCCTGGGATCCCCATTCATGCTTCCATTGGCCTCACCCAGGCAGTTGTTTTTCAGGAAATCCAATTTATTGGATCTTATCTTCCAAATAATTGCTTTTAAAACATCTCTAACCTGCAGATAACTTTATATTTCTGAGTTTTTACTCTGTTGTTTAATTTAAAAAAAAAAAAAAGGAAATTTAAAAGCCACAATTGATGGAGGTGAAAGAGAACTGTTACATGAATGCACTGTTTGTTCAGAAAAGAGTTACATGGTTTGAGACCAGAATCCAATTCTGTTTGCTCACAGAACTTGCACAGATTAGATCCTTTTGAGCCTACCAAGACTGCACAACTGCTCGAACTCCCTTTAACCTCCTGTGGTTGAGATAATGAAGGAAATCAGAACCACAGCCCAACCTCAAGTTCGTACATTCTTGAGAAGCATGACTTTGATTCACAGGTCACATTGTGTGAACAACATACTTGGAAGACTAGAAATTACTGTAACATGAACAATCCCTCTTTCATCTTTAGATTTCATACAGAAAATCACTTCTTTATGACAGTAGGGACCTGCCTGGACATAAGTAAAACAATTCCTTCAATGACTCTACCTAACAAATCAAAACTAAGTGACACTCAACTGAAGAAAAAAAACAAAATACATGAGCTCCAGACTATTCCCTGCACATAATTTACCAAAGCAGGCTACAGCTATTACTCATATTAAGCTGCTATGTTGGCTGAGGCAGATCCCTTCTCAAAGGAACTTTAACAAGAGGCAGATTTAACAAGATTGACTTGTGTACTGTTGTACAGGTGTAAAAAAGATGACGTAGCTGTGGATAGCAGACGCGTGCTCTAACAAACCTCTCATCAAATATTCCTTGATATTTCCAGTACCACAACCAGACAACAAGTGAGACATTTTAAAAAGGAAGCTCTGTTCCTGCTTTTTGCCAAAGAAAAGGCTGAGGCAAAAAAGTAAACCTTCAGCAACTGGTACATATTAAGAGATGGTTCTTCTATTCTGGTGTGCACCAACAGGCATTTTAGCATGAATGTTTTGTTTAGCTCTTGCTGACAGATCAGTGCTCATGAAGGGGTGTACCTGTGCTGTTAGGATATGGTACAAGCACTGCAAGAAACAAAGATTCCAACAACAATCAAAAATTGCACATACTGCTGCCCTCTGTATGTGGTTCAAGTTCAAACTCTGTGGATCGCAAAATTTTCACTTGTTTCTGAAGTACAACAACTCTGGTTCTCAAAGAGAAAAAAACCTTTGCATATGCAAAGATAAGCAGGCTTAATCCTAGGACCCTAACAAAAGATTCCACAAAAAGCTTTTGGAGAGGCAAAAATACTGGGGAGAAAGCTTTCTGCATGAAAAGGAACTATTCTGCTGCTTAATACTACTTTCTGAAAGCAATATATATTTGACAAGGTAGGATTCTGAATAGCAGCTAGAGATCAGAGCAGCATTAGGCTTACCAGGACATTTAACAAGCAATAGTCAAACCAGTACTGTGATACAATATAGCCTTTTCAAAAAACACAGAAAGCATGAAGAGATTCCACTCAGAAGTACATTCAATTGCACTGAAAGGAACCAGGAATTTCATCCTCTTTAGAACCATTACCGCTTATTTCACAAAACACAGACCTTCATAGAAAAGACCCATCACATCCTTATTCAGAATCCTATTCTCCATGAGGAAAAGATCTCTTTCCCATGGATTGTTGCCCAGGGAAAGGGAAATGGGCTTTAAAAGCATACAGTAAAGAAGATTTATCAGAAAGGGAGATATAGTAAGTCTGACAATATTTCTTAATTTAGGAAAGACGTGTGCTAGTTATTCAATAGAAGCAGAGATTTTGTAGGATTACCACGGAATGAACCAAGCACAGACCAACAAGCAAGGTAACACACAGAACTAAACCGATCTCAATCTTTCAAATAAAAGCTCTGTTCTGTACACTCCAGCCCATCAAACTCAGAGTCAGTTTTAACAGTGATGAGGAAGAACACAACTAGACTTATAATTCTGTAAAGTAGTGTGCTGTGAGTTGGGTCTAGGAAATAAAACAGTTGGTTTAATGGCCTGCACCTGGTGGAGAGGAGGAGACTCAGTGTCAGAGATAACAGTGCTTAGGAGCACTGCTCGTGGACTGCAGCACCGAAGTAACCAAAGCTGACGGTACCACAAAACTGCAACTCTGAGAATAAAAAAAATATGTACTTGATGAATAAGTGCCAGTTAAACTATAAAAGTGATAGCTGAACTGTAAGTATAAAATCGTTAAACTATAATTTTAGAACTAGAATATTTCATACAAAATTATTTTACCTGATCAGCAACTTTATAGTCACTCATTGTCTGTGACTGAGGTAAGTTACTTCACACATGCCATAGGATGATAACACATTATTCAACAATTTGACATACGACATCCATATCTTAACTTACTCCAGGTAAATGTTTCTATATGCTAGCTCCTGATGTGCCTTTGGCATTTTAAGTAATGCAAGCACAGTGTCAAGCTTCTTTCTTGTATTTTTTAAAAATAATGATCTTACCTAAACTTGAACTGTGCTACAGATTCTGTAACTTTATATCTGATTATATTTATATCACGTACTTGTCCCTGGCTTGATTTTTACCCAGGAAACCACTGACACAAACAACATGAGCAAATTACAATACAGCCAGGTATCAGTCTTTCAAAATTCAGTAAGAGACATGACTGAATAAAAAGCAACAGCTATCAGCCACAGCTGCCCCTTAACTGAGTAATATTTGTTGGCATGAAAGCAGATTCACTTCTAACTTAAGCCAGAGGGCATCTGACCAAGAGTTCTTCCCCTACACTACACTCCAGAAACTAGAGGACTGGACTCAATTCTCAGATCAGAAATTTTACCATTGGCTGCTGCAGCCCAGAAGAGAGTGAAGCAGCAAAACAGAAGCCCTGCCTCAAAAAGGGACAAGAAGCTGTCAGGAGCAACTTTTTAATCCACTTGTCAGTCCTCTACACAGTTATTAAAGTTGGCTCTTCTCAGACCACACTCATCCACAAAGGCATCAGGACCAGAACTAACAAAGCACAACAGCCTACAGTGACCTTTCTTAGGACATTTATTTAGCTGTCATTTACCACACTTGTACTATAATTAGGTTCAGAACAAGGGCAAGCCTACTCTTTGCATATAAGAGAACTTGGTCTCTATAAAGACCAAAGGCAAAAAAGTAGTAGTATATTAGGCTAAGCCCACACAAGCAAAAGTAGCTCAGGTTTTCCAATCCAAATCATGGGATCACAAAGAAGATGGGAAAAGAAAGAAGGGATTAATGGCCTCATATGTACTAATTAGATATTTAAAAAATAGAATTGTGTATTTCGCATAGCTTCTAGAGAAACCGTGTAGTTTCTGTAATTGTACGTAGTACAGCTACAGAACTAGGAGTTTATATTTTAAACATACAAATGAATACATAATTTTAAAGTTGAACTTTCTGAAGTGCTATGAAAAATTACTGTTAAATTCAAACTTGTATCACAGAAAGGATACAAAAATCATACTTGATAACATTTGAGGGATGTAATAAGAATTAGCCTTTCAAAACTATTGATAGGGAGAGCTGTTTCCAAGATAACAGGTTTTAAATGTTAAGGCAATTTTTGTGTCTCTATTTATGTGCTCATGTAAAGACACACAGCCTCTTCTGCACTGAAGCTCAACAAGCTCAAATAAGTTGGGCAAATCGGTATATAAACATAAGGAGAAACGATATTTACAGGGAGATTTCATAATCAGAGTAGAACACCTTAAAGCCATTAATACTTCATTAATGCTATGCTTTAAATAAGTTTGTACTTGTATAATATCAGCAAGATGTTTCTAGTAACATAAAACCCACATACAATTATATGTAATTTGTGAAAAAAATACAAAACTTGCTCCTCATGAAAACGCATTCCTCTCCAATCATTTCTCACAAAATAGCAATTATACAAAATGAGACCCGACTCTTCTTTGCCTAGCTTACTCTCTATCATACACTAAACACCATTTTACCAAACAGTTACCAGATACAAACTGAATACTGCATGGAGCAACAGCTTGGGGGTTTTCACATGTACAGGCATAATTTTCCACAGCAAATTTAGTATTTGTTTTACACAGACCAAACCCACTGATTTCATATTCTATGCGACTCATTGGATCGTATCTCACTTGGTATTTGAGAAAATATGCAGAATACAGAAGTGTATTAGTAGGACAGTCATATGAGGAGAGCTTTGACTTTTCTGTATGGTTTATGCAGTAAATCAAGTTTGTGCTTCAGGCACATACCTGCAGGTGAGTAAATCAACAAATTACAGTGCAGGATAAGTAGCATGAACATGAACAAGTTTTTGAGCAGACAGAATGACAGATGGGACACAACAGGAACAGTAATGAATACATGTTATATACATATTCTACAGATCTAGCAGTAATATAAGAGGGTAGGAAGAAGGTTTGAGGTTGTCTGATTTCATTTCCATTTACCCATGCAAGTAATTAGGAAAACAGCAATAAATTAAAAGTTGTTGACTGATGTGTCACTAGATTCTTTATCCATGTATAACTGATGATTCTGAGAAGAATTTTACAATACTTCCTATCATTGTCACAGTTACAACTAAAGATTAAATTAATTAGAAATAAAGAATGGTAAAAGAATAACTGCTAGAATTTCCATATACTACACTTGACAAGTGTGAATTAAAGCCAAAGTACTCAGACCACTGATAGAGGAAATTAATTTAGTAGGTGGCACATCAACACTGTAGTTTACAATAAAGGACATGGAATTAGTTTTATATTTATTCAGGCAAATATTTTGCATTTCCTGAATGTTTCAATTGTTTTCCTACTCTAAATTTGAGTAGAATCTATTTAAATACGATATTACTTAAAATTTACCTGTCCCTTTGCTATCAGGTAAGCAACAATCGAAGTATGTCCAAACTGGGCAGCCAAATGAATACAGCTACATCCTTCTCCATCAATTAGCGACGGATCTGCCCCATATTTCATCAGCTGTACAACCATGGATAAGTGACCCTGTCTAAATGTAACAAAACACAAAAAACAAACAACTGAATAACTATATACAGAAAAACTACTGAAATTTGAATACTGGAATACAACAAGTATATTAGATATACAACAGTAATTAGACTAACAGAGCTCCTGCAAGTTAACTCATACTATGAAAACAACAACTGTAATCATCTGATTCTCCAACTGAGTAAGCAAACTCATTTATATGAGCAAATTATATGCAGACAATGCATTCATCACATGCCATTTGCTTAAGTGTACTGTATAGCAAAAAAGACAATTAACAAAAAAACCAACTTATAGTTCAGATCTAGTCTAAAAACTGTGGTGAAACAAACCAAGGAAAAAAACCAGGAAAAAACCCAGGAAAACTGAAGGTCTACATTTCCTCCACACTACGTTAAAAGCTTAAGTATCTTTTTGCCATAATGAGCACAGGAATATCCTTCTTTAAGACACAGTGCCTAACTGGCAGCACACAGTTCCTGAGATGAGCAAAAAGACCTCTTCAATTTGTCAGAAGCAGCTTCAGACAATGCTTCACAGAGGAATAGATTCCAGGTATGAATGAACACCAGGAAATTTAATAAAGCTTTTGTGCTGTCAACACAAAACCACAGTATGTGATCTGTAACAAAAAGAAATATAGACGCTAAAATCTTTAATGGAAGCTAACAAGCATTCCTCATCTTTAGTAAACACATTTTTTTGATACAATGAGTCTTCCAAAAGCTGATTTTCTAAGTGTCCTTTTGCCATCTACAGGTAAGAATATTAATATGGATAGTATTTCTTTCCCACCTATTTCTAGGTGGTTTTCTGAAGGAGCAGATACTGCTCAAAGGCTGTCTTCAATTCTTCTAGCCACTCATCATCTCTGACCATCTTGTGCATAATAAATCAGATTTTAAGTACATCTTTAAAAAAATAGAACACTGCAAGGACAATGCCACAAAAAATCATCCAAAGACCCATCTGCAGAAGTGTTGCTGAACTTCAGAAGACCTGACAAAAATAAAATCTCCCAAGTAAGAGTTAGCCAAGATGCCTATAGACTCTGATTTTACTTTACTTGTTTTCCTGTCATAGAAATCATCTTCCTTTACATCAGAAAGAGATAAGACATAATGAACATTATGTTGAAAGCTCCTTTAGCTCAAACATACCACATTCCCAGTGAGCTCAGTTATCAAAGACTGAATTAATTCTAGTACAAAGTATTCCCAAAAAATACAGTAATTTCATAAAACTATCAGCAGCGGATTACATGTTAAGCAAAGAAACAGAGAAGAAAATTTCAGAAGACTTTTTCCCACCTTGTTGCCCAGTGAAGTGGGGTAGAATTTAAATCTCCTCCAAGCTGATCAACAATAGCACCTTTTGATATATAGTATCTGGAATAACACAAATAGTAAACATTATCACTTGTCTTGGTTAAATCAAAAGGACACACAGTGAGCATGTTTCATGTTATTCAAAACAGGCAGAGACCAAAAGACCAGAACCTTTTCTTGTCCTCGTGTAACCTTCCTTTTGCCTTACATGGGTTGGGAGAGCAGGCATGTCTCCTACTGAGTTTTAAACATGATGCTATTTCCTAGTTTGATTCTAATGTAAAACAGAATAATTGCTATATAAAATAGTACAAACTATGCTATGACAAAAGTATTTAATAAACTGGATTCTTCTTAAATATTTGGAGGCTGTTGCATTAAATAGAATTCTGAATTACTGTTAAAGAACATATTGCTAGTAGACTATAACTTTCAGAGCATTTTGGCTAAATGGCAAAATTATATACCATTAGACTTGCATCTTGTGTCATCACTGGAATGGTCCTGCTGAAGTCAGTGGTCCCAGAGATCAAACAAGTTACCCATTTGCCAAAGGATTAAGATTTGTACAAACTTCTCAACTGTTATTAATCAAAGGACAAAAACCATCAGAGTATTTTAAAAACATTTCTAACTGATGGGCTAGAAATTACTTTTCCCCTCAAGAATATCAGTGCTAGTCACTTTTCAAACATCACCTCTTGATGTTTGAAGGCACAAGGGCACAGGAGCAGGCAGTTCCCAAATGTCAGAAGTCAAGCAAGGCAGAAGGCCAGCTTGGCTAAGCAGGGATCTTCTTATGGAAATAAGGCAAAAAAGGAAGGTGTATGCCCAGTGGAAGCAAGGTCAAGTGACATGGGAAGAATTCAGAGATGCTGCTTGCCGTTATAGTAAGAAAATTTGCGAGGTCAAACCTCAACTGTTGAAGCTGGCCAGAAATGTGGGGAACAATAAAAAGAATTTTTTCAAATACATTAATGGCAATAGGCAGTATAGAAATACCACTGGCGCATTACAGGATGAGGATGGTCACCTCACAAAGAGGGACACAGACAAGGCTGAGGTGTTTAATGCTTTTTTTGCCTCCAACATAGAGGATGGACCAAGGGAGTCTCAGTATCCTGAGCTGGAGGACCATGACTGTAAGAATGAACAACTCAGAGCTGACCCTAAAATTGTGTGGAATTTGCTGCTCCAGCTGGATCCCTACAAATCTATGGGGCCTGATGGGATTCATCCCAGAAACGTCAAAGAGCTGGCTGATGTCATGGCAAAACCTCTCAATGATTTTTGAGTGGTATTGGGAATCTGGAGAGGACCCAGCTGACTGGAAGCTGGACAATGTTGTCCCAATTTTCAAGAAAGGCAAGAAGCAGGACCTCAGAAACTACAGGCCTGTCAAACTCACTTCAGTGCCTGACAAAGTTATGGAAAAGACCATTCTGGGAAGTATTGAAAAACACCTGAAAGACAACACAGTCACTGGTCACAGCCAGCACGGGTTCATGAGAGGAAAGTCCTGCTTATCCAACCTGATTTCCTTCTACAGTAACGTAACCCACCTAGCTGATCAAGGGAAGCCAGCTGATGTCATCTTATTGCATTTCAGTAAAGCTTTCAATACTGTCTCTCACAGGATCCTTCTGGACAAAATATCCAGCACACAGCTGGATAAACACATCATGTGGTGGGTGAGCAATCGGCTCAGGGGTCGAGCACAGAGGGCAATAGTGAAGGGGGTGACATCAGACTGGTGACCTGTCACTAGTGGGGTTCCACAGGGCTCCATCTTGGCCCCTGTGCTCTTCAACATTTTCAAAAATGACTTGGATGCAGGACTGGAAGGGATACTAAGCAAGCTTGAAGATGTCACAAAACTGGGAAGAGCTGTTGACTTGCTTAAAGGCAGGGAGGGCCTGCAGAGAGACCTCAATAAATCAGAAGACTGGGCAATCACCAACCACAGAAAGTTCAACAAGTGAAAGTGTCAGATTCTGCACCTGGGAAGGGGCAATCCTGGATGTTCGTACAGACTGGGGAATGAGATGCTGGAAAGCAGTGCCATGGAAAGGGACCTGGGGGTCCTGGTAAATGACAAGTTGAATATGAGTCAGCAGTGCCCTGGCAGCCAGGAGGGCCAACCGTGTCCTGGGAGGCATCACGCAAAGCACTGCCTGCCAGTCGAGGGAAGGGACTGTCCTGCTCTGCTCTGCACTGGGGCAGACTCACCCTGAGTATTGTGCGCAGTTTTGGGCACTGCAATGTAAGAAAGATACTAAGCTTTTAGAGAGCATCCAAAGGAGGGCAATGAGCATAGTGAAGAGCCTTGAGAGGAAGCCGTATGAGGAGCAGCTGAGGTCACTTGGTCTGTTCAGCCTGGAGAAGAGGAGACTGAGGGGAGACCTCATTGCAGTTACAACTTCCTCATGAGGGGAAGAGGAGAGGCAGACATTGATCTCTTCTCTGTGGTGACCAGTGACAGGATCTGAGACAGGCCTCAAATTGTATTGGGGAGGTTTAGGCTGGATATTAGAAAGAGGTTCCTCAGCCAGAGAGTGGTTGGGCACTGGAACAGGCTCCCTAAGGAAGTGGTCACAGCACCAAACCTGCCAGAGTTCAAGAAGCATTTGGATGATAGTCTCAGGCATGTGGTGTGACTCTCGGGGATGGTCCTGTGCGTGGCTAAGGGTTGGCCTTGATGATCCTTATGGGATCCAACACAGCATATCCTGTGATTATGTGAGGATTTATAAAAAGTTGAGCTACTACCTGTAGGAACAAAAGAAGTGCTTGCACATTTCAAGTACCTGTGCTTACAGACTTTCTACTTTGAAACTATCTGCCAGGTATATATGAACGCTGCACTCCTGCAATGAACAAGTTGTCCTTCAAATCCACAGCACTGAGTTTCTGGCATCTCAAATTCCTCTAAGTGTTTCAAGACATGGCAAGAAAAGGGGCAACAAGCAGAACAACTTGAAAAACATTATTCTTAAGTAACTATCTTAATTTTCTTTAATGCTTATTGATTCAGAGAGTGAAATTTCAAAAATATCCCTTATAAGAACCTTTAGGAGCAGAAAAATGCATTAACTACACATGTCCTATACACTAAAAACATCTAAAGTAAAAGTTCTTTTATACAATTGCTTTAGACATCAGACACAATCGAGTACTTCATCAGCTTTGCCAAAGTAAAAACCAGTTTGTATGACAAACAAGATCTGCTCTGATAAATGCAGGACAGTCCACTCCTCTGGTGTTCAATACTAAAAGAACAAAACTTCAACATCTCTCTGCTGAAGCTAAGCTTTTGGATTTCTCCATGAGAGCAACCAAATATTTTGTCAAAGTCTTGGTCCCATACAGGTGAAAACACAGAGCACATGTAAGCTAAAGAGACAATGTAATTTTGTTACAATGAAGTATCAGCTACCAACAAACGAATTTGAAAAAGACACTGAGAAACTATTAAGTCCCCCTTGGAAAGGAGTTGCAAAGGAAATCTTGTCTAGATAAAAAGACAGCACAGAGAAATTCACAGTCAAAACTTGGATTCATTTCTCTGATGTGACAGCCACTCATAGGGAGGTGAACACTAAACAGATTGCCTTCATTCAAACACTGGTCCTTGCAGAAACGCAGAATATGTTCAGATTCTATTGAGCAGCAGAACCACTTACTGGTTAGTTGGTTTTCTTTAGATGGAAGAACTTGCAGTTTGACAACTGGAAAAAGATGAGGTGACAATCTCCTACCAGATGGTGCACTGAAATAACATTTTATGTTTCTTTGAGCGTGTTCTTAGACTAAGCTGAGATTTATCACCGAATTTCAGTTTCAGTACACATAAGTGGTGAGATTTTCTGCAAAACCAGACTGTGAACCTAATCTCCTTGTCTAAGCAGATCTTGCAGGAGGAGTTTTGTGCTCAGAGAGAATGTCCCTGGACAAAGAAAGAACTGGGCAATTCTACTCTCAGTGATTCATCTCAGCTTCCACCAGAAGACGGCAGACGGCAGGTATGCAAGTCTTGTTTAAGCAAGCTACTTACATTCAAAGCAAGCAGATCTGATAAGAGGTTGCCTTAAGAAGAAAATACTTCCACTGATCTCCACATTAAGATCACTAAGTCTTTGCCAAGCATTTGAAAACTACCCCAGCTTGCATTCCGTGTTTGTGGAATCAAAGCGCATGCACTTACTGTTGCTAGAAGCAGGAAAAGTAGATGAGAAATCCTTGTGTGGAGAAAGTTCCACATAGGGGATGGAGAAATGCAAGCAATAGGTAACTGCAGAGATATAAGGCCATTTTTTGCATTCTTACGAAACTGAGTTGGAGAAACCAACTGGAGAAACCAGTGTCATGATGAATTGTGTTGTTGACACATAACCCTGATCCTACAGAAATATGAAAAGGTTCAGTAGTTTTCCTTATCAATGTGTTTCACTGTTATCTATGCTGAATCTCATGTCTCACAATAGATGGGATGAAGAAATACTAAAAATAAGAGAAGTCTAATTCCAAGTCTGCATCCTCAACAGACAAGCTGCTGAACTATTTAATTGTGAAGATCTTACATAGTCAATACCCACTAAGCAAGATACTGAAATCTGGTATCATGAGAGCAGACAACTTATATTCTATCTCTGCAGTATCAAGCTTAATAGCAGACATATTTAATGAAATTAACCACTGCATATAATGGGGAAATAGTGAAGACTTGGGAAAAGATGTGATAGGCTTAAACAAAAAAAAGCCAAAACCACAACAGAAAAATTTCATTCTAAGGAAATAAAATTAACTAGTGTCTTGCAAAAAAAAGAGTGAGAGAGAGCACAATATAGTGAATTATATAAACCAGAATCAACAAGATCCCCTAAAGACAAAGGAACTTAAGTAAGAACTGCATCAGGGGAAAGGAATTTTAGATACAGTTAAACACATCAAGAGTCACACGCAATCTAGTAAACAGCAGGAATAAAACGCAGTGCTGTATGTCACAGTGGCAGAGACGCACCAAGAAGGGACAAGAGCTTTGACATACTGTCAAGGGAAAAGGATGAATTAGACACAATAGATTTAAAGACATTCAGTTGTCTTAAAAAATAGAAATCAAGACTTTTAAGGGCACAAATAATTTTTGTTAAAGTATAATACATACTTCACCAGATCTATCCTGTTGTTGATTGCAGCCCAGTGGAGAAGTGTTACGTTTTCTTTGTCTGGTTGTCGTACATCATAACCAGCTTCCACCAACTCTCTACATCGTTCATATATTCCATACCTTCAAGAATAAAATAAGATTTGTCAAAGCTCTCACCTTAGATAAAAATGCATTCATCAAACATCACACTTTTGGTCACAATACAAAATTTTCAACAGAAGAGAAAGGAAGAAGAAAATTTACTTCCTGTTTCTATTTGATTACAAATCTCTTGCAACAAGAAGCTTCCACTGGCAAAAGTTACATTAGTCAATTCAAGATTTTACAGCAAACTTGTGTCCCCAGCAAACTGCACTGCAGAGCAAGGCAAAATATCTATCAATACCATACCAAAATTAAATAACTCTTCAGTTCCTGGGGACTCCACTATATTTGTTTCTCCCACCCCATTTTACTTTCTTTCCAGCTCTTGAAGACCAAAAAAAAAGCGTAATCAGCTGATTTGACAGTTATCTTCCTAAAATTCAGCAGGTAAGATCATCAAGTCAATTACAAACACTAACAGCTCAAATGTTTCCCACTTTTCTTCTCAGACAACAAATAGAAATCTTCCCGATACAAGTTAGTACCATTTTTTTTTGAGACCACTTCAAAATTCATATTTTTATGAAATTTATTCTTTCATTAAAGAGGACTATTAAATGTCAGTCATCTACCATCATTTGAAAAAAACTTCTGCGTACATTTTTAAAGTTGAAACAAATCAGGAAGCGTAAACATCACTTAGGCATCTAATATAGGAGTAATGTCAACATTAAATAATGTTTATCTCAAGCTACACTGTTTTGCCACCTTTTTTTTAGTGGCAATAAAAGCAAAGCAGAAGAGCATGTAAACACTACATTTCAAAATCTGCACAACCCATAAGGGTTTCTCAAGTCTCAAGGAGAAGACTGACATAGGGGCATGCCTTGAAATCAAGGTCAGTGTCTTGCGACATCTGACTTCTGCTAAAGCAGAATTTTAACAGCCTCACAAAGTTGGAGTTTAACTAAGTTTTTCATGTGCTGCTTCTACATTCTACTTTCTGCAGAAGAGACAGCCTTAGACAAGACCCTTCTGCTCCACTTGATCAGCTTGCACAACTGATGCAGAGACCTTTTTCCTGGGGTAGTTGCCATTCTTACTTTTTCTTTCATGTATTTGAATGGAACCTCAATCTGGACAGCGTTCCCACAATCAAATGATTCAAGCCAGCAAAAGTCAAGAAGGCTTTCCAAACCTATCACAGGTTTGAAGCATAAAAACTAGTTGGACACTATTAAAAAAGGAATACTAGACATAAGTAGCCTACTTAGATCATGTTGTTTTCAATTTCTTAAGTTCCACTAGAAATTATGAAATATGCTGGGAATTGCTGTCATACCTGTTATCTTTTCAAACATTACAAGAGACCAGAACAAAGACTATCGTGTGCAGTACCTACCAAGTGGCACCACATCTGTAAAATCTGATCCCTCAGACTGAGTAAGTCTCCGAAGTCCCAACCTACACGAGCACTGTAGCCTGATGAGTGCTTGTACAAGTGGCTTAACACTTACGTATCATTCCTGATTTCCCATCCCAGTTGGGAGGGCCACTGAGGCAGGTTAAGACTACTAAAGGCAGATCAGTCAAAAGCAAGGAGTGAAAAGAGACAGTAGAAGAGATGGGGGAAGTACATACTTCCAAAAGCAGGACAGCAAATTTTGATCTTATTACTAGTACAATATCACACTAAAATATTACAGCACCTGAAGGTAGCCTGGAAAGGGATTCATACAGAATGGCAAAACAACCATTTGTTGACACACTGTCCTACTCCAGTCAGCCATTATGACACTCCTTCCTACTGTAGACAAGCCTGCTGCCTTCATTTAAACTACCAATTGAAGCCATAATGTAAGAAATTATTGACCTAAAGCCCTGCTATTAGATTTAACAGTCACCAGCTACAAAGGAAAATTCTACTGCCTGAGGCTGAGTTTAGCTGACTCTTATCCTGCTTTAGTAAGTAAAACTATACAACAAGTATGAATTATATTAAGACAATATTCTAAGTTATTGTAAAGATACAAAGAACAAAAGGATACAATAATGCTAACTTCCTATAAAGTTTAAGAGGCAATATGTAAAGTTTTCATGCAACAGATTAGGATTTTCGTGATATGTACTTGTTTCGGCTGGGATCAAGTTAATCTTTTTCACAGTGGCTCCTAGGTAGCTGTGTTTAACATTTGTGAGTAAAACAATATTGATTAACACACCAATATTTTAGCTATTGCTGAATGGTGCTTGACACACGGTCAAGGTGTTTGCTGCTCCTCGTGCTGCCCTGACAGCGAGGAGGCTGGGGGTGCACAAGAAGTTGGAGGGGACACAGCTGGGATAGCTGACCCCAACGGATCAGAGATATCCAATATTACATGACAGTGTGCTCAGCAATAAAAGCTGGAGAAGAAAAGGAGACATTCAGAGTCAAGGTGCTTGTCTTCCCAAGTAACCATTACATGTGATGGACATGGCTGAACACCTGCCTACCCTGTGGGAAGTGGTGACTGAATTCCTTGTTTCACTTTACTTGCATGTGCAGCTTTTGCTTTATCTATTAAAATTTGTTTATCTCCACCCATAAGTTCTCACTTTCACCCTTTTGATTGATTCCTTCTTCAGGCTTAGCATCACAGACTTCCCGTTCTACCCACTCGAAGACAAACTGCAAGTCACAAGTACTTAGTACTACTTGACGACAGAATAAAACATGTTCTGCAATACAACAGAAGAGCCTTTCCAGGAAAACAAAAGTTCTTCCCAAAAGTGATATTGAGAATGCAGTATACAGCATTTTTTTAATTTAAGTCACCATCAGCTTGTCTGTTCCTAACAATTCATTTTGGTATCTTGAAATTGATCACAACTGATTACAAAAAATGTAAAACACAAGGTGTAATTTAATGAATCTTCAATTTATTACATTGTCACAAAGGACTCAAGGATCTTGACAGACAAAATTGGCACGGCAAAAAAAAGCTAGAAATTTACAACAATTTGCTCCTCTTCCTGGAAACAGCAAGCTCTCAACAATTAAATCAAATCCTGAACCTGCCGCAGTTATGGTTTCTTGAGTTCTGTCCTACAAATGCAGCATTCTTCTCTCACATACAACTACAGTCTTCTTCCGTCAGTTTGCTGACTTCACCTTGTCTTTTTCCAAAGGTTCATGACGCACTGTTAGGTTACAAAATGACAAAGTCACCCATTTCAGACACAGCATAATCGTGCTTGTAATGTTGTTATAAAGGGCTCTATGCCCTTCAAGAGGCATGGAGGGAAAGATTCAAATCCTCACAAGAGATGATGTATTAATCTAACAAATATCTCAGCATCTGAATAAATTTTAGAGAGTGATGCTGTAAACATTGATATGGAGCATAATTAAGACATATTTTTGAGCTTGTCTTGAAAGAAATAGGACTAGTCCTTCCAGGGCAAAAATACCACTCTGGAAGCTCATTTTGCTATCACAGTCTGAGCTATTTCGGTAACTAACCTGAAACATTTTATTTGTCATCACAGGTTA